>JARQOC010000011.1:141719221-142319221 GCA_033576535.1 Allobates femoralis
TGTATGTTCTTTGCCCTATGCCCTAAGCCGCTCTGTAGGCTTCAAGCACACCGCATTGTGCATGCGTGCTGGACGCCTAACAGAGCAGCGCGGGTGTACTTGCGTCACCCACGCCCGGAAATGATGCGAATCACGTCACTTTCTGACCGCCCAGCGTCCTGTAAACAAGGGAGGGCCTGCCTAGAAAATGAATAGTAGATCACGCCTATTAAGGCGTGATCTGCTGACAAACAGGCAAAGAACACACACGTCCTCAGGGCTAAAGAATATGGCCCCTGCTAATTATAATACCTAATGAGGGAGTATTAAAACGTTTTTCTCCACTTTCACAGGATGCTTTTAAGAGACAAAAGAAGTGTGAGATTAGTGATATGATGCTGCAGGGACATGTTTTACTAGCTTAGGAGGTGACAGGATCCCTTTAACGTTAAATGACAAACATAGCACATCATGGCTGGGTGTCAGTTCCTGCAGCATTAAGAATGGGAACTCTGGCACACCTTAATAATTTTATCAGTGCACAAGTGAGAAGTTGCTGTAAATGCTCAATCTTTATTTGATGATTTTGCCACAAGAAATCAGGTTGTTTTGTAAAAAAAAAAAAAAAAATATTTTCAGCCCTCAAAGGCCTTTTTCAATTGACATTATTATATAACAAAATAAACATAATAACAAAAAAAAGTTATTCAGTTACATCATAGATATCACATGAAAGTCATTACATGCAAATATATACTTCGTATATTATACAGATCAAACATTACAGCAAACAATTTCTTCACAAACTGTAATGCATAGGAACAAAAATTATTTACTCGTATCCATGCGTATCTATTATAATAAAACCCTAAGGCTACTTCCATCAGGATGTAACAGTATGGTATGTCACATCCTGAGTGAAGTTGCCTGTTCACCTGCCCTGAGTGCTCCAATATGGCCGCCCATTGCTGGGGGCGGGGCTTCCAAAGCCCCCATCCCACCATCGGTACAAGTGCGGCCCACACACACACTCGGTCACACTCCCCACTCCTCCTCATGCCCTCCGACACTACACTTCTCATCACACCCCCCTCCCCTCAGTTGCCACGTCCACACACACACACATCCCCCCTCTTCCACTCTCCTTGCGCCCTCTTCCTCACTCAGCACCTCCACACTCATACCCCCACTCATACCCCCATGCACTCTGCCTGCCATACTTCCCACCGACACATAGTCTTCCCCGCCACCGCCGCATCTTCGCTCCGCCGTCCCACCATCTTGCTCCACTCCTCCGTCCCGGCGACATGTTTCTTCGCCGGACGGCGAGACTCTCGCGAGACTCTCGCGACACTCTCGCGAGACTTCCGGACGCCATCTTGGACGAAGTATGTCACTGCTACAGAGGACTGGATCCAATATGGCGTCCGGGAAGTCTCGCGAGACTTCCCGGACACTATCTAAATGCCGCGCTCCATCCTGCGCCTACCACCGAGCCTCCGTGCTCTGCTGACCACTGAGCCTCTGTCCTCTGCTGACCACTGAGCCTCTGTCCTCTGCTAACCACTGAGCCTCTGTCCTCTGCTGACCACTGAGCCTCCATCCTCTGCTGACCACTGAGCCTCCATCCTCTGCTGACCCTGAGCCTCCGTCCTCTGCTGACCACTGAGCCTCCGTCCTCTGCTGACCACTGAGCCTCCGTCCTCTGCTGACCACTGAGCCTCCGTCTCTCTACCACTACTCCGTCCTCTGCTGACCACTGAGCCTCCGTCCTCTGCTGACCACTGAGCCTCCGTCCTCTGCTGACCACTGAGCCTCCGTCCTCTGCTGACCACTGAGCCCCTCCTCTGCACACGTCCTCTCGCTGACCACTGAGCCTCCGTCCTCTGCTGACCACTGAGCCTCCGTCCTCTGCTGACCACTGAGCCTCCGTCCTCTGCTGACCACTGAGCCTCCGTCCTCTGCTGACCACTGAGCCTCCGTCCTCTGCTGACCACTGAGCCTCCGTCCTCTGCTGACCACTGAGCCGCCGCACTGCGCTACCACTGAGCCGCCGCACTGCGCCACCATTGAGCCGCCGCACTGCGCCACCACTGAGCCGCCGCACTGCGCCACCACTGAGCCGCCGCACTGCGCCACCACTGAGCCGCCGCACTGCGCTACCACTGAGCCCGCGCACTGCGCTACCACTGAGCCACCGCACTGCGCTACCACTGAGCCACCATATACACTGCACCACCACTGAGCCACCATATACACTGCGCCACCACTGAGCCACCATATACACTGAGCCACCATATACACTGTTAACCACTGAGCCACCGTACAGTACTAATTACTGAGCCGCCGTATACTCTGCTAACCACTGAGCCGCCGTATACTCTGCTAAGCACTCTGCTGCGGGCAGGAGGGGGCCTGCGAACAGCGGCCGGGTGTGGGCAGGAGGGCCTCCTCCTGGCTGCTGTCCCCTGGCCCCCTCTTGCCCGCACCCGGCCGCTCTTTCCCGACCCACTCATGACCGCACCTGCCCGTTGTCCCCTCTTGGACTCCGGCACCGCTGCACACTTGCACCCGCTGCACATCGGTACTGCTGTAGGTATCTATTATAATAAAACCCTAAGGGTACCTTTACACACGGCTACATTTGTAGCTTGTCACCAGGTAACTTACTGGTTGCAGTGAAATACATGGATACATGGTTCTATCTTGTTGCTGTGTACAAATGGAATCATGTATCCATGATTTCGCTGCAACCAGTAAGTTACCTGGTGACAAGCTACAAATGTAGCCGTGTGTAAAGGTACCCTAAGGGTACCTTTACACACGGCTACATTTGTAGCTTGTCACCAGGTAACTTACTGGTTGCAGTGAAATCATGGATACATGGTTCTATCTTGTTGCTGTGTACAAATGGAATCATGTATCCATGATTTCACTGCAACCAGTAAGTTACCTGGTGACAAGCTACAAATGTAGCCGCGTGTAAAGGGGCCCTAAGGCAACTTCCGTCACGATGTAACAGTATGGTACGTTACATCCATCCTGACTGAAGTTGCCTGTACACCCACCCTGGGTGCTCCAATATGGCTGCCCATTGCCGAGAGCGGGGGCTTCCAAAGCCCCACTCCCGCCATCGGTAGAAGCTACGGCCCCACACACACTCCGGTCACACTCCCCACTCCTCCACACACCCTCCGACTCTACACTTCTCATCACACCCCCCCTCCTCAGTTGCCACGTCCACACAAACACATATTCCCCCCCCTTCCACTGTCCTTGCGCCCCCCTCCTCGCTCAGCACCTCCACACTCATACCCCCACTCATACCCCCATGCACTCTGACTGCCATACTTACCACCGGCCCATCGTCTTCCCCGCCGCCTCCAGCCGATGATCTTCGCTTCGCTGCTGAACTCACCATGTTGCCTCCATTCCTCCGTCCGGCGACATGTTTCCTCTAAAATGGCGTGCGGGAACTCTCGCGAGTCCCAGATGCCGTCCGAAAAGTCTCGCAAGACTTCCCGGACGCCATCTTGGACGAAGTATGTCGCCGCCACAGAGGACTGGATCAAATATGGCGTCCGGGAAGTCTCGCGAGACTTCCCGGACACTATCTTAAATATCGCGCTTTTTGAAAGTTTACGTCTCCTGCTTCTGCTCATAACTCCTCCTGCTCTCTTCACTTACTCCATCTCCTCAGTTAACCTCTTCAGTGCCGTCACTCCTGCTGAGTATATCTAAGACGCTGTGAACATTTAACTCCATCTGCACCGTATTGCTTCTATATTATCCTCAGTTAACCTCTTCAGTGCCCTCACTCCTGCTGAGTATACCTTTCTATAATTAAGACGCAGTGAACTAGCCCACGTCTATAAGCTCTATCCTGTAGCACTGCTTTACAACTTACCTTTCTGATTTACGCCACCTGTACATACATACATACACATCCTTTCTGTATTCGTAACTGCAGGACCCCTTCTCTAATGCCTTATAACCCCCAACACTCTTACTCTCTACTGTCTGTTCTCATACTCCCTTACCAGTCTCAACATGACTCCTCCCAAAAAGTATGCCACTGACACACAGCGGAAAAATACTTTTTTACTACACCAAAGAAAACGCCGTGCTAATGAGACTCCTGAAGAAAAAGAACACCGCCTTGCCACCATGAAGGCTTATAAACCACAACGCCTCACACACGAGTCCCCTAAGTCTAAATCCATTAGATTAGCACAAGCAGCCTCTGCTCGCCGTCAACGCCGACAATCTACACTTTCGACGTCTACATTTTTATCACACTCACCACCACACATATGACTTATATACATCGGTCTGCACAAGAGCCCTATTGCACCGTTAGGACCTGCTTTTCCACTACATGCTAAAGCATTCACTAATGATGAACGTACAATATGAACCTGGATGTTAAGGTCCAGCAGCATAGCTGCTGAGAAATATTATTTTCTTTTACAACTGGGACGTGTTTTTGTGAACAGCTAAAGAGATGGGCGGGATGGCTGTTCACCACATCTCCATCTCACGGTGTCCTGCTCTTTCTGTCACAAAAAACATCCTCAACATCACATCACCATCCTCCCGATGCAATAGCATCAGGCATTAATCTAGTAAAATATATGGGGACAACTGTCCTCTGAATAATGAAATAGTGAAATCTTTCTTGTGTAAAAATTGCTGCTTGTTTCTGGAAAACACCCATCATCGCTACACCCGTAGATGAATTCCAAAGAAGAGTTCTACTTTTTTTTTTAACTTAGGGGCTCTGTATATGGAGTACGCCATGTATTCTAGGAAATCCTGCACTCCAAAAGTCAAAAATCTGTCGTTCCCACCTGAGTCTCACCGTGTGGCCAGATAGTACTGAGCATGTCTGGTATCATCACATTCAAAAGAAATTGTGTAATAATTATGTGACCATTTTTATCTATTTTCCCCTTGTAACAATATAAAATCTGGGGCAAAAACAACATTTTAGTGGTAAAAATGTAAGTATTTTTCCTTCTCCGCCCAAAGGTATAACATTTTTTGACAGACCTGTGTTGTCAATATGCAGTTTGTAAAATGGGGTCACCTTTGAGGGATATCTGCTGTGCTAGCGCCTCAGAGCCTCTGCCAATGTGACATAGCACCCCTAAACCATTCCAACTAAATCTGAAATATGATATAGTGCTCCTTCATTTCTAAGCTTTGCATTGTGCTTGACAAGTAGGTTCTGGCCACACATGGGGTAGTGCCTTAAGGGTACTTAACACACTGCAACATCGCTGAAACGTCACAGGTTTTGTGACGTAACAGCGACCTCTCCAGCGATGTTGCAGTGTGTGACACGCATCAGCGACCTGGCCCCTGCTGTGAGGTCGCTGATCGGTGCAAATCGTTCAGGCCCATTTTTTTGGTCCTTGGTCTCCCACTGGTCAGCCCACATTGGCGTCTGTGACTGCGAGAGACCAACGATCAGAGACCTCCCAGCCAATGCCCAGCGCCACACATTAGATGCTGGGCACTGGTACCCAGGGTAAATATCGGGTAGCTAAGCAGCGCGCTCTGCTTAGTTTACAGTCGTTTAACCTGGTTACCAGCGTCCTCCCACTTAGCCCAGCCTGTAAGCGGGAGGACGCTGGTAACCAGGGTAAACACCGGGTAACTAAGCAGAACGCGCTGCTTAGTTACCCGGTTTACCCTGGTTACCAGCGATGTCACTGCTGACTGGTCGCTGGTGAGTCTGCCTGTTTGACAGCTCACCAGCGACTGCATAGAGACTTTCCAGCGATGCAAGCCAGGTCGGATCGCTTGTGGGATCGCTGGAAAGTCTCAGCGTGTAAAGGGGCCCTTACTCAGGAGAAATTACATAATACATTTTGTGGTCCATTTCTTCCTGCTACCCTTGTACAAAGTAAAAATGAGTACCTTCAGCATCAATTTAGTTGAAATAAACATAATATTTAATTTTCCTGGCCCAATAATATCAAATTCTGTGAAGCACTAATTGTTTCAAGATGCTTACCACACCCTAGATAAATAACGGAAATATCTAGGGTTGTGCTATATGTTATTATTTGGCATGTATACATATGCGATATTGAACTGAGTTGGGCTTTGTATTCATTTAACGTGCAAAAATAACTATATCTTATACCAACCATTGATAAGATAAGATACAAGTCCTGCTGTATGTCACTATTTGGTAGACATCACAAGATATATTTAAATAAATTGCTGCATGAGACACAACTATGAATGTTGTAATTTAATGTTATTTGAATTATTGTATGTACAGTTGTGGCCAAAAGTATTGACACCAACTGTAATTCTGTCAGATAATACTCAGTTTCTTCCTGAAAATGATTGCAATCACAAATTCTTTGGTATTCTCTTCAATTAATTTGTCTTCAATGAAAAAACACAAAAATAATTGTCCTAAAGCCAAATTGGATCTAATTCCACACCAAACATAAAAAAGGGGATGGACAAAAGTATTGGCACCCTTAGAAAAATCATGTGATGCTTCTCTAATTTGTGTAATTAACAGCACCTGTAACTTACCTGTGGCACCTAACAGGCGTTGGCAATAACTAAATCACACTTGCAGCCAGTTGACATGGATTAAAGTTGACTCACCCTCTGTCCTGTGTCCTTGTGTGTACCACATTGAGCATGGAGAAAAGAAAGAAGACCAAAGAACTGTCTGAGGACTTGAGAAACCAAATTGTGAGGAAGCATGAGCAATCTCAAGGCTACAAGTCCATCTCCAAAGACCTGAATGTTACTGTGTCTACCGTGCGCAGAGTCATTAAGAAGTTTAAAGCCCATGGCACTGTGGCTAACCTCCCTAGATGTGGACGGAAAAGAAAAATTGACAAGAGATTTCAACGCAAGATTGTGCGGATGGTGGATAAAGAACCTCAACTAACATCCAAACAAGTTCAAGCTGCCCTGCAGTCCGAGGGCACAACAGTGTCAACCTGTACTATCCGTCGACGTCTGAATGAAAAGGGACTGTATGGTAGGAGACTCAGGAAGACGCCACTTCTTACCCCGAGATATAAAAAAAGCCAGGCTGAGTTTGCCAAAACTTACCAGAGGAAGCCTAAAATGTTTTGTAAGAATGTTCTCTGGTCAGATGAGACAAAAGTAGAGCTTTTTGGGCAAAGGCATCAACATAGAGTTTACAGGAGAAAAAGAGGCATTCAAAGAAAAAACACGGTCCCTACAGTCAAGAAACGGAGGTTCCTGATGTTTTGGGGTTGCTTTGCTACCTCTGGCACTGGACTGCTTGACCGTGTGCATGGCATTATGAAGTCTGAAGACTACCAACAAATTTTGCAGCATAATGTAGGGCCCAGTGTGAGAAAGCTGGGTCTCCCTCAGAGGTCATGGGTCTTCCAGCAGGACAATGACCCAAAACACACTTCAAAAAGCACTAGAAAATGGTTGGAGAGAAAGCACTGGAGACTTCTAAGGTGGCCAGCAATGAATATGACCTGAATCCCATAGATCACCTGTTGAGAGATCTAAAAATGGCAGTTTGGAGAAGGCACCCTTCAAATATCAGGGACCTGGAGCAGTTTGCCAAAGAAGAATGGTCTAAAATTCCAGCAGAGCATTGTAAGAAGCTCATTGATGGTTACCGGAAGCGGTTGATCGCAGTTATTTTGGCTAAAGGTTGTGCAACCATGTATTAGGCTGAGGGTGCCAGTACTTTTTGTCTGGCCCATTTTTGGAGTTCTGTGTGAAATGATCAATGTTTTGCTTTTTGCTTCATTCTCTTTTGTGTTTTTTCATTGAAGACAAATTAAATGAAGATGATAATACCAAAGAATTTGTGATTGCAATCATTTTCAGGAAGAAACTGAGTATTATCTGACAGAATTGCAGGGGTGTCAATACTTTTGGCCACAACTGTAGTTGATTCTTATGTTACTAAATGAGATGCAATGGGTACAGAAGGTATTCAGACTCTTACGTTTTTCACTCTGTTTCATTGCAGCCATTTGGTAAATTCAGAAAAGTTCATTTTTTTCTCATTAACCCCTTAACGACCTAGGACGTTGTGTAACGTCCTGTGTTTCTGCCTGTTAACGACCCAGGACGTTGCACAACGTCCTGGCAGATTTGAGCTGCTGCAGCTCCTGTGAGTGGGGTCGCTCAGGTGTCACAGATGCTGCTGCTCTGTGACAACCTGTAGATGACCCCACAGGGGGTGGATTAACCCCCCCGTGCCCAGGACCCCTCCGATCGGCAGTTTAAAAGTGAAACTGCCGATCGGAGGGAATCCCAGGGATTCACCCCTCCAGATCTGATTGGAGCTCTCCAATCAGATCTGGAGGGGCGGATCGGCATGTGTCCACCCCTCCTCACCCCCCTCCCGCTCCATGACTCACTGGGGGCCCCCCACCGTCCCCCCAAACCGCCCGCCCCCCTCTATTATTATGCATATGCCGGCGGGCTCCACCCGCGGGTGTGCCCGCCGGCAACGCTGTCCGATCTCCTCCTACACACCCCCCCCCAGGCAGCCCCCAGCTCTGCCCTGTGTGCTGCCCCCCTAACCTCCTGCGGCGGGCTGCACACCTCGGTGCACCCGCCGCTGCAGCCGACCCGGCTCTGCCTCCGACTGTGCGGCTCCTCTGCCGGCCGGTCGGTGGCCCCGCCTCCTCTCCCCGCCTCCTCTCCCGCCTCCTCTCCGCCTCCTCTTCCGGCCTCCTGCTCATCGGTGGATCCAGAGGGTAAGTAGTATGTAATGTATGTATGAATGGATGGATGGATGGATGGGGGGTGCATGCGTGGACGTGTGCGTTCGTGGACGTGAGCGTACATGAGTGTGCGTGGACGTGAGGGAGCGTAGACGTGTGCGTGCGTGGACATGTGTGTGCATAGACGTGTGCGTTCATAGACGTGTGTTTGCATAGACATGTGCGTCGTGGATGTGTGCATAGATGTGGATGTGTGTGCGTGTGTGGATGTGTGCATGCATGGATGTCAGCGTGCGTGCGTGGATGTCAGCGTGCGTGAATGTCAGCGTGCGTGGTTGTGTGCGTGCGTGGATGTGCGTGCGTGGATGTCAGCGTGTGTGCGTGGATGTGCGTGCGTGGATGTGGATGTGCGTGCGTGGATGATGGGTGCATAGGTGGATGGATGGGTGCAACAAGTGATCAAGTGTCCTCTTGTTGTAGTCTCTGAGATCATAGTCATGGTGCACTGTATGACAGATCATTGTCATACAGTGCACCATAACTCTGACCCCAGAGGCTGTAGGAAGAGGACACTTGTTCCCTTGCTGCAGTCTCTGGATTGAGCAGAGGCGTTCGAGCGTCGTGGGACCTTCGTTGTGGACTACGTCTGAGGCGATCGAGCGTCGTGGGACCTTCGTTGTGGACTACGTCGGAGGCGATCGAGCGTCGTGGGACCTTCGTTGTGGACTACGTCGGATCTTTATAATAAAGATGGAGTCCGAATTTTGTTTGTGTTTTTTTTTCAAATAAAAAGATTTTTCTCTGTGTATTTTCTGACTATTTACCAGAGATTCCTAATGGCGGGTCTAACATTGGCCCTATATTATGAATCTCGGGCTTAGTGCCAGCTGCCAATAAAAAGCTGGCATTAACCCCTTTATTACCCAGTTTGCCACCGCCACCAGGGCAACTGGAAGAGTCTGGGTACAGCGCCAGAAAATGGCACTTCAATGAATGCGCCATTTTCTGGGGCGGCTGCAAGCTGCAATTCGCAGCATGGGGGGCCCAGAATGCTTGGGCCTCTCCATGCTGTGGATTCCAGCCCCCAGCTGCCTAGTTGTACCTGGCTGAACCAAAAATATGGCGGGCCCCATGCCATTTTTTTTTCTAGAATTAGGCCTAGAAAAAAAATAAAAATGGGCTTCGCTGTATTTTTGGTTGCCAGCCAGGTACAATGAGGCAGCTGGGGGTTGCTGGCAGTCCGTAGCTGCCAAGTTGTACCTGGCTGGACCAAAAATATGGCGGAGCCCCACGCCATTTTTTTTCTAGAATTAGTCCTAGAAAAAAAATAAAAAAGGGCTTCGCTGTATTTAGATGCATAGTGAACACTTTGAACCCCCAGGTGCTTCACAAATTGATCCGTAAAAATGAAAAAAAATTTGTGTGAAAAAAAAAAAAATACTTTTTCCTTATTACGGATCAATTTGTGAAGCACCTGGGGTTCAAAGTGCTCACTATGCATCTAGATGCATTCCTTGGGGGGTCTAGTTTCCAAAATGGGGTCACTTGTGGGGGAGCTCCAATGTTTAGGCACACATGGGCTCTCCATACGCGACATGGTGTCCGCTAACAATTCCAATAGTTAGCGGACACCATGTCGCGTATGGAGAGCCCCTGTGTGCCTAAACATTGGAGCTCCCCCACAAATGACCCCATTTTGGAAACTAGACCCCCCAAGGAATGCATCTAGATGCAAAGTGAGCACTTTGAACCCCCAGGTGCTTTACAAATTGATCCGTAAGAAGGAAAAATTACTTTTTTTTTTCCACACAAATTTTCTTTTTTCATTTTTACGGATCAATTTGTGAAGCACCGGGGGGTTCAAAGTGCTCACTATTCATCTAGATGCATTCCTTGGGGGGTCTAGTTTCCAAAATGAGGTCACTTGTGGGGGAGCTCCAATGTTTAGGCACACATGGGCTCTCCATACGCGACATGGTGTCCGCTAACAATTCCAATAGTTAGCGGACACCATGTCGCGTATGGAGAGCCCCTGTGTGCCTAAACATTGGAGCTCCCCCACAAATGACCCCATTTTGGAAACTAGACCCCCAAGGAATGCATCTAGATGCAAAGTGAGCACTTTGAACCCCCAGGTGCTTCACAAATTGATCCGTAAGAAGGAAAAATTACTTTTTTTTTCCACACAAATTTTCTTTTTTCATTTTTACGGATCAATTTGTGAAGCACCGGGGGATTCAAAGTGCTCACTATTCATCTAGATGCATTCCTTGGGGGGTCTAGTTTCCAAAATGAGGTCACTTGTGGGGGAGCTCCAATGTTTAGGCACACATGGGCTCTCCATACGCGACATGGTGTCCGCTAACAATTCCAATAGTTAGCGGACACCATGTCGCGTATGGAGAGCCCCTGTGTGCCTAAACATTGGAGCTCCCCCACAAGTGACCCCATTTTGGAAACTAGACCTCCCAGGGAACTTCTCGATGAATTGTTAGCATTTTGAACCCCCAGGTGCTTCACAAATTCATCTGTAAAAATGTAAAAGTACTTTTTTTTCCATAAAAATTTTCTTTTTTCATTTTTACAGATTAATTTGTGAAGCACTGGGGCGTTCAAAATGCTCACCACCCATCTAGATAAGTTCCCTGGGGGGTCTAGTTTAAAAAATGGGGTCACTTGTGGGGAGCTCCAATGTTTAGGCACACAGGGGCTCTCCAAATGCAACGTGGTGGCCGCTAACAATTTGACTGAAAAATCAGCTAAAATTTTTAGCGACACCATGTCGCATTTGGAGAGCCCCTGTGTGCCTACACATTGGAGCTCCCCCACAAGTGACCCCATTTTGGAAACTAGACCCCCCAAGGAACTTATCTCGATGGGTGGTGAGCATTTTGAACCCCCAGGTTCTTCACAAATTCATCTGTAAAAATGAAAAAGTACTTTTTTTTTCCACAAAAATTTTCTTTTAGCCTAAATTTTTTCATTTTCACATGGGGAACAGGATAAAATGGATCCTAAAAATTGTTTGGCAATTTCTCCTGAGTACACCAATACCTCATATGTGGTCATAAACCACTGTTTGGGCACACAGCAGGGCTCAAAAGTGAAGGGGACACCACCTGACACCACCTGATGAAGACTGTTTGTATGCAGTTGAAACGCGTAGTGGAGCTGTGAGGGGAGCTAAGAAGTTAATAAAAGGTTTGATATTTATGAAAACATCTTACATGTCTGCTTGTTCCTTAGAGCGCTCCTAATCAGACCGCCATTACTATTTTTTGCATGAAAACTACTCCCTTTTTGAGGGACTGGCGGCTGGAGCAGCTCAGGAACAGCACAAACAATCTGCCTTGAACAGGAGAGAGGAGAGCGGAGAGGCATTGCATATACCGCCGGCGGCGGAGGCTGTTAAACCGGGTTGTGCAGGAATTGCACAACCCGATAAGGTGAGTGGCCACCTACCCACGCCACATAGACGTTTTTAATAAGGGGATCCTACACATTTGCGCCCCTTTTCCTTTTTGTTTTACATTCTTGCTTGTAGATCCTCTCCAGTTCTCCAGATTGAATGGTGAATGTTGGTGGACAGCCATTTTCAGGTCTCTCTAGAGATGCTCAATTGGTGTTAGGCTAGGGTTCTGGCTGTGCCAGTCAAGAATAGTCACAGAGTTGTGAAGCCAATCATTTGTTATTTTAGCTGTGTGCTTAGGGTCATTGTCTTGTTGGAAGGTGAACCTTCGGCCAAGCCTGAGGTCCAGAGCACTCTGGAAGAGGTTTTCATCCAGGATATCTCTGTACGTGGCTGCATTCATGTTTCTTCATTTGCAACCAGTCTTCCTGTCCCTGCAGCTGAAAAACATCCCCATAGCATGATGCCACCACCATGTTTCACTGTTGGGATTGTATTGGGCAGGGGATGAGCAGTGCCTGGTTTTCTCCACACATAGCGCAGAGAATCTTATTTCTGCGAGTTCTTCATGTATTTTTTTGCAAACTCTATGCAGGCTTTCATAAGTCTTGCACTGAGGAGAGGCTTCTGTCGGGTCACTCTGCCATAAAAGCCTGACTGGTAGAGAGGGCTGCAGTGATAGTTGAACTTTCTACCATCTCCCTATTGCATCTCTGGCGCTCAGCCACCACGATCTTGGGGTTCTTCTTTACCTCTCTCATCAAGGTTGTTCTCCCACGATTGCTCAATTTGGCTTGACGGCCAGGTCTAGGAAGACGTCTGGTGGCTCCAAGCTTATGCCATTTAAGGATTATGGAGGCCGCTGTGCTCTTAGGAGCCTTGAGTACTGCAGAAATTCTTTTGTAACCTTGGCCAGATCTGTGCCTTGCCACAATTCTGTCTCTAAGCTCCTTGGGTAGTTCTTTTGACCTCTTGATTCTCATTTGGTTTGACATGCACTGTGAGCTGTGAGGTCTTATATAGACAGGTGTGTGCCTTTCCAAATCAAGTCCTATAAGTTTAATTATACACAGCTGGACTCCAATGAAGGAGTAGAACCATCTCAGATAATCACAAGGAAATGGACAGCATGCAACTTTGAATATGAGTGTCTGAGCCAAGGATCTGAATACTTAAGATCATGTGATATTTCAGTTTTCTTTTTTAATACATTGCACACATATGTACATTTCTGTTTATTTTTCAGTCAAGATGGAGTGGGAGAGTGTACATTAATGCCCTCCTATATGATGAAGCGGAGCTGGGCACTATATTTCTAGGAGCTATAGATCTCTTATAAATTAATAAAATCATATCTGCTCCTCTGTTCTCATCCCTCCCTCAGGGGTCTGATAAAATCACCCTCAGTTTGCAGCTTTGACAGGAGGTGTGTTGGGGGTTGTGAACCCTGAGGGCTCCTGGATCATCTTACATTCCTACCCACTCTCACTTCTGTATCGACAGGGGGTGAGACAGGGTGTGTGGCCATTGGCCCCATTCTTACATTACAGTCCAGCCCCTGATATACCATCCTATGTAATGTAACAGGGCTGTTTTCGCTTCAAATAGCAATCATGTCACCAAGCAGATAAAAATATGTCTATCACATATCTTATGTATTCATCCATCCATCTATCTATCCTTATGTTCATTCATCCAACTATCCATCCTATGTACGCATCCATCCTAGGTTTTCATCAATCCATCCATCCATCTACCCTATATATCCATCCATCCATCCATCCTATGTATTCATCCATCTATCTTATGTATTCATTCATCCATCCTTTGTATTCATCCATCCATCCTGTGTGTTCATCCATCCTATGTATTAATCTATCTATCCTTTATATTCATCCATCTATGTATTCATCCAACCATTCATCCATCCTATGTTTTCATCCATCCACCCATCCATCCATCCTATGTATTCATCCATCCATCCATCCATCCATCCTTTGTATTCATCCATCCATCCTGTGTTCATCCATTCATCCATCCATCCATCCATCCTATGTATTCATCCATCCAACCTATGTATTCATCCATCTATCCTATGTATTCATCTATGTATTCATCCATCCTCCCACCCATCCATCCATGTATTCACCCATCCATCTATCCTATGTAAAAATCGCAACACAACACGAGCACAACAAGTATATACTGTGAGCATGGGACTGGTGGCTACACCCCCTGCCATGCCTTCTGCCCATACAGAAGTATGAGGGGGCAGGAATGCAGGATGATTCTGGATCTCCCAGGGTCCATGGCCCCTGACACACTACCTAATCTCGCTAATAGCATGAAGCTGATTTTCCCAGACCCTGATGGAGGGGTGAGTGCTGAAGAGCAGAAATGATTTTATTGATTTATAAGCCATCTATAGATCATAAAACTGCAGTGTACAGCTCTGCTTCATGATGTAGGAGGGCAGAGACGGTACTAAAAAGTTTTCTCTCCCTGGAGTTCCCCTTTAAGGTGCAAAAATGGAAAATAGCAAGATTGTGTAGGGGTTAAAGTAATTTTGCAAAGTTGATTTTAAACCTGTTGTGCAAAAATGATCAATGTGATAACATTTTCTGAGTTTTTACAAATATATGCTCCTTTTGAAGTGATGATATAGTAAAACAATCTATTTTGTACTTTTCATAGGCTTCCCTAACTTATCTAGAAGTGTTTATCATTCCTACATTCCTATGAGTCACCTGGATCCAAGTGGTGGAGTTAATCCATTGTTAACAGGAATGGGCCTACATAGTATGATTGACCTTCAAAAAGGTATGTTGTTCTAAAGAAAAGTTGTGGTTAATTCCTTTATACCTACAAGAGCTTAGATTCAAATATTAAATGCCTCCCGTTTTAATTTTGACACTTAAAACAAAAATATCAGGAAAGTTGATAAGAGAATGCAGTAGAAAGGTACACGAGTGCTTGGAGTTCTTACCCTTAGGTACGAGTGTTGCTGAGGGTTCTTTACCTCTATAGGTACACGAGTGCTTGCTGAGGGTTCTTTACCTCTATAGGTACACGAGTGCTTGCTGAGGGTTCTTTACCTCTATAGGTACACGAGTGCTTGCTGAGGGTTCTTTACCTCTATAGGTACACGAGTGCTTGCTGAGGGTTCTTTACCTCTATAGGTACACGAGTGCTTGCTGAGGGTTCTTTACCTCTATAGGTACACGAGTGCTTGCTGAGGGTTCTTTACCTCTATAGGTACACGAGTGCTTGCTGAGGGTTCTTTACCTCTATAGGTACACGAGTGCTTGCTGAGGGTTCTTTACCTCTATAGGTACACGAGTGCTTGCTGAGGGTTCTTTACCTCTATAGGTACACGAGTGCTTGCTGAGGGTTCTTTACCTCTATAGGTACACGAGTGCTTGCTGAGGGTTCTTTACCTCTATAGGTACACGAGTGCTTGCTGAGGGTTCTTTACCTCTATAGGTACACGAGTGCTTGCTGAGGGTTCTTTACTTATAGGTACAGAGTGCTTGCTGAGGTTCTTTACCTCTATAGGTACACGAGTGCTTGCTGAGGGTTCTTTACCTCTATAGGTACACGAGTGCTTGCTGAGGGTTCTTTACCTCCATTTGTGATACAGAAAATAAAACATATACACAAGGCCTATGTGTGATGGATAGAAGTTCAGATCACTTACTATTAAATGGATGCATGGCAGAAGGCAACATCAGTAGAAAAGAGGAAATCCTGTCTTCATTTCTATAAATCAGGTGAAACAAAAACTATTACTAATAAAATTGCTAAAAGCATTAGGCTGTAATGAAGTGACTACTTTTTTTTTAAGTTTTCTACTGAATTCTAAAGGTTTGTGATATACACAGCAGATTTTCAGCCCAGAAGTATTATATCATTGTGAATCTGTATGTGAATATTGTATTACATCATTGTGAATATTTTGTGGTAAATCTGTTTTTATTAAAGTAGAAAATATCATAACACAACAATTTGAAGAATAGTGCATCAACATAATGCACAGCGTATTGAACATCGCTGTGGAGGCAAAAGAAAAATATGACCTGACAGGAGTAACATGCAAGATCATGGAAACAAAGGCATATAAGTTCCTGTGGTGGTAGTGAGTCCAGAACATTATTAGTCCCAATTCTTCATAAGCTGGTTTCCGGAACATACCTAAAATCCACGCGATAAACCGAATAGAGGCAATCAAGCATACTCAAAAAGGTAAAATAAGAGGAAAAGGAGGTCAAGTAAGGATAAAGAGAAAGAGAGAAGAGGGGGGAATAGCGGGAAAAAAGGACCCTAGAGGGGGTATAAAGTAGCAGAGGGAGGAGAAAGACAAAATGGAGCAGGGGGTTCACAATAAGGGTTCAGGATAGGGGACGCCCGGGGGATAGCCGATATCTGTAGGTCAAGGATTATGCCGCAAGCCATGAGGCAAGAGCAGGGGATTCCCTAAACATAAGCCATGACGACCAGGTCCGGAAAAATCTGTCAGTATCCTGGGTCGTGGAGCTAGATTGGTGTAACAGGTCCTCCATCCTTCAAATATCGCTAACCTCTGTCACCAGTTCTTCCTTGGAGGGGCATCT
Organism: Allobates femoralis; assembly: GCA_033576535.1. NCBI lineage: Eukaryota > Metazoa > Chordata > Amphibia > Anura > Aromobatidae > Allobates > Allobates femoralis. The sequence goes on from JARQOC010000011.1 coordinate 141,735,928, forward strand.
GATCTGTTTCCAGTATCTTGGTATAAGTCTCCTAGCTGCCGTCAAAAAATGACGTAACAGCCCCTTCTTGAAGGACGAGACAGAACCTTGTGGTAAATTTAGAACGGCCAGTTCTGGAGACGGGGAGAGCGGTTGACCACACACTGCGGTATACAATGCAAAGACTTGTTGCCAAAATACCTGAATAGCGGGACAGGACCACCAAGCATGCAAATAAGTTCCTTCTGCAGCCGAGCATCTCCAGCATGACGCCGATACCGAGGGGAATATCCTATGGATCTCCGCAGGGCACCTGTACCATCTCACCACCACCCTGTAATTCTTCTTTTGGGACACTGCATATATAGACGAGCTGCGCGTGCAGAGGAGGAGAGTCTCCACCTCAGAAGCTGTGAATGATCTGTTGAGATCTCGCTCCCACTTGTAAATAAATGGAGGTGTACCCCCCTGTATTGGAATAGATAGTTCTTGGAGCAATTTGTAAACCGATGAGACAGGGCGATGAGGAGGGCGGCTCTCCACACACAGCTCCTCGAACGGGAGTAGGTCCCGAAATATACATGAATGAGGTAATGTCGAGATATAGCTGCGGAGCATGCTCATTTGGAACCAGGCATCCCGTGGGATCTGGGAGGCCGGGAAGAGACTCTGGAGGGGTCGAATCCCTAATGAAGTCATGAAGCAGGACAATGTTGGGTAGGAGTCTCTATGTGCATGGAGGAACCTAGTGCGACTGCGGTCAAGAGTCAGGTCACGATTGTAGAATATCGGGGTCAGTGGTCCTGGGACAGATTTCAGTCCGTATAATAGTCGAGCTTGGACCATAAACAATTTAAGATTATACGTTATAAAGGGCAAGGATTTATCGTCCGAGGATCTGAGTGTCTAAATCTTGGCCAGGGGATTGGAGGCGCAACTACACATTTCCACATCTACCCAACTCTTCCCCCTAGATGGATGAAACAGATCTAATACACACGCGCTCAAGGCTTTTTTGATGGTATTTCTGGAAATCTGGTAGGCCCATTTCCCCCCCTCTCCACACTTCTAGTGAGAATGTAGTGAGAGAGTCTCGATCTGTTATGGGACCAAATAAACTTAATAATAGCACTTTTGAGTCTGGAGAAGAAAGAAGCGGGCAAAAGTAAAGGCAATGCCTGAAAGAAGAATAGCAGACGTGGAAGGAGATCCATTCGAACTGTGTTGACCCTACCTAACCATGGCAGGTGAAGTTTGTTCCATCTGTGTAGGTCGGCATCCACCACTCCCAGGAGACCATGATATTTATGAATAGGCGTGCGGGATCAGAGGGCAACTTAATGCCGAGGTAGTTGAGGCAGTCCGATTTCATTATAAACGGAAATGAGGCCTTCAGGGCTATAACCATGTCTCGAGGCAGGGAAACAATTAACATCTCAGATTTGGTGGAATTCATTTTGAAATTGCTTAATTTGCCAAACAACTGAAGAATTGTAAGGATATTAGGTACCGTATATACTCGTGTATAAGCCGACCCGTGTATAAGCCGACCCCCCTACTTTTGCCCCCAAAACCTGGGAAAACCTATTGACTCGTGTATAAGCCGAGGGTGGACCCCAGCACAGGTATACAGCAGCCCCAGAGGTATATACAGAGCCCCAGTGGTAGTATACAGCAGCAGCCCCAGTGGTATATACAGCAGCAGCTCCAGTAGTTAGTATACAGCAGCCCCAGAGGTATATACAGCCCCAGTGGTAGTATCCAGCAGCCCCAGAGGTATACAGCAGCCCCATTGGTAGTATACAGCAGCCCCAGTGGTAGTATACAGCAGCCCCAGTGGCAGTATACAGCAGCCCCAGTGGCAGTATACAGCAGCCCCAGTGGCAGTATACAGCAGCCCCAGTGGTATATACAGCAGCCCCAGAGGTAGTATACAGCAGCCCCAGAGGTATATACAGCAGCCCTAGTGGTGTATACAGCAGCCCCAGAGGTATATACAGCAGCCCTTAAGTAGTATACAGCAGCCCCAGTGGTGTATACAGCAGCAGCAGCCCCAGGGGTGTATACAGCAGCAGCCCCAAAGCTGTATACAGCAGCAGCCCCAAAGCTGTATACAGCAGCAGCCCCAGGGCTGTATACAGCAGCAGCCCCAGGGCTGTATACAGCAGCAGCCCCGGAGGTATACAGGCCCCCCATCAAGCTCCAGGGCCCCCCCTCCTTGCGTGGCAGCCTGTAAAGGAAAATCATACTTATCAGTGTCCCGCGCTGTCCCGCTGCTGCCGACACACGATCCCGGGCTTCAATCCCCGGCTTCCGGCTTCCTGTGGTCGCGGGCAATGACGTCATTGCCCGCGACCACAGGAACACTGCTGCTGTATACCGTATATACTCGCGTATAAGCCGAGGGGGGACTTTTCAGCCCAAATTTTGGGCTGAAAAACTCGGCTTATACGCGAGTATATACGGTAAACTGACGTTCGACGTGATATATAATAGCAAATCGTCCGCGAATAGTGCTAATTTATGTTCCCTTTTGAGAGAGCATGTACCCCAGGATCGTTCCTGAGAGCCCCGCCAGATGTTCCATTGTCAGGACATACAGTACTGGTGACAGGGGGCAACCCTGGCGTGTACCATTGCGTATATTAGAAGAATCAGAAAGGGATCCATTTATTCTAATACGTGCCGTTGGGGAGGCGTACAAGGCCCTATTCTACGCAGCATGGTTTCACCCAGGCCCCACGACTCCAAGACTTGAAACATGAAGCCCCAGTGCACCCTGTCGAATGCCTTTTCAGCATCAATGGACAGGATGCACATGGGTATGCCTCCGCGTCTGGCACTATCAATCAGGGCCGTGGAGCGAATGGTGTTATCTCTAGCCTCACGGCCGGGAACAAAGCCCACTTGGTCTGTGCTAATTGTTGCGGGGAGATATGTGCGCAGTCTATTCGACAGGAGCTTGGCAAACAACTTAACATCTAGGTTGATGAGTGAGATTGGGCGATAACTACTGCACTGGGTTGGATCCTTGCCGGTTTTGGGAGTACGATTATATGAGCCATAAGGGCCTGAGAAGGGAAAGCTCCTCCCATCGAGACATGATTGAAGGCACCCAATAAGGCCGGGGTCAGTTGGTCAGCCAGTGTCTTGTAAAAACCGGCTGAGTAGCCATCCGGCCCCGGGCTCTTGCCCATTTTCATCTCTTTGATCGAAGACGCCAGTTCCTCCATAGAGAATGGTGCCTCGAGGGCGGAGGAATCTTCTGCCTTGAGAGGTGGTAGATGGTGTCTACGGAGGAAGGAAGTCATGTCAACAGTATGCTGAGAAACGTCTGGGCCCTGGGAGTCAGGTCTGATATTATACAACGAGGCATAGTATTGTTTAAAAGAGGACAGAATTTCAGAGGTTTTGTGGGCAATTCCACCTTGATCATTTTTAATGCAAGAGATGTATGTACGAGCGGTGCAAGGGTGGAGTGTTCGGGACAACAATTGTCCGCTTTTGTTTTCATGTCTATAAAAGCGTGCCCTCAATCTGTCTCTACGGTTTCTGTCCCTCTGATCTAAGATCGAGAGGAGAGAACGCCTCAAAGCGGTCAGTTGGACAAACTGTTGAGGGGTAGGGTTTTGTTTATGTTGTGATTCTAATAAAGCTATCTGGGACAACAGGGAAGCTATGTCCGCCATTCTGGATTTCTTCAGGCTTGAGCCATGCGAAATAAAAATGCCATGAAGCACACATTTGAGAGCCTCCCATTGTATAGTGGGGGACGTAGAGTCCAGAGAGTGTTCTGAGGAGAAGTGGCGAACTGCGTCCCTAATGTCCCGTATGCACTCTGGGTCGTGAAGTAGATTTTCGTTGAGGCGCCACGTATAGGCAGGTTTAGCACCATCTCCCAGGTCGAGGGTAAGAAAGATGGGGGCATGGTCAGACCATAAAATGGCACCAATTTTTGCCTCCACATTTCTATCCAAGAGCCCATGAGAAATTAGGAGCCTGTCGATTCTGCTATAGGTGGAATGCACCGGGGAATAAAAGGTGTAATCTTTTGTGTCTGGATAAAGAATTCGCCACACATCTACCAGATGCAACGTGTCCCACTGACGTCTAAGGCGGTGGAGAGATGGCGCAGAATGACTGGACTTACCCGAGGAAACATCTATGCTCGGCTGCATTGGGAAATTGAAGTCACCTCCAAGGATAACCGGACACGAGCCTGCGAATTCGTCTAATTTCTTGCGGCAGTCCGCCCCAAACCTACTGAGGCCACTATTAGGGAAATAAAGGTTGGCAATGACAAACATGTTGAGGTGCCATGATACCTGCAGAAATAGAAACCTGCCCTGTGGATCTATCAAAGACTTGTGAATCATCGGCGTAAAGGACCTGTGAAAAGCCAGAGACCCCTTTGGATTTTGCTAATGGGTTAGTGCTATGGTACCAAGTCTGGTAATACCCCGTCTCACATTTGGGTACTGAGTCAGACCTGAAATGGGTTTCTTGAAGGAGTAATATTGCCACTTTATTTTTATGAGAGGAGTATGTGATCTGCCTCCTTTTTTCTGGTTGGTTCAATCCCTTGACATTATGGGAGCAAAAGGTTAGGTCAGCCATGAGGAGTTTGTAAGAGGGAAGCAGATTTAGTCAAACATCGGTGTACCCCCGGGTGTGGGGGGAGGGTATGTGATGGGTAAAGGAGGGAGTTGGGCAGAAAAGCATATAGAAAAGAAAGAGAGGTTAGGCATATAAAGAAGGAAAATAACATTCAAATGGCCTATATATGTGCAATTTGTGGAAGGCATCTAAGCTTTCCAGCACTAGCGAGGAAAGGTGTCAGCCCGAGAGGGTCGCAACCCCCAGCACCTGCCCCCGCAGCAAATTAAGTAATATAAACATTGATATCAACTCTAGAGCTATTGCATTTAAATTATCAGTATATGGGTAGTCCATCTAGGGGTTCTCCCTGTAGCTGATGGTATAAGGTCACAAGTATGAAAACATTAACAGTTGAAAGCAGCAGTTGGACCATATGAACCAGAGAAAGTCTCGAACATAACTTCTTCAGCAGGATCTATAACAACAAAACAAATATAGGCTGATAGTGGTCCAGGAGTATAGTCGAATCCCGAGCTATAGTGTTCTGATGAAAGACATAAGCCTATCAACCACATATAGGAAACTGAAAAACTAGTCTGTCTTTGCATAGATTGGCCTGTAGGTGTCACTCTGATATCAGGGGAACCAACGAATGTACAGTTATGAGAGGAAGCAATTGAGCCTGGTAACTTCAGGAAAAAGGGAAACATTGCAGAGCAGAGTGCTCAGTTTTGCAAAAGTCAGGTTTCTCCATTGTGGGAAGCGGGGTTCCTGCCTCCCCTATCTCTACGGATTCTCAGGAGGGAGGAGGACAACTGAGGCAGCTGAGGCCAATCCGGCAGGGTGATGGTAGGCAGGTCGAAGGTGTCCAGGACACGGGGCAAATCATCTATCTTCCGGAACGTGGCAGATTTTCCTCCCTTGGTGGCCACCAGTTGGAACGGGAACCCCCATCTATAGGTTATATCATTGTCCTTTAGTAGGGACAGGAGGGGGCGCAGGCCACAGCGCTGCTGTAAAGTGCGCCTCGCTAGATCTTGCATCAGCATTATGGGGCTGTTCAGGAAGACAATCTGGCCCTTCTGCCTGGCTGCATTCATGATAGCTTCCTTGGTGGGGAAATGATGAATTCTGCAGATCACATCCCGGGGGTTCATGTCAGCAGAGGGTGGAGGGGCCAGGGCCCTGTGTTATGACTTTCTCGGGGGCAGCATCCAGAACCTGATTGAACAACTGTTGGACTGTACTGCTAAGGTCTAGGGGCCCAACAGATTCCGGCAGGCCACGGATCCTAATGTTGTTGCGCCTATTCCGATTCTCTAGATCCTCCTGTCCATATAACATCTCATCCAGCCTGGAGGAATGAGCTTCTTGCCTGTGAGCCCTCAATTCCTCCAACACCCCCTCCTGGGACCTCCACCTCCTCCACCCTCGTGGTAAACTCGCTCCTAAGGGAGCTAATCTCCTTCTTGTATGACCCCTCCAGCCTGCGTGCAAAAAATTCTAAATCCCTCTTAGTGGGAAGCTGCTTAATGTGTGCACTTAGCTCTGCCATGGTGCAGTCTGCTGGGAGCTCCTCAGTGTCCTCCTCGTTGCTGATATCTTCCATCTGCAGTGCACGATCCTCCTCCCTCCTCTCCTGCCTCAAGGCTTCCATGTGCTGAGGGGCCGGCACCATGCCTCGTGCTGTGCTCCTGGAGAGGGGGGTTGCAGTAGAGCGGAGATATCTGTCCAGGGAGCTCTATTCCCCCGGATCTTCGGTCCCTGCTCCTCCGGTGGACTTCTTAGGCTTTCCCATCCTGTAAATGTGGCTCTGAGTCAGCTAATTAGTGCTGCAAGGGCTCGGTGGTGAGGAGCTGCAGTGAAGTGCGACTTACGCCTCCATAGGCTTAACCACGCCCCCATCATTGTGAATATTTTACAAAATATCATCCACATATAATGAAGAAAAATATGAAGCATAGAATAAGTATTTGTCAAAATCCATCACTCAGAATCTGATAAATTAAAGAACATCCTATAAAATGGGACAATAAAATAAGATCAGGGTCAAGACGTGCTGCTATTCAGACAACCTCTTCTCAATCCCCGTGTTTCTCCCTTATACATATTAGAACAAAGGACTGTGTGCACACATTGTTTTTTTTTTTTTTCTGTTTGCACAGATTTGTCATGAAACCTGAAGGTCTTCATAGTGCCAGTAAAGTGAATGGCAATCCTGGTATCTCATGCACGTACCGTATTTGCTTATTTTCTCCTTGCAGATTTGCATCATAGTTGGAGATGCAGAATGTATATTCTTTCAGCATTATTCTGTGGATTACTAATAGGTGGGGAAATATCGGCATCCAAAATGCATGTAAATATACATATAAAAATCTCACTTATTTTATGCATAATTTTTCCTTCCAAGAGATGCTTAAAGGGAACCTGTCACCCAAAATCACTTTGGGTGACAGGTTCCCTTTATATATTATATATATATATTATATCCACATCTATATATATCTAGTGTATATTGACATTTTTTTTTTGTTTTTTTTATTACTTGGAGTGAAGCAGTGGGGGCACAGTTATGGAGGGGGTCACAGACAGAGAGCGAGAGACAGGGAAGGAGGATGACACAGGGGAGGGAGGGGGATTCAACGTAGCCTGCCCACCTGCCTCTGTCTGTGAACGCGCACTGGCCAACTTCAGCGCATGCGCAGATCGCTTTATGAAGTCGGCCGGTGCGCGTCAGACAACAGCGCCCCGTCCGCCCGGAAATGACGCGTCACGGCATCACATGACCGTGACGTCGCGGCCGCGATATTATGAATCGTGCCCGCGCTACAAAGTTTGAAACAACGCCCATTAGGGCGTAATACAGCGGCACAGGGGAACCGCCTCATAGACAAGAAGGCTTTGGAACGCCCCACTGCCACGGATTTTGTAAGTTTTGAAACGACTAAAGTGCACTTTCATATTGAACTAAAACACCACAAAGGGATGTGTAGGACTGTGGTGTTATGCTTCAGGGACATGTATTTACAGCTAACAAGGGTGATTTTGGGTGACAGGTTCCCTTTAAACGGTGCAGAAATGTTTGCACCAAATACATAGTGTTTGCACATACCCTTATACTCACCTCTGGTATTGGCACTGACTATAATGGGGATTGTATGACATTGTATGACCAGTCTTGTGAAAAAAGCCATGATGGGCTGCCAGAATCATCCAAAATAACAATGTAGACAATCCCTTTGAGAACCAGTACTGGCATCGGGAGTGAATGTTATTTATTCAAGGAGGATACGCAGTGATTGAGAAAAGGTTGTCTGAGTAGTGCACAACCTTTTTAATGTAATGTAGGTAACAAGGCAGTATGGGTGCCTTCACATTTGCATTCCACTCCGCAGCGTTCTGCGGAGGGGAGCCGCAATGTGACCACAGCACTGCAACCCCCTATCTTCATAATGGGAGCGCACGGTGCTGCGTATGACCGTGCACACCCATTCACTGCTATAAGTGATCTGTGCACAGGCGGATGCCTGTGCATAAATCACCCAGTCTCGTCCGCACCACGAACGCGACATGTTGCATTTCCGGTGCGGAAGAGACTGGGTGATTTGTGCGCAGACATCCGCCTGAGCACAGATCACATATGGCAGTGAATGGGTGTGCATGGTCATGCGCAGTCAAGCGCAGCACCATGCGCTCCCATTATAAAGATAGGGGCTAGCGGTGGCTGCGCTCACATTGCGGATCCCCTCCGCAGAACGCTGCGGAGGGGAACGCAAATATGAAGGTAGCCTATGTATAGGTGCTTCTCAATGAATTCAAAGAGGGACAGTGTTAATCTGACCCACACTGCTCATATTAAAGGATGACAAATGTCAGCTCATGAAGGCTTTATTCTGACACGTTTCAGAGTGATATCCCAGCTCCTTCCTCAGGGAACTAACTTCTGATACTTATTTAGATAATATTTTATCTCTCAGATCCTTCATTCTCCCTACTTTAATTTTATGAAATAATGATCTTTTGGCTTTTCATGGACTGTAAGCCATAATCATCAACATTTACAGAAATAAACACTTAAAAGAGATCACTCTGTTTGTAATGACTCCTATATAATATATGTGTTTCACTTTGTTTTGAATTACTGAAATTAAGTTTTTGATGATATTCTAATTTATGGAGATGCACCTGTATGCCATCGAAACAATAGAAGATACTTAAAACTACGTTTGCATCAAGCATGTTGACGATTTTATTAATCAGTTTGTATAATGTCTTAAAGAGATCCTTCTATCTTTTATATTCTTTGAATACAATTTACATATACTGAAAAGAGATCCTGTCAGCCTAAAATATATGCTTTTTGGTTTATGTATTTTCATTTTTTTCCTAGATGGGTTTTGCCTTGTTGGTCAACAGTCAACATATCCTTCTCAAATACCTATTTTAAACACATCAGCTAATCCCACACACAGATTGCATGAAAAGGATCCAGCCTGCCATTCACTCAAGAATTCCAAGGAGACTTCTAAAGACTCAAAAGAAAAAGTTTTCGGAAGTGAAACCTTTCTTACTCCTTCCTTACAGAGCACAGCAAAAAAAAGTGGAGGCTTTTTAGAAGACACACAGTCTAGTGATGTAAGTGACCGTGAGCTGGACTATAAAGCTGAAAAGGAGAGGAGGAAAATGACCCTTCACAGACTACCTAAACAAGGGGAACATTCTTTGTTTACATCTGAATTTATGCCAAACCGCTGGTCGAGACATGTTGATGCAAAGACCAAACAACTCCATACGCTTCTTTTGAGTAATGATGAGGGAGAACAACCTAGTAGACATGATGAGAATATGATATCTTTGTGCCAGATCGCAAATCAAAGGAAACCTAGAGATGCTATTGTGACCCCAGATAAAAATGTGAGTCCACAATGCACGTGTCCATCCTCTCACCCTGTAAACTTTTCATGTAAAGTAGCCTCCACTACACCTGCTCAGACTGTCAACTCTTCCATGTACAGCATCATCCAGAAAGCGAACCAACCTTCCAATGAGATAAAAATATTACCATCACATTTTTTGAATATTAATGCTGCTTCTGATGAACATAGCAATTGTGTACATGTTGGTGTCCAAGCAAGTAACCCTAGTGAAAAAGAATTGAGAAATGTCGAGGAAAAGGCACAGTTTTCAAATTTTCCTTTTTGCCACGAGTTACTAGTAAACGAAATAAAAAGACCAAATAGTAATCGAGTGCAAGGATCTGTGATTTGTTGTAATTCCTCCTTTAAAGGTCAAGGGGATTCAGAGTCTTTTCCAAAGAATCCTGACGATGTCTCTTTTGGCAAAAAAATATTTGCTTCTACTGCTGATGCTCCTCACTGTGGGCAGGAAAACTGTTTCAATGAAAAATGCAAGACGTCTGTATTTGATTCTCATCAACTTGATGTAGAGAATGTAATTGAGAAGCATCCGGAAGAAAATGCAAAGCAGTTAAAAACCAATAATATTGCCAATTTACAGATTCCTGCTTTAGCAATACAGCATGCCCAGATAAGCACAGGAAAAGAGGAAATACCTAAAAATTGTATCGTATCTAAACCTTTGGGTGCTAGAAATACTAGCATAGAACCCACAGACTCAACTGACCCTGGTGAGCGCTCTGCCATGCAAAATCTTATTTCCTATAGTGGGAACTTTGAAAAAGAAACTGCTTCTTGGCATTGTAGTGGCAGAAAGAGTCCTTTTGGCGGTCTTGGCAACATGAAGTTAGAGGAAACTCAATTAAAAGATGTTAAAGTACACAATTTATCACAGAAAGCGGTAAAAAAAGATCCAACTACATCTGAAAACACTAGGGTTAAGGATTCATTAAGTTTTCAGAGTGAAGTGGAAGTGCGGAATCCACCAGTTGGCATAGCTGTGGCAGTTGCTCGACAAAAGGACAATGGTGAAAATAAAATGCACTCTTCTAAAGGTAAGATGTGTAAAAGTCAGACCTGTAAAGAAGGTATCTGCAACACCAAAATCAAGTTACAGTATTCACCACACACATTGTTTAGCAGACTTGGGAATTTAAAACTTAAGGATTTTTAGGATTTTTTTATAGCTACCTATTTTCCCTCATCCAACACATCTAAAGAAAACTTGTATAGTTGCATTGAAAGATATGTCTCATTCTGTTTTGATACCCTATAAGGTGCTTGTGCAGTGGGTTTTGGTGCAGTTTTGTCACAAATCTGCATGCCTATCCTTAAAGGGAACCTGACCCCAGAAATGGACCCCCCCAGCAACTTTATACCTGTCCCTGCACCCCCTCCCATCATTGCTAGCCATCCCTTTTGCATAAAAAAATGATTTGGTAAAGATGAGAAATGAGGTTATATTACCTCGCCCTGTGTTTCTTCCCTGTTTTGAGAAGCCTCAAAAGGCGGTGCTGGCTGCATGTCCCGCCGCCTGCGGTGTAATTATGCACGCCCCGATGGGCGTGCTAATAAGCTCGGAGCCTCTGCTCGTCATCCAAGGGGCGGTACAGCCGGTATGGCGCGATTTTCGTCATACTGGCTGTACTGCCCCTTTGATGATGCGCCGAGGCGCAGAGCTTGTTAGCACGCCCATCGGGGCATGCATACTTACGCCGCAGGCGGCGGGGACATGCAGCCAGCACCGCCTTTTGCGGCTTCTCAAAAACAGATAAGCCACAAAGGGCAAGGTAATATAACCTCATTTCTCATCTTTACCAAATCGTTTTTTTATGCAAAATGGATGGCTAGCAATGATGTGAGGGGGTGCAAGGACAGGTATAAAGATGCTGGGGGGTCCGTTTCTGGGGTCAGGTTCCCTTTACCCTAGCAAAATGTGTGTGGCTTCTGAAGTGTGCGCACAATGCTTACTTTTTTTCCTTGCAGTTTTGGAGGAGATTTACTTTCAGAAAAAATCTGCCGTATATCATTGTTGCAGCGTTTTTGCAGTGGTTTTCATACATTCACCTCAATGTAATCTTCAAAAAACACAGTGTGTTTTTTGAGGTGCATCTTTCCACAAAAATGCATGATGTATTAAATCTTCTGAAAATAATTCTGGCTACTAGCTATCTCTCCCCCTTTTTCTCACTTCCTTATCTACCCTCTCCCTTTTTCTCTCTCCCACTCCCTCTCTCTCCCCTTCTCGCTCCCTCTCTCCTTTTCTCTGTTACTCTCTTCCCACCCCACCCCCCCACTCTCCTCCTCTCACTCTCCTCTCTCTCTTAATTCAGTTCAATTCAGTTCAAATGAGCCTTGTTGGCAGGACTAAGTACTTGTGTTAGCATTGCCAGAGCAAGTTGATAAAATAGGGGGACAGGAATAGGGACACGTCTAGGGTGGGATATAGAGGTTCAGGATATATCGGGGTTCTCTTAGTCGGCGAGGGGTAGTGCGTATAGCGACATATCAATGGTGGGGATTTAAAAGTCCATGACCTAACGGTCTCCTCTTAGTCTGTGGCAGGCGCTGACATATTGTGCTCCTATGGCGACCGCACTTTCCTCTTCTCAAAGTAGTATCGGCAGTTTCTCTTCCTCCTCCATGGAGGTGAAGTCTGGGAGGAGATCAGACGGCCTCCTGTAGCGAGTGTCCCTCACTGCAGAGTGTTTAGGGTACCTCAGCAAGAAGTGGGCCTCATCCTCCATGGCCTCCTGAGGGCACAGTCTGCTCTCTCAGGGCTTGTAGTTCCCAGTGCCACATACAGTATTCTGGTAATTGCCAATTTATATGCATTAGTGGTGTTTACTTATTCCACGTACTCAAGCACACACATTTTCGGATCCCTCCAAGACACAACCATACACAACTTCAATTTTATTAAGCACCGTAATCCAATACACTGAGAGTCTATGGCAAAACCATACCGTATAAATCATACCTGCTTGATCTGCCTGACATCTCAGACATCTTGACTTGTCTCTTAAACCCGCCTTTAACATGAAGTCGAGTATTTTATATGTCCTATGGGTAATATACAATTGGGATAATCTGCCCGGTTCACTCAGAGATTTTGGGAATATATTCTAAAATGGTATCCCATTGGTCATCTGTAATCGCTTCCACATCATTTTCCCATTTCCCTCTCGCCCTTACCGGAAAACCGCTCAGGTAAGTATGTAGCAGGTAATGATATATCCCCAATATAACCCCTTTCGTCCCTCCTGACGCACACACATAATATAGCACTGTCTCTTTGCATTTGCACATTCGTCTTCTTGCGTTGAGACAAATATGCATGCCTAATTCTCTGATAGTGGAACACACATCTCCCAGAGAGGTCAAACTCCTCCCTCAGTCTCTCAAAGCTTTGAGTTCTTCCCCATCCAGTAATTGACACACATATTGCACACCCTTCTCTTTCCAATTTATAAAACATCCCAATTTATTAATTTTGTCCAAAGTCTCATTATTCCAGATGGGTGAATATACGGTTAGACCGTTGACTCTAAGGTCCTTAATGCAGCGCCACACCTTATGAATTAACCCCAGCGTAGGGTACTCCAAACCCAACCTTTTAAGGTTCCCCACCTCCAAACTCTGAACTAGTAGAGTCCTCCCCATCATATGACATAGAATCTTATACGTCATTCCCTCACTCTCCTCCTCTCCATCCTCTGAAGTGCTGTCCCAGCACCGCTATATAGTACACCACGAGTTTGGTACTTCCAAACCCCCTTCTTGCTTACCATCTGCAGTATTTCCATTCTAATTTTCGCTTGTTGTTTCCCCCAAGCTTATTCTCTGAATATTTATATTGTATTGATTCTATGGAATCACTTCCTCAGAAGCCACACCGGGGCATTATGCAGCACATACATCAACTGTGGTATCAGCACCATTTTACTTTAATACGGCCCACCACTCATAATTGCAATTTACACAATGCCCCTCCCTTGCTTTTGAATTTATCCAACAACAGATCCAAATTGAGTTCAATGAACCATGAGTGTGAAATCCATATCCCCAAGTACTTAAATTGCTTAATAATTTCCAATTGTCTACCTTTTTTGGCCAAATCGTCATCTCTCATTTCTTGGTCCACCACTAGGATACATGACTTATGCCAGTTGATCTGAAGACCCAACAGGGCACCAAAATGTTCACTTATTTCCATAACATTATTTAACGCCTCTCCACTATTGTTTAAAAACAATAGAATGTTGTCAGCATATAGAGCAATTTTCTCTATTGAGTCATACCGAAATCCTGTCGCCCTTTCTGATGCCCTTATCTTAGCTGTGAGCAGCTCCACTGCCACCGCAGAACGTAGCGGTGACACTGGACACCCCTGCCTACTACCCCTAAACAAGTCAAAAAGATTAGATATCATCTCCTCCTCTGCCTTAAGCCCCCGTCACACATAGCAAGATCACTAGCGAGATGTTTTGCGACATAACAGCGACCTCGCCAGCGATCTTGCTACGTTTGACACTTAGCAGTGATCAGGCCCCTGCTGTGAGGTCACTGATCGTTACAAAGTGTTCTGAATCATTTTTTGGTTGTTGCACGCCCGCTGGGCATGCTGCATCACTGTGTTTGACAGGGACAACGACCAGCGATCTCAATACTACGACCGAGAGTGACACATTCCCAACAACCACCGCATCATTCCGGATCATTGCTGCGTCACTGGTGAGATGTGACTGTTTGACATCTCACCAACGACCATGTAGTGACGCTCCAGCTATCTTGGCCAGGTCGTATCATTCTCTTTTGTGTTTTTTCATTGAAGACAAATTAAATGAAGATAATAATGCCAAAGAATTTGTGATTGCATTCATTTTCAGGAAGAAACAGAGTATTATCTGACAGAATTGCAGGGGTGTCAATACTTTTGGCCACAACTGTACACACAGAGGTGCAGGACTTTGTAGTGTAACCAGCTTTGCCAATACATGTCAGCCACAATTAAATGTGTGAGGGGTCACATTAACCTTGATTGTGCAAACATCACTATAAATACACAGAAGGGATGCGGTAACCACCCCATCAATGTATAGAGCACAATCCAACATTAATGACCCAATGTAACCCGGACAATGTCACACATCCAATGGGCCAAACAATAATTACAATCATTGTATGGCAAACCACACAAACGTGTCAAGGGCCGGGAACAAACTTGTAGACCTAGGGCAGAAGTCTTTGAACAAGGCTTTGTCACACCTAGGGGCCAAAGGGCTGTACCATATGTCAAATTGTGTACCTTACCATGTGATAGTGGTTATGTGGGCTATACAAGTGACACACATCCTTGCCCAGCAATGCAACATAACAGTACATACAGACACATACATTCCAGGCACACACCAATAATGAGTTTGTATTTGTGCAAAAATAAATATTTATTACATAAGGAAACAAAATGAAAACACAGTCCGTGTATAACAACCACTCAAAAAAAAGTGTCCACATAAAAACATACATTTCAGTAGCGTCTCTCCTCATGTACGTAGTCATGTACTACCTCAGACGTGGGTTGTGGCCCCATAGTCCCCAACAGTAGGCCAAGTCGGGGGGTAAGGGTGGGTTGTCTAGAGTCACTGGACACATCCTGAGTTTGTCTGGGCCCATACCTATGCGGTCTCGGACCCTGTGACATTGACGCCTGCCCACTGGGGATGGCAATGTAGGCAAGTGGCGCCAGTGCCTTGTCCTCGGCTGCCTCTAGGATCCGAATGATAAGCCTCTCTGCTGTTTTTCACTGCTTTTAGACCAGCCTGGGCACCTGTTCATCACCAAGATGCCCAATCCCAGTGTTGTTCTTATTTTCCACGTTGAGCAGCACCCTCTTCGCCCACGTACCCAGCTCAGTTGTCAGAGGTGTTGTGGGGCGACGTCGACTGATGACTGAGCTGGGTTCCGGGTGCTGCCCTGCTGGGACCAGGCACAACCTCCTCCGCAGATGTTGATGGGGGAGGATCATCCACGGGTGCCTTCTCTTGGCTGGACAGGAGCTCCGGAGGCTCCTGTAAACAAACAAAACAAAATGTAAATACACTTGTCATGTACCCAGAAATCTATGTATGTAATTACCAATAGACAGATGCATCATTACCAAGCCAGTGTACGAGGTCAACACAAACATTGCACATATGAAACCAAGACTATTGAAGAGTGAAAATTGTGCCGTCAACTCACCTGAGGAGCAAAGATGGTAAGTGATGTGGCCCTACAACCAACTACAAGCCAAACTAAGAGGCTAGTGTGTGACCCATAACCACAATCAAATGATTTGGAAGAATACACCAACAGGATTGTAGTTGCAGCTGCTTCTCAAAAGAACGAGTACAAGCACCAAAGGCTAAGCAGACACAATAATATTCACTACACGTACCTCCTGTGATGGTGCTATGGCTTCGGATGTGGCCTCCTCAAGCACCCTGTTGCCACGCATTAATCGAGGGGCAACCTGGTCCAGAGTGAAAGTGAGGAGGTCATAATACCACAGTTGTGGCACATAGACCTCCTCACTTCCCATCCCAGAGCGCTGGGACCTCTGGACCCGGTTGTACTCCTTTCGGAATACGGTGCGCAGGTGCTTGAGTTTGGCTTTGACCTTGTTCTTGTCCCACCTCTCCCCAGGATGGTGCTGTTGGAAGAGAGGGAGACAAGATGACCATAGGCCACATCCTTCACCTGATTGTTCTTATAATCAGTTGACTGCAGGCGCCACAGGCATTCATGGTCCTGGTACATAGCGAGCAAGGCCCGGACGAAAACCTGATGGTCCCCCATCTGCAACATAAGCACAGCGCATGTCACAAACAAACATACACGTACATATGATGTCATGATAAAACAAGAATAATGGCCACATTACGACAACAGCTACACAGCATTGCTTTATTACGGCACAAGAGTGCACAGAAGCCTCACATTGTTTAATGTGGATAGATATGCTGACCCATGCACAGGGCCACTTCCACATGTAGCTATGGCAACGGCTGCTACATGGACCAATGTATATAAGGTTGTGTAGGTACACATGTATTAGCATGGGCACTATGTAGGCACATCAAAACAGTTGTTAAGTACTATTTATTGCTGTCTAATTGGATATGACGTTGAGGAGGTGTTTGACACATAAAACATAACAGTGGACTAAAATACAACACCCAGGTCTCGTATGTAGGGCCACATTATATGTCAGTGCTTACATTGAGGGGCGTCCCTTGGAGACATTAAACCTCACAAAAAACTTCCATACAACAGAATGTGGACAACAACGTTGCTTAAAACATTACATATGAGCTACATAAGTCCTGTAGAGATGATCGAGCCATGCACATCGCTATACCTATCGTCTGAGCAGCAGATTGTGCTTGGAGAGACGCTCCCACAATGCTTCATATGGTTTGTGGACACACAAGTGCTACAACTCCGCCATCATTATAATGGCCGACTACCAATCATAATGCAACATAGTCAGCAAATCACAGGAGTCGGGCATGTCCACGGCAACGCTGGTGCGTGTATTGGATGATGCAGGTGCGCTGTGATTGGTTGCTTCCGATATAAAATCCTGCAACGCCAGAGCAATCTGAAGCTAGCTGGCCGGAGTCATTGGATAAGTACTGCTGTTCAGACATCCCTTGAACGATAGCTGAGTGTGTTTGCTGTTGAGACAAGGTTTTTTCAAACAACACAACAGTGTTTGTCAGCACACCACCACCTCGAGGTGTGTGCAGTACATACTCCGAATGTATGACATTGATGTGCTGTGTTGGACCAAGTGTATGGAGGTTACACCCTCATCATTGTCCCTCCATTTTATAGAGTCAATTCTGGAATGTGTACCCAAGTTGCCTCAGTGCTGTGGTTTTGCCAACATCAACACTGATCATGATTTTCTTCTGACTTGCACACACAAAATGTATGTGTTGTGCTTCTGCTGACAGCTTCACTGTGTCGTGAGCCTTGGTATTGTGTGATGGCGAGTATCCTGCCTTTTCAAGAGAACATGGCTGTTTTTTGCTCATTTTCAATCCTGCAGTGTCTCATGAAGCCTTGAGATGGCCATGTTCCTAGCCCATGCATGTGGTATGTGTTGCCAATATGGTTTTGGGGGAGGGGGGGCAAAAAAAAAAAAGAAAATTTAGGACCCATCTTGGATGATTTATTTTACTCCTTGTTTGACTACATAGAGATGATGGGCTTAGATATTTTTTTTTATTTGAAATTATGTATGTTTGGGAGGTCCATGTGTAACATGAGGAACGTGATGGTGGGGAACTGACTATTTTTGTCTTTATGTTCCTAAATTGTTTTATTGTATGAAGTCAGAATGGCGCCAATATGAGCGGGGATGGGCTGGGAATGGGAGGCATGTTGTAGGTGCCTTAATGGCTAGCAGGTGTGTAGGGAAGTATTTATTGTTGGGTTTTGGTGCGTCTTGACATGTTTCTTGGCTCTGACAATATTTTTTTTCGTTTTTCCAGGGGTTGGTTTGTCAGCTTATCATGGACGGTGAACAGAGGCTTCTCGTGGCTGGAGGACAGAGCTGAGAGATTGCGGGCTCGTAGACCACGGCGTGTGTGGTCTCGGGAGTGGCTTCTGCAAAGAGACAACCAGATGCGCCTGGTCCGTCAGCTGGAGGATAGGAGTCCGCATGACTTCAGGAACTATCTCCGTATGTCCGAGGTCTCATTCAAGTTCCTATTGGAGGGCATTCAGCCATGGATAGCCCGTCAGGACACTGTGATACGTGGAGCTGTGCCACCTGAGGAGCGTTCGGCTGTAACTCTGCGCTTCCTGGCAACAGGTCGTTCGATGACAGACCTGCAAACTCTGCAGCAGTCTCACGGTCACTGCTGAGCCGCCTCATACCTGAGACATGTGAGGCCATCTGGATTTGCCTGCAGCCATCCTACATGTGTTTCCCAACAACCACTGCAGAATGGCTGAACGTTGGCAGTGGTTTTGCGGAACGCTGGAAATTTCCAAACTGCGGTGGGACTTTGGATGGTAAGCACGTGAGCATCACGCAACCCCCAACATGGAGTCCTTTTATTACAACTATAAAAGGGTATTTTAGCATGGTCCTCCTGGCCCTCGTAGATGCTCACTATGAGTTTATGTACGTGGATGTTGGCATGAACGGGCGTGTCTCAGATGGGGGTGTGTTTGGACACAGCTCCTTTGGGCAAGACCTGAGGAGAAGTGCTCTTAACTTGCCCTCAAATGATGTCACAACCGGTTATCTCAACTTTGCGTTTGTGGGGAATGAAGCCTTTCCACTTCATGCTCACCTACTAGTGCCATATCCCCAGAGGACTGTTAATTCTGAGCAATGCATTTTCTATTACTGGCTATCCCGGGCACGTCGTGTGGTTGAAAATGCGTTCGGGATCATGTCCAATAGATTCCGTGTGTTTCATACGCTTTTGAATATGAAACTGGAATCTATTGATATAGTAGTGCTGGCATGCTGTGTGCTGCATAACTTCCTGCATCGTAGGGATACTGCATCATACACGCCGGCAAGTTATGTGGATTCAGTGGACTTCCACAACAGGGGAAGTCAGTCCCGGGGCATGGCATGCAACCTTTCCAGGTCTGGCGCCACTGAGCCAGGGTCTGAGTCCGCAGGATGCCAGGAGCAGCAGGGACAGCTACTCCTCCTACTTCAATGGCCCTGGGGCAGTGGCCTGGCAGCAAGAACAGGTGTAGGGTGGCTGTGGTTGTCAGGCACCACCAGCAGGAGGAGGGTATAGACACCAGTGTGGCAGCACCAGGAGGTGTGTGTTTGTAATATGTTTCGATGTTTCCTTTTTTTTTTTTTTTTTGTTTTTGTATTTTCTGGAAACAAAATTAGAAATATGAATTGGTTTGTTTTTGGTTCGTATGGCTATTCTTTGAGTTGACATTTGTATTCTTTGTGTGATATGAACATTTGTTGTTTTTGTATCTTTTTGGTTTTGTTCACACATTTGATATAAAAAATCTAATCAGAACTACCAGTGTCTGTATTGACTTTTAACTACAGGGCAGTTGCACATACCTTTGTGCACAGAATAATGCTATGTGAGGCAACAATGGTCTTTATGGGTCCATGCTGCATTGTGTGCACATGTCCTGTACACAGGTCCAGGCCTTGGCCACGCACTATTTGCTGAGACTGTGTCTCCCTGTCCATATTATATGGATTCACACATGGGTATGTGTCCACACACGGACGATTGTATAGTGTTGGTTGTGGATATTGGTAAACATAAGTATCCGCACACACGTCTGCACACACATAGTTCAGCCTGGACCAGACACAATGCATGCACACATGTCTATACTGTTGTTTGTTGCTTACCGACGTCAAGAACACCAGCACACATAGCCATTCCTAGTGTCAGCCACTGAGCAAAAGACGAGGCGTCCTGTGTGGCACTTTGGCCCACACCAAAGTGTCTTGCAGGAGCCGCACCACACTGACAGGAGCGTGGGTTAGCAAGATAGTCAAAAGGGCAAATGCGTCATGTAGTGGACTGACTTCCAGTGGGCTGACCAATGGTAACGCAGTTGTGTAGGCCAATCGGAGTGGTAGGGGCGCGGTGTAACACACTCTGGCACGCCTATCTCCTCGCCGCAGCCAAACTCTACACCCACATCGCTGATGTGGTGGTGGCGTGTGATGTGGCGATGTGAGAAGGGAAGATCGCTTCCGGTCTTTGTCAGGTGATTTTCCGAACGCAGGATCACTGGTGATCGCACGCGAAATCGCTACGTGTGACCTCTCCAAAGCGATGTGAAAAAAGTGCCCGGAACGTGCTCGCTCACGTCAAATTACCAGCGATGTGGCAGTGTATGACGGTACCTTAAGAGGTTAGATGGACTTCACATAGACTAACTTGTTTATAATAATGTAAATTACTATATGTAAGTCCAGCAAGCTGGATTCAGGGGACCAGTAAAGCGTAGCTAGTTGAGGGAGTTATATCACTGCTTGCATGTTAAAGTCAATGCTGGCCGTCCTCTTAGTGAGACCTATTGAATGATAGACGGCACCTATCAACTACAGTGGATTGTGAATTTTAGTAACTGGGTACCTGTATGGAGTACCACTAGGCTAGGTTCTGTAGGTGTAGGGTAGTTGATTAGAGTCCTAGGTGAGGAGCACCTAATTATTGGTGGGAAAGAGAGAGAAAAAAAAAAAACATTGGTATATTATGGTGTCATCTTAGGTAAAAAAAATTAAGAGCACATACCTACTAATAGTTATGGTGTGTGACTCCTGTCCTGTAAAAAAGAGAGCAGTATATAAGATGGAGCAGAAATGAAAGGCTGTTGCTTAGCCATAATGGTGGCAAGGGTCTTATCTCTAGGATTTATGGTATTTTGATGCAGCAATTCCAATGGGAGAGACCGTTGCTAATTAAGGACAGGTGGGAACGGGATGTGGGTCCTATTGATAATGAATCCTGGGAAGATATACTGGATAGTGTCCCACTTCTGTCCACTTGTGAGGCACAACGGTTATCCCAAATATACTTGTTACACAGGGTGTATAGGACACCCACATTTTTGTGCCAAGCCGGTATTAGAATAGATGATAAATATCCAAAATGTGGGGAGGAGGGGGCGGATTTGATACACATGTTTTGGACATGTAGGCATGTAGCGGTCTTTTGGAATACATGTATCGAATATATAAATAATGTGTTTGAATCTGCTATACCGCTTGCCCGTTGGTGTGTGGGCCCTGGACAATATGATGACTGTGAAGAATTGGCTTTAAAACGAACTCTGTACCAGATACGAAAAGTAATTGCTACACATTGGCTAGACCCTCAAACACTAAGGCTACAGGAGTTTGTGGATAAAATGCGGAATTTGATCAGATTGGAGGAGGGGGTGTATAAAAAAAGAAAGGCAATCCACAAGTTTGATAAAATATGGAGTAAGTGGAGACATTATCATGGAGATCACTTTATAGCCTTGTTAAATATGATAGGGTCCTAATACTATCTGCAGTGGTATAACTATTTAACCTGAAATAGACATTTCATGCTAGTCATATCTCATAGATATCCTGATCCAATAATACAGCATAACTATTATTTGATTCGTTGATTGATTACTATTGTGGATCCTTATCCGGATTGAAGGGTGCTGTGCCCAACCCTGATATGTGCTAGGGTTCATGGAGAAAAGGTGGGGGGGGGGGGGGGGAATGTACTTGTATGTGGGCTGCATAAGTCATTGTTAAATGTTTCTTTGGGTCTGTTTTCTCTGTATGTGATGTATTCTATTGTATTGGAAAATTCTTATCTCAATAAAAATAATCTGATTAAAAAAAAAAAGAAATGAAAGGCTGATTCTGACACACAGAGGTGCAGGAATCCTTAATTACCTTGATTACTCAAATTACTCAAGGACCACAAGGTAATTCCACTCCTTCTCTCTCGCACGTGCTCCTTCCCTCTCGCACGCGCTCCTTCCCTCTCGCACGCGCTCCTTCCCTCTCGCACGCGCTCCTTCCCTCTCGCACGCGCTCCTTCCCTCTCGCACGCGCTCCTTCCCTCTCGCACGCGCTCCTTCCCTCGCACGCGCTTCCTCTCGCACGCGCTCCTTCCCTCTCGCACGCGCTCCTTCCCTCTCGCACGCGCTCCTTCCCTCTCGCACGCGCTCCTTCCTCTCGCACGCGCTCTTCTCGCACGGCTCCTACTCTCTCGCACGTGCTCCTACTCTCTCGCACGCGCTCCTACTCTCTCGCATGCGCTCCTTCTCTCTCGCTCCCTCCTTCCATCTCTTGCTCGCTCCTTCACTCCTGCTCGCTCCTTCACTCCCTCTTGCTCCTTCACTCCTGCTCGCTCCTTCCCTCTTGCTCGCTCCTTCCCTCTTGCTCGCTCCTTCCCTCTTGCTCTCTTCTTCCCTCTTGCTCGCTTCTTGCTCGCTCGCTCCTTCCCTCTCGCTCGCTCCTTCCCTCTTGCTCGCTCGCTCCTTCCCTCTTGCTCGCTCGCTCCTTCCCTCTTGCTCGCTCGCTCCTTCCCTCTTGCTCACTTGCTCCTTCCCGCTCTCTCCTTCCCCCTCGCTCGCTCTCTCCTTCCCCCTCGCTCGCTCTCTCCTTCCCCCTCGCTCGCTCTCTCCTTCCCCACGCTCGCTTCTTTTCTCTCGCGATCCCCACTTCTCTCTTGCTCGCTCCTTCTCATTCTCTTGCTCTGCACCTAATATGCTGCGTGCCCACATACCCTAACAGTGTCTATACTGCACGACAACATGGTTAACCCCTTCCCGACCCGTACACAGCATATGCATCATGGAAACAGGAGCGTTCCCGTCCTTGGACGCTTATGCTGCGTCCTGGTGTAATCGTGCTTCTGCAGCTCTAGTGAAAGGTGTCACTGACCTCTTACTTGAGCAGCAGGTAGCTGGGGACTTGTGCTACACCCCAGGGGGTTGGCTTTGCCCCTCCGAGGCTATAGATGTGATTGGCGGTTTATAACTGAAAGCACCAATTACTGCGGCTGTAATAGAAAATGTGCCTCCGCCCCCTCCCCAGCCCCTCCATTCTCCCTCCCGGCCATTCCCTCACTCTCTCTTGCCCCCTCGATCTCCGGTAATCGCTGCAACCACAGCCACCGCTCCTGCGCCCGCCACCCCCACCGCTAAATAGTGCCTCCCCCTGTCCTCCTCTGGCTCTCCTGCCCCTCCATTCTCCCTCCCGGCCTCCGCTCACCCTCCCCTGCCCGGCGGTGATCCCCGGAGATTACCGGTGATCGCCGCTCCTGCACCCGCTGCTGCTGCCACCGCCGTCCTCTTGGTCATCTCCCTCCCATCTGACAGCTCAGATGGGAGGGAGATGATCCATCCCCCCCAGGTCACCCATCCCCCCCGGTCACTCCCACGGTTACCCACACGGTCATCCCCGCATACTTACCGCCGTGAAGATCGCTGCTTCCTGCGCCCTGTGCCTCTTCTTCCTTCTGACAGGCGCAGACAGAGCAGAAGCTGCTCTGTCTGCCAGGGATATGACAAGTCATGACCTTACTGAGGTCATAGCAGGTCATGATCCTTGGTTCACACAGGGGACAATTGTGATCCCGTGATGGGATCACAATTGACCCTGTGTGACCCAAGGATCGTGACCTGTCATGACCTCAATATGTTCATGACCTGTCATCCCCCTGGCAGTGTACCAGCTCCTATAGCATATGGGGGCTGCCCCCATATGCTATAATACTGAGAATCATCGCAGGACCGCCCACTTGACTACGTCGGACATCAGAGAATAATAAAGATGGGGTCTAAGTTGTGTGTGTGTTTTATTTATTTTTTTTTTTTCTAATAAAAATATCTTTCTCTGTGTTGTCTTCTTTACAATTTACTAGAGATTCCTAATGCCCCAGTCTAATATAGGCCAGACATTATGAATCTCGGGCTTAGTGCCAGCTGCTAAAAAGCTGTCATTAACCCCTTATTACCCAGTCTGCCACCACTACACGGCAGCTGGAAGAGCTGTTTACAGCACCAGATAATGCCGCTTCTATGAATGCGCCATTTTCTGGGACGGCTGCGGGCTGCAGTTCGCAGCGGGGGGGGGGTGGGCAGAAAGGTTGGGCCTCCCTATGCTGAGGACTCCAGCCCCCAGCTGCCTAGTTGTACCTGGCTGACCTAGAAACATGGCGAAGCCCACGCAATTTTTTTTTTTTTACAAATTATTTAATGAAATAATTAAAAAAAAAAAAAAAGAATATTTCCCTATATTTTTGGTTTCCAGCCAGGTAAAACTAGGCAGAAGTGGTTGGTGGCAGTCCGTAGCTGCCTGCTGTACCTGGCTGGACCAAAAATATGGTGAAGCCCCACGTGTTTTTTTTTTTTTTTTATTTCATATCGAAATGATAAAAAATGCAGGAGAGGAGACACCTATGACTCAGTGTCTCCGGATCTTGTGCACGTGCCCTAAAAGTGAGAAATTGTGTGAAAAAAAGAAATTATTCAATATGACAACCTATTGTTATCAAATTCTGTGAAGTAGCTTTAGGTTCCAAATGCTCTATATACCGCTAGATATAATCCTTGAGGTGTCTAGTTTCCAAAATTGGGTCACTTGTGGGGGAGCTCCAATGTTTAGGCACACGGGCTCTCCATACGCGACATGGTGTCCACTAACAATTGGAGCTAATTTTCCATTCAAATTGTTAGCGGACACCATGTCGTGTATAGAGAACCCCTGTGTGCCTAAACATTGGAGCTCCCCCACAAGTGACCCCATTTTGGAAACTAGACCTCCCAGGGAACATATCTAGATGCATAGTGAGCACTTTGAACCCCAGGTGCTTCACAAATTAGTCCGTAAAAAGGAAAAAAGATTTTTGTGAAATAAAAGTATTTTTTCATTTTTACGGATCAATTTGTGAAGCACCTTGGGGTTCAAAGTGCTCACTATGCATCTAGATACGTTACTTGGGGGATCAAGTTTCCAAAATGGGGTCACTTGTGGGGGAGCTCCAGTGTTTAGGCACACAGGGGCTCTCCATACGCGATATGGTATCCCCTCAAGGAACTTATCTAGATGCATAGTGAGCACATTGAACCCCCAGGTCCTTCACAAATTGATCTGTAAAAATGAAAAAATATTTTTATTTCACAAAAATCTTTTTTTCCTTTTTACGGACTATAGTTCCAATGTTTAGGCACACAGGAGCTCTCGAAACGCAACATGCTGTCCGCTAACAATTTGAGCTGATTTTCCATTCAAATTGTTAGCGGACACCATGCCGTGTTTGGAGAGCCCCCGTGTGCCTAAACATTGAAGCTCCCCCACAAGTGACCCTATTTTGGAAACTAGACCTCACCATGGAACTTATCTAGATGGGTGGTGAGCATATTGAACCCCCAGGTGCTTCACAAATTAATCCATAAAAATGAGAAAGAACATTTTTGTAGAAGAAAAAAAAAAAAAAAAGTACTTTTTCATTTTTATGGATCAATTTGTGAAACACCTGGGGGTTCCAAAAGCTCACTATGCATCTAGATAGGTTCATTGGGGGGGTCTACTTTACAAAATGGGGTCACTTGTGGGAGAGCTGCAATGTTGAGGCATACAGGGGCTCTCCATACGCGTGGTGTCCCTAACAATTTGAGCCAATTTTTCATTCAAATTGTTAGCGGACACCATGTCGCGTTTGGAGAGTCCCTGTGTGCCTGAACATTGGAGCTCCCCCACAAGTGACCCCATTTTGGAAACTAGACCCACCAAGGAACCTATCTAGATGCATTGAATGGAAAATTAGCTCCAAAAGTCAAATGGCAATCCTTCCCTTCTGAGCCCTGCCGTGCGCCCAAACAGTGTTTTTTTTGTCATAACTGTTCTTTGTTTATGCAAATATATCTTTTCAATAAACAGGTACAATGGCAACAAACTGCCGCAAGTAAATATCCAGTACCCAGACTGGAACAGAGGCTGGAACATATGGAAAATCAGGCTATAAGGTCAACAAGAGAATGGGGGGGGGAGGGGAGGGGAGTGGAGTAAAGAAGAAGAAAGGAGGGGGGGGGAGAGAAGGGGGGATCTAAGATGGGGCAAGGGAACAGCAAGAGCAATCGAGAGGTAAGGGGAGAGAAGGGAGAGACAGAGCAGAAACAAAGAAAGAGAAGACCCCCCCCGCGCTCAACTCAGGCCCCCTGAGCCAGAGGAATCGCCAGAGGGTGCAAGGCCCAGCGATCCCACGCCTCGCTCACATATCTCCTATGACCGGACTTCATAGTGAGATAGTATTCATACGTGAACATAAGATTCAACCTAGCTGTAAGGTCACTCATAGCCAGAGGAGAAGAACGCCAAGCAGCCGCTATACAAAATCTCGCCGCAATCAGAATAAAGGTGGCCACCAGCCGGTCACCGGAGGAAGCCCCTCTAAACCAATATGCAACAAAGCCATCTGCGGGGAGAGGGGGACGGACTCCTCCATGACGGATCTCATGAGACCCTCCACTAGGGTCCAAAATTGGGCAATGCGCGGACACAGCCACCACACATGTGCCAAAGTACCCCTCTGTCCACAGAGCCTCCAACAGAGGGGAGACGCCCCATCCCCAAAGGCCGCGACCCGCACAGGAGGAAGGTACCATCGCAAGTGAAGTTTCTTTAACTGTTCTACGTGATTGATACACTTAGTTGCCCCTAGCACAGTATGGGTCACCGCTTCCCAATGCTCCTCATCAGCTGTAAAGCCGAGGTCCTCTTCCCATCTCGCTCTATATGTTAGGTTTGAGGATGGCTCTTCATCCAAGAGGCCCGCGTATAAAGCCGCAAGGCTCCCACGGGGAGAGTGCTGCGCCACCAGCAACGAGCGGAGTGGAGACGGTCTTGGGGATGACCACCAAATCCTATCATGTCTAGGGGACATAAAATGGACGATTTGACACAATTGGAAGCATGAACGCCGAAGGGATAAAGCTCTGGCCTCCAGATTTCCTCCAGAGATCAGACCATTGGGACCTACCAGGTCAGCTATGGTCTTTAGACCCTGAGCTGATAAATCAGCTATTCTCAGGGACGGGATATGCAGACGCAGAGAATCCAGAGGGACCTCCGCGGCCGGGATCCTCATCCACTCCTTTGGCGCATGCCTCCACACCCGAACTACCGCTGCCATCGTACCCAGCTGTCCATGAGACTCCACCGGGCCCAACGATTCAGCCACCAATAAACTCCGGAGAGACCCCCTCTAACTTGGGCAGCCTCAATTCGCGCCCACCCCAAGTGTGCCTCGTCCGTCCACCATATTCTCGCAGTCTCCAGCAGCGCAGCTCTATAGTACGAGACTACATCCGGGACTCCCATTCCCCCTTTCGTCATTTTACGATACATAACTTTTCTCTGAACCCGTGGACGTCCCGATGCCCAGATAAAACAGTTCACCCCCCTCTGAAGTTGGGACAGAAGCCGCGTAGTAAAGACTAGAGGAACACATCTAAAAAGGTAAAGAAGTCTCGGGAGCCAAGTCATCCTAAACAACTGGATTTGGGCGATCCAGGGGAGTTGTCGAAGCAGCCGGGGGTCCGTCGGGGGTTCCCCAGAGCCTTCAAAAAATTGTCCACGTTACTTTTTACCACTTCCGACGAGGGACACAAGATAATTCCCAAGTAAGGAATACCCTCAGGGGACCATCGGAACGGGAGAGATCGCTTAAGAACATCCGCCAGAATCCGAGAAATATTTACCGGATAGATCAGTGACTTGGCAGCATTTCGTTTATAAAATGAAATCCGTGCGAACAAGTCCAGCAGAGTGAGGGCCCGCGGAAAGAGAAACTTCTGGATTGGAGCAGGAGATGATAATGTCATCAGCGTATAGGCCGACAACATGCCTCTCCCCTTCCACCTGTATTCCCTTCAAGATTTGGTCCGAGCGGAGAGACGCAGCCAACGGCTCAATCGCCAGAGCATAGATCAGTGGGGACAGGGGGCAACCCTGCCTGGTCCCATTGGTGATCCTAAAAGGATCCGAGAGGTAGCCCGAGGCGAACACTCTGGCGGAGGGGTTGGAGTACAAACTCAGAATCGCTGCTAGGATAGGGCCGTCAAACCCAAATTCCCGCAGGACCCTCTCTAAGTATCCCCAGTGCACCCTGTCGAAGGCCTTCTCAGCATCCAAGGACAGGAATGCACCACTCCTCTCTACCAGCTCAATCAGGTCTAGCATCCGCCCCGTGCCATCCCTCGCCTGACGACAAGCCACAAACCCACCTGATCCGCTCCCACCAACAAGGGGACCACCTCCGCTAGCCTCAAGGCCAAGAGTTTAGAATAGATTTTCACATCCATATTAAGGAGTGAAATCGGGCAATAGCTCTCGGGTCTCTCCGGATCCTTACCAGGTTTTGGAATGGTAACAACCGTTGCTTCCAGGGCCGGCGACGGAATAGTCCCCGCTGCTCTCCAACTGTCAAATAGGCGTAACAAGAAAGGGGACAGAGACTTGGCAAAGCTTTTATAATAACCATTAATAAAGCCATCAGGTCCCGGGGCTTTGCCCACCTTCAGGGACGAAATAACTTCTTCTATCTCCTGTCTTGTGAAGGGACGATTCAAAGCGTCAAGCATGTCAGGTGGAACTTTGGGGAGTTTCAGGTCCCTCAGATACCCATCAATCAGTTCAGTCGTTGGCTGAGGCGTCCTAGAGTCCAGGTTTAAATTGTACAGAGAGGAGTAATACTTGGCAAAGACTTCCACAATGAGTCTAGGGTCTCTGACCCTACCGCCCGTGGAGTCCTTCATGGCCGTTATGGTGGATTGCAACGTCCGTTTCGTAAGTCGTCTGGCAAGAAGTCACCCCGCTCTATCTCCCATCGCATAATATGAGGTTTTCATCTTGCGGAGACCCACTTCATACTGTCTCAGCAAAAGAGATCGAAGTTGGATGCGGAGTGTCGTAATCTGCGTGAGTAAGGTCGGGGAAGGGCTTTTCTTGTTAGTCGCTTCGAGTTTTTAAATCTGGTCTACCCAATCCCGTCTCTGTGCATCCCTGGTTCTCCTACGGCGCGCTGCAATCTGAAGCAATAAGCCCCTGAGGGTCGCTTTATGAGAGGCCCAGAGAGTCTCATCTGTGACCTCACCATTATCATTAATGGCAAAGAAAGACTCTTTCTTCCCCTATTTTTGCCAGCAAATGTTGGTCCAGGAGGAGGTCCGGACCCAATCTCCACTGCCGCGGCCTTCCTCCCCCCCCTCCCCTGGGCCACCTCCAATGACACTGGAGCATGGTCTGACCATGTAATCACCCCCACTTCTGCCGACCGGCTCACCTCCAGAGATCCATCATCCACCAGAAAAAAATCGATTCTGGAATAGGATCCATGGGGGCCGGAGTGGAAGGTGTAATCACGTTCCCCGGCGTGGAGGTACCGCCAGATGTCGTGAAGGCGGAACTCCCGAGCGAGGGGGAGGAGATCCTTACGAGGACGGACCGAGGGGGCCGATGAGTCAAGGCGGGACTCCATCACCGTATTAAAGTCACCGCACAGGATGACATGTCCACACGCCTCCTCCTGCACGTTGGAAAAGAACGACCTCAGGAACTTCATCTGAGCCAAATTTGGGGCATAAACAGTCGCCAGAGTGTAAGATACACCAGAGATCTCACAGACCACTATCACAAACCTCCCTGCGGGGTCAGCAACCACCTTCTTAGGTTCAAACTGCAAGCCTGAGCTTATTATTAAACATACCCCTGCCTTTTTTGTGTCGCCATTGGAGAAGTAAATATAAGGGTACCTAGGATGAGAAAGCCTCTCATTGTCACCCGCCAGTAGATGCGTCTCCTGCACGCACAGGACATCCGCCCTGGTACGGGACGCCTCCCTCCACAAAAGGACCGCTTGGCAGGCGAGTTCAGGCCTCTGAGATTGAGTGACACAATTTTAAAGCTCATAACGGGTATACAATTCGCCGCCGGCCAGCCCCGAGCTCGTGATAATGTAGAAGGAGAAGTCGGGACCGGAGGGAAAGAAAGAACTCAGACAAAGTTAAGAAAGGATGGGAACAAGAAAACCGAAAAGGGGGGAAAAGAGGGGGGAGGGAGAGAAAGAAAAAAAAAAAGAGAGTGATAGAAACCTGGGGGGTAGGAGGGAAACAGAGAGAAAAGTATCAGGGGGGGGGGGGAAGGAAGGGGAACCGAAGAGGAATGGGTGAAACAAGGTAAACTAACACCAGACAATAACGAGGAAGAAAGAAAGGGGAGAGTGGCGGAGGAAGAGAAAGGATAAAGACCAAGGGAACAAAGATGGGGACACAGGAAACTTTTATACTAATGTATACCACAATTTGACCAGACAGGCAGTAATAACTGGTCTCATAGGGGGGGTATTCAACCAACAGATCCGTCCAGAGGGGACAAACCCACTGGCCGGGTAGCGGAGACACACACACCGGAGCCTCCTATGAGGGAGCCCCTGAACATGAAAAGTGGGGAAAAAAAATCCAGAGGTCAACACGGGCAGGCCAGCTCCTAGTAAAATCCGGCAATCAACGCGGACGAACATCTTTCTTGAGCGGCTCTCCATCTCGCTGGGGTGCCGGGGAACAAGGGGAAGCTTGTCCCGAGGATGACAAGTTCCAACTCTTAGTGTTCTGCGTAGATGCGAGGGGGAGGAAAAAGAGTGTCTAGTACCCTTATATCGAAAATCCAGAGATACAGGAGAACCCCAGCTGTACTGGATCCCTTTCTCTCGCAGAAGCTGGCAGCTAGGTGCAAATTCCCTACGCCTTGAGAGGGTGCCTGGGGAGAGGTCAGGGTACACTGAGACCTCCTTGAATGGTGTTGGCAGAGACGGACCAGCTCTCATAGCTCGCAGGAGGAGATCTCTGGTCCCGGTGCGAACAAAGCTAATCAGAATGTTTCTAGGGACTTCCCTAGGAAGCTTAGCCGGTTTAGGGAGTCTATATACTTTTTCGAACTCCAGAGCCTCCAAGGAAGCCCCTGGAAGAGCCGATGATAAGAAGGAGGCAGCGGTCGCAGAAAGATCCTCACTGTCCTGGGGCTCCACTACCCCCCGCAGTTTCACATTGGTCTTCCAGATCTTATCCTCCAGGTGACAAAGGGTGGATTGTACAGACCCCATCTCCTTATCCAGAGCTGAGTAGCTGTCCGCCAAGTTGTTGTGAGCGGATGCATACTCAGCCATCTTATCTTCAATGTTTGTTGTTCTTTCACTAAGTGTAGCCATGTCAGCCCTTAAATCTCCTATAAGGCTCCGCATTTCACTCATCATAGAGTCCTTCAGAGACCCCAGCATATCTTGCAGGCATCTTTTAGAGATAGGGGAATCCTCCCTTCTCATCTTATCCCACTCCTCAGAGCTGCGGGGAGAGTGTGCAGAGGGGCGGGGGGACCCCGCAGAATTTTCTGCAGTCGGCGCCATCTTATCAAGAGGCGCACGCTGACCCCCTGCAGAGAAAAAAATCTGTCACCTTACTGTCGGTGTCTCGGCGCCGGGAGGAAGCCTGCGGCATGTCCGGGAGGTGAGGATGATGAGTGCCTGTCACAGAAGTCCGGGTGAGAGTCGGGGAAGCTGTTAGAAGCCGCAATGCTGGCCTGCACGTCGGAGCCCCTCAGAAAGCGTCCGGTGCCATCAGCAGCTTTACACGCCCCCTCCAAACAGTGGTTTATGACCACATATGAGGTATCGGTGTACTCAGGAGAAATTGTCCAACAAATTTTAGGATCCATTTTATCCTGTTGCCCATGTGAAAATGAAAGAATTGAGGCTAAAAGAACATTTTTGTTAGAAAAATTAAAATATCCATTTTTTATTTCCACTTTGCTTTAGATCCTGTGAAGCACCTGAAGGGTTAATAATCTTCTTGAATGTAGTTTTGAGTAGCTTGAGGGGTGCAGTTTTTGGAATGGTGTCACTTTTGGGTGTTTTCTGTCATGTACACCCCTCAAAGGGACTTCAAATGTGATGTGGTCACTAAAAAAATGGTTTTGTAAATTTTGGTGGAAAAATGAATAATTGCCTGGCCATGGAGGGAGACAGTCACTAGAGCTTGAGCTCCGTCTCCCCGGCCTCATTACAGCCTTAACATCGCTGTCCAACCTGGCTCCTGCGCCCCATATGCCACCCAAAAGGAAGAATGGACGCCCTGGAACACCCCTGGACCCGCCAACCCTGAAATGCGGGGGTATAACACGGTACCTCAGGAGCTCAAGCAGACCCCCGGGTGCCGCTGATAGTGCCAAGATGGCGGCGCCTGCTGCACAGGCTCCACATGCTAAGCCTGAGGAGAGCGGAATTATGTGCACTGACTTGTACTCACCGGCGGGTGCTGGTCTGGACTGCGGGACCCTGGCCACTGGATAGGGAGACCTGCACACTGAGGCACCCAACAGAATGCAGCCACAAGTGAGGTATGCGGACGGGGACGTTATGGAGGGAGAGGAGGAAGCGAGCAAACACATGCTTGATGCAGCTTCCCTGTGTGATCGAGCGGCTGTGATGGGGGACATGAGTGGACACAGTATAAGTGCTGCTGGAGGAGTACTGCCTCAAACATGGGGCGATATGCCGCAATCTGAGCCCCCTGCAAGCCCTGTAATGGACAGTGCACACTGTAATCCCCTGCAGCCTGGCGGGACACAGTACCAGAGACCACCACCCACGGTGGGGGCGTTATCTCTTAGGGTACCTTTACACGCGGCTACATTTCTAGGGTGGCTACAGGTAACTTACTGGTTGCAGTGAAATCATGGAGACAAGGTTCTATCTTGTTGCTGTGTACAAATGGAATAATCTCTCCATGATTTCACTGCAACCAGTAAGTTACCTGTAGCCACCCTA
Source organism: Allobates femoralis (assembly GCA_033576535.1). Classification (NCBI taxonomy): domain Eukaryota; kingdom Metazoa; phylum Chordata; class Amphibia; order Anura; family Aromobatidae; genus Allobates; species Allobates femoralis. The sequence continues at coordinate 141,768,806 of JARQOC010000011.1, forward strand.
GAAATGTAGCCGCGTGTAAAGGTACCCTTACGCAGCCATATAACACTAGTACCACTGGGGTGCCCCTACGTGACTTGTCCCTACCTGCGACATCCAATGCCGGGGATGAGAGAGAGGGTTCTACTTCTGCCTGTTTAAGCCTCTGCCCGACTTCTGACACTGCGGCCCTTGAGCCCCCGATCCCAAAAGAAGACATGTGGGAGTCCTCTAAGGCTCGCATCATGAATATTCCCACCAAAGAGGAAATGTCGGACTTTATTTCTAAGGTAGAAGCCTCCCTTAAGTCTGAAACGGCTGGATACGCAGTGAAGTCCAGATCTCTGGTAGGGTCACCCAGACAGACACCACCGTCGAAGATTTAACTAGACGGGTTAAAGCACTCGAAGACACGGTGTCACTTCAACAATCCCAACAAGAAGCCTTACTAGATTCAATGGAGGACCTTGAAAATCGCGAGCGGCGACAAAATATCTGGGTCCGTGGTATACCGGAAACGGTATCCCCGTCTGAATTGGGCTCCATATTGCAGAGTCTATTCAATTCCATTCGAAATGCTTCGACAGACTCCACTTTTGGCTTTGACCGAGCCCATCGGTCCCTAGGCCCCCTTCCTCCAGAAGGGGCTTTACCCCGAGACATCATTGCAGATTCCATAAGTACCAGATTAAGGAGGACATCCTCAGTAAAGCGAGAAGATGTGAGGAGATTTGTTTTCAGGGATGTCGGCTACAATTACTTGCTGATCTTTCCAGGAGGACCCTCCAGAAGCGGAGGGCACTCCGGCCCCTTTTGGAGTTGTTGCGACAAAATCCTCTTGCATATTCCTGGTGATACCCCTTTCGCCTACAGGTTAAACGGGAGGGCCTACTGACCTCCCTCACTCATCCGAGGGATCTGCAGGGGTTTCTCCAGGCTCTTGACATCCCTGATCCGGGTCTCCACTTCCCGGGCTGGCCGACTTCCTCATTTGATGGCTTATACCAATCGGCACCTCGAAATACAAGGAATCCGAGAAGGAAGAGGAATGGAAGGAACAGGAACCGAAGGAGACGCAGACTCAGTGAGGAAAGCCGGAGTGACGAGGGCTGACTTAGTGACCCACACGTGAACTTTTTTCATTTTCTTTTTGATATGCCTTTTAGAGCTCCCCTGCGGGGAAGAGCGCCTCCTCTGCTACAATTTCTGCAAGGCTTTTGAGATCCTTATCCTCCCGCTTCCCCCCTCCCACCCACTTTCCCTGCGTGTGTCCCTCTCTCTATTTCATACCCTCCCTTCCCTTCTATTCCCATCCCCCCTCCCTTGCCAATCCTTTCCTACCCGCTTTATTCCCGCTTTCCGCCCCCCCCCCCTGAACCCCCACTCCTAAACCCTTTTTTTCAATTTAGGTTACCCTTGCAGATATGCTTTGTACTTACGAGAGGCGCGCGCTCCATCATACAATGGGTCGTTCCTCTTCGTTGTATACTTGTGTTAATTACGCCCTACTACATGGAGCCTACAATAGCCGGGTTGTTGATATATTGTAGATGTGACTTTTGTTTATTTTAGGTTGTTGGCCGGGGGGACATTTCCCTCAAGCCTAGTGAAATCTATTGTTCTTGTGTTTATTTTGACTAGGGTTACTATACCCTATAGTTTGAACTTATAACTGTTTACCTTTCATTGAGAAAGGATACCTCCCAGGGGGACGCTGCACTCTCCTTTTGAGTGTAGCGCTTTTGTAAAGAACTTACCCCAATTTGAGTGTTTATTGGGCTTGACAGTCCACTGAATTTCCCCTCTCTCTTTCTTTCCTACTCTCATCTCTTTCTTCTTTCTCTTAGAGGAGTCGCAGGTAGTATCCTCTGCGAGGCCCATCAGGGGATTGCCTCCTGGAAGCGATATGGCTGGAGGTCCCTTGAAAATAGGGTCCCTAAACGTCCGGGGTTTTAACACACACCAGAAGCGGCAACATGTCATTTCCGACATGCAAAGGAAAGGTGTGCAGGTGATTTTCCTCCAGGAGACACATTTTAAAGAGGGCCACATACCCTCTTTTGGAGGGGAACAATACTCGGAATGGATCCATCCATTGTACGAACCCCAAGTCCAGAACTAAGGGAGTTTCAATAGCCCTACACAAAAACTTATAAACTTCTGGACTCGGTGGTCGACAAAGGGGGAAGATACATTTTTCTCAAGGTATTGGTGGCGGGAACCCCATTGACTCTGGTCAATTGGTATCTTCCCAACAGGGAGCAGACGAGGGTCTGTAGATCCCTCTTGACAAAATTGGCAGATTTTGCTGAAGGCCAGGTTGTCATTGGAGGTGACTTTAATTTTGTTCTGGACCCACTCCTAGATTCCTCGTCCGGTAGGGGGATGGCTCCACGCAAACGTATAATGGCCCTCCAGAAAATTTTACATAAACTCCAGTTAGTTGACATTTCGAGGATCCTTAACCCTTCAGTTAAAGATTACACCTTTTTTTCTGGAGTTCACAGCTCGTACAGCCGCATAGATTTATTTCTTGTCAGCCAGAGGATCCTCTCTTGGACACCTAAAACCTCTATTGGCAACATTGTCCTGTCTGATCATAGCCCCATATTCCTGGCTATGGAGTTGCCAGGTCTGACTAAAAAAGAAGGGTCCTGAAGATTGAATAGCCACCTCTTAACTGATACGTCCTGTCTGGCGGAACTGAAGTCATACATTAACACATGCTCTCAGACACATTTATCTGACCAGACCTCCCCGTCTATCAAATGGGAGGCCCTTAAATGTATCCTCCGGGGTACGTTAATTAAACATGGGGCGAGACTAAAGAATCGTCGGTCTGAACAGTTGAACACACTGGTATCCCAGATCAATTGTTTGGAGAGAGCACATAAGTCTTCCAGTAACCATGAGGTCTTGATAGACCTAACTTCAAAAAGAGTGGAGCTGAGAAACCTCTTAGACAGTAAATACGAGAGGCATAAAGAACGTTCTAGGGGTTTTTTTTTATAAGAAGGCTAACTACTGTGGGCGACCCTTGGCTAGATTGTTGCACCCTCGAGGTGGTCCCACTTATGTCCCCTCTATTAAGACTCCCTCGGGTCGAGTAGTCCATAGCACCGAGGAAATATCGAGTTTTGAAAGTTCTATGCCGACCTATACAGCCTGAGGGGTAATTTTTTTGGACCCTGAGGCTTTGCGATCTAAAATTAGGTCGTACATTGATAGGGTAAATATACCCTCTTTATCTGGGGAAGACGTAGCTTCCCTAGAGGAAGACATCACGGTGGAGGAGCTGACTAACGCGGTTAAGATGTCCCCGACGGCGAAACGTTCGGGACCTGACGGCTACACACCCATGTTTTATAAGACCATGCTCGGTGACTTGCTGCCTCACATGCTCTCTTCATTTAAGGCGCTTCTGGGAGGAGATGCTTTTCCCCCACAGGCATTGGAGGCGCAAATTTGTGTGATCCCCAAGCCGAACAAAAACCTCCAAGAGGCAGCGAGTTACCACCCCATTTCTCTGTTAAATGTGGACGTTAAGCTGTTTGCCAAGATATTGGCTGATAGGCTTTCGACGAGACTCCCCTCCATCATTCACCTTGACCAAGTGGGCTTTGTTAGGGGCCGAGAGGTGCGGGACAACATCATTAGATCCTTTCTTATTATTGAGAAGGCTAAGATGTGGAAGTCCCCTCTTTGTCTGCTTTCTGTTGATGCAGAAAAGGCCTTTGACAGGGTCCACTGGGGTTTCTTCTGGGAGGCACTGAGACACATTGGCCTAGACAGTAAATTCATAAACGGGGTTTCCTCACTGTATTCCAACCCATCCGCAAAGGTGCGTGTTAACGGCGGCTTGTCTGGCTCGTTTCTGATTGGAAATGGGACCAGACAGGGGTGCCCGCTATCTCCCCTGCTCTATGTTATTGTCATGGAGCATTTAGCTAAAGCTATAAGGGACAATGGCGAAATACACGGGATCTTGGTGGGGGATACTCATAAGATAACATTATTTGCGGATGACGTTCTTATGTACGTGACTTGCCCGTCGGTGACCTTCCCCGCTTTGCTGCGAGAGTTTGAATTGTTTGGAGGCCTTAGTAACTTTAAAGTGAACTACTCAAAGTCCGAGGCGATGAATGTCTCCCTGCCTTCCGCTGAGGTGTTCTCCTTATCTAAGGGGTTCCCCTTTCGCTGAAGACCGGGCCACATATTATATCTGGGAATTAATCTGCCCGCTGATTTGTCCAGGGTCTTCCAGCTGAACCATAAAATTATTTTGGACAAAGTGGGGGTCTTGTTGGAATCCTATAAATCTCTAAAATTGTCTTGGCTGGAGAGAATTCACGCCGTGTCGATGGACATCGCCATGTTTTTTGTACATTTTCCAAGCCGCACCTGTGTGGCCACGGGGCGCATATTTCCATACTATTCGTACTCTCATCTCCAGGTTTGTCTGGAATGGTACAAGGCCGAGAGTCAGCATGAAGGTCTTGACTGCACAGACGAGGTCGGGAGGAATGGGTTTGCCGGATTTGCAAAGGTGTTGCCTAGCCGCTGTATTGGTTAGATTGCTTGATTGGAATTTTAGAGCGGCTACCAAGCAATGGGTACAGATTGAGCAGGCAGACATGCAGATTCCCCTTCGTTATCTGCAATGGATAACCTCTGAGGCATTGACTGCGTCGGGCCACCTAACTACTCTGACCACCGAGGCGCTGAGGGCGTGGCGTGTAGCTTGGGGAAGCTGGCTAAGACTCGTACCGCTAGTTATATGACTCCTTTGTTTTGCAATCTGGCATTTCCCCTGGGGTGACCCACCAAAAGCTATTGTTGTGGCGAGCTGATGAAGATACCTGTATTGGTCAGCTCCTAAGGGCGGGTGAGCTCCCCTCTTTTAATGATCTGCAAGCTTCTTCACTGGAGATAAAACTGAGGTGGTGGGAGTACCTTCAGTTAAGGTCCTACCTGAACTCTCTGACGTTCCGGAGCGACTCTGATGTCGTCCTGTCTCCCCTAGAGGCGATCTTTGCCGCCACCCAAGCACCCCTTAGAGGAATTTCAGCTATTTACTCTGTTCTATCGGGGGTGTCAGACGCAGAAACCCACGGATATAGGAGAACCTGGGAGTCGGAACTCGGAAGGGTTGTTTTGACACAGGATTGGGAGAAGTGTTTTTTGATGGCCCGGAAATCCTCAGGGTCCTGTGAGGCATTAGAAAAAGATTTAGGCCCCCCCCTTTTTGTTCCCCTAGGAGCCAGGAGGGGTCCCACCTACTTCTTAGATGTGAAGTTTGTAGAAGTTATGGTGACCCCATACTTCTCGTTTGCATTAGGTTGTTTCTGCCTGATTTGAACTGCATTATATTGTACTATTGACATGTTATTCTTTGAGCTTAATAATTTTTGCTTACTATACTAAATGTATGTCTACATTGAAATCTTCAATAAAAATATATTTAGAAAAAAAAAAGAAAAATGAATAATTGCTGATGCACTTTGAACTCTTATAACATCCTACCCAAAAAAAAAATGTTTTCAAAAATTGTGTCCATGCAAAGTTGACATGTGGGAAATGTTATTTATTAACTATTTTGTGTCACATAACTCTCCGGTTTAGCAGAATAAAAATGAAAAATTTGAAAATTGCAAAATTTGTGCCAAATTTTTGATTTTTTTTCACAAATAAACGCAAAAATTATCGACCTAAATTTAATACTAACATGAAACCCAATATGTCTCGAAAAAACAATCTCAGAATCGCTGGGATCCATTAAAGCATTCCAGAGATATTACCTCATAAAGGGACACTGGTCAGAATTGCCAAAAATGCCAAGGTCTTTAGTGTCAAAATAGGCTGGGTCATGAAGGTGTTAATTACACATTGAATAAGGAAAAACAGTATTGCATAAATATGTCACTTAAAAAAATATGTATTTGTAAATTATCACTTCCCAATCTAATATATAAAGCTGAATGTGTGTGTGTGCGTGTGTGTGTGTGTATATCCGGGATTGGCATCTACACCGTCGCAACTACAGCCACAAAATGCACAGTCACACATCTGGACCCCGAGAGCGTCATAGGCTATGTTGTGAGGTGAAATTTTAACCCTGTGCATTCCAGTTCACCAAACAATTTTGCCCCTATCTACATAATGGGGAAAAAGTGAATGGAAAAGTGTTGGAGGAAAATCGACTGCTGGCAGCTATAGCCACAAAATTTTGCACAGTCACACGTCTGGACCCCGGGAGCGTCATAGGCTATGTTGTGAGGCGAAATTTTAACCCCGCGCATTCCAATTCACCAAAAATTTTGCCCCTATCTACATAATGGGGAAAAAATGACAGTTACCAGTTGATAGTTGTGAATGAGAGGGGCTTAATGATAGCGCCAAAGACTAACAGTCTATACCAGCATATAGTCACTAAGGTGGGGCCCCAACATGAGATATTCACCACGCACGGGGACATGTATACACACCACACGCACACAAAGAGTAACAGCAAGCGTATAGTCGCTAAGGTGCAGCCCCAACATTGGATACTCACCACGCACCTGACCAAACACACACACCCCACAAAGAGACACACACAACACAGAGACACACCCCCACGGGGCACACACACACCCTATAGTGACACATGCACTCACCCCACAGGGACACACACACACCACAAAGAGACACACAACACAGACACACACACCACACATGCCCCCCCACAGGGACACACACACATAGCCACCCTATAGGGACACATGCACTCACCCCATAGGGACACACACACCGCACCACAAAGAGACACACACACACCACACAACCCCCCCCCCCCCACAGGGACACATACACACCCTATAAGGACACATGCACTCACCCCTCAGGGACACACACACACACCACACAGACCCCCCAAAGGGACACATACACACCCTGTAGGGACACATACACTCACCCCACAGGGACACACGCCACAAAGAGACACATACAACAGAGACACACACCACACAGACCCCCCCCCACAGGGACACACACATACACACACCCCAGGGACACACACACCACACAGACAGACACAGATGTGCACAAATCACCTCACACAACTCGCCTCATACGTGTGCTATCTTTAATTTCTAAACATAAACATCTGATTAAAAACAGCCAATGTGCAACACATGTGCCATATAGGGAATTAAGGCAGATGTCAGTCACATGAGCTGTCTATTATGTGTATGTGTGAGGTAACATATACTGCCCGGCCATGGGATAGGGTTTACTGTTGGCTGGAGATTTATTAGGCTGCCTATAGCAATCAATCACACCTCAGCTTCTATTTTCTTACAGGTCATTAATGTGATATATTCAAATTCTATTTTGTTATAGCTAACATCAGTTATTTATTAACCCGGGCGTAGCCGGGTACTACAGCTAGTCTCTATACATAATCTGCTGTTTAGAGCTTCCGGCCACTGTGTCGCTATGGAGCAAGGGCGCCTGCAGTAAACTGCAGATTATGCCTGCCTACCCCAGAAGCGCCGCCATATTGTGACACCCATGCCGCTGCCTGGCGACGGCTCCCTGCATGCTCCCGTCACTGCACAACCCCGCACTCTCTTTACAGCCTACAGGCCCGCCGCCACATTACACAACCCACCGCCGCCCGCCGCAGCCCGGGGAGCCCTACTACTCAAGGGGCCGCCGGCAACATCAGCGGCCCCCTTCATCACCGCTGCGGAGGAGGAGTGAGGAGGATGAGGACATAGGAGTCTGGAGGAGGACACACGAGTCTGGAGGAGGACACACGAGTCTGCCCCTCACAACCAGAACCTCCTCATGCATCCTCTTCATAGCAAGCGTCTGGAAGAAGAGGACAGAGGAGTCTGCAGGAGGACAGACGAGCATGGAGGGAGTAACAGGTCACACCAGCATGGAGGGAGGAAGAGGACAGACGAGCATGGAAGGAGCAATCGGTCACGGGAGCATGGAAGGAGGAACAGGTCAGAGGAGCATACTCTGCACAGCCCCCTGTATACTCTCCACAGTCCCCTGTATACTCTCCACAGCCCCCTGTATACTCTCCACAGCCCCCTGTATACTCTGCACAGCCCCCTGTATACTCTCCACAGCCCCCTGTATACTCTCCACGGCCCCCTCTATACTCTGCACGGCCCCCTGTATACTCTGCACAGCCCCCTGTATACTCTGCACAGCCCCTGTATACTCTCCACAGCCCCCTGTATACTCTCACAGCCCCCTCTATACTCTGCACAGCCCCCTGTATACTCTGCACAGCCCCCTGTATACTCTCCACAGCCCCCTGTATACTCTGCACAGCCCCCTGTATACTTTCCACAGCCCCCTGTATACTCTGCACAGCCGCACCAGCCCCCTGTATACTCTGCACAGCCGCACAGCCCCCTGTATACTCTGCACAGCCACCTGCATACTCCTGCTCCTCTGCACAGCCGCCTGCATACTCTGCTCCCTGCACATCCGCCTGCATACTCTGCTCGCACCCGCGAACAGCCGCCCTGCATACTCTGCTCCCCGCACAGCCGCCTGCATACTCTGCTCCCCGCACTGCCGCCTGCATACTCTGCTCCCCGCACAGCCGCCTGCATACTCTGCTCCCCGCACAGCCGCCTGCATACTCTGCTCCCCGCACAGCCGCCTGCATACTCTGCTCCCCGCAGACCCGCCTGTATACTCTGCTAACTCAGAGCCGCCTCTATACTCTGCTACCCGCAAAGCCGCCGGTATAATCTGCTACCCTCACAGCCGTCTGTATACTCTGCTACCCACTGACCCGCCTGTATACACACAATTCATTTCACCGCGCTCCCGATGCAATTGCATCGGGCCTTTTTACTAGTTATTATATAAAATTATATCATTATGATCTCAAAATCAAAATTATACCATTAAGAGCACATACCTTCTAATATACAGTTATGGTATGTGACTTCTGTCCTATTAAAAAAGAGAGCGGTATATAAGATGGAGCAGAAATGAGAGGCTGATTCTGACACACAGAGGTGCAGGAATACTTAATTACCTTGATTACTCAAATTACTCAAGGACAACAAGGTAATTCCTTCTCTCTCACACGCTCTCCTCTCTTGCATGCGCTCCTTCCCTCTCACACGCACTCCTCGCTCACATCGCTCCTTCTCGCTCGCTCGCTCCTCTCTCGCTCGCTCCTTCTCTCTCGCTCCTCTCTCATTCGCTCCTTTTCTCTTGCTCGCTCCTTCCCTCTCACTCGCTCCTTCCCTCTCGCTCGCTTGCTCCTTCCCTCTCGCCTGCTCCTTCTCTCTCGCTCCTTCCCTCTCGCTCGCACCTTCCCTCTCGCTTGCTCGCTCCTTCCCTCTCGCTCGCTCGCTCCTTCACTCTCGCTCGCTCGCTCCTTCCCTCTCGCTCGCTCGCTCCTACCCTCTCGCTCGCTCACTCCTTCCCTCTCGCTCACATCGCTCCTTGCCTTTTGCTCGCTCCTTCCCTCTCTCTCTCTTACTCGCTCCTTCCCTCTCGCTCTCTTGCTCACTCCTTCCCTCTCTCTCTCTCTTGCTCGCTCCTTCCCTCTCTCTCTCTTGCTCGCTCCTTCCCTCTCCCTAGCTCTTGCTCGCTCCTTCCCTCTCTCTCTCTTATTCGCTCCTTGTCTCTCGCTCTCTTGCTCGCTCCTTCTCTCTCGCTCACTCCTTCTTATTCTCTTGCTCTGCACCTAATCTGCTGTGTGCCCACATACCCTAACTGTCTATACTGCACCACAACATGGTTAATTACACATTGAATAAGGAAAAACAGTATCCCATAGATATTTCACTTAAAAAATATGTATTTGTAAATGATCACTTCCCAATTATTATATAAAATTATATCAGTAATCAGTTATCCAGTAAAAAATGAACAATAAAACTGTGACATGCCCTGCAAAATTGAATCCAATGGAGTTCGGGAGGTTTGTTAAACAGTTCGTCGAACATGTAAAAGTTCAGCGAACTGAACTTCAATAGGTTTGCCCATCTTTTTTTTTTAACCATTGTGTTTTTATTGGTTTAAACAAAGTAAATGTACAACAATAAAACAAACACATAAAAGGGTCCCCTTAATAATGAGTGCTTCACCTAAACACGTTTATACCTTACCAAATATCGCCACAGATTAAACTATGTTGATATTTATAGTGAATTAGCACATCCAATGTTAATGGCAAAAAAATCACTTTATTGTTTAAAATTAATTCATATTAAAATTATTTACCATACATAACATGTCCTTTTAGTCGGGAACACAGTCCTTATCATGCACAAAATACTAGGGTGGGCTACAGAGAATACAAAATAGCAGCAAAAAACTATCAGGGGAACAACAGAGAATATTCACAGCACTATTACTCTTGTATTGATCTTGGTCCCTCTCTTGATTCAAAAGAGACACTCCTATAGACCTAAATGGTCTTTAAATAATCCTCCATAAAAATACTAAGTTGTTCACAATACCTGGTGCCAGAATGATCCTCAAAGATAAATCGCTCCTTGGACCCCTGCTGCCAAAGTGCTCCTGCCTCACCCCCACCGCCGACGTACGTTTCAAAAGTTGGTCTTTTTTCCTCAGGGCATGTTAATGGCAAAAAAATCACTTTATTGTTTAAAATTAATTCATATTAAAATTATTTACCATACATAACATGTCCTTTTAGTCGGGAACACAGTCCTTATCATGCACAAAATACTAGGGTGGGCTACAGAGAATACAAAATAGCAGCAAAAAACTATCAGGGGAACAACAGAGAATATTCACAGCACTATTACTCTTGTTTTGATCTTGGTCCCTCTCTTGATTCAAAAGAGACACTCCTATAGACCTAAATGGTCTTTAAATAATCCTCCATAAAATACTAAGTTGTTCACAATACCTGGTGCCAGAATGATCCTCAAAGATAAATAGCTCCTTGGACCCCTGCTGCCAAAGTGCTCCTGCCTCACCCCCACCGCCGACGTACGTTTCAAAAGTTGGTCTTTTTTCCTCAGGGCATGTTAATGGCAAAAAAATCACTTTATTGTTTAAAATTAATTCATATTAAAATTATTTACCATACATAACATGTCCTTTTAGTCGGGAACACAGTCCTTATCATGCACAAAATACTAGGGTGGGCTACAGAGAATACAAAATAGCAGCAAAAAACTATCAGGGAACAACAGAGAATATTCACAGCACTATTACTCTTGTTTTGATCTTGGTCCCTCTCTTGATTCAAAAGAGACACTCCTATAGACCTAAATGGTCTTTAAATAATCCTCCATAAAATACTAAGTTGTTCACAATACCTGGTGCCAGAATGATCCTCAAAGATAAATAGCTCCTTGGACCCCTGCTGCCAAAGTGCTCCTGCCTCACCCCCACCGCCGACGTACGTTTCAAAAGTTGGTCTTTTTTCCTCAGGGCGTGCACGCCCTGAGAAAAAAGACCAACTTTTGAAACGTACATCGGCGGTGGGGGTGAGGCAGGAGCACTTTGGCAGCAGGGTCCAAGGAGCGATTTATCTTTGAGGATCATTCTGGCACCAGGTATTGTGAACAACTTAGTATTTTATGGAGGATTATTTAAAGACCATTTAGGTCTATAGGAGTGTCTCTTTTGAATCAAGAGAGGGACCAAGATCAATACAAGAGTAATAGTGCTGTGAATATTCTCTGTTGTTCCCCTGATAGTTTTTTGCTGCTATTTTGTATTCTCTGTAGCCCACCCTAGTATTTTGTGCATGATAGGGACTGTGTTCCCAACTAAAAGGACATGTTATGTATGGTAAATAATTTTAATATGAATTAATTTTAAACAATAAAGTGATTTTTTTGCCATTAACATTGGATGTGCTAATTCACTATAAATATCAACATAGTTTAATCTGTGGCGATATTTGGTAAGGTATAAACAATAAAACAAAGACAGCTAGATGCAGTATATGAAGCTGTATCAGAACAGGAATCAAGGGATCAAATAATAAATAAAAGGTCATGGATATTCAGGAGGGGGGGGAGGGGGAGGAGGGTTATACACAGTGGTAAAACAGGAGAATCATATGTTCCATAGCATTTATTACTTGGTGTACTGTTAAGATTATATATCCAATCCTAATATTCACCGCTCGTTTCAAATGTTATCGGGAGTGAGGTGTCAGGGTTTTATACACATTGTCAGTGATCTTAAATCTGAACAGTATTGTAAATCGACTCAGGTTTGCCCATCTTGAACACTGATGCCCTGTATTTTTGGCAGAACTAATATTTTTGGCTCGGAAGCGAAGGAGCGCTATTTGACTTTTCAAGTGCAGATTTGGCTGGAATAGACTTCAGATCTCTAGGAGCTTTTTAAGGGCTGAGGGGCCAAAACAGCTAAAACTTTCCATAAGTGACCTTATTTTGGAAACTACATCCCTCAAGGAATTGTCTAGGAGTTTATTGAATGTTTTGGATCTGTTGGTGCTTCACAAAACTTTAAGGGTCCGTGCACACGGTCCGGAGGAGCTGCGTGTTAGATGCAGCTCCTCCGGACCTGAGGGAAGCCACGGGTGGCCGTAGGGAGACCGCAGCCACACTGTACTCACCATGTGCGGCGGGTGCGGGGCGGCTTCTCCCTGCAGTCATCCGATGGGAGCCGCTTCCGACTCCGCAGCATGAAATAAACATGCTGCGGAGGAGCGGACTGCCGGCAACCCGCACCGCAGCTCCAAACACGCTGCGGGCGGGTTACACATAGTGAGGATGGGCTTTCTTGAAAATCCCACTGTACTGTACTGTACTATGCAGCGGCAAGACGCTGCGTCCAAAACGCTGCGTATACTCATCATGTGCATGTACCCTAAAATGTTGGACTGTGAAAATGGGGGGAAGTAGTGAGAATTTTATAACCACAGATGATTCAGAGAATTGTGTAACATTGGGCTGTTGAATAAAAAAAAATATATGTATTTTTCCAATAAAATGTTTTAGCCCCAAGTTTTTAATTTTCAGAAGGCCTGTAAGGAGAAATAGACAACATAATGTGTTGCACAATTTCTCCAGAGTACACAAATACTTTATATGTGGTAGGAAACTACTTTACAAGCACAGTATAAAGTTCATATAAGAGAAGAAGCGCCATATTCAATTTTACTTGAATGGTTTGCTGGTGTCATATCACATTGGAGAGCCCCTGAGGAGCCAGATCAGCTGAACTTTTCATAAATTACTCAGTTTTACAAACTGCATCCCTAGTGAATACATCTAGTGAGGCAGAGATCTTACTGACACCATAAGTATTTTAGAATTTTTTTTACAATACTGATTTTCACTTTCACAAGTATTATCCAGTCTCCTTCAAGATTGTGAATGTAAATGTTGTAAAATTGTTAAATACAAACTTGATCATTTTTTAATAATTGATTAACTCATACCTGCAGAAAGTTATAGATTTCCAGTTTCTATCATATCTTTGGCCGTGGAGCTCCCAGGCAAAGGATATTGATGTCCTCATGAATTTATCTTTTAATAGACCGGAAATACAACATGGTTGTGAGTATCTAACTGGCAGAAATCAATTTGCTAAAATTTCGTCTATCGCCTAGTGAAATTAAAGTGTTTTACGTTCACCGTTTCACACGGATTCTAAAAATATAATTTTCAGAACTTCACTATTTAAGTTAAATTTCATGCTCTATTAAATGTTTTAGCTTAGAGGACAAAGGACCTCAGTGTTTTTTTTTTCCCTCTGAAGAGTTCTTATCCCTGTTAAAAGCCATAAAATAGCCCCTATGTTACATTTCTGAGGACACTGGCCATATAAGGAACGTTTGATTACACCATGGGAGAGGGTAGTTGCATGTGGGGGTAGAGTGTGAGCACTGTCTCTTAGGCTGAATATCAGCTCATGGACAATAGAAACATTTTTATTATTTGTCCCTGACTGCTCTCCTTACAACATTAATGGTAAACATGTGAACCATAACTGCATTTAGGCACTTTTCGATGCATAGAAGGGAGCAGGGGCATATTGTTTGAGTTGAAGCTTGTATTACACTGAACACTTATATTAGGGTTTTTAGTTACAGTTAATCTCTGAAATACATGATTCAGATAAAATCCTCAATGGATCCATTCATTAATAAGGCAGCAGAGTTACTCTGGACTTTGGCCGCTGTTCAGCGGTGTTAGTCTTTTCAGATGTGCACAAAACTGTGGCAAACTGTGCTTTTGTGCACACTTAAAAAGATGGACACTACTGGATTATAGGCCAGACGGAGTCCAAAATTACTCCATCTGCCTCATTATATGAAATATTAAGTAGGGGACTGTGTGAATTGAGCCAGAAACCCCGATGTAAGTGTACAGCATAGAGCACAGGATAAATGAGGCATGAACCTTACTGTGATCATTGGAAGGCAGAGTGAACAAATCAACAGTTCAAGAATCGGTTTTATTTATTACTTTTTTTTTTTACTACACCGTTCAACGTGCGGCTTAAGTGATATGATAGCCTTATTCCTCAGGTGAGTAGAATTATAGTGATACGAGTTATATAGTTTTTTTTTTTTTGTGCTATGATCACAAAAACTTCTCTTTGTAAGAATAAATAAAATAAAATAAAATTGGGTCACCATATTTTTAATTCTCTAACTTTTCTGTCATTCTGCCGACAGTCATGAAAGGTCTTGTTTTTTTGCGGCACAAGTTGAAGTTTTATTGTTACCATTTTTTTATCAATTTCTATTTGTTTTATGGAGGGCTGAAAAAGCAAAAGCGTACAAGAATTATTGTTTTTTTAATGTCCCTCACGGTGTGGTAAAAGTGAAAAGAGCTCTATTTTTCTATTTTGAGGATGAGATTAAATTATGCTGATACCATATAATATACTATATGATATTGCTTTGCTGGTTTTACACAATAAAACGGTTTAATCGAAAAAAATGTTTTTGAATGTCCTTTTCTCTATCGCCTCTTTGGGGGACACAGGAAACCATGGGTGTATGCTTGCTGCCACTAGGAGGCGACACTAGGCTGAATAACAAAAGTTAGCGCCTCCTCAGTAGCATACACCCCCAGTCCGGAGGACAACTGGCCACTTTAAGCTTAGTGTCTGCAGAGGCAGACGTGCGGGGGCTCTCCAGCCCCGCTACTATGTAGGTTTGTATCTTTATTCTTTTCTCTTTGTGTTTTAGACACCGCTCATCAGGAAACAGGTTGAATCTTATCCTCCTGTAGTCCCTCTCAAGTACGGGCAGAGGGAAACAGTCTGGTGTGTCTTATCCAGTCGGTTGCTCCTCTGTACCATGTGGCCAGCCACACAAGTTTTCTGGTCACCCTGCCCCCACCCCCACCACATGCTTATTGAAAAGAAGTGATGGGAGGAAGACTGCCGTACCCCCGGTGAAAAGCCAGGGGTCCAGATCAGGCTGTCTTCTGCGCGGTCGGGAGGACTAGCGAGGGTCAAAAGACGTGTCACCTCGGATGATAATCCTCGGCTGCCTACGCTTCTACCTAAAAGGCAAACAGGCTTCTTCCAGAGCTCACCAGATGACCCCCTCCAGGAGGATGGATGGTCCCAAACCCTCCAGGACAGATGGACTCCTTCAGGACAAAAGGACCCTGCAGGCCATAGGGGGATGTACCTGGCATCTGAGCTCCCACAACACAGGTCTGGTGAGAAGTCTGTGTTGTTTGGTCTCCCTGCTTTGTGTGTGTGTGACTCCCCACAGCACCAACCTCTCAGCATGTATGGACCCAGGAGGATGGATGGCCCCCAGAATCGTGCTGGCACTCGTATGCGGTCATCTTCGGGTGCTCCGCGCCGGCCCCCCGCAGGTCACCGGCAGCACCTCAAAATTTAGTCCCCGGCTTCATTGCGGCCTCAATAGTCTGAGTGCCCGCCCCTGTCGTCCAGAACTAATCGGGCATGAGCGATGGTCTTTTTCCCGCCCTCCTATACTCCACAAAGACTCCTCAGCCTTCTGCAGAGCTGTGACAAGCCCCTTCCGGCCGGGCAAATCAGCAGGCCTCAGCTAATCTGTCTCCCGCCCCCTCCCCCTGCTCTCTCTCTCTGCAGCTCCAGCAGCCTTATTGTTGGTTTCTTTTTTTGCACACCATACCCTGTCAAAGGCATAAAAGCAGTGCTATTAAAGGGATCCTGTTAACTCCAGAACGCCTCCTAAGCTACCGAAACAAGTCCCTGCAGCATATTATCACTAATGTCACACTCCTTTTGTCTCCTAAAAGCATCCTGTGAAAGTGCATAAAAACATTTTAATACTTACTCATTAGTGATTATAAGTAGCAGGGGCTATATTCTTTAGCCATAAGGCTGACTTCACACTTGCGCTCCCCTCCGCAGCGTTCTGCGGAGGGGAACCGCCATGTGAGAGCGGCCACCGCAAGCCCCTATGTTTATAATGGGGGAGCACGGTGCTGCGCTTGACTGTGCATGACCGTGCGCTCCCATTCATTTGCCTGTGTGATTTGTATGCATGCGCATGCTTGCGTACAAATCATACATTGTCGTCCACACCAGGAACGGAACATGTTGCGTTCCTGGTGCGGACGAGTGTGTGATTTGTACGCAAGCATGTACGCTAAACATAGGGCTTGCGGTGGCTGCGCTCACATGGCAGTTCCCCTCTGTAGAACGCTGCGGAGGGGAACGCCAGTGTGAATCCACCCTTAGGGCGTGTTGTTTTGCAGCCTTGAGGATCCAGCCCTCTCTGTCTGTGTTTCTCTGCTTGTGCAGGCTTTGCCCTCCCCCCTCTCTGTCACTCACAGAATGCAAATCATTAGTCCTGCCTTCAGCTCCACATCACAGCAGAGGCTGTACAGAGAGGGCTGCAAAACAACACGCCCTGAGGGCTAAAGAATAAAGCCCCTGCTAATTATAATCCCTAATGAGTGAGTATTAAAACGTTTTTATGCACTTTCACAGGATACTTTTAGGAGACAAAAGGAGTATGAGATTAGTGATATGCTGCAGGGACATGTTAAGGTAGCTTAGGAGACGTTTTGGAGGTGACAGGATCCCTTTAACTCTATGCACTCTGCAGCTCCAACAGCAGCATACAGAACTCCAATAAGCCAGGGTTCTGATGATAGATAAAGGTGCTTTATCTCTAACTTATCCCTGTTTTTTAATGTGCACCTAACAGAGGAACAATCAAGATAGCTTATGTTCTGGTCACTACCCGTCAGAACCTACATGGGCTGCCTGCTAAAACGATAGTCATCCCATACAACATATATGCCACTGCGGGCGGCAGGGATCGTGGAATCTATTCACTATACAGTACAGAATCTCCAACCACCATGTATGATGTCGCTGCCGCACACAATGGCCACGCAACCTGTCTACTACCTAGTGCACAGAGTCTCCATGCATCATGTATTGTGCTTTGCCTCCAACTATGGCCACGGAACCTGTCCACGTCCTAGTGCACAGCATCTCCAGACATGAAATATTGTGTCACGCCTTGAGATAGTTGCAGGCAATAACTTATTATGTGTTTGCCTGCAACTGTGACCATGGGCCCTGTCCACTACCTAGTACACAGTATCTCAGGACATCACGTATTATGTGTTTACCTGCAACTGTGACCACAGGGACTGTCCACTACCTGGTGCACAGTATCTCAAGACATCAGGTATTATTTTTTTGTCTGCAAGTATGGCCACGGGACCTGTCCACTATCCATTGCACAGACTCTCCAGACATCACGTATTATGTCCTTGCCTGCAACTCTGACCATGCAACCTGTCCACTCTCCAGAGCACAGAATCTCTGGATATCACGTATTAGGTCTCTGCCTGCACCTATGGACATGTAACTGTCTAATCTCTAGGTCCAGAGGCAGTTTTTATTCAAAGAACTGCCTACAGTGCATATCCTTCTACCCAGGACACATAACAACTACATCACACAATTGCTGGCAAGCTTAGTTTATGGCATCAGCCAATTTATCTGTGAGCAAGATCTCCAGCTGCAAGGCATCCTATACCTGTCTGCTTCAGTGGGTTATGGTACCTACACCACTACCTAGTGTTCATACATGCCTGCATCAGGAACGGCCTGCAGGATTAGTTTAGGACATCTGCCAATTTACAAATGCACAAGGAGTCTGACTTCCAGGTATCCTTTACCCGTCTCAGAGGTTTACAGGATCTGCACCACAGCACACATATCAGTCTGCAGGATCTGTCTGCATGCAATGGGTCTTACCTCCTTGTCGGTGAACAAGGAACCCAGCTACCATGTCTCCTATAGATGTGGGTTGCCTCTGACGGTGATTCATATGCCACATCTTGTCCGTAGCAGTACTGGGGATCGGTCTTGTATCTGAAATTTTTCCGTAGCTGCATCCGTTAGGTTTCTGACACATTTGACTGACAAACCCAACAGTTGGAACCTTCGTCCCTGGGCCGAACCCTCCTTGGTATCAATGTTTTCACTGTGGTATCTGGGATCTGCCCACTGTCCAGCCGGTCAGAACTCTATTTAGCATAACATATAAATATGTGAAGTGGCGCAGACTTCTTACTCAATTTGGCAGGTCGGACTCCTTGCTTGCACACATTATATTAGAGTGCATCACATCGCTTTCTCTCTATCTATCTATATAGATAGCAATCTGGCTTCCGACCCCTCCACTCCACTGAAACAGCCCTGACCAAAGTCACCAACGACCTACTGACTGCCAAAAGTAAGCGCCACTACTCAGTTCCCCTCCTCCTCGACCTGTCCGCCGCTTTCGACACTGTTGACCACTTCCTTCTACTTCAGATCCTGGATTCTCTTGGCAAAAATAGAAGATGAGCAGCACCACTAATAATAAGAGAAATAGCAACGAGGTGCTCACCATGCCAACAAAACGGTATATAAGAGGAGAAAAGGTATTGGCATAAGCAAGAAGCACACCACAATATGATTGAACATAAAAGAGCAACTAGGTTTTATTAAACAACTGTGAGACAAACAATATAAAATCACTTAAAATAAACATACAAAAGTCATGGGGCCCAACATTCCTCAAGACAATATTGCGAGGAAAATTCTATATAATGACAGAAGGGTATTGCCACAATATCGTGTACAGATAACAGATAATTATAGAAGGATTACAAGATATGCAAAGTATGTTTGTGCAAAAAATACTCACTTATAAGGTGCAGATAAACAGGCAAGATACTGTAAATATGGTATAACAGACAGTATACAGAGCAATATATATTGCACTATTCCCAAATATGGTTGGTAAGTATAACAATAAGGTGCATAATAGTGCAACACCATAAATCAATGGCATCCAAACAACCAGAAGGGGATAAACCAAGCACTATTGCTGGGGGTGCAGAGGGACCTGTAAGTGGTTAATTTGCAAACAATTACTACGTTTTGCACGAAATACAAGGGTAGTACACAACAAATAAGTAGATACAAGCAGTATCATGTACACGATTAATAAACATGCGGTCAGGTCTGTGTCACCATACCAAGGGTAACCTGACGAAGCGGTGAGCGCAACGTTGAGGTGCTGGGCAGTGTGGTGTGGTATGGATAATTCATAACTATGCAAAATTGCACTTGTGAGGGTCATAATGGCTACTATATACTATGCTGTATCCCTGTCCTAATGGGCAATCCTGGGGTGTCAGTGGGTGTAATGGAGAATTGATTTAACTCCCCCTGTGCAGACCTAGTGATGATGTTATCTATAATGGTATTATGCCTGTAATTTGTATACATATACCTGCATACACACTGTCTGAGGTGTTTTTAGGGGATGGTTTTATGGTGTGTGATGTTTTCCTAAAACAAATAAAATTAATTGCTTTATATACAAAGTATGGTGTAAAGCACGGGTGGGGAACTCCAGTCCTCGAGGGTCGCAAACAGTTCAGGTTTTCATGATTTCCTTAGTATTGCACAGGGATTGGAATCATCACCAGTGCAAGTGATTATGTTATTACCTGTGCAATACTAAGGAAATCCTGAAAACATGCACTGTTTGCGGCCCTCGAGGACTGGAGTTCCCCACCCCTGGTGTAAAGACTAACGTTTATCTTTATCTGGTTAATATGACCTTTAGTGAGATTATGCGGCTGGTGATATATACAGTATGATGGACTCTAGAATTTTGTTAGTGACAGATATTGGACTTGCCTGGACCCTGCTCATGTAGGTACTAATACACATGGTCAGGTTTTTTTAATACAACAGATAGGGACTGCTCTGACAATGGTTACCGTGGAGAGGTAGAGCAGCTTAGCATACATTTTTTGCAAAAAAAACATATCCACTAAATACCCTGTTTTTACTACTTTTTTACCAGCACTTGCTTTTTAATGTTTTTCTTTACAGCAGAGTAATTTTTCACATTTGTTTGACTATGTTTTTTGTGCTTCAGTCTTTTGGTGGTGTGAACGCTGTCCTACAGACACGTTCACTGTGTGCATGGCTCATTAGTTAGTTTTAAACTACATATGAGTTTCGCCTTCTAGTTTTTTTTCTCCTGATCTTGGAACGTTTCTTCTTCTCCAACAGGTTCTTTGCCCCTTCTAAGGTAGGGTCTATTTCTTCCTCCCTGTCTGAGGCGAGCCTTCAGCACCTCAATTTCATCTTCAGGTCCTTTCTGATCAGGATAGGCCTGCTAGTTATACCAGTCATTGAACCTCGGTGGTTTCCGAAAGAGGACGTGTCTTCAGATTAATTTTCTCTTTCGGGAATTCTCTTCTCTTTTGCGGATCTATTTTCGAGGGCGAGAAGTTTTACCTGGTAACTTTTGTTCATTCACTCTGAGCGGAAAAGTTCCATCTCGAAGAATAGATCTCCTGGGCTCAAGGTCCAAGAACAGAAGGGTTACGTATCTGCCATTTCCTACGACTATACTCAGTGTCTCAGACACTGTATAGTCACACTTTGGGCTCTCTCCTATCCCTTGGCCCGCTTATTGTACTCTCTTGACATCTTTTTCTCTGGTTGTCTTGGGCTTAGACAAAGATAGTGTTTTTGTCTGTGGACAGCGGCCTCCTCTCTCAAGGTTCCAGCCTCTGTTCTCCTTCCTCTTATAATCCTGTTTTTTCTCCACCCTCGAGGACTGCTTTAGGACATCCCATGGTCTCCAGTGTCCCCCAATGAGGCGATAGAGAAAAGCAGATTTTTGTGTACTCACTGTAAAATCTTTCCCTGAGCCATAATTGGGGGGACATAGCACCCACCCTTCTTATATATATGTCTGTTGGGCCATTCTGTGTTTATTTCAAATGCTTCTCCTACTGCTTTTGCACTAACTGGCTAGCTGTCCCTCTGGACTGGGGGTGTTTACTACTGAGGAGAAGCTAACTTGTTTTATTTAGCCTAGTGTCGCCTCCTATTGGCAACAAGCATACACCCATGGTCTCCTGTGTCCCCCAATGGTGGCTCAGTAAAAGAGATTTTACGGTGAGTACACAAAAACCTGCTTATTCTGACAGCTGTAGCTTTTTTATTTTTGAGTGATGGAACTGGATTAGGGCATGTTTTTTGCCTGATATGTTTTCAGCTTCACCATTCCTATGTACATACGTCTTTTTGATGCTGTTTTTTCCATGGCGCTTTACATGTGAGAAGGGGAGACATAATAACATATACAATAATCATGAACAATACGAAGCACAGACAGGTACAGAAGGGGAGAGAGGAGCCTGTCCGTGAGGGCTCAGTCTTTCAATATTTTGTTCAACTGTATGATGAAAATAGACTTTTCTATATATAGGGTTTTTTTATACGGTGTTCACTAGTTACATAATCTACCTCTTTTATAAATCAGGTTGTTCCGGATGTGGCAATACCAAATGCAATTTTTTTTTGTGCGGATATATATATATATATATTATATAGTTTATTGTTTTTTATTTAAGTGGATCCCAGTGAGTTTAAGGCTGCGTTCACACACAGCATATTTCCAGCATCTTTTTACGTGCGCTTTTCTCGTGACCCCTTTATACCCCCAGGATGGCCCCTGATTACCTCACAAAATAAACTTGACTGGGTCCCGCTCTGTATGGTACTCGGTCGGGTGGGATGTGGCTCTTTTTAGTCCGGGCCGCACGTAAAACGTAAAAAGATTTATGAAGTCTTGCGAGACTTTGTGCAGCTGCAATAGAACACAGTGACCCACGCCACTGTGCAGGCGCGAATGCTGTCACTGAACACAGATGGGGTGTCGTTTTACATGCGGCGAAGTGGCCTGGACTCGAGAGCCACATCCCACCCGGCCGAGTGCTATACGGAGCAGGACCTAGTCAGTTATTTTGTGAGTTAATCAGGGGCCATTCTGGGGGTGTAAGGGGTCACCAAAACCCCAATTCCACTATGTTTAAGGTGCTGGGCAGTGTTTATAATGCCCAAAGGGGGTGACATGTACACTTTCAGAGTGAAGCCAGCACATGATGTACATGCGTTTCTCGTTGAAAACGTGAGAAATATGGGTCGTTTGGCACATTGCTCAGAAGAACAGCATATTTTGATTAAAGAGTTGATTAGAGAGGCTGAAACATATAAAGAAGTGCAGAGAATGATAGGCTGCTCAGCTAAAATGATCTCTAAAGGAAAACCAGAGAGACAGGGAAGAAAACAGAAGACTACCATTTGAATGGATTGAAGACTAGCCAGAATGGCCAAGGCTCAGCCAATGATAAGCTCCAGGATGATCAAAGACAATCTCAAGTTACCTGTCAGTATTGTGACAGTTAGGGCCCTTTTACACGCTGCAACTTTCCCGTGATCACGACTACGATTTGACCTGGCCGGGATCGCTGGTGCGTCGCTATGTTGTCGCTGGTGAGATGTCAAATATTCAGATCTCACCAGCAACGCCGCAACGATACGGCAGTCGTTGGGACCCCGTCACTCTCGGGCGTAGTATTGAGATCGTTGGTCGCTGTGCCAGTCAAACACAACGATGCACGCTGCTGCCCAGCGGGAGCGCAACGACCAAAAAATGGCCCTGAATGATATTGTAACGAACAGCGATCTCACAGCAGGGGCATGATCGCTTCTACGTGTCACACATAGCGAGGTCGCTGTTACTTCACAAATCCTGTGACGTTTCAGAGACTTAGTTAGCAATGTTGCTGTGTGTGAAATTCCCTTTAGACGGCTGTGTGAAACTAATCTATTAGCAAGAAGTCCCTGCAAAGTCCCACTGTTAAATTTAAATAAATAAATAAAAATTGTACCAAAGTGGATACAATTTGCCAAAGAACACAACTGGCCTAAAGAAAAATGGAGAAACATTTTGTAGACTAATGAAAGCAATATTGTTCTTTTTGGGTCCAAGGGCCACAGATAGTTTCGTCAGACAAAACCCAAGCTCTGAATTCAAGCCACAGTACACTCTAAAGACAGTGAATTATGATGGTGCAAGCATCCAGTCAATATAAGGCTGGCTTCACACTGCGGCACGATCCGGTCCGGGGCTGTCCGGGATGACCCTGACAGCCACGGACTGGATCAGCACACAGGACTGGAGGGCTAATTTGCCTTCCGGTCCGGTGTGCAGCCGCACACAGTTCCCGCTGCTGATAAGTCAGGAACTGTGGAGCCGCAGTCCCGACCTGTCAGCGGCTGCAGCTGCGTGTGCTGCACATCGGACCGGAGGGCAAATTAGCCCTCCAGTCCTGTGTGCTGATCCAGTCTGCGGCTGTCAGGGTCATCTCGGACAGCCCTGGACTGGATCATGCCGCAGTGTGAAGGCACCCTAAGTAAGGGTCTGCTGCACTGATAGTCGGTGCTCTGAATTTAAACAATCAAGGTCAAAGTAGATAAAAAATTTGGCACACGAAATTATATTGTCCGAAGACTACCGTATATACTCGTGTATAAGCCGAGTTTTTCAGCCCAAAATTTGGGCTGAAAAGTCTCCCCCTCGGCTTATACACGAGTCAATACGGGGGGGGCTGTGTCCGGGGCTGTGTCCGGGGGCTGTGGAGGCTTCAGGAGGCGGGGGGGGGAGGCTGCTGTATGAGCGGCCCCGTCACGTGGGGCCGCTCATTAAATATGCACTGCTTTCCCCTGTCTATCACCGGCAGGGGAAAACAGTGCATAACTAATTAAATCCCCCCCCAAGTGCTGGCACCTGCCCCCCCTTGTAAGGGCCCCCCCCCCCCCGATGGTTATATTACCATTCCGGACTTCTGATCCGCACGCTCCGCTCCTCCTCGCTGCTCCGTCCGTCTTCTACATCTCGGATCTCCGGCCGTCGCAGGCATGTGACGTCATCGCGCGGCCGGGGATCCCGGATGTAGAAGACGGACGGAGCAGCGCGGAGGAGCGAGGAGCGGCGCGGATCAGAAGTCCGGAATGGTAAGAGAAGCGGGGGGGGCCCTTGCAAGGGGGGGCGAGGGCCGCTGTGTACCCCCAGGGGCTGCTGGGTACCCCCTGGGGGCTGCTGGGGCACCTGCTGGGGACCCCCAGGGGGCTGTTGGTACCCCCAGGGGGCTGTTGGTACCCCCTGGGGGCTGCTGGGGTACCTGCTGGGGACCCCCAGGGGGCTGTTGGTACCCCCAGGGGGCTGTTGGTACCCCCTGGGGGCTGTTGGTACCCCCTGGGGGCTTTGGTACCCCCAGGGGGCTGTTGGTACCCCCTGGGGGCTGTTGGTACCCCAGGGGGCTGTTGGTACCCCCTGGGGCTGCTGGTACCCCAGGGGGCTGTTGGTACCCCCAGGGGGCTGTTGGTACCCCCAGGGGGCTGTTGGTACCCCCAGGGGGCTGTTGGTACCCCCAGGGGGCTGCTGGGTATCCCCAGGGGGCTGCTGGGTACCCCCTGGGGGCTGCTATATGTACCCCTGGGGGCCTGCTGTATACCACTGGGGCTGCTGTATACTACCACTGGGGCTGCTGGGGCTCCTGTATACTACCACTGAGGCTGCTGGGGCTCCTGTATACTACCACTGGGGCTGCTGGGGCTCCTGTATACTACCACTGGGGCTGCTGTGGCTCCTGTATACTACCACTGGGCTGCTGCCTGTATACTACCACTGGGGCTGCTGGGCCTCCTGTATACTACCACTGGGGCTGCTGGGGCTCCTGTATACTACCACTGGGGCTGCTGGGGAATCTGTATACTACCACTGGGGCTCCTGTATACTACCACTGGGGCTGCTGGGGCTCCTGTATACTACCACTGGGGCTGCTGGGGCTCCTGTATACTACCACTGGGGCTGCTGGGGCTCCTGTATACTACCACTGGGGCTGCTTGGGAATCTGTATACTACCACTGGGGCTGCTGGGGAATCTGTATACTACCACTGGGGCTCCTGTATACTACCACTGGGGCTGCTGGGGCTCCTGTATACTACCACTGGGGCTGCTGGGCTCCTGTATACTACACTGGGCTGCTGGGGCTCCTGTATACTACCACTGGGGCTGCTGGGGCTCCTGTATACTACCACTGGCTGCTGGGCTCCTGTAACTACCACTGGGGCTGCTGGGGAATCTGTATACTACCACTGGGGCTGCTGGGGAATCTGTATACTACCACTGGGGCTGCTGTATACTACCACTGGGGAGGCCTGTATACCACACTGCTGGGGTCTGTATACCTGTGCTGGGGTCCACCCTCGGCTTATACACGAGTCAATAGGTTTTTCCAGATTTTTGGGGCAAAAGTAGGGGGGTCGGCTTATACACGGGTCGGCTTATACACGAGTATATACGGTATTTCTTTTTATTGAAGATGTTCTGAAATAAATCTAACATTTTGGTCACTCTTTGACCTTCATCAAGATACTGAACTTATAAATGAAAAATATATTATAAGGCAGTTACAATCTTATGATGCAAATATAGAAACAACATTGCAGTATGACAAGAACTGACTTGCTAGAAAAGCATAATGTATTAAAAAAGACCCATACATCTGCATTCAGAATCAAGTAGTATTCTTGTTCAAATATGAATGGAAAAATACAACAAATATATACAAAAAAGATTTAAAGTATCCCTCTATCATATAAATACTACTCAATTTGAGAAAGGCAGTTTTATCTGGGAATGGAATTGCTGATAAATGACAATGGTGAGTTTTTTTGTGTATTGGACAGGAAAAAGGTGACTGTTAAAAATGGAGTGAGAGCAGGAGACGCAGTGGTTATGATAGAAGTATAGAAGAAACCAGAAGCTACCATATAAGAAATAATAGAAAATAATATTGCCTCTCCTAATGTGGCTGATTGTCTAAAGTGTGCAGTCACAAGTTATCAAGGTTTTATTGGTATTATTGGTTCTTCCTATATAAAATTACCGTGCAAAACAATCCAGATTAAATTCTCTGGTATGTCATATTAATCTTATTATATGGTTATCCTCATTTGTTGAGTTCCCTCCACCATCTGTGGTTCCAAATCTATATAAAATAAAGAAATAATATCTGTAGGTATAGTTAAATTATAGTTGCATACTCGTCATGTGGCCATATTTTCTACCTTAATGATCAAGCAAATAAAATTGCAACCTCTTGGCACCCTTTTTTTTTTTTTTTTTTTTTAAATCAGATATATTATATTAATGAAAAGCACAAATAACAAATTATTCATACAAAACATATACATTTTCTATATATATCAGGTCCCGGCCCCAAACTCTTTCCCCCCAGCCCCCTCCCTCCCTCCCTTCCTTTTTGGAATCAGAAAAATATTCATATGTAAGGAAATTAATAACATACAACTGTAAAACCGCAATTTTCCATTTTTGATATTATAAAGAAATCCCTTTCCCTCACCACCCACCCCCCTTTACAGACAGCAACATTTTTTTTATTTCTGAGCGATATATGTAAGATATAATCAATAATTACCCTAAACATCTGATGACCCTTTACACACCATTAGACACATCTTTGCCGGAACATCTTTTCCAATTTCAGCCCTCACACCTTCCACGCTGCCCACAAGTTATCACATAATTTAGCATTTTTACGTTTATGGTAGATTTTTTCCTCCATCCTCACCACATAGTCTACTTGACATATATATTCCTGTTTAGTAGGAGGCTCCATTCGTACCCAATATCTAGCTATGACTTTTCTAGCAGCATACAAGAGTCTGGCAACTGCTAGTTTCGCAATATCAGTGCCCACCACCTCTTCCACATATCCCAACAGGCAGACCACCGGGTCTCTAGGGATTACACAATGATAGCGATTCCCAATGAGAGCAGCCACCTCAGATCAGAAACCCAAAATATGCGGACACCCCCACATGACGTGTAGGATACCAGTGGCTTCAGCTCCGCATCTCGTACATTCCGAGGTCTCCCGCACCCCTATTTTATGCAAAAATTCAGGTGATCTGTATGCCCTATGTACGAGAAATAGTTGGGACATTCTAGCCGGTTCATTTAATGATAATTTGGGAATATACTCTAAGATGGACTCACATTTGTCATCCTCTATATTACCAACGTCTGCCTCCCATCTTTCCTTCACCGCAACAGGGTATTTCAGCAAAAAGGTGTGAAGCAGAGCGGCATAAATCTCAGATATAACCCCTTTAGTACTCCCCTCTTTGCAGATGTAGTCGAGGATAATATCTTTCTGGATAACCATGGTCCCCTTTTTCCTCTGTTGAAGGAATGCGTGTTTTACCTGCATATACTGGTAACCGTGTTTGTCTGACAAGTGAAATTCCTCCTTCAGCATTGCTAAGGTTTTGAGAGCCTGATCATTCATCAGTTGATAGACAAACTGCACTCCCTTTGTCTTCCAGTCTTTTAGGTCACCCATCCCTGGAAATTCGCCTAGATGTTCGTTATCCCATATCGGAGTGAACATGTCAGACCCGTCAATCCTCTAACCTTCTTCACTCTCATCCATACTTTATAAACTAATTCACATGTCGGATATTTTTTACCCATCCGTCTAAACAGCCCTGACTCTAAACCTGTTACCAAAGGGCGTGTTTTAAAATGCCGCTCCAAGACTTCCTGAATTGTTCCCTTTATTGCCCTTTGTGTCCATCCTCTAATATGTTGGGACTGTGCCGCCAAAAAATATATCCATGAATTTGGTAATGCCAAACCTCCCTCCTCCTTTGGCCTTTGAAGAGTCTCCAGTTTGATCCTTGGCTGTTCCCCGCCCCACACCAAATCTCTAAAGATAGCATTGACACGTTGGAATATCGGCTGAGGAATCCACACCGGGGAATTATGTAGTGCATATAACAATTTGGGCATGAGTACCATTTTAAGTAAGTTGGTACGTCCCACTACCGAGAGGCGCATTTTACTCCACGTAGACGCTTTATCCTTTAACTTCCCAAGTATCTGGTTTATATTCAATTGCAGATAGTCCCTCACTGGTAGTGCTATGTTGATACCAAGATATTTTAATTCCCTTACTAGTTTGAGTTGCGTACGTTCTACCTGCTCAACATCTGAACCATCTAGGGCATCTACTCCCAGGATGTGAGATTTGTCCCAGTTAATTTGCAACCCAGATAGTAAACCAAATCTATTAATTATATCTATCGCACCCTGCAATGAATCCTGAGGGTCTTGTAAAAACAAGAGAATATCATCAGCGTATAACGCCACCTTTTCTTCCACCACACCATATCGGAACCCCGTCACTGCCCCCGACCGCCTCAGCACAGCAGCTAATGGCTCTATGGCCATGGCGAACAGCAGCGGAGAAAGGGCAACCCTGCCTCGTTCCCCTGTACATGATGAATATATCTGAATGTTCCCCATTAACTCTCAGTCTAGCCACTGGGTGTTTGTATAATAATTTCAGCCATGCCATAAAGACCGGACCTATTCCCATCAATTGGAGAACTCGCCAGAGATAGCTCCACTCCACACTATCAAAGGCCTTCCGTGTGTCCAAAGAGACCACCACCCTGTGTCCCTCTTGGCACCCTTAGGCTGCTTTCACATTACGATTTTCGGATTTCCGATGCTGTCCGATCAAAATCGGACAGCATCGGATCCGAATTTGGCCCACATGCAGCCCTTTGGGTATCGGACCGAATCGGATGTGCACTAAATGCCATCCGATTTGGTCCGATCCGATTCTGTCCGATTTTATTATCGGTGCAAAAATCGGAGCTTGCTCCGATTTTTGCACCGAAAATAAAATCTGACAGAATCGGATCGGACCAAATCGGATGGCATTTAGTGCACATCCGATTAGGTCCGATCCCTATAACATGGGGCCCTATGGAGAAGGGTCCGAGGAAACATCTGATGTCTCCTCGGACCCCGTTTTACTGTACTGAGCATGCTCAGTACAGTAAAACTGCTCCTAACTAGGAGCACAAGTGTTAAAAAAAAAAAAAAAAAAAAAAAGTTATTCTCACCTCTCCACGAGCCCCCGCCGTCTTCCGCCATCTTCTTGGAGGCTCCCGGTGGCTCCCGCAGGCTGCCGGTGTCAGCAGAGGGCTTCCTCTGCCTTATAGGACCTGCGGTGATGTCACAGACATGTGACCGCGGGTTACCATGGTGAACCCGCGGTCACGTGACTGTGACATCACCGCAGGTCCTATAAGGCAGAGGAAGCCCTCTGCTGACACCGGCAGCCTGCGAGAGCCACCGGGAGCCTCCAAGAAGATGGCGGAAGACGGCGGGGGCTCGTGGAGAGGTGAGAATAACCTTTTTTTTTTTCTTTTCTTCACCCCGCAGGGAACGATTTTATGCCGGAATCGGGTGCCTATTTGGCACCCGATTCCAGGCATCAGAAGGGAGCCGATGCTGTCCGATTTATATCGGACAGCATCGGCTCCCTGAAAATCGTAATGTGAAGGTAGCCTTAATAAGGATCCTAGACAGTCATCTGTGTATTCAGGACAAATAATAAAAACAGAACATGCAGTGTTAGATTAAACAGTTGCCTTGAAACTATGTGTCATTATATATTGCCCAGTACTACCTATTGTGAGAGTAAACCAGTTCCGTTCCATCCTGAATAGGACCTATACAAACAAAGAAGTATAGATAACAATAAATGGTGCACAGATACCGTATTTTTCAGATTATAAAACGCACTTTTGCTCTCCCAAATTTTGGGGGAAAAATGGGGGTGCGTCTTCTGAACCTACTGTTTTGTACTGTAGGGGAGGGGGACAATTTGGAGCGATGTCTGGGAACTAGAGCAGGCTGGATCAGGCTGTACAGGCAGCCTGTGGTCACGTGCCCCCACTCATTATGATCATGTAATATTTACTGCACCCGCTGTCCATCACCTCGGTGCTGAAGCCAGTGCCGAGATGTGGACAGGGGAGCAGCGCATATTACATGTGCCTGTACTCACCCGCCCCTGTCCCAGATATGGCCCCCCAATCACTCTATATGCCCCTCTGCTGACACGCACAGAGTAAAATAATAAACACTGTTGCTCACCCTCCGTTACTCGCTTCGTGCTCCCAGCTCAGTGTCTTCCTGTCTCTGTGCCCGGCATCCAATCATATGACCTGGGGCGCACAGTGATGTCATCACATGATCTGATGCCCGGGACAGACACAGGAAGTCACCACTCAGCTGGGAGCATGGAGCGAGCAACGGAGGGTGAGTAACAGTATTTATTATCTTACTGTGTGCACGCCAGCAGGGGGCATATAGAGTGATGGGGGGCTATATGTGCCAGCATAGGCGGGGATGCGGCTATATGTGCCAGCACAGGGGGTGGCTATATGTGCCAGCACGAGGGGGGGCTATATGTGCCAGCACAGGAGGAACTACAGTATATGTGTCAGCACAAAGGCAAGCATTAGAAGACGGCCTCCATTTAACATAAAAAAAAATTTTCTGTTTTCCTTCACCAAATTAGGGGTGCGTCTTATAAAAGGAAACATACTGTATGTGCAAAAGCAGTGTACCAGAAAAGTAGTCTGCATTTTATCTTCTGCCAATTGGGAGCAGAGGGAGAAGCGTGAACTAGCCGCGCATCCAGGTGTGCGTTGTGGCACATTGATTATGCTAAGGTGGGAGATGTCACTTCCGGTGACGAGTCAGGCTCTCAGTGCGCCTGTGTGAAGAGAAGGTGAATGGCTTCGTTGGTGTCCATGGAGACAAAGATTCCCTGTGCCTGCGTGGTACAGTAGGGAAGTGAGATTGTGACAAACATGGTTTGCTGGGGTTAATATCTCATCTGCAAAGTAAAAATAGAGCAAATTAGAATGCCATCATAGAAATAGAACATCTTAAAGACTTATTTCATTACTAGATGTTGTCTCATCGGGAGGGCGGTGACATCATGATGACGGTGGTGGCGATCTCTCCCCCTCCCGTGCTCTCTCCACCTGCCCACGCTCTCTCCCCTGTGTGGACTCTCCTTTTAATTGTGTGCACATGTGCACACTCCCTCCTTGCGTGCTCTCTCCCCCCTGTGCACTCTTCTCCCTGTGTGTAATATATGTAAATAAATATATTTTTAGTTAAAAACCTGTTTCTGTGTTTTTTTATTAATAAAGTGTTTAATTTCCTATTAAAAAATGTTTGGGGCTTCCCTGTATCTTCTGTTGCCAGCGCAGGTAAACCAAGGGGGGCTGCCAAGCCCCCGATGCCTAGTGTTACCTTGACTAGCAATGAAAAATAGGGGGGGAGCACTATTTTTTTTATTTTTTTTAGTTAACTAAATAATTTAAAAAAAACATTGGCCTGTGCTCTGCTGTATTTGTGTTTGCCAGCCAAGGTAACCCAGGCAGCTGGGGGCTATAATTATCAGCATGGTAAGGCCCAAGTATTGTGGGCCGCCCATGCTGAGAATCGCAGCCAGCAGCCACCCTAGAATTGGCGCCTCCGTGAGGGATGCCAACACTGGCAGTTATCCCGCTCTTCCAGCTGCCGTGTAGCTGTGGCAGACTGGGTAATAAAGGGGTTAATGTCAGCTTTTTTTTTTTTTTGCAACTGACATCAAGCCCTATTGCTAATGTCAGCCATCAGTATGACAGTCGGCCATTAGCAATACT
This sequence comes from Allobates femoralis, assembly GCA_033576535.1. Classification (NCBI taxonomy): domain Eukaryota; kingdom Metazoa; phylum Chordata; class Amphibia; order Anura; family Aromobatidae; genus Allobates; species Allobates femoralis. Next base: position 141,800,730 of record JARQOC010000011.1, read on the forward strand.
TTCAAAGAGGAAAAAAGCACGCAGAGAAAAATCTATTATTGCATACAAAATAGATGGAGACACCTTGTTAGCCACTTTATTTTCTCTCACCAGGTTCCCCTCTGATGTAATCCTGTAATTACTGTAAACTTGTGGGGGGGGGGTGTTTTTGTTATGCTGCTTCCATCTTTGTATACCCGGGTGTTCAAAGATGGTGGCTGTGTAAGTGTGCATGTGTGTGTGTCCCTGCCACGTCATGTGCTCTGCCTCGTTTATGTATGTGTGTGTGTAAATATGTGTTAACCTAGATTTGCCACAGTATTTTTTTATATTCTGGGTTGTGATAGAGAACTGTCTCTTTCTTTTTGTAAGCGACTTTTAGGCCGGGGGCACACTGTCATGCATCAAAAACAGAGCGTTTCTGATGCACGACAGTGATGCTAGTGCATTCCGTGTGGTGGTGCGAGTGTAGTGTGAGTATGTTGCGGGTGTGGTGCTAGTGTAACATGGGCTTTCTCGCACGGTTGAAACACCTGACACAGGAAAGACAGATAGCAATATGTCTACAGATAAAGATCTGTAGATATAATAACTTTGTTGTGCTTTCTGCTGCTTTGACAACAGCATTTTTTCAATTTCCTGGGGTTAACCGGCATATTAACCCCATCTGCAGCTTCTGTGCTATATGTCAGCCGGGAGCCGGAAGATGCGGTTAATAAGCCGGTTATGTCGGCTTAACCCCATGATTCTGTCCTGCCAGTTTGTGTCCGGTTTTGTCCAGTCTCCCTGGAGAAAACCTGACATGACAGAATGTGTCCGCAGGGTTAATGCAGCTTTTTATTAAAACCCGGCAATTACCGCCAGGGCTGTGGAGTCGGTAAGCCACAGTTGCGACTCCGACTCCTAGATTTTACCAGGTTCCGACTCCGACTCAGGCTCCGACTCTGACTCCTTCATAAATGGGCAATTTGTAACAATAAATTTACTGTTGTAAAATATTAACATCATGCTTATTCAGTTTCTCACCATCATATAAGCAATCAGACCACTTAGAGCAGGGGTCTCAAACTCGGTTGGGTTGGTGGGCCGTACATAGAAAAAAATTGATATTGGGGGGCCGCATTGCTTGTAGGACTAAGGGCCCTTTCACATCAGCGTTTTTTGAAATTCGCAGCAGATGCGGTGAAAAAACCGCATCTGCCGCGATTACTGCATACCGGCTGCACTTGCGGCACGGTTGCGGTAAACGCCATACAAGGTATAGGTGGACTTGCGGCAGGTGCGGCAAGTGCGGTTTTGGCACTTGCGGCAGGTGCCGCCGCGAAAAAAAATGCTGTCAGCCGCGTTTTTTTTCGCGGCCGCACCTACCGCAAGCGCCAAAACCGCACTTGCCGCACCTGCCGCAAGCCCGCCTATACCTTGTATGGCGTTTACCGCAACCATGCCGCAAGTGCAGCCGGTATGCGGTAATCGCGGCAGATGCGGTTTTTTCAACGCATCTGCCGCGAATTTCAAAAAACGCTGATGTGAAAGGGCCCTTAGTGACATTTTTAGTAATTCCAAATTTTTTTGTTCAATGTAGTAATGTCCAAATCCTGACCCCTTTCTTATAGTAATGTCCCCATCATGGTCCCTTTCTTGTTGTAATGTCCCCATCCTGGTCCCCTCTTGTACTAATATCCCCAACCTGGTCCCCTTTTGCAGTAATGTTCCCCATGCTGGTCCCCTTTTGGAGTGATGTCCCCATTCTGGCCCCCATAGTGTAGTAATGTCCACATTCTGGCCCCTTTTGTAGTGATGTCCCCATCCTCACCCACATAATGCAGTAATGTCCCCCATGCTGGACCCCTTTTTTAGTGATGTCCCTAACCTGGTCTGCCTTCTTTTTACACACACACACACACACACACACACACACATTCACTCACAATCACACCCACTCACACATTAACTCACTACTCACACATTAACTCACCACTCACACATTAACACTCACACACACACTAACTCACGCACGCACTAACTCACGCACACACTAACTCACGCACACACTAACTCACGCACACACTAACTCACGCACACACTAACTCACTCACAGTCACTCATGTGGAACAAAAAGGGGGGGAAGCACAACCAATGAGCGGTACCTGGTGGTTTAGTGGGGGCGACAACAGATATGGGGGTTCGCATCTCACCTTTGCAGGTTGTGCAACCCTGCACAACCTCGTCGTATCGCAGTGGATGGCTCCGGACTTCAGCGGTCGGGTTTCCTCCACGAGCAGCTTCTTCTTCCGGTCAGGTGACTCGAGCAAGCCAATCACCTGACCCTGTGACGTTCTCTGTTACGTCACCACAGGTCCTTTGGATTCCGTTAGCGGTGGCTCTGGTTCACAGCTGCTCCTGCTACAACCCTAGGATGGGCATATGATATTTGTACAGAATTGTGTGATTATAACAGAAGCGCTAGAGCACAGGAGGCAAACGTTTAATTACCTTTGATATACCACAACGCATATCCACGGCGGTCCACCGTCTTCATCACGTAAAATCACCTGATGAAGACGGCGGACCGCCGTGGATATGCGTTGTGGTGTATCAAAGGTAATTAAACGTCTGCCTCCTGTGCTCTAGCGCTTCTGTTATAATCACACAATTCTGTACAAACTCACACTCACTCAGACCCTCACAGACACCAACACACTCACAGACACCAACACACTCACAACCCCCAACACACTCGCAGACACCAACACACTCGCAGACCCTCACACTCGCAGACCCTCACACTCGCAGACCCTCACACACGCAGACCCTCACACTCGCAGACCCTCACACTCGCAGACCCTCACACTCGCAGACCCTCACACTCGCAGACACCAACACACTCGCACACCCTCACACTCGCACACCCTCACACTCGCACACCCTTACACTCGCACACCCTCACACTCGCACACCCTCACACTCACAGACCCTCACACTCACAGACACTCACAGACCCTCACACTCACACACACCAACACACTCGCACACACTCGCACACCCTCACACTCGCTCACACTCGCACACCCTCACACTCGCACACCCTCACACTCACAGACCCTCACACTCGCAGACACTCACAGACACCAACACACTCGCAGACCCTCACACTCGCACACCCTCACACTCGCACACCCTCACACTTGCACACCCTCACACTCACAGACCCTCACACTCACAGACCCTCACACTCACAGACACCAACACACTCGCAGACCCTCACACTCACAGGCATTCGCACTCACAGGCATTCGCACTCACAGACACAGGCACTCACAGACACTCACAGGCACTACAGACACAGGCACTCACACACTCTCAGGCACTCACTGTCACAGGCACTCACTCTCACAGGCACTCATTCTCACTCACAGTCACTCTCACAGGCACTCACAGTCACTCACACTCACAGGCTGTCACAGGCACTCACACTCACAGGCACTCACACTCACTCTCACAGGCACTCACACTCACAGGCACTCACACTCACAGGCACTCACTCTCACAGGCACTCACACTCACTCACAGTCACTCTCACAGGCACTCACTCTCACAGGCACTCAGTCACTCACACTCACAGGCTGTCACAGGCACTCGCACTCACAGGCACTCACAGGCACTCACACTCACAGGCACTCACACTCACTCACTCTCACAGGCACTCACTCTCACAGGCACTCACAGGCACTCACTCTCACAGGCACTCACTCTCACAGGCACTCAGACTCACAGGCACTCAGACTCACAGGCACTCACACTCACAGGCACTCACAGTCACTCACTCTCACAGGCATTCACTCTCACAGGCACTCACTCTCACAGGCACTCACACTCACAGGCACTCACTCTCACTCTCACAGGCACTCACTCTCACTCACTCTCACAGGCACTCAATCTCACAGGCACTCACTCTCACAGGCACTCACAGTCACTCACAGGCACTCACACTCACAGGCACTCACAGACTCACAGGCACTCACAGGCACTCACTCACACTCACTCACTCTCACAGGCACTCACAAACTCACACTCACAGCACTCACTCTCACTCACACTCACAGGCACTCACTCTCACAGGCACTCACTCTCACAGGCACTCACAGACTCACACAGGCACTCACTCTCACAGGCACTCAGACTCACACAGGCACTCACTCTCACAGGCACTCACAGACTCACACAGGCACTCACTCTCACAGGCACTCACACTCACAGACACTCACACATTAACACACACACACTTTTGTTTTCCTAACCATGCTGGCGGCGGTCCAGTGCATGGGGCCGCCGCGGTCTCTGCTATAATGTTACTTCCGGCCGCTTCACTCTGCCGCTCGCTCTGCCTCTTCAATGCAAGCCGCCGTCAGCCAATGAGAGGCCCAGTGTATGACGTCACCTGCGGGCCCCTGGGGCTGCTGCTGTATACACCCCTGGGGCTGGGAAGTAACATTATAGCAGAGACCGCGGCGTGAGTGCATTGAACTTACAGAGGGGCAGAGCGAACGTCAGGGAAGCGTCCAGAAGTAATATTATAGCGGAGACCGCGGCGGCCCCATGCACTGGACCGCCGCCAGCATGGTCAATTGTCCATGGTGCCGGGGGCCGCACAGGGAAGCCCCAGGGGCCGCATGCGGCCCGCGGGCCGCGAGTTTGAGACCCCTGACTTAGAGCAAAAAAAAACTATATTTATTAAAATACAATTAGAATATAGCAAATAACTTTTATAAACTTATCTAAACTGTAAGTAAATATGCAATAAACACTGTTATGCAGCTAATAAGAAGAAATCTATACATTTGTCCTCAGAAAAAGTATTGCCTCTGTCAGATCCTCCTTCATAGATGCCCTCAAATCTGATCTACCGTATATACTCGCTTATAAGCCGACTTTTTCAGCCCAAAATTTGGGCTGAAAAGTCCCCCCTCGGCTTATACGCTAGTATACAGCAGCAGCCCCAGAGGTATACAGGCCCCCCATCAAGATCCAGGGCCCCTCCCCCTTGCGCGGCAAACCTGTAAAGTAAAATCATACTTATCACTGTCCTCCTGTCGCGCTGTCCCGCCGCTGCCGACATGACGATCCCGGGCTTCATTCAGCGTCTTCCGGCGGCTTCCTGTAGTCGCGGGCAATGACGTCATTGCCCGCGACCACAGGAAGCCGCCGGAAGACGCTGAATGAAGCCCGGGATCGTGATGTCAGCAGCGGCGGGACAGCGCGACAGGAGGACAGTGATAAGTATGATTTTACTTTACAGGTTTGCCGCGCAAGGGGGGGGCCCTGGATCTTGATATGGGGCCTGTATACCTCTGGGGCTGCTGCTGTATACACCCCTGGGGCTGCTGCTGTATAGACCCCTGGGGCTGCTGCTGTATACACCCCTGGGGCTGCTGCTGTATACACCACTGTGGCTGCTGTATACTACCTAAGGGCTGCTGTATATACCTCTGGGGCTGTTGTATACTACCTCTGGGGCTGCTGTATACACCACTGGGGCTGCTGTATATACCTCTGGGGCTGTATATACCTCTGGGGCTGCTGTATACACCACTGGGGCTGCTGTATACTACCTAAGGGCTGCTGTATATACCTATGGGGCTGTATATACCTCTGGGGCTGCTGTATACACCACTGGGGCTGCTGTATATACCTATGGGGCTGTATATACCTCTGGGGCTGCTGTATACTAACCACTGGGGCTGCTGCTGTATATACCACTGGGGCTGCTGCTGTATACTACCACTGTGGCTGCTGTATATACCTATGGGGCTGTATATACCTCTGGGGCTGCTGTATACTAACCACTGGGGCTGCTGCTGTATATACCACTGGGGCTGCTGCTGTATACTACCACTGTGGCTGCTGTATATACCTCTGGGGCTGCTGTATACCACACTGCTGGGGGCTGTATACCTGTGCTGGGGTCCACCCTCGGCTTATACACGAGTCAATAGGTTTTCCCAGGTTTTGGGGGCAAAAGTAGGGGGGTCGGCTTATACACGGTCGGCTTATACACGAGTATATACGGTAATTATTTTGAGAGCAGAGAACAACCTCTCTACACTAACTTGGGTTGGTGGCAAAGCAGTAACCACTCGGGCAACATCTCTGACAATGTCAGGATACAGAGGAATCGCTTGTTGCACTGTTATTTTTGATGAATGGTCAAATTTTTCAATTTCTTTTAGTGTACATGAAAATTTCTGCTGAAATGTACTGGCTGTGTTCTTTGATGGGGATGACTACTCTTCTATGCGGGAACGCTTTGCACGGTCCTTGTGATCCAAATATTTTTCGAAATTAAATTCTTCATCAGTTGATGATGAGGGTAAAGATGTGGCAGGACGACCAAATTCTTCTTGTTTCTCCTGACTGTTCTGCAATTCTTTCATTCTTACTGCTATTTCAAACAGAGCTTCTTTTCCTTTACTTAGCTGTTGATCACCTAGAAGAATCCGATGCATTGGGTCTACATAAACAGCTGCCAAAAGAATGTTATTTTGTAATAGTAGCGCCTCTCTCCGTTTCATTGATGTAGCAATGCCACTTGCAATTAACCCTCCTCTTTGGGGCAGGCGAAACATCAGGTTCTTCCACTCCTTTAAGAAAATACCGAAAACGGTGCCGTCGTCACCTCAGCTATACACCCCCCCTCCCTGCACCATGTGAATATTGCACCCTGAATAAAAGCACAGCAACAGACCGGTGAGTGCCGTCTTCCTTATTTCAAGATTATATTATATGTTGCCTAGTGACGGGCACCACCTGGCCGAACACCGGTCGCTCCAGAGCATTCTCTCCGATAAGCCGGCAGCATTGGTGCCCCTGTTCCTTCTGTGTTTTGATTGAAACATCAGGTTCTTCCACTCCTTTAAGAAAATACCTGGAGTTAAGTCCTCTGCTTGTAATTTTTTAGTCACTATAAATGGGTGCTCTAGCAAATTTTCCAGCTCAGTCACCTGATTCCACTGACTTTCATTTAAGGGTTAGCCATGTCTACTAGAAAGGTTTTCAGTTCAACCAAGCGCTGAATCATTAAGTAAGTTCTGCCCCATCGTGTGGCTTGATCAATAGTTGCCCCTTTTCCAGCACGTCTCTTCAAAATTGACTCAACTTTAGGGGTTCTGGCAACAGTAGCCAATTTTCTCACCTTGCCAATCAGTGCAGCAGCATGTCCTTCTTGCAGACTGTCTCTTATAGCCAGCTGTAGCGTATGCACAACACAGCGCATGTGATGAATGAAAGAACGTATTGACACAGTTTCAACAAGATCATCTAAACTATCATGTTGCTGTTCATCTTCTAAAGCAACTTCAGTTTGCTCCTCAGTTACAATACTGTGTTCCTCTATTTCAAACATTTCTGTGTCTGTGGATCCCAGAATGTTCTTCTAGCTGCTGGTCACCATCATTACACTCATTCATTAGCTTAATAGTACTTCTCATATTTGAAGCATTGTCAGTTACGACAGAAAGAACTTGCTCTTTTTTAAGTTCATAGTCTTGCAGAACCTTTTCCACCAAGACCTGGAGAAACTCACTGGTGTGATGAGCTTTGGTGTCTTTTACTGCCAATGTCTTGGTAACTATTTCATTGTTGTCACAAACAAATCGGACATTGATGGCAAAACAGTTCACTCTGTGACGTGTGCAGGCATCCATTTTAAGAAACACAAAGCGTCCCTTGAGAGTTTTTTTAAGTTCTTCATTTTGTTTAAAAGCTTCTTCGATTACTAATTTTCTAATACTCTCTCTCTCCAGAGAAACACCAAGCTTGCGGGCCATTTCCCCATTCAGACACATAAAACTGGTCGTGAAAATAATGAAATAGGCACACTATCCTTTACAACAAGCTCTATGATCTGTTTTTTAAATGTATCTACTGTCATTGTCACAGTAACTTTGTCACTGACAAAATATCTTGCAACTGATGGCTGCAAAGTTCTCTGCTCCTTTGTTTGGCTGGAAGAGTTGGGCACTGGTTCATTGGTTTGGATGCAGTCTTTCTCTTCCACTGCTTTCAGTACTTCTGGATGAAAGCGCTGCAGATCCGACCGGAAGAAGCGGTACAGCACCGCGAAACGGCCCGGCGTCACTACTCCACACTCCCTCCCCTACAGCAGCCATGTCATGCCTACACTTTGGCAAATAAAAGACAGACATGGTGATTGCCGCTCATTTTTTCTTAAATAATTTGTTCTCACTTTATTAAGCGTGCACCGCTATTCCGGACCTTCAACACTTGCACCTGTATAAGTATGAGGTCATACACAGGCATATAGGGTGAGAGCTGCAGTGCCCAGTAATTTTTCTACTACTTGAGGACTTTAACCAAGTATAAGATTAGATAAGGGCAGTGGAGAACAGTGACACACAAGAAGTAAGATATGTCTCTATCTCCAGCAGAACTGCTTATCACTGTTGTTCATAGTTTGATAGAACATATATATTTGAGTGACATTTATAAAATTCATATGAAAGTTCAATTATGAAATATTAATACATTTTTTTTTAAGGCTGGAGTCGGTACATTTCTACCGACTCATACTCCAACTCCAACCAAAACTAACTCCAACTCCATGACTCCGACTCCACAGCCCTGATTACCGCACTTCACTAAATTGCTGTAATCTCTGATGGGCTGCAGGACCCGGGAGCTCTCCATGTTCCTGCACTGTAACAGCATGAAGTTATAGCCCTTGTCCTTGGTACAGATATTTCACACTGTTACAGAGTAGGAGCTCTCCAGGGTCCTGATCGTTAAAACTGGGTGCTGACCATGGTGCTGAAGCTCCACAGCAAGCAATCTGAACAGCTTTAGCACCATGGTCAGCACCCAGCTTTAACGATTAGGACCCTGGAGAGCTCCTGCTCTGTAACAGCGTGATATAAGAGCTAGTGATGAGCGAGCACTATAATGCTCGGGTGCTCGGTGCTCTGGCCGAGCATCTCAAGATACTCTTGTACTCGGCCAGAGCACCGAGCCCAATGTAAGTCAATGAGTGACAGGCTCCGCCCACAGACTTCCGGTTATAAAACGAGTAATTCCGTAAAAGGGCGGGAGGGTGGGCTTTTTCAAATCGCCGCAGCATATAACACCTTGCTGTGGCCCCCAGAGGGATCCTATCAATTAATCTGCTCCCTGTATGGTGCCAGCTCACTGTGTGCACTGAAGGGAGCAGTGTATGTGTCTCAGATCGCTATTTATTACCGAGCAGTCCGAGCATCTCGGCAGTACTCGGTGCTCGCCGAGCACCCCGAGTACCGAGATACTCGTGCGAGTACCGAGTCGCGCCGAGCATACTCGCTCATCACTAATAAGAGCCAAGGAAAAGGGCTATAATTTCATGCTCTTACAATGCAGGACTGTGAAGAGCTCCTGAGTCCTGCAGCCCGCCGGAGATTACAGCAATTTAGTGAAGTGCAGTAATTGCCGTGTTTTAATAAAAAGCTGCATTAACCCCTGCGGACACATTCAGTCATGTCAGGTTGTATCCAGGGAGTCTGGACAAAACCGGATACAAACTGGCAGGACAGAATCATGGTCCAAGAGCAATGCGAGTTTCCCTCGCATTGCACTTGCACGAGTCTTTCGCACAGTGTGCCTTCAACCTTAGAGTGAGGCTGGTATCAGTAACAAAGCATATAGCTGCTTGTCAGGTTGTTCTATAATTCTATATCTTGTTGTTGTCCTCAGAGTGATAGCAGCTTGCCCACATTTGTTTTGATCAAAATTGAAGAGAATTGTATTCTTATATGAAATATATACATTTATATTACTTGTCTGCAGTATTAATATTTTTTTTCAAACAGATTTTTACTTGGAAGTGTGATATTCTCCATATGGGTTAGATATTGGATTTTATGGTGAATGGAGGGTTCTTCTCCATTATGGTTTGATCCCATTTTATCCTTCGATATATTTCTTTTAGAGTTAATCTTTGTACATTTTGTACAATGATGGTGTACCTTGATTTTATGCAATCTATTTATACACACACAAAGGCGGCCGTCACACGCTGAGATATCGTGCAAGATATCGCTTGAAAGCGGCAGATTAAACATCGCGTAAGCGATGTCTGTGCGTGTGACGGCCAGATACGACGAGCGATATCTGATCAAATCTCTAAATCGTGATCTGAGGTTCGGTTCTCAGATCTGACGATATCGGCCAATTAAATACGCACAATCGACACGTGTAAATTCCCGACATCACACGAAACGTGTGATTTAAGCGATGGCAAAATCCATCACGTAGGCGTGTCAGGAGTTTCCTATTGCCTGACCTCCTCAGTGGTGATTCGTGCAACGAAATGGTTTCGGATTGGCTGCTTCACCACTAGCTCGCATTGGTGGAAGATGATGCGTTGCCATTGGCTGCCCTCACAGGGCGCCATTTTGAAAGCGCTGTCTTCAGCACCACACATAGGCGTCGGCTGCACAATATCTCCGAACTGTGCACCCAATTGCGTCAACTTGATAATCGATTCTGCGTGGTCCCCGACCCTGCTATATAGTGTTCACCTTGTCATATACCCACACAATGTTGGCGGGCGCGGCACACATAACGCGGCTGTACGTTTTGCCCATTGCAATTTAGTTATGTGCTACAGCACACATATACATTACGATCAATATCACAGGACATTGTGGGGATGAGGCCGCCATGTTTCAAAGGACATCTGACCCAATGAGGACGCAGTACTGAGCACCAATGGTGTAGTGAGGGGCGCAGCTTGGAGCCCATGTACCACGCCTATCGGCTCCAATTACGCCCACATTTGCTCCCACATCGTTTAGGAGATTTCTGTGTGACTTTAGCTGAACGATGTCCACTGCTGATAACTGCGTCTCTCAGACGATCGCTGGATGGGTGGATCGGGGAATCGTCTGAGCGATGTCTGTGGGTGTAGCGTCGTGATGAGCGATTTTGCGCGTCGTTCGGACGATATGCAAATTTAACATTGTCTACGATATCTTTAGCGATATCTCAGCGTGTGACGGCCGCCAAACATATATTTTGTATAGGAGGACCCATAATCCTCACATCTTTGTCTGGTCTGCTATTTTCTCTTTCATTATTATACTTTCGCTACAATTCCTCCTCACACGCTTTGGTCCTTGTTTTCAGTATAGAATACACATTGGTTGTTTGTTTCCGCATAAAGAAGATTGTGGACATCAACTAGCAACTTAATTTTTATTTATTTCTAGTTGCAGAACCATAAAACTCATAGGACTGTCAGATCGGCAGCGTTTATTCCTCTCATATTCATGGTAACTTGTCATTGAGCTCTCCTCGATCCCTCTTCCTCACGATCACTGGCTTATCACTTGGGCACTCCTCTTCTCCACATCACAGGAGCACCTCAAACGAGCTCACATCACCTGGGAGTGAAGATTTGAATATCATCAGTACACGCACACATAATATTGTCATCCGAATACAGTTGGTTCGCACATATTAATTTCCCTCCTTTATATGTGAAATTGACTCCTATCACTGTCACATATGTTGATTCCTTTCACCACTTATCAATTTTTAATCATTGGTTAACTATTTGCACTGTTATTTCATGGAACTTGTTTCCCCATTTTCCCTGTTCCATTATCCCCCTTCCTTTTTAGGGTGAGTTCACACACTGCGTATTTGCTGTGCACTTTTACATGAGTGCTCTTGCAGTTTTTGTAGCCAAAACCAGGAGTGGCTGATTAAAACCAGCAGTGGGTGATTAAATACAGAAGTGGAGCACTTGTTTCTATTACACTTTTCCTCTGATTGTTCCACTGCTGGTTTTGGCTATGAAAACTGCAACAGCACTCGCGTAAAAATACGCAGCAAATACGCAGTGTGTGCGCAGCCTTTCTACGTTTATTTAATTCATTTTTATTACATCCACATGTTCTGCATAATAATGTTTTGGGTCATGACTGACATTGTACAAAAACTACTAGAAAAAAAGCAGCATCAAAAAACCTTACCATCCATGCCAAAAACAGAAACCAAGTGCACTTATAGGATGCAGTCAGAGCCCAAATGTGAAGCAAGCCCAGCTGCAGGCTGATAAATCACCTCTACCAACAAGATGTGGGAGGCGACCTGCCATGCATACACTGGGCCTGCATAGAACACCGTTCACACTGATACATATGATGCAGAGTGTCTGAAAGCTACCCAACCGCTCTGCTGCCTGAGCATTGGGCCGCACAGTACGATGCTTCTGCACCACTAGATGAATGGCGCCCCTATGGGCCCAACTGCACCCTGGATGGATAAAAAAGTGAAAAAGTTTTTTATATGATAAATAAAAAACCTTTATAAATGGGATTTTGGTTCATGTATTGGCCCAAGACATTTAAGCTGATGATCCACGTCACGGAATCCCATGCTCATCAGTCCTAACAAACCTGTACAAAAACTACTAGAAAAGAAGCAGCATCAAAAAATCTTACCATCCATGCCAAAAACAGGAACCAAGTGCACTTACAGGATGCAGTCAGAGCCCAAATGTGAAGCAAGCCCAGCTGCAGGCTGATAAATCACCTCTACCAACAAGATGTGGAAGGTGACCTGCCATGCATACACTGGGCCTGCATAGAGCACCATTCACACTGATACATATGATGCAGAGTGTCTGAAAGCTAGCCAACCGCTCCGCTGCCTAAGCATTGGCCACACAGTACGATACTTCTGCACCACTAGATGCAAGCCCAGTGTATGCATGGCAGGTCGTCTCCCACATCTTGTTGGTAGAGGTGATTTATCAGCCTGCAGCTGGGCTTGCTTCACATTTGGGCTCTGATTGCATCCTGTAAGTGCACTTGGTTTCTGTTTTTGGCATGGATGGTAAGGTTTTTTGATGCTGCTTTTTTTCTAGTAGTTTTTGTACAGTTTTGTTAGGACTGATGAGCATGGGATTCCGTGACGTGGATCATCAGCTTAAATGTCTTGGGCCAATATATGAACCAGTATCCCATTTATAAAGGTTTTTTATTTATCATATAAAAAACTTTTGCACTTTTTTATCCATCCAGGGTGCAGTTGGGCCCATAGGGGCGCCATTCATCTAGTGGTGCAGAAGCATCGTACTGTGCGGCCCAATGCTCAGGCAGCGGAGCAGTTGGGTAGCTTTCAGACACTCTGCATCATATGTATCAGTGTGAATGGTGTCCTATGTAGGCCCAGTATATGCATGGCAGGTCGCCTCCCACATGTTGCTGGTAGAGGTGATTTATCAGCCTGCAGCTGGGCTTGCTTCACATTTGGGCTCTGACTGCATCCTGTAAGTGCACTTGGTTTCTGTTTTTGGCATGGATGGTAAGGTTTCATGACTGACATTGAGCACAATTTAGTTTATTTTTCTGGTTTTAAAATTTCTATAGATTTTTCTAAAAAAAAAAAAAAAAAAAATTTTTATAGGTTTATATAGGTTTTCAAACAGGGTTTCGATAGGGATTATGAACTGTGGAAATTGAATAAAATCTCATTTAGGTTAATAAAAATATAATTAGAAATAACAATTGTGGAATTGTGGGGCTGATATATAGGGAATGTAAACCTAATTTACACCTGGATGTTTCTGACTAATATATATTCTTTGCACCTCTAGAACTTTGTCAGTTTGGCCTAATGGTAAAGCATATTAGTCAGAAGGATGTGTGATGTCCGATGCATTCCTTTTCTTTATTTTTTAAGTTTGAGCACGCTGTGATCTGGTGTCAAAGTATTTCAGCTTCAGGTTTCTATTTTTAGAGATTTTAATTTACATCATGTGTATTTGTTTTGTAATGTCCCTTCAGGTTTATATTTATCAATGTGGTTATTTGAATACATTGTCTATATAGTGCCCCATGTGATCAGCCTTCATTCCTGACGTCAATGTATCCTCCCTTGACACGTCATGGGTATGTGGCCAATTACTATTGGCTCTCTGTATGTATACAATTATGAGATCTGTACCTTGCACGGTGGCTCAGTGGTTAGCACTGCAGGTTTACAGCACTGAGGTCCAGGGTTCAATTCCCACCAAGGACAACATCTGCAAGGAGTTTGTATGTTCTCCCTGTGTTTGCGTGGGTTTCCTCCGGGCACTCCGACACCACATTTGAAAGACATACTGTTAGGATATTTAGATTATGAGTCCCAATGGGGACAGTGTTGCAAATGTATGTAAAGTGCTATGGAATTAATAGTACTATATAAATGAATAAATATTATATTGTTATTATAGTATGGACGAACCACAACATATGACCATTCATTTTTTCTTCAATGCATCAGCTCAAATCCTGGGTATTCAGATGGACAGCAATTTCTTTCCTTATGATAAATTATAAAGACACACTCTCAATGGAATAATTCCACATTTTTATAAAGATAAATGGGCAGGAATTCCCATCCATTTTATGAAGGAAAATGCCGGGCTTTGTTATACAAGTGAAACCGATATATATACATATATATTTAAAGGTTTTGATGATAAATGTCCGATTCAGAGTGAAAAACTTTCACTGTGTGTATGTGGGCATAAACCGAGATCCATATACGACCGCATCGGGACTGTGTAGTATGAATGGATTTCCGAACCAACGTCAGTCCAACAAGAAACAGTACTTGATGTATTGATTATATCTGTTGGAAAAGAAAGAAAAATAAAATTTAAATTGTGTGCTATGCCACTAATTTGTTTCTGGTCATGTAATATTGCCGGTTTGTTTCTAACAATATAGAAACACAAGCTAGCTTGTATATATGCACTACTTCTAACCTGAACAGAAAAAAGTCCAAATTTAGATATCTCTGTGGTTCCACAAGTGTGAGATGTGGCTAATTATATATGTATTCCATTACATTGTATAAGCAAAGATTCACCCTTATGAAATCAATTGAAGGATTTCATAAGGGCCAAACTAAAAAAATAAATAAATAAACAGTACTGATCTTTGGGCTGTGAACAAGTTTGATGCCCATCACAAGTAAGGAAGAAAGATTGCCATTATGTAGGTCCCTAAAATGATGGCATAAACCGGACAAACCTACCCGTAAAATGTTAGCATTAGGTTTGGCTGCTGAAATGTGTTCTGCTAAACGTATTTAGAGAGTACGAGTAGTGCATCCTACATAGCTTAAATTGCAAGTGGTACAAGTGGCAAGATAAACTACATGGGTCATATTGCAATTAATGTACGATCTCACATTGTACAGTTTCTTCGTTACATTGTTGCAAAAGGTGTCACTGATTTTTATATATATTGACACAAATTACATTTCCGACCCCCACATTTATAGGAACCTTTATAAGATAACCAAGTTGGTTTCACAGGTATTTCACTGATAATAGTACTGGGGTAATTAATGCTGCTTATAGTTTTAGACTTCCTGGCTACCGACCTCCAACCTCCTGCTAGAATTTTGCGGAGGGAGTCATCCTGAAATAAAATGGGCATATTCTTATTTAGCAGATGTTTGAAATCTTTAGCAAATGTTTTGATTAAAATCTTGACTGTACTGGGTTACAAAGGTGGGAGGTTGTATTAGAGATTTTGGCCCAATAGTTGGACCAAAGCCCATCCTTTTACCATGTTTTTGTTCGTTTTAATACGGTTATTTCCCTCCGTATTCCCAAACAGGAGAGATTTGCAACTTCTTTGCCCTGTAATGGTCTGTGCTCACTGAATAACCCAGTTCTAGTAGCCTCTTTCTCGAAGTACACATTTTCTGCCTCCGATTTATCATCAGATTCTTCGGAGAAGTTTCTTCTAGCCCTAATAAATTCCCCAATAGGTAGATTTTTAGTGACATGGGAGGGATGTCAGCTGTCCACCCTTACTACAGTATTTCCGCTGATCTCTTTGCGGTGTAGCTTGGTGTTAATTTTCCCCGTAACAACATTCCCCACTAGAATGACATCTAAAAAGGGGCATGTAGACCATTTAGTTCTGCAGTGAAGGACAAATTATAGTCATTATTTTTACAATAGAAAATAACTGTCATAGGTTGGTGCAGGAGACTCATTAGACGGTACGGGCCAAATGAAGACCATATCGTGACTGTATCTACCACACCACCAAATGCATTCCTTAAATGGGTCGGTGTAATTGTACAAGAATTCCTCCTCCCAGCTCATCATGTAGAGATTTGCTAGGGAGGGTGAGAATCTTGCTCCCATGGGACAACCTCTGCATTGAATGTAGAATGCACCATCAAACTTAAAATAATTTCTCTTGAGAAGGTGATTAATGCATTACAATAAAAATTACTTCTCATTCTCGTTGAAAACACTTGTACCTTGCAACATTCTGGTAATTGCCCATATTGTCTTGTCGTATAATTGAAGAGTATAATTGTGTCAAATCATAAGTTAACCAACTAGAGTTCTTGTCCCATTTTAACATAGACATTGTAATAGATGTTTGGTATCTCTAATATGTCCATTCACGCCCTCCACCAGGATCTGCAATCGGACATCCACCCACTCCGACAGCTTCTCATGGAGGGATCCAATCCCCGCCATGATCGGACACAGAGGGGGTGGAAAAATGTCTTTATGAGTCTTGGGGAGTGCATGAAAGACAGTGCAAATGGGTTGTGACACAAGTAAACCTTCCTTAGTTTTCTGATCAATAACACCTAGGGACATTCCCTCATTTAACAATGTGTCCAGTTCAACAGAAAAAAGGTTAGAAAAAAGGATGGTATGTAGTGTTGTCTTGCAACATTTTAAGGATTTCTCTCTGATATATTCCAGAATCCAATATTACAACAGAGCTGCCCTTGTCAGAGGATCTCACCACCACATGATTGTTGTTTTTTTAAGTCCCTTAGCGCTATATGTTCAGAACTGGTCAAATTATCACCATATATCCATATATCCTTTCACTGGTTAGAAGATTTTTCAATTCCCCTTTCCATGAGTCCCTGAAAAGACTCCATTGCTGGAACTCATGAAGCTATGCAAAAAGAAGCTGGCAAGTTTGCCACACATAATAAATATGAAGAATTAATGGAACGAATGCATAAAACCGTGGATGATTTGGAAGAACAAATTGTTGCTTCACAGAAGAATAAGTATGAATGAGATCAGAAAGATTACAATACTGACACTGTCTAAAGCGGAATAATGCCAAATCTCCACGTACACCCAAGGGCTCTAGAACTCCTCAAACACTGAATCTCCCTAGTCCAATCCTACTACATCCTCCAAAAGGAAACAGCTCTAGAAATGTCATGTTTTACTCCCCACCGACAACTATAAACACGTCCGGTATCAAGGTACCTCCTTTTCATCTGGGAAACCGTATAATACCAGGAATAATCTGATTTCAAAAAACGGCAGAGGAACCAAAGGAAAGGGAAATCTAGGAGGACAAAATAGGCAAGTAAGTGAACAATCCAATGCAAAGATCTAAACAAATTTGTTTGGAATCTGACTGTAAAAAGACATTTTCTAACTACTGAGGAAAATTCAAACTCGGGAACATCCATTCCTTTGGGAGAAACTACGAACATTGACTGTTTCCCTTTACAAATGGAATCGAGGTAGGTTATGGGCATGAGGGATCCATATTGATTAAATAAAAATGATGACATTGAGAAATACATACATAGTAACATAGTTTTTAAGGTTGAAGGAAGTCTTTAAGTCCATCTAGTTCAACCCATAGCCTAACATGTTGATCCAGAGGAAGGCAAAAAAAAACCATGTGGCAACACTAAGCTCCACATTGGGGGAAAAAATTCCTTCCTGACACCACATTCAGCAATCAGACTAGTTCCCTAGATCAACGCCCTATCAAAGAATCTAGTATGTATAACTGGTAATATTATAGTTTTCAAGAAAGGCATCCAGGCCCTTCTTAAATGTTAGTAGTGAGTCACTCATTACAACATCATGTGGCAGAGAGTTCCATAGTCTCACTGCTCTTACAGTAAAGAATCCGCGTCTGTGATTATGATTAAACCTTCTTTCCTCCACACGTAGAGGATGCCCCCTTGTCCCCGTCTCAGGCCTTAGAGCAGAGGTCCCCAATGTCAGTCCTCGAGGGCCGAACCAGTGCAGGTTTTCAGGATCTCCTTAGTATTGCACAGCAGGCAATGATTCCAATCCCTGTGCAATAGTAAGGAAATCCTGAAAACCTGCACTGGTTCGGCCCTCGAGGACTGACATTGGGGACCTCTGCCTTAGAGTAAAGAGATCATTATAAAGGTCTCTGTACTGTCCCCTCATATATTTATACATTATTATAAGATCACCCCTAAACCTTCATTTTTCCAAGCTCAATAACCCCAAGTTTAATAACATGTCTTGGTATTGCAGACCCCTCAGTCCTCTAATAACCTTGGTCGCTCTTCTCTGGACCCACTCTAGTTCAGCTATGTCTTTCTTATACACCAGATAGCAGAATCGTACACAATATTCTACGTGTGGTCGCACTGGTGACTTGTATAGAGGTAAAATTATGTTCTACTCATGAGCATCTATGCCTCTTTTAATGCATCCCATTAATTTATTTGCCTTTGCAGCAGCTGCCTGACACTGGCCACTAAATGTGAGTTTGTCATCTAATCATACACCCAGGTCTTTTTCAGTCATACTTTTGCCCAGTGCTTTACAATTAAGCACATAATTATACCTTTTGTTTCCTCTGCCCAAGTGCATGACCTTACATTTATCCCCATTAAAGCTCATTTGCCATTTATCAGCCCAAGCTTCTAGTTTACATAAATCCTCATGTAATATAAAATTGTCATACTTCCGGTTTCAGCGCCTCTATGGACGGTCGCACTTGAAAGAACTCCGGAGCCCGCCACAGCTGCTTGACCTAATCCCTGAGCCCCAGATTGATCCTCCTCCCCGCAGTGAGCGGAGGCAGAAGCGGAGCGATGGCCACAATGGACCGGTATGTTACCAGAGGCAGGGAGGGAGAGCGGCGCAGCCCACGAGACAGTGGGGGAAGGCGTGAAAAAAATGGCGAGCGAAATGAGGCAGGAGGAGCCCCCGCCAGGGAAACAGAGGGAGCCGGAGGCCCATATAGCAGGCCAGCGGGAGAAGCCATGAGACGGCAGGTACTCAGAGGCAGACTGCTGAGCTGCAGCAGCAACTTATCGGTGGAGAAGAGGAGGGAGACAGGGAAAAGCACATGCAGGGGACTTTACACCAGCAACTAGATTATAAGTCCCTGGCTAGAGAGATGGCCCAGTACCTGGCAGATGATTTTAAACAAGCGGTCACAGACCTAGTGGCGGCGACAACCCAGGAGATGCATACTAAACTGGGATACCATGACCAGCAGCTGCATGAAGCAGAAACTAGGATATCAGCAGCGGAAGACAGTGATAGATTTGGAGCGCCAGGTCCAGACTCTCCAGAAACAGGCAATGTATACCCTAAACAAACGGGATGACATTGAGAATAGGGCCCGTAGAAACAATTTAAAAGTCGTTGGCCTCCCTGAAACAATCTCCCTAAGTGAACTGGAAGATGTGTTTGAGGTAGAACTGTCTAAAACATTATGTCTATCACACAGATGTAAAACGGAGTGCACTCACAGAATTGGCCCCACCAGGGATCCCCCTCGACAAGAAGGGGGCAATAGATCCACACAGGACAGAGATGCAAATAAACCACGCTACGCCATCGCTAAATACTTAAATCATAGGGACAAAGAAGAAATCCTGCGGGCCTACAAAGCCAAAAGACACCCTCTAGTGATAATGGGGCACAAAGCCCTGATTTTTGCTGATTACTCAATAGAAGTGACCAAACGTAGGAGAGCCTTCAGTGAGGTGTGCACCACTCTGTATAAAGGAAACACCCGTTTCCAATTTAATTACCCAGCAACCCTAAGATTCCGATCGCCAGACGGATCTATGCTGTCCTTTACAGACCCTGAGGAAGCGATGGCAGTGATCAGGAGGAGTAATAAATCACCTA
Source organism: Allobates femoralis (assembly GCA_033576535.1). Lineage (NCBI taxonomy): Eukaryota > Metazoa > Chordata > Amphibia > Anura > Aromobatidae > Allobates > Allobates femoralis. Next base: position 141,820,681 of record JARQOC010000011.1, read on the forward strand.
ATAGTGGCAGATCAAATTCAAGTAGTCCAAGGCGCTTGGACGACGCATCTGACCAAGTTCCTGAGACTAATTGCAACCGTAATCAGGATCAAGACTCTGTAAGATCATATAGAATACTGTGCTGGAGGAGGGATCGATGAGACCTATGACACCGAGACAGCAACGACAATCCGCGTCCAAATGGAACAAGAAAAAGACGGGTCAACTTAACTGACCGAAGGAAAAGTCTCCTACAGTACTCTTGACTTGATTGATCCTACTTCCATTTCACCACTTATGCACGGACAGAGACGACGCAACAATCCTAAGGATTTTTTTTTTTCCCTTCTATCTTGTTTTTCTGCTGCTGATGTGAGTGAGGTTGATGATAAATCCTATTGCCTATAGGCATAAGGAGGAGGGAGGGACTTGAACTATATATCTATGGTTTCTTTATTTTAATGCCAATTTGATTTTCCTTATCCGTGGTCAGAATAACTTCTGGAAGAACCTGTGGGTTTTGACATAAAAAGAGGCCCGGTCAGGGCGGGGAGGTATATCCGGTTAACAGTTATCTTTAATCTTAAAATGGGGCTAGGGATTGAAACTCTACGTTTATTCTACTATATTGTATATATGTTTGGGATGTGTGGCAGGTTAGGGGCGATTATGACTAGAACCAGAGAGGAAAAAAGAGAAGTCACTAGGCTATGCCATGGGGAGGGAGGGACACCAAAAGGGGGAGGGGGTTTCACTGGGAATGAGAGAGGGAACTAGAGATGTCTTATTATCTTCAATATATTTGTCAACTTTTCAAAACAAACAATCGAAAAACTCAAACAAAAGCTTTCGACTGAATGGACAGAGCCGACTAAAGCCATATACGGTAGCTACCAAATGAAACTGAGCCTATATCATAAAGATGGTTAGGCTGGTTTCACATTGCGGAATTTTGATTTCCGATGCTGTCCGATTTTCATCGGACAGCATCGGACCGATTTTGGCCCCCATGCAGCCCTATGGGCATCGGACCGAATCGGATGTGCACTAAATGGCATCCGATTTGGTCCGATCCGATTCTGTCCTATTTGTTTATCGGTGCACCGAAAATAAAATCAGACAGAATCGGATCGGACCAAATTGGATGCCATATAGTGCACATCCGATTTGGTCCGATGTTTTTAGCATGGGGCTCTATGGAGCAGGGTCCGAGGAAACATCTGATGTGTCCTCGGACCCGATTTTACTGTACTGAGCATGCTCAGTACATGCTCAGTACAGTAAAAATGCTCTAAACATCTAATTTTACTTCCGCAATGTATGTAAAATTAAGTAAGGCATGGGTTAAAAATAATATACAATCTATGCTCACCTCTCCACGATCCACCCGGCGTCTCCAGCATCTCCTGCCTGTAGGACCTGCCGTGATGTCACAGTCACATGACCGCTTACTGCGGTAACCGGTCATGTGACTGTGACATCACGAGAGGTCCTAGGATCAGAAGATCGCTGGAAGCGTCGCTGGACTCGTGGATAGGTGAGCATAAAATGTCTTTCATTTTTTATTCCGGATGACAGGGGAAAGGAGGGGGAGTACTGGGGGACATGAGGGGGCCACACAGGGGACATGAGGGGGCCACACAGGGGAGAAGAGGGGTGGACACAGGGGACATGAGGGGGCCACACAGGGGAGAAGAGGGGGGGACACACAGGGGTAAAGAGGGGGGAGCACCAGGGGAGATGAGGGGGACACACAGGGGAGATGAGGGGGACACACAGGGCAGAACAGCTGTGACAGGTGACAGCAACTGATCCTGCAGAATGTCGGATCAGATGCCTATTTGGCATCCGATTGCAGGGATCAGTTTAGATCCGATGCTGTGCGATTTATATCGGACAGCATCGGATTTTAAAAAATCGTTATGTGAAAGTAGCCTTAGGTGGGTCTCTTGGAATGTGAAGGGGCTGCGTTCCCCAGCGAAATGCATGATGATTCTTCGCCATCTTAAACGACTACACGCTGATGTGGCCATGCTCCAGGAGACCCACTTGACGTCCGAAGAATTTTTCAGACTTAAAAAGTTGTGGGTGGGAGAGGTCTACGGTTCCAGTGCTGTTAATAGAGAGGCTGGGGTCTTGATATTAATAAATAAATCTTTAGCACATACGGTTCTGACCTCGGACACAGATCAGGACGGTAGGATGATTCACATGACCCTTCAAATACAAAAAAGACACTTTCAGTATTTATAATCTTTACGCCCCTAATGTGGCTCAAAAACCTTTTTTACAGAAATTACAAAACCAGTTTCTAAATGACCAGGAATGTAATAGAATAGTATTGGGAGACTTTAACATGGTGGTTAATGAAGAGGAAGATAGAAAACACAGCAATCTTCTGATGCCCATTATTCGAAGGGGAATAACCCCCACCTAAGGTGAATTTCTTGGAAGATTTTTTCACTAACTGTAATATGAATGACACATGGAAAACATTGCACCCTCTAGACAGAGTACACCCATTATTCACACTCACATAGATCCTGTTCGAGACTGGACATGTTTTTCACCTCACTCCTGGTATTTCAGAAAGTGATGGGGGTTACGGTGGAGGACATGGTCATCTCTGACCACAGCCCACTGGTTATGGAGACAAGAGACACATACCACAAAGGGACTATTTGTGGAGGTTCCCCGACACATTGGCCCGAGAAGACAACTTTGTCAAATGCCTCAAAGAATGGTGGACAGAATACTCTATCCATAACGCTGAACATCGCTCAGACCCGGGTCTGTTTTGGGAAACAGCAAAGACTGTATTACGTGGCAATATCATGGCGTACAGCATGAGACTTAAGAAGGGTCAAAGAACAATATTTAAAAGCCAGTGCAGCAGTACGTGGGGCTTACTTTTTATACAAACAAACAATGACGGAGCTGGATAGGGAGGCCTGGCTGACAGCCAAGAAAGAGTTTGATATATGGGCCGGGAAACGGGAGGACCTTTACAAAAGCAAATTATAATTATACTTACACAGATTTGGAGACAAAGCCGGTCGATTGCTGGCACGATTGGCTAAGGGTAGACAAATATCTACTCCAATTGGGATGATCAAAGATAGGCATGGTAATATCTGGTCTCACCCAAAAGATATTGCTCAGGCGCTGGGGAAATATTACACTTCATTGTATAGAGAGGAAGGTGGGGATGAGATAGAAGGGAAGTCCTGGTTATCATCGATTAAATTACCCAAACTGACTGAGGAGGACGAACAATTCCTGAATAGTCCCATACCGTTAGAGGAAATAGAACTCACAATCACATTACTAAATCCCAGTAAAGCACCTGACCCTGATGGCTTTAATGGAGCTTTTTTTTTTTTTAATCGCTAAAAGAACAAATCTCCCCTGTTTTAAAAGACCTATTCAATGGCATTCTTCAAGGTACTCCGATACCGGACAGGATGAATATGGCCCATATAAAGCTAATCCCAAAACCAGACAAACCATCAACTGATCCTGCGAGTTACAGACCCATCTCGCTCATTAACCAAGTCCTTAAGCTCCTCTCAAAAATATTAGCTGATAGGTTAGCACAAATATTGCCTAAACTAATTCTTCCTCATCAAGCAGGATTTATCAAAGGGCGATCGACTGTTACTAATATTAGGAAAGCGATGCTTCTCTTGGACGAAATGGGAAGACAAGCTGGGAAAGTGGGGGAAGATCGAGTTCTTTATACTATTGGATTAAAGGGACCCTTTCGACAGTTTCTGCGATCCCTCTATGCCAACCCAAAGCTTGCATTAGCATACCAGGCTTCCTTTCAGGCACGTTTAGCTTAGAAAAGGGGACGCGACAGGGTTGCCTATTATCCCCCCTTCTATTCAATTTAGCAATTGAACCCCTAGCAATATTCCTTGAATCACATAACCATTATGAAGGCCTAAAAGTAGGGAAAAAAGAGGTAAAACTATCATTGTTTGCAGATGATATTATCCTATTCGTACAAAACCCGGAGAGAGACCTCCCATCCATTTTGACTGATATAGAGAGACTGGGCAAGTCATCTGGCCTCAGCCTAAACAAGGATAAATGCGAAATCCTCTTCATTAGAAAAGGTAAAGGCAATCTGAAGGGTGATACACTTTGTGGGATGAAAAAAGCTAAAGATAGTATCAAATATCTAGGTATACATCTGACAAGAACACCCGAACAGATTTATAGACTTAATTTTACTGCGATCATAGCTAAAATTGAAAAAGAGCTGACCGGATGGAAGACTCTACCTCTTATCTTCACTAGGACGTTGCCATCTTATCAAGATGATAAGCTTTGCGAGATTGCTCTACCTGCTTCAGACGATCCCTATGCTGCTGAAACATGTAGATAATAAAAAGATAAATACAGCTTTCTCCTTCGCCTCATTGGGGGACACAGGACCGTGGGTGTTATGCTGCTGTCCACTAGGAGGCGACACTAAGCAGAATCTGCAAAAGAGTAACAGTGGCTCCTCCTCTGCAGCATATACAGCCTGGAGCAGGAAGTGCTTCTCCAGTTTTTGCTTAGTGTCGAAGGAGGCACACGACCATTTTTACTCTCTATTTTTTTTTCATCTTTTTTTCTTCCAATGAAGAAAAGTGGGTCCGGCGTGGCCCCCGGCATGCTCCTTCCTCGGCCACCCACTGTTGGGGCGCTGGGTTGAAGTTGAGAATCCTTACATATGCCGTACTCCTTTCTCGGCCTCCCACTGTTGGGTTGCTGGGTTAAAGTTGAGACAGCCCAGCATAACATCCACCTTCCTCACTCCCTCGGGGTCCTGAGTTGAAGCCAGAGCTGGACTACCTGCCAGATGACGTCCCCCTAATCATCCTCTGGGTGCTTAGGCTGAGGCACCACAGGTACCAGCAGCACATGCTGCATTATGGGCTGGGATTCTGAATGGCTGCCTGCAGAAGCACAGGCTCAGAGACGACCCCCTAATCACCCTCTGGGTGCTTAGGCTGAGGCACCACATGTACCAGCAGCACATGCTGCATTCTAGACTGGGATTCTGAATGGCTGCCTGCAAGAGTGCAGGCTCAGAGACGACCCCATAATCACCCTCTGGGTGCTTGGGCTGAGGCACCACAGGTACCAGCAGCGCAGCTGCACTTCTCTAACTGGGTCTGGTACCATATCAGATCCTGGTGGGGTCTGGGTTCAGCCCACTCAGCCCTGCACTGTCCTCCATATATAACATGTATATGACTGTGGCTGCCTCCGGAGCATGGCAACTTGAGGTCCTGGGACAGAGGTGTCTCCCTGTCCCCCTTCTCCCTGCATGGCTCCCACAGCTCAAGGCAGGGGAAGAGGTACCCAGCTCCCCCTACGCTGCCCCTGCAAGAGCAGGCAGCAATGTACCTGGGCGGCAGGGATCCGCCATGGCCCCCCTCGCCGCCAGACCTGCGGATCCGGATGGGTCGCGGGCTTCTGCGCCAACCCCCAGCCATCGGCGGGGCCGCAAATCACGCTAGGCCCCGGCTTCAGGCCTAGCGTGGACAGCGTCGCCCATTCCCGCCCACCTCCCGCCCTCCGAATAGCGTCATATGACGCGGCGCTTCATCACAGAGAGGGCGGGAAGTCCCTCTGGGCGCTGGTTTTGCGCGCCCATCCATGTTCCCGCCCCCTCCTCCTCCCGGCGGCGCCAAACTGCAGCCTGGGCGCCATGATGAATTGTGGGCACAAGCACACACAAGTGTAGCGGCTCTATACAGGCTGCGGGGGCATATACAAGACATTCAGCAGGGATGTGTTCCCTGCTGCAGCCCCCCCCCTTCCCACCACCCAGGTGTGACAGGCTGTGTGGGGCAGATACAGGACAGCCAGCAGGGATATAATTCCCTGCTGCAGCTTCCTCTCCCCCTGTACACCAGTGACAGGCTTCGCCATGTGTCACAGGCTATGCCATGCGTGTCAGCCTACGCTATGCGTGACAGCCTACGTAGGCCTTACAGGAATCCGGACTCCATGGGAAGAAAGTGGGCAGCCCGACATATTTCGGTCCTGAAATACTCTGTGCTGCTGTGAATACAGGTTTTTGGCGAATTTGTCAACTTCTTAACCTGCTGCAGCACAGCACTGTTCTCACTTACATCACACTGAGTGTACGTGCCCTACAAGATCTCTCCTGACATACTCTGTGCTGCTGTAAAATCATATTTTCAGCAGCTATACATAATGTCAGTGAAGAAATTAGGCATCAGGCTGTTCTCAGTACGCACAGGGGAGACGTGATCCACTAAATGCCCTGTGGATGTAATGTGTTTATTCTGTGTCGTCACAGTGACACGGCTTCGCCTATGTTCATCTGAAGTTTTACCTCTTATGACTCTCACCCAGCGAGCAGAGTTCCTCTGCCTAGTGCGGGTGACCCACTAATAGGCACAGCCTGGCTTTCCTTCCACCGTGTCAGCCAATGATGCCAGTGCCTATCAGACATAATGCTACATCTAGATAGACAGTTATTACGTCTGCAATTATGTCGCAGTTTATGGGAAACTAGTATGCAGCAGGACGATGCCTCCGAAGTCTGACGTTTTTGCAATCCCAGACTCGAACCTTTATGCATCTCTAAATCAACGTTCCATCTCACAGGAAGCTAGATGTCTATACTTAAAACATTCAACTGTGTCTCACAGGACACGAGACCGTACCCATGGGACCCTCAGCGCCCCATTCACCATAAGGGAGTTGTGTTGGGTTCGGACTTCATGGGTTCGTGCGGTACCCTATCTGACAACGAGTTTTCCCTAGGGACACATTTCCGCTGAACAGAACACAACAGCAGGCATCAGAGTCCGCTACCATGCCTTGAAGATGCCAATCGCACTGCACCAGGCGGTGCCTCACTCGCAGTCAGCAATCCAGTTTCCAACCTTTTGGGAATTCATATAGCGGATCATCGTCTAGATCGACACAAACTCGATCAACGCACATGTAGCGATCACAGACAACCCTCCAAACTCACGTCAGGAGCCCCTTAATCAGGGAGTCATTATGCCTGTGCTACACGCAGAGCGTGTTTAAAGGTTCTATGCCTGTGCTACAAGCACAGCGTGGTTTAAAGGTGCTATTCCAATTCTTTGTAGTCTATAAACAAGAACGTGCAGTACATCCTGTGCTAGACTGACACAGCTAGACACAGATACCTGGGACTGATTTTTCCGCATGGATTCTCTCCGCTCCATAATGTTCCTTGGAGAACGGAGAATACATTGCATCCTTAGATATACAGGACCACTACCTGCATGTTCCACTTGCAGCCACTTATCATAATTACGATTTGCACAGCCCATTCTTAATTGTGGCGTTCCCGTCCACACTTGTTACAGTTCCCTAAGTGGTCACAAAAGTTATGGCAGTCGTCTGGTTTTTCTGCATTTCAGGGACAGGTCAATCTTCCATACCTGGACGATTTACTCCTCAACGCACGACCTTCAGGGATTGAGAACACAGCGTCGCTATCACGGTGAACACTTTATTAAGACTTGTTTGGCTGGTCATCCTCCAAGAGTCTACGCCAGTTTTCACTGCAGTCTCTAGTATTTTCGGAACGCATTTCAATACATTCAAAGCACTGATCAGATTTTTCCAAGACTAGGCATAGATACTTCAACCAGAAGTCCGCACTCTCCTTCAACGCTCACCTCAGCCTGTCAGACCTGACATGACAGTCAGTGGCAGGACGGTGGTAGCACTGGTAGTTAGTTCCTTGACGCAGTTGCTCCTCAGGCCTCCGCAGTTATCCATGCTCACGTCATGAGCTAAGATGGTACGATCTCATATCAGGAGGTGTCTTCTTCCAGTACCAGCCATGTGGTATCTCCTGTGGTGGCTCAGCCACTTACTAGTACGCAGGAGAAGTTTCTTCTTCCACCAAGTTGAAAGGTACTATTCACCTACGTGAGTCGGACACAATAAGGTGCGCTGTACCTATATTTCAACACTCGGACCAACGGTCCTGATCGGAATCAACGATTCTCATCGTCCTTCGGGAGATTTGGGCACATTACCAACACTGAAGATTTATCCCTTCTTCTGGTGGACCGCCTTTTCAGAAGGCAGTCTGACAATGCCACGACTGTGGCATATGTCGATTCACTAGAGCGAATCCCGCAGTTCCCAGGCAATGAAGAACGTTGACCACATTCTTCACTAGGCGGACTTCACAAACTCAGTATTACCGGTTGTTATTCTACACTTGTAGATGATTTGAACAAGCAGTTCTTCTGTTGCCAAGGGCTTACCTCAGAATAGGGTCCCTACATCCAGATGTCTTCATGCAACTCTGACGTCACTGGAGAACTCCGGAAGCATCCATAATAGTGTCTCACCTCATTACCGAGGTTCCTAGCTTAATAGCCAGGTCCCACGACCCACAGTCATGGCTGGCGGAAGGTCTGATCTTGGACTGGACCCAATTCCAACTCCACTTCTCTTTCCCCAGGCTACCACTATCCCAGGTAGTGAAGATAATCAAACTGGACTGTCAACAAATCATCCTTGTGGCCACACACACTTGGCATGACGAGCTAGTCCACTTCATAGCACACGTGCTATGCTGCCTACTCGATCGTCCAGACCTACTCTCTGAAGGCCGTCTTACCATTATAATTCATTGGCTCTAAAATAGACGTCGTGACCCTGAAACTCCGGGTGTTCACGTAATGTTGTCGCAACCTCAATCAGAGCGCGACACCGCTTTCAGAAGAGATATTCCATCAACATGGAAAATCAATTTATTTTCCCTTCTTCTTGTGGTTTTTTTCGCCTTAGCACGGTTTCCTCTCAAGGATTCCCAGGCCCACCCGACCGGTTCTACACTCACATCTGTCCTTAGGTCCTCTCAAAGGACAAGTTCCAAACCTTTTTTCATCCCCTCTAGGCAATGTCTTGCTACCAGACCTCAATTACACATCCTTTCTTCAAGGAGTCTGCCGACTTGTTCCTCCCTCTCAAAGTCTACTAGTCCCGGGGGTCATGACCCTCGTCCTCACAGCTTTATGCTAACCACATTTTAAGACATGGGGAAAACTCCCTTCATCTTCTCATACAAGGAGTTGTTTTCTGCATGGCAATTACCTCTCTCCGCAGAGTTGTTAAATTTGCAGCGTTTTCGGGTAAACCGCCTTTTTGTTTTTTGTTTTTTCTGGTCTCTCACCCAGACAAGGTTGCCCTACATCTGGTTAGTTTTTTCCTCCAGATGGTGGTGTCTTTTGTTGTCCGCCTGCCTGAATATATATTTCTGACAGCGCTACGTCTAGTGCCAGTTCATCCGGCCAGTAATGCTCTGCATTCCTACACTTGGTCAGAACTCTACACATATACGCGCTCAGGACAAGTTCCGTTTAGAAACCTCTTTTCCTTTTTCCAGAAGGATAAACGCAGCAGGCAGGCCAGATTCTACAAATGCTTGATCAGATGGCTTAAATCCACCATCCGGGGTGCTTTTTAGCATTATTATTATTATTTTTCCGGCGGCGGACACAGCGCATTCTACTATGAGCGCTGGAGTCTCCTGGGCTACTGAGCTATTAGGCACCAGGAGTTAGCACAACAAGTGTGTAAGGCAGACAGCATGCACATGCTTGCCAGACGCCTTAGGCTCTCACTCAGTCCTCGGCAACTGCAAGTCTAGGAAGCTGTACCCTCCAGGCGGCATTAGCCCACCTGTAGGTGCATTGTTATTGTTATTATTAGTGATTTTCCATTGCTGTTCCCACCCAGGGACTGCTTTAGGACGTCCCACGGTCCTGTGTCCCCCAATGAGGCGAAGGAGAAAAGGAGAATTTTGTGTACTCACCGTAAATTCCTTTTCTCTTAGCCTCTAATTGGGGGACACAGCACCCACCCTGTTGCCCGTTTCGGGCCGTTACTAGGTTCTCATCTTACTCCTGAGCGGTTATATAGTTGCCTGTTTATTTTACAGGCCTGCTTATACTGTTATTACGTAGTTGCCTGTTCGGTTACACGTTTTACCTTACTGTTATTATGTGGCTGCCTGTTTACTTAACAGGCCTTATTTTACTGTGATTCTTGTCTTTCTTCTCTTAATTCTCCTACTGCTTTAGCACAAAACTGGAGAAGCACTTCCTGCTCCAGGCTGTATATGCTGCAGAGGAGGAGCCACTGTTACTCTTTTGCAGATTCTGCTTAGTGTCGCCTCCTAGTGGACAGCAGCATAACACCCACGGTCCTGTGTCCCCCAATTAGAGGCTAAGAGAAAAGGAATTTACGGTGAGTACACAAAATTCTCCTTTTTTCAAAATTTCTTTGGAGGGGCAAAAGACCTAGAATAGCCATTAGTACTTTAATGCAGCCAAAGAAGGAGGGGGGACTTCAGCTCCCAGATGTCAGAGGGTACAATTTAGCATGCTTATTGCGAAATGTACTTGATTGGGTCAAGAACACCAATAGATTTTCTGACATTGAGTTGGAGAGTGAACTGTCGAAACCGTGCGCACTATCTTCTCTACTACATTCTCCACTTTCAAAACTGCCGGCCAATATCTAACATACGACCATTTGCAGACACACTATAATGACTTGGAAAGGGGTGAGGAAAAAAATTAACCTCTCATGGAAGATCTCTAAGAGTCTAAACCCCTGGGCTTGTCCTGCTTTCAAATTAGGGTATGAAAACACACTTTTTCGGGTTTGGAAAGCAAGGGGAATTCTGACAATGGGCGACGTTATGCATAGAGGGGAAAGGAGATGGCTGACGGGGGAGGAAATTCTGACAAAATATGAGCTTCCCAGATTACATATATTACAAGTCCAACAAATACGCTACTCTCTTATGTCCAATTTAACTGACATCTCAAAGGAGCTAAACCACTCCCTATGGGATGATTTGTTGGAAATAAGGGAGGAAGATAAATCCATATGTTATCTTTATGGAAAGCTACAAAGTACCCTTAGACCGGGTAGTTCAGAAAAACTTTTTTCCAAATGGAAAAAGCATATTGACGATCCTGACTTATCATAAAAAATACTGGAAGGATGGGTGACAGTCAGGAAATATATAACCAATGAAAGATGGAGAGATTCTCAATTTCGACTTATGCTTGGGTCCATACAGGGCTTTAATATTCCGCCCACACCAGATAATCAGGGAAGATGGGTACACTGCCCCAAATGCAAAACCTACAAGACGGACTTGGAGCATGGGATGTGGACCTGTGTGGAGACACGAATATTCTGGGATAGAGTCAGGGAATGACCTCGAGACTGTTTAACATTGAAGATAGGCTGAATCCACTGCTATGGTTATTTCACTACCAAGAGGAAAATGTTGGTACTTGCCAGCCACATATTTTATTTCACACAATAGCTATGGTGGCAAAGAGATTATTGCTCCAAAATTGGCTCAAAGACTTCGCTCCAGGCCTGGATTTAGTTCGTGAGAATTTAAGAAAAGTCCTGTCGCTTGAATTCTTAGAGAGTCCAGAAAACATGAAAACCGGGAACTGACCTGCTGTTCCTCCTGGAACCATTAGATGAGGATAAGGGCACGTTGCTCAGCTGCACAGCACAAGACCAAACGTGATTCCAAAAAGAAAAAAAAGCGGCACTCTTGCTTCTTAAGTATATCCGACTTTATTCATCGTCCTTCCATGTTACAAGGATTGTGCTCGTGGGGAGGGAGAGACTGTTGGCGATGGCAACCGTTTCGCGGTTATTACCACTTCTACGGGCTCTACGAGGGATTACTGACACCACCTCTATATGGGCGGTAACTACAGAGCCTCCCAGGTGAACTTAATTAAAAACCAGAATGGTAAACACTTATCTAAGTTACATATAACACATACCCTAAGACTAACAGTGGTGACAGACAATGTTCAATTACATATATTACAAAAAATAGCGAGAACTACAAGATTCATATTGTAACATGGGAGGACGATGAATAAAGTCGGATATACTTAAGAAGCACGAGTGCCGCTTTTTTTCTCTTTGGAATCACGTTTGAATCCGTAGAAACACTTAGGAATGTAGACAGGTTGGCGAAGAAATTTTTTCTCAAATGGAGACCATTTATTGAAAAAGAACTATCGGATCCAGAAATCTGAATATTTATATTGCCTTATAAACATACTGAATGGTATGCCCTGGAAGACCTGAGTGGCACGTTGGGAAAGCTAAAATTTGATCATTAATGTAGAAAAGATATGTGACGAGGACTTAATTTACTTGGCACTTGTTTGTTAGTTTAAATTTATAGAAGAATAGACATACTCAAGGGGAAGGTTTTGGGTAGAGGTTCTAAACAGTATGACATTGGGACATCTTGGTTTTGGAGTAGGTTAAAATGTACATCATTCTTTTTACTCTTCCCCCATAACAGCTGCCTGAGAGATAATAGGGGAGAGTTGTCCTGTAAGGAGAGACACAATGTCATTGCAAAATGTTTATTGTAAAACTAAGAAATGTTTGCTTTTCTTTGTTAATCACTTCTGTATAATATGTGCTTTAAAACCAATAAGAAAGATGGTTAAAAAAAAAATAATTGTCCTCCTCTGTATTGATTACCGTACAGAGTTTAGTTTCATCTGCAAATATTGAGATTCTACTCTGTATGCCCCCTACAAGGTACCGTATATACTCGCGTATAAGCCGAGTTTTTCAGCCCAAAAATTGGGCTGAAAAGTCCCCCCTCGGCTTATACGCGAGTATATACCCAGTGGGGTAGAATACAGCCGCCCGCCTCCCCCATCAGTATACAGGCCCCCCCATCAGGATCCAGGGCCCCCCCCTCCTTGCTCCGCAAAACCTGCAAAGGAAAATCCTTATACTTATCACTCTCCAGTCCCACCGTCCCGCCGCTGCCATCACGATCCCCGTCTTCTTCCAGCGTCTTCCGACTTCCTGTGGTCGCGGGCAATGACGTCATTGCCCGCGACCACAGGAAGTCGGAAGACGCTGGAAGAAGACGGGGATCGTGATGGCAGCGGCGGGACGGGGCGACTGGAGAGTGATAAGTATAAGGATTTTCCTTTGCAGGTTTTGCGGAGCAAGGATGGGGGGCCCTGGATCCTGATGGGGGGGCCTGTATACTGATGGGGGAGGCGGGCGGCTGTATTCTACCCACTGGGGCTGTATATACCTCTGGGGCTACTGTATACTACCACTGGGGCTGTATATACCTCTGGGGCTGCTGGATACTACCACTGGGGCTGTATATACCTCTGGGGCTGCTGGATACTACCACTGGGGCTGTATATACCTCTGGGGCTGCTGGATACTACCACTGGGGCTGTATATACCTCTGGGGCTGCTGGATACTACCACTGGGGCTGTATATACCTCTGGGGCTACTGTATACTACCACTGGGGCTGTATATACCTCTGGGGCTACTGTATACTACCACTGGGGCTGTATATACCTCTGGGGCTGCTGGATACTACCACTGGGGCTGTATATACCTCTGGGGCTACTGTATACTACTACTGGGGCTGTATATACCTCTGGGGCTGCTGGATACTACCACTGGGGCTGTATATACCACTGGGGAGGCTGCTGTATACCACACTGCTGGGGGCTGTATACCTGTGCTGCGGTCCACCCTCGGCTTATACACGAGTCAATAGGTTTTCCCAGATTTTGGGGGCAAAAGTAGGGGGGTCGGCTTATACACGGGTCGGCTTATACACGAGTATATACGGTAATTAATAAAGATATGTATTTTATGTAGAAAAAATAAGAAAATGAGTGTATTTCAAAAATCATCTAATTCCTATTTCTATCCCACAGCTTCACGAGTTACAGCCATGGAGTCTTTTCAGAAACTCATGGAAAGGGAATTGAAAAATCTAACCAGTGAAAGGACATATGGTGATAATTTGACCAGTTCTGAACATATAGCGTTAAGGGACATAAAAAACAACAATAATGCAGCGGTGAGATCTTCTGACAAGGGCGGCTCTGTTGTAATATTGTATTCTGGACTATATCAGAGAGAAATCCTTAAAATGTTGCAAGACACAACACATACCGTCCTTTGTCAGAGGATCACACTAATCTTTTTTCTGTTGAACTGGACAAATTGTTAAGTGAGGTTATGTCCATAGGTGTTATTGATCAGAAAATTAGGGAAGGTTTACTTGTGTCACAGCCCATTTGCGCTGTCTTTCATGCACTCCCCAAGACTCATAAAGACATTTTTCCACCCCTTCTGTGTCCAATCGTGGCGGTGATTGGATCCCTCCACAAGAAGCTGTCAGATTGGGTGGATGTCCGATTGCAGATCCTGGTGGAGGGCATGATGGGACATATTAGAGATACCAAACATCTATTGCAATGTCTGTCTATGTTAAAATGGGACAAGAACTCTAGTTGGTTAACTTGTGATGTGACACAATTATACTCCATGACAAGACAATATGGGCAATTACCAGAATTTTGCAAGGTGCATGTGTTTTCAATGAGAATGAGAAGGAATTTTTATTATGATCCATTAATCACCTTCTCAAGAGAAATTATTTTAAGTTTGATTTTGCATTCTACATTCAATGCAGAGGTTGTCCCATGGGAGCAAGATTCTCACCCTCCCTAGCAAATTTCTACATGATGAGCTGGGAGAAGGAATTCTTGTACAATTACACCGACCCATTTATGAAATGCATTCGGTGGTGTGGTAGATACATTGATGATATGGTCTTCATTTGGACAGTACCATCTGATTGGTCTGCCGCACCAACCTATGACCGTCTTATTTCCTATTTTAATACTAATGACTATAATGTGTCCCTCACTACAGAACTAAATGGTCTACATGGCCCCTTTTTAGATGTCATCCTGGTGGGGAATGTTGTTACGGTGAAAATTAACACCAAGCTATACCACAAAGAGAGCAGCAGTAATACTGTAGTAAGGGTGGACAGCTGACATCCCTCCCATGTCACTAAAAATCTACCCACTGGGGAATTTATTAGGGCTAGAAGAAACTGCTCCGAGGAATCTGATTATAAATTGGAGGCTGAAAATGTGTATCAGAGACTTAGAGAAAGAGGCTTCTAGAACTGGGTTATTCAGCGAGCACAGACCATTACAGAACAAATAAGTCGCAAATGTCTCCTGTTTGGGAATACGGAGGGAAATAACAGTAATAAAACTAACAAAAAACATGGTAAACGGATGGGTTTTAGTCCAACTATTGGGCCAAAATCTCTAATACAACCTTCCACCTTTGTAACCCAGTACAGTCAAGATTTTAATAGCATCAAACATCTGCTAAATAAGAATATGCCCATTTTATTTCACAATGACTTTCTCCACAAAATTCTAGCAGGAGGTTGGAGGTCGGTAGCCAGGAAGTCTAAAACTATAAGCAGCATTAATTCCCCCAGTACTATTATCAGTGAAATACCTGTGAAACCAACTTGGTTATCTTATAAAGGTTCCTATAAGGCCTTCCTTTATACCCATAAAATGTCTATGGCATGCCTGGCCCAGGAGCGGAATTTCAAAATTTTAGCTAGATGGTATCAGTGCCCTACTTCGTTACATGCTGCCTTTCCATTGACTCCTGACAAGTGTTGGAGATGTGGATTAGCACGTGGAACAATGACCCACATATGGTGGGACTGTAGTGCAATTTGTCCTTTTTGGTCAGCGGTTTTTGATTGTTACAGAACAGTCAGTGGAAAGAATGTATCCCCTGATCTGGCCCTAGCCTTGCTCTCAATGCTGCCTGGATCCATTGGAGTACAAAAATCAGACCTCCTTCGTTTCTTTCTAACGGCGGCACGAACAGTGATTCCTAGGCATTGGAGATCCCCACGTGCCCCTGATTTGGTTGAGTGGCTTGAGGAAATGACAGCACTTCATCGTATGGAAGAATTGACGGCTGAGATAACCAATGCCAGGGACCGATATCGTATGACATGGAGTTCATGGGTTCTTTTTCTAGACTCCCCGGCCTTCCGCAATACGTTCTCTGGCTAGAGACGACCCTTCGGAGGTTTGGAACTTCCTGCCTTGGAGGTTCTCGGGGGTGAGAGGTTGGCATGGGCCTTTGTGGATATTACGGTATCTTTCCTATTCTTCGATCTTCTTTCTGTCTACTTCTCTGATCCCCTCCTTTCTTTTTATTAAAATGTTCTCAATATTATTTTGAACTGAACTTGGCACCTTGAAGGGTGCGAGCTTTATGTTTACGGTTAAAACTAATATTTACTAGCATATGTTAATATCCCGTCGATAGAGGATATCTTAAACAGCTTGCCGCAAAGAAAGACATTCTTCTCAGACTCTATGGTGAGAAGGGTAATGTTTTTTTTTTTTCACAGACTTGATCTCTTAATGCTTATTATCCTGTGAATTGTTGGCTTCTCTTGAAGAAAGGCACCAAATATAAGAGAGTTATAACTATATTATAGCTCGATGGAATGCATGGCAGACTTGAGATCCTCTCGTAATCCATAGGATTAGCCTATCAATGATTAATATGTTTACTATTGAGTTTATTCATTCTATTACATATGTTTGTACTAGTAAAAAGGCCCGATGCAATTGCATGGGAGGGCGATGAAGTGAATTGTGTGTATAGAGGCGGCTCTGTGGGTAGCAGAGTATAGAGGCGGCTCTGTGGGTAGCAGAGTACAGAGGGGGCTCTGTGGGTAGCAGAGTATACAGGCGGGTGTGTGGGTAGCAGAGTATACAGGCGGGTCTGTGGGTAGCAGAGTATAGAGGCGGGTCTGTGGGTAGCAGAGTATACAGGTGGCTCTGTGGGTAGCAGAGTATACAGGCGGGTCTGTGGGTAGCAGAGTATAGAGGGGGCTCTGTGGGTAGCAGAGTATACAGGCGGGTGTGTGGGTAGCAGAGAATACAGGCGGGTCAGTGGGTAGCAGAGTATACAGGCGGGTCTGTGGGTAGCAGAGTATACAGGCGGCTCTGTGGGTAGCAGAGTATACAGGCGGGTCTGTGGGTAGCAGAGTATACAGGCGGGTCTGTGGGTAGCAGAGTATACAGACGGCTCTGAGGGTAGCAGATTATACAGGCGGGTCTGTGGGTAGCAGAGTGTGATGTGGCGGGAGGATGGAGGGGTGAGGAGAGCATCGGTAGGGCGTCACTGCCACTCAGCGCGCTTTGTGGGCCGTCTGTGCTCCGTTTGATCACCCTATGTTCTCTTTGGCCCTCTGCTCCGCCTTTTGTCTCTGCTCCCCTGTCCATTTCTTTTCTCACCCATGTATGTGTCCTCTATTCCATCTGTTTTCTTCCCCGTGTCTGTGGCCTCCTTCCTTTCTCAGCTACCTCGTTTTCGTCTCTTTGCCCCTTCCCTTTCTCAGCTTCTCCTTTCGTGTCTCTGGCCCCCATTCGTGACTGTGCTCTGCACTTTTGTCTTTCTATCTCCCTTTCCTTGCTCTGCTCATGTTCTGTTTCCGTGCTCCCCCTTCCCACTCTCTGCATCACCATTTCTTCTTTCTGGTCTACCCTTACCTCTCTCTGCCCCCCCTTCAGTGTCTCTGGCCCCCTTTAGTCATTCTGGTTACCCCATGTCTCTTGCCCCCCCCCCCCCCCCCTTCAGTGTGTCTGCCCCCTTCAATTTTTCTGGTCCCCCCTTATGTTTCTCTGGCCCTTTTTATCTCTGCTCACCTTTTCCTTCATCTCTGTGCAACCCTTCAGTGTTTCTGGTCCCCATTCTCTTTCTCTGTTCCCCCTTCCCTCTCTCTGGCCGACTTTCAGTGTGTCAGGTCCCCCTTCAGTGTTTCTGGTGTCCCTTAAGTATTTTTGTTCCCTCCCTTATTTCTCTGTCCCCTCTTTCAGTGTTTATGGTCCCCCTTATGTTTCTCTGCTCCCCTTTAGTATTTGAGGTCCCCCTTATGTCTGCCTGCTCCACTCAAGTATTTCTGCTCCCTTCCTATGTGTTTCAGCCCCCTTTCCTTTCTGCTCCCTCTCTTTTGTGTGTATGGTCCCCCTTCATATCTCTGTGGCCCCCTTTAGTGTTTGTTGTCCCCCTTATGTTTTTTAGCTGACCTTCAGTATTTATTGGCCCCCTTCCTTGTGTGCTGCGCCCCTTTTGTCTCTATGTTCCCCCTGTTAGTTTCTCTGGCCCCCCTTCAGTCTTTCTGGTCATTACCCTTGTTTCTTTGCCTCCCCCTTTAGTGTTTCTGGTCTTCCTTATGTGTCTCTGGTGGCCTTCAGTATTTCAGTTTCCCCCCATATGCTTCTCTGGTCCCCCTAAATATTTCAGTTCCCCCTCTTCATCTGTCTTCCCCCCCTCCCTTTTATCTGTATGTCCCCCCCTTCATCTCTCTGGCCCCCTTCAGTATTTCTGGTGCCCTTTATGTCTCTCTGCCCCCCCTTTATCTCTGTGCCCCCCTAGTCTTTGTGGTCCCCTCTTATGTCTCTCTGCCCCCCCCCCTTTCGTGTCTATGTTACCCCCTTCATCTGTCTGCCCCCCTTCAGTATTTCTGGCTCCCCCTTATGTCTCTTCTCCCCCCCCTTTGGTGTGTATGTTACCCCCTTCATCTCTCTGGGCGACTTCAGGTTTTCTGGTCCTCCCTTATGCCTGTATGGCCCCCTTGAGTCATTGAGGTGACCCCTTATGTCTCTCTGCCCCCCTTTAGTCTTTGTGGTCTCCCCTTACTTCTGTCTGCCTCTCTTCAGTAATTCTGGTCCCCTGTTATGCCTCTCTGCCCCCCTTCAGTCATTGTGGTCACCCCTTATGTCTCAGCCCCCTTCAATCTCTGCCCCCCTTTAGTTATTGTGTTCCCCCTTCTGGCTCTCTGCCCCCTTCAGTGATTCTGTTCCCCTCTTATGTCTCTGGCTCACATCCCTCTCAGCTCCCCCTCTTTCATCTTTGTGCACTCCCCTTCCCTCGGTCTGTCCTCTGTTCAGGTTTTCTAGTCATCCCTTATGTGTCTGTGCTCCCCTCTTTCTGCAGCAGTGTTCTCTGTGTCCAGTTTTTGAGGTCTCCTGTTATGTCTCTGTTTCCTGTGTAGTCTTTGAGCTGCACCCTTCTGCCTCTCTGCCTCCCCTTCCCTCGTTCCCAGCTGTGACAGGTCCTTGTCATAGCTGGGAAGCAGTGAAGAGTAGACTGCTGGAGGCGGAGCTATGGTGATGCACAGTCATGTGACTGATCACATGACTGTGATATCACCAAAGGTCCTATCGGAATCGGTAAGTAAGTTGTGTGGGGTCTGCGGGCGCCGAAGGGGGGTGCGGGGGTGTACTGCAGGGGTGAGCGGGTGCCGGAGGGGTGCGGGGATCTATTGAGAGGGGGATGCGGGCACCAGAAGGGGGGGGTGTGAGGGTGTACTGAGGGGGTGTGTGGACGCCAGAGTGTATTATGGGGGTGTGCAGGCACCGGAGGAGGGGGTCTAGTGCAGGGGGTGTGTGGGCGGTGTGCGGGGTCAGCGGCAGGCGGCGTGTGCAGTGTGGGGTTGTGTTGTGTGTGCCACCAGCATCCTGCGCCATGTTAGCATACCTGGGTGTGCTAATATGGCATGGCTTCCGGGGCAGCACATGGCGCAAAGGATTGTGGGATTCGGCGACAACGCCCGAATCCCAAACTCGCGATTATGTAAGTAGATACACTGCATAATATACATGTGTTACCCCTCCTTTTCCCATCCCATGTTCTTTTCCCCTTTTCAATAAAGAAAAATTGAACATATAAAGGTTCCTATAAATGTGGGGGTCGGAAATGTAATTTGTGTCAATATATAAAAATCAGTGACACCTTTTGCAACAATGTAATGAAGAAACTGTACAATGTGGGATCGTACATAAACTGCATGGGTCGTATTGCAATTAATCTTTTTTTTTTTTCAACTTTAATTTTTATTTATTTTTCTCAACAATCAAAACATAACATAGAACATGACATTGCAATCACATGTACACAGTCAGTTTGCTCTCTGTTGCAAATAACCATTAAGCCTCCGTCACACCAGGCGACGGGGCTGGGGATGTCGGTGGCGACTGGCAGGTGTGCGCACGTTTTTGGCGCCCCGCCTGTGTCGCCGTCCCCTGTTTACACGGGGCGACATTTGACTAGAAACCCCAGCGGCGATGCAGGACAATGGGAGCCTATGTCTCCCGTCGCCTGACAGCTTGCCGCCGCCTGGTTACATGGGGCGATGTGTACACATCGCCCCATGACGGTCGCCTGGTTTCAGAGCACTGCTCTGAAACCAGGCGACCGGCCGACATCGCCCCTTTACATGAGGCGACGTAGGGGCATGACGCCAGCGATAGGCCACGCCACCACGTCGCCTCTGTAACGGGCGGCGATGTCGCCCCATGTGACGGTGGCTTTAGTTATCATCACATGTCTTCTACATATTACAGCTGTATTAAATCTACAGAAGCGTCCCACATCTGCCAAGTCTGAGTACATTTTTCCATTGTGTTATGGCAGTCAATTGCTCCATCAATCGAATGTCTTTTATTCGTGTATACCAATCAGATATCGAAGGCGGAGCCCTCTTCTTCCAGTTGAGAGATATCATGCATTTCGCTTCTGTAAGAAGATGCATCAGAAGTCTGCCCCCAGATTTATTCAAACCTGAGGGGAAAAGATTTAGTAGATACACAGCCGGGACTAAGGGTTGGTGATGATCCAGAACCCGGGACACCAGTGTTTCAACCTATCCCCCAAAAGCCACGAATCAATGGGCAGGACCAGAAAATATGGTACAAAGAGGCTTTGCTCTGATCACACCTCCGACAGTTATCTGGTATTGTTGAGTTAAACTTATAAAGGAGTTCAAGTGTGTGATACCATGTCATCAGTATTTTCATCTGATTTTCTTTGTATAATGTGTTAATTGATGTCCTAAAGGTTTATCACCCTCCACATCTGACTAGGAATCTCTCTCCCCAGCCAAGTTTCCCATCTGGACATATAAGCATGTTTAAAGGAGCCCCAACTGCTACGAGAATTCAAAATAATGTATATATTAGATACTAGCTGTACTACCCGGCTACGCCCGGGTTAATAAATAACTGATGTTAGCTATAACAAAATAGAATTTGAATATGTCATATTAATGACCTGTAGGAAAATAGAAGATGAGCTGTGATTGGTTGCTATAGGCAGCCTGATAAATCTCCAGCCAACAGTAAACCCTCCTCCCGGCCGGGCAGTATATATTACCTCACACATACACATAATAGACAGCTCATGTGACTGACATCTGCCTTAATTCCCTATATGGCACATGTGTTGCACATTGGCTGTTTTTAATCAGATGTTTATTTTTGGAAATTAAACATAGCACACGTATGAGGCAAGTTGTGTGAGGCAATTTGTGCACATCTGTGTCTCTCTGTGTGGTGTGTGTGTCCCTGGGGTGTGTGTGTGTTCCTGTGGGGTGAGTGCATGTGTCCCTATAGGGTGTGTATGTCCCTGTGTGGGGGTCTGTGTGGTGTGTGTCTCTGTGTTGTGTGTGTTTCTGTGTTGTGTGTGTCTCTGTGTTGTGTGTGTCTTTGTGGTGTGTGTGTGTCCCTGTGGGGTGAGTGCATGTGTCGCTATAGGGTATGTGTGTGTCTCTGTGCTGTGTGTGTCTTTGTGGTGTGTGTATGTGTTAGGGTGCGTGGTGAATATCCAATGTTGGGGCTGCATCTTAGCGACTATACACTTGCTGTTACTCTTTGTGTGCGTGTGGTGTGTATACATGTCCCCATGCGTGGTGAATATCTCATGTTGTGGCCCCCCAATTTAGTGACTATATGCTGGTATATGCTGTTAGTCTTTGGCGCTGTAATTAAGCCCCTCTCATTCACAACTGTCAACTGGTAACTGTAATTTTGTTTCCCATTATGTAGATAGGGGCAAAATTGTTTGGTGAACTGGAACGCGCAGGGTTAAAATTTCGCCTCACAACATAGCCTATGACGCTCTCGGGGTCCAGATGTGTGACTGTGCAAAAGTTTGTGGCTGTAATTGCGACAGTGTAGATGCCAATCCCGGATATACATACATACACACTTACATACACACATTCAGCTTTATATATTAGATAAGGCCCCTTGTAGAAGAGCCCCGAGAGCAAAGGTTTTCAAATTGAGTTGGACCGAAGTGTTTTTTGGGCCCCATGATTGACATAAAAACATAGAAACCACGATAACTCCACCAATAAAGTGCATAAGTGATTTATTATATTATGATACCAAAAGGACAGAAAGGGGGGCATACCCAGGACCAGCAGTGCACTGCGGTTGGCGTACACCTGAGGGTCACAATGGATTATGCAGTACAAATATGCTTACAAAAGAGTTCAATAAAAACCATAACATACAGAACGTAGATAATTTACACATATAAGTCAGTAACCATTAGTACCAATATCACACTTGTACGGACCATATAATTGGTCAGTAGTCTGTATTAATCCAAAAGGTATAGGTACCTGGTGTGGAGACATGTATAGTAAACCACATTTTATCCACATGTACACAATAATATTCAATTGATTCAACCACTAGGACCTACAACTGCTCAGATAAGCATAAAGTGCTAAATCAAAGCATATCCAAGATTTTTATATATAGTGGTCAGTATAATGGACCCAGAGCCAGGTGCCGTCGACCCCCTACGGCCGTTTCGGCTTTACCTTCATCAGGGGGCAACCTTCTGGGGTGAGTGCAGGGATTAAAAAGGCTGGCCAAGCTATCAGATTCACAGTGCCAGCACGCCAGTCGCGCCACCGGGAGCCCGGAAACAGGGAGGCAGAGCGGCCGCCGCGTCATCGCTAGCCGGTCACGTGAGTGTCACATGACCATGACCAGCGAATGAGACTCGGACGCCGCCCCTGACATCACCGTTCCCCTGGCAACCAGGGCGCTTTATGTCTGGAGCTGTAAACAAAGCTCCTAACTCCGGAATATCTATTATAATCTGAATAATTAAAGCAGCGATCATGGTCACTCATAGAGTGCTATTGGTGGGCAGCGTCAGGAGTATGCACAGTGCATCTTACTATTATATATGTTAATACCATGCATCATATATCACATATGGTTTCCTGATGCCACCATCACCCTAGCAACCAGGATGCAGACAACAAGACAGCATTATAAATGCATGCTGTGTGTGCCATAATATAGGACAATTCAATAGGCACCTCACAACCCTAATGATATTTCATGCTTGCCAAAGTGTCCATTTGATGTTAATAACTGTAGTTCAAATCACAAATATGTATCCGAGTAGTCCATATGAATTGGGCTACAGGGTACCGAGAGTCCAAATCCATCTTGATTCCAGCATACCTAATTTTTGACTAATGGCTCCACCACGTACTCCTAGATCCACTGTATCAATCCCCCTGACTTTAAGGAGATCCCCCAGCATATAGACAGGATAGACGTCATGGCTATGGGGGATCTGACAATAAGAGAGAGGGACTAAGGTAATTAATTTAAGTACTCATAAACTGTCCCAACACGATCTTTCTCTGCTTGAACGTGGGTTGTCATCTTCTCCAGTAGCAAATTTTGATCCTTTTGTCGCTATCAAGGACCTGCATCTTTTTGCAAGATCCTTGATCTTCAAAAAACACTATTTTAATAATGACATGAATTCTTTATTTTCCACAGAAGAAGAAAAAATAATCTTGGGTAAACTAGAGGAACTCTTCAGCGAACATTTGACACCAGAAGGAGATAAGATTCCTTCATCGATCCGACCCCATTGCAAAAAGTTCCCCCCACTCTCCACCTGTCCAAGTGTGGATATGTTTGTTCAGGTGGTGAGTAAGAAGTTTGAAAAAATACCCACACATATTTACAGAGACAATCTTAGTGGTGGGGAGCGTGCGAGGTTACGGGAGCTGTGGGTTCAGCCAGATGTGGTGATCAAACCCGCCGATAAAGGTGGGAACATCATCATTTGGCTGAAACAAAAATATGAGAGAGAAGTGTATAGGCAACTACTTGATGGGGTGTGTTATAAAAAAAAAACTTACCGTACATATAACCCCCCTCAGTGCCTTCTCTGGTCACCTTATTAAAATCTTAAAACAGGCCAATGACAATGTGATAATTACAAAAGAATTAATGTCGGCACTCATTGTGTCAGATCCCATAGCTCCCACTCTGTACTTTCTCCCAAAATCCATAAGGCTGTGCGGTCTCCTCCTGGTAGACCAATAGTGTCGGGGAGGGGTAGTTTTTTGGAAAACATTAATAAATGGATCGATTCTAAATTGCATCCCTTGGTGGAGAGTTTCCTTTCGTTCATCAAAGATACAAGTGAGTTTTTGAGAAAAATTGACTCCCTACAGGTAGAGGAGGATGCGGTGTTGGTGACGTGATGTTGAAGCCCTCTATACCAGTATACAACATGCAGATGGATTACGGGCTACACGTTTTTTTCTGGAGATGTCGGATCTGCCTAGGGACATTGTCTCCCTCCTCATGGTACTCCTTGAGTTCACCATGACGCATAATTTTTGTATTTAACGGGTCCTTCTACCTGCAGCTCCAGGGAACCGCTATGGGGGCATCTTTTGCGCCCTCGTATGCAAATCTGTTCCTGGGGCTGTGGGAGAGGGACCTATTCCTGTCAGATCGGATGTCATCGATGGACCGCGTTCACATGTGGGCACGGTACATTGATGACATCTTTTTGATCTGGCAAGGAGCAGAATGTGATCTTCCTGCTTTTGTAGATAAATTAAATCAAAATGATTTGAATCTTAATATCACGTATCATGCAAATAAAGACAGGGTGGACTTCTTGGACGTTGATGTAAGGAGGGATGGTGAAAGTTTCTTGCAGACCGACATCTTTAGGAAGCTTACGTCTTCTAATGTGCTATTGCATGCCAAATTTTCACATCCCCCATACTTGATTAACTCTGTACCGGTCGGTCAATTTCTCAGACTTAGGAGAATTTGTTCCTCTGAGATTGATTTTGAGACTCAAGCTCAAGACCTTAAGGAGAGGTTCTATGAGCGTGTTTATAGTAAGCATTCAGTGAAACGGGCCTTTAATAGGACTCAATATGCTTCTAAGAATGAACTTCTGTACAGTAGGGGTAGGCGGATGCAGGATAGACACGTCAGGTTTGTCACAAACTATCATGGTCAATTTGCTAGGATACGGTCGTGCTTGGATAAAGCATGGCAATCCTTTTGTCTGATCCAATTGTGGCTAAAATAATACCACATTGCCCCATGATTGCGATTGTGACGACCATCCGCTGTGAGGCTGAGCTGCTGGTAAGGCAGCACCCCTAGAAACCCCGAGACCCTTAACCCCTATACAGGGATCAGGAATTATAGCGGAGCCCAGGAGGTAGCTACCTATGAGAGCAGCAGAGCAGGGAGGTCGTCTAGGAAGGGAAAATCAGGAACTGAAGAACGTAGTCAGGAGTCCGAGTCAAAACCGAGAGGGCAGCGAAGGTACAAAATCGTCAGGCGGTAACAGAGTCGAAAATCCAGGCAAAGGTCAGAGTCAAAACCAAACACACACTATGTCACTGGGGAACCAAAACTATATCTGGCGGCCTGCAAGACAGGCTCCAATGTATTTGAAGGGCGCGGCTACCTACCATAGGCTGGAGCTCACAGCCTGATGACCTCATCCGGACCGCCCCTAGAACCAGGCCAGATGGAGATGCACGACTGGCTCCACCCCACCTCTGACAGAAGAACACAGGCTGCGCCTAACGGACACCTCTGCAGGGCCCGCTCCTCTGCGACCAACACCACCTAGAGGGGAAACACAGCGGCTCTCAGCGACAGAGGCAGACGTCGCGGGAGCAGTTCCATATGAGGACAAGGCCCTCCTATCACCGGTGCCACCAGCCGAAGGAATCCTGGTCCTCCCAGTGGCCGAGGCAGGAACACCGGCCACCGAGTCCAATGGCAATGTGACAGCGATTAGGAGATCGAGGAACCTGCGCGACCATCTTGAGTCGAGCCACTATAAAGGTGGCAGTAAACCAACGTTTATAGATTTGATGCCAAGGCAGGTGGGGTGTTTTCCATGCGGAGGATGCATCGCCTGCCCAAATATTGAACGTGTAGGTGACTTTACTAAGGCTGCTGGCACTAAAGTATATAACATCAGGAAGAGAATCACTTGTACCACATGTGCCGTGGTGTATTATGCTACCTGCCCTTGCCGTAAGATCTACGTGGGGCTTACCACACAACTCTTGAAAATAAGGGTCCGCGAGCATGTCCTTGGCATTATTGCCGCGAAGGATTGCTCAAATGGGTCATCCCTAAAAGCGTTATCTAGACATTTTTGGGAGCATAAAGTGAAAGTAAGCTCCGATTCCGTATTACGGTGTGAATATTTCTAGTTTATTCCTTTAAATTAAAAGCATTACAGATGCCCCCTTAGGGGAACTAGATGCGTTTTGGAGTAGACCTCCTTACTCGTACTCACTAACGAGTAAGGAGGCCTTCTCCGAAACGCGTCTAGTTTCCCTAAGGGGGCATCTGTAATGCTTTTAATCTAAAGAAATAAACAAGAAATATTTACACCGCAATACGGCATCGGAGCTTCCTTTCACTTTATTCTGTCACAAGGGTGTTGCCTGACACCGCTCCTGAGAGCCAAGAAGATCCTGTGAGTATTGGGTGGTGGAGTCTCTGGACTTAATTATTTTTGGGAGCATCATCTGTCTCCGGGGGGATCTCCTTAAAGTCAGGGGGATTGATACAGTGGATCTAGGAGTACGTGGTGGAGCCATTAGTCAAACATTAGGTGTGTTGGAATCTAGATGGATTTGAACTCTCGGTACCCTGCAGCCCAATGGGTTAAATGAAAATCTAAGTTTCATCCCATTCTTGTGATCTGTGATCTGGGTTGTAATTATACGCTGTAACCCTAATCAGGTTCTTTTATTATTGATTTTAATAGGTTGGCCACCTTGGATTCATGTCGTTTATATTATTTGGAACAAGAAATTAAAGTTTGAAAATGCATTTATCCCCTGTACCTCCGGACTTTTTTACTCATATGGACTACTGGGATACATACCGTATATACTCGTGTATAAGCCGACCCGTGTATAAGCCGACCCCCCTACTTTTGCCCCCAAAACCTGGAAAAACATATTGACTCGTGTATAAGCCGAGGGTGGACCCCAGCACAGGTATATAGCCCCCAGCAGTGTGGTATACAGCAGCCTCCCCAGTGGTATATACAGGCCCCAGCAGTGTTACAGCAGCAGCCCCAGTGGTATATACAGCAGCCCCAGTGGTATATACAGCAGCAGCCCCAGAGGTATATATAGCAGCAGCCCCAGTGGTATATACAGCAGCAGCCCCAGTGGTATATACAGCAGCAGCCCCAGAGGTATATACAGCAGCAGCCCCAGAGGTATATACAGCAGCAGCCCCAGTGGTGTATACAGCAGCAGCCCCAGTGGTAGTATACAGCAGCAGCTCCAGTGGTGTATACAGCAGCAGCCCCAGAGGTATATATAGCAGCAGCCTCAGAGGTATATATAGCAGCAGCCTCAGAGGTATATATAGCAGCAGCCTCAGAGGTATATATAGCAGCTGCCCCGGAGGTATATATAGCAGCAGCCCCGAAAGTATATACAGCAGCAGCCCCGCAGGTATATACAGCAGCAGCCCCGGAGGTATATACAGCAGCAGCCCTGGAGGTATATACAGCAGCAGCCTGGAGGTATATACAGCAGCAGCCCCGGAGGTATATACAGCAGCAGCCCCGGAGGTATATACAGCAGCAGCCCCGGAGGTATTTATAGCAGCAGCCTCAGAGGTATATACAGCAGCAGCCCCAGAGGTATATACAGCAGCAGCCCTGGAGGTATATACAGCAGCAGCCCCGGAGGTATATATAGCAGCAGCCTCAGAGGTATATACAGCAGCAGCCCCAGAGGTATATACAGCAGCAGCCCCAGAGGTATATACAGCAGCAGCCTCAGAGGTATATACAGCAGCAGCCCCAGAGGTATATACAGCAGCAGCCCCAGAGGTATATACAGCAGCAGCCCCAGAGGTATATACAGCAGCAGCCCCAGAGGTATATACAGCAGTAGCCCCAGTGGTGTAAACAGCAGCAACCCCAGTGGTAGTATACAGCAGCAACCCAGTGGTATATACAGCAGCAGCCCCAGAGGTATATACAGCAGCAGCCCCAGAGGTATATACAGCAGCAGCCCCAGAGGTATATACAGCAGCAGCCTCGGAGGTATATACAGCAGCAGCCCCGGAGGTATATATAGCAGCAGCCTCAGAGGTATATACAGCAGCAGCCCCAGAGGTATATATAGCAGCAGCCCCAGAGGTATATATAGCAGCAGCCTCAGAGGTATATACAGTAGCAGCCCCAGAGGTATATATAGCAGCAGCCCCAGAGGTATACAGGCCGCCCGCCACCCCCATCATTATACAGGCGCCCCCCCTTGCTGCCGCAAACCTGTAAAGTAAGATCATTATACTTATCCCTGTGGCCGCCGCTGCCATCGCGCTCCTCCGGGTCTTCATGCCTCTTCCGGCTTCCTCCAATGACGTCATTGCCTGTGCCCACCGGAGGAGGAAGCCGGATGAAGCCGGAGGAGCACGATGGTGGTGGCGGCCGTATAAGCTGAGGGGGGGACTTTTCAGCCCAATTGTGATTTGAACTACAGTTATTAACATCAAATGGACACTTTGGCAAGCATGAAATATCATTATGGTTGTGAGGTGCCTATTGAATTGTCCTATATTATGGCACACACAGCATGCATTTATAATGCTGTCTTGTTGTCTGTATCCTGGTTGCTAGGGTGATGGCGGCATCAGGAAACCATGTGTGATATATGATGCATGGTATTAAGATATATAATCGTAAGATGCACTGTGCATACTCCTGACGCTGCCCACCAATAGCGCTCTATGAGGGACCGTGATCACTGCTTTAATTATGCGGATTATAATAGATATTCCGGCGTTAGAAGCTTTGTTTACAGCTCCAGACATGACGCTCCCTGGTTGTCTGGGGAACGGTGATGTCGGGGGCGGCATCCGAGTCTCATTCGCTGGTCCCGATCATGTGACACTCACGTGACCAGGCTAGCGATGACGCGGCGGCCGCTCTGCCTCCCTGTTTCCGGGCTCCCGGTGGCGCGACTGGCGTGCTGGCACTGTGAATCTGATAGCTTGGCCAGCCTTTTTAATCCCTGCACTCACCCCAGAAGGTTGCCCCCTGATGAAGTTAAAGCCGAAACGGCCGTAGGGGGTGGACGGCACCTGGCTCTGGGTCCATTATACTGACCACTATATATAAAAATCTTGGATATGCTTTGATTTAGCACTTTATGCTTATCTGAGCAGTTGTAGGTCCTAGTGGTTGAATCAATTGAATATTATTGTGTACATGTGGATAAAATGTGGTTTACTATACATGTCTCCACACCAGGTACCTATACTTTTTGGTCTAATACAGATTGCTGACCAATTATATGGTCCGTTCAAGTGTGATATCGGTACTAATGGTTACTGACTTATATGTGTAAATTATCTACGTTCTGTATGTTATGGTTTTTATTGAACCTTTTGTAAGCATATTTGTACTGCATAATCCATTGTGACCCTCAGGTGTACGCTAACCGCTCTGCGCTGCTGGTCCTGGGTATGCCCCCTTCCTGTCCTTTTGGTATCATACTATAATAAATCACTTATGCACTTTATTGGAGGAGTTATCGTGGTTTCTATGTTTTTATGCTATGCCTAAGGCACGATTCCTATCCATGTTCTTGATGGGTTACAATTATATGTAAAGAAAGTATACCTATCAGACTAGATGAAGGTGTTTAATCCCATGATCGACATGTAGTAATGAATTATTGTTGATGCAAGAAACACAAACTCTCCGGCAACTTATATAACGAGCGCAGTTCAGCGAACGTTCTCGGCTTGTTTGTAAGTGCATTCAGTATGTCACGAAAACAAAAAAGGCCTGCCCCTCCCATTTACGCATTGTAGTAGCGTCCATAACCCCCGAGAGATGTGGGCTATACAGAAGAGAAGTGTGCGCCGCCAATTGAAATTGAATTCTGCATTTACCCCCCATATCCCTGGTAAAAGCCATGGGGCCTAGCAACATTCCAGAGGGGATCTCCGAGGGTTTGCTCCCTATCAACGAGGCAGGGTGGCAAGGGGCTAGCCACAGGTGCTCCACCTCTGTCCGTCTATTACATGCCGGCAAAGCAGACCAATGGAACAAATGGCGCAAATGCTTTACGTAATAATATAGCATGATATCCGGGCAGGCAAGACCTCCCGTTCTAATGCGCAAAGGACCGTATCTGGTATACGGTGCCTCCCTGAGTGCCATGTGAACTTCATTAGTAACGACTGGATTCTTTTTAGCGTTGCCACGGGTACCTTGACTGATAGCGTTTCAAATAGATATAAAAAGTGAAGGATAATGGACATTTTAATCGCTGCAATTTTACCCAAGAGCGAGATCGGCACGGCAGACCACTTTTTAAGCAATTTAAGCTATGTAGGATGCACTACTCATACTCTCAAAGTACATTTACTAGAACACATTTCAGTGGCTATACCTAATTCTAACATTTTACGGGTAGGTTTGTCGGGTTTATCCTGTCATTTTAGGGACCTACATAATGGCAATCTTTCTTCCTTACTTGTGATGGGCATCAATCGTGTTCACAGCCCATATCATGGCGGGGACTGGGAACATGTACTTCACAATAGGGAATTATTCTGGATTCTGCAACTTGACGTACGCAGCCCCACAGGTTTGAATTCATGTAATGATTTATTATACTTCTACTGATTCTTTGTGGCAAACCCTGTATGTACTGTATCCATCTAATTCGTCTGATATCTACTGGAGGTATGTGTGGATCAGTGAAATATTGGCTTGTTTTTATATTTTTATAAATTTAATACTAATACATGGTACATACATATCACTGACTAGGTAAATAATCCAACAATTGGGAAATATTATATATTGGGACTCCATGACCAGTTTTTTCCATGCACTTGCTCAAATTTCATGCTTTTTCAGGAAGGGATTTGTTTGTTTTTTCTATTAATAAATAAATATACATCACTAAAAGAAAATTTTCTCACACCCAGGTAACATAATTTTATGTGGTTGGCAACTATTGTTCCATTTGGAACATTTTTTTGTGTAAATCATTGTTTATTAAAACATATGAAAGAATAAACAGGTCACTGTTGGAAGCATGGTATAAGGAATAGCATCAAAGGACCAGAAACATCAAAATCTGAAATTTATAGAAATGTATACTTGCTTTATAGCTAACTTGGAGAATGGAAGGAAATAACATGAAGAAAAGGCAGATCTACAACTAGAGCTCCTCCTCAATTCTTAATATCTAAAATCTTGGCTGCGAAGCAAAAATAACAATTACTTGTAATTGACGTCCAAAAACTTAAAACTACTTACAAATTTCAATACAGAGAAAACATAAAAGGCAAGAAAGAGGGGAGGTGTAGAAAGGAAATAAGAAAAAGGAGGGAGAAGACAATTAGGGCCTATAGGTAACAAAGTATAAAAGCCACATGTCATACGTTATGTGAACTAAGTTAATCATTAGTATGCGTCAGTCAAGACCTCAGATCTAGGGATTCCTTATATAAGATCCAGGGTGACCACAGGGCACAGTGTTGTGTGACGCTGTTCTCGTCAGGCGTATTATGGGCAATGAGTTCCTCCATCCTGCAGATGCCATTCAGTTCATCCTCTAGGTCACCACGAGTCGGACAATCCGACCGTTTCCAGAACTTAGAAATCAAGTGTCCCGCAGCTGTTAGAAAGTAGCGGAGAAGATTTTTCTTAAATCTAGCGATAGCCATAGTTGTTAAGTTCAACAATGCCAACTGTGCGTCGAACCTAACCTGGACTGAAGTGACCCTACCACACAGATCCTCCACATCTCTCCAGAAAGGGCGCAGCTTTTCACAACCCCACCAGATGTAGAGATAAGAACCTCTCTCACCACAGAGTCTCCAACATTCATCAGATCTAGTCGGAAAAATGGCACTGATCTCCACGGGGCATCTGTACCACTGCGCCGCCACCCTGTAATTACGGTCCTGGGAGTCTGCCGAGATGAAGGTTTTATGTGTAAGGAGAAAAATTTTTCCCATTCCATAGAAGTGAAACTCCTACCAAGTTCAGGCTCCCATTTAGTTGTGAAGGAAGGCAAAGCGACTGATGGACCACTAAATATGTTTTGGTACAGTTTATAGAGTGCCGAGACTGCATGGTCCAGAGGTTTACATTCAGCACACCAACTCTCAAATTGCGTCAAAGGACGGAAGACGTCTGAATGGTCCAATGACTTATTGCAATTATTTACTCTGGCGTGAAGAAACCAGACTGAATGTCTTTGATAGTTGTTTGAGTGATGAACCTGTGTAAGGTGGGATAAGAAGATTGAGGTATATTAAGAAACATCCGTCTGCCCTGATCCACGTGGAACTGGGGATTCCCAAATATAGAATATAGGAGTTAAAGGCCCAGGAATGGTGGTCATGCGTAAAGTTTTATTGTACCTTTTGTAAGAATTATTTCAATTGTTTAGTGATAAAGCTGGTAGAAGCATTAAAAGCCACCCCCGGGGACCATAACGTAGACAGCAGATGAGAGGAAGCTATATTGGATTCACTCAACATGCACTTCTTGGATTTCTCCAGTTGGAACATGTCCAAAATGCATTTGCTCATGGAGGCAAGATGGTATAGTTGGAAGTCTGGTAGACTGACTCCACCTATATCAAGCGGCCTAATTAGTAGGCGGTAAGCAAGCCTCGATTTGCCGTGAGACCAAATTAATCTAAGGATCATGGTCTTTAACCTGGAGAAGAAAGAAGCAGGCAGAAGATGGTGGATGGTTTCAAAGTAGTAAAGTAAACGAGGAAGAAGATCCATCCATACAGCATGAACCTGACCCAACCAGGATAATGAGAGTATATGCCATTTACTAAGATCATCTTCAGTCTGTTTAAGTGCAGAATGGTAATTCGCGGAAAACAGGGTGGCCGGGTCTCTGGTTAAATTGATAGCGAGGTATTTGATGGCGTCCTGCTTCCACGAGAAACCAAAGTCAGATTTTAGCAGACAAACTACGACATCTGGGAGAGAAACATTGAGCATTTTTGACTTGGTCATGTTTATTTTGAAGTTACTCAATTGACCATCCTTCCTTATTTCTGATAGGCATTTTTGGAAGACTGATCAAGGGATTGCATATGTACATAAGCAAGTCGTCTGCAAAAAGAGCCAGTTTATGTTCTATTTTGTCTGTGGAGACTCCATGGATGGAAGGATTGCCCTGAGAAAAGAGGCCAGGGATTCCATGCAGAGGACATAGACCAGGGGGAAAGCGGACACCCCTGTCACGTACCATTTGAGATATTAAATGGCGAAGAATGGGAGCCATTCATTCTGATACGAGCCGTAGGATCCGTATACAATGCTTTACTGCTATGTATGGTGGAGTCCGCTAACCCCAGATGGTGCAAGGTCTCGAATAAGAACATCCAGTGCATCCTGTCAAATGCCTTCTCGGCATCCAGGGACAGGATGCACATTGGGATCCCCCACTGTCTGGCCCCATCTATGAGTGAGACTAAGCGGATCGTGTTATCTCTGGCCTCCTGACCTGTAACAAACCCAACCTGATCCATTTCGATGACCTCTGGTAGGCTTTCTTTTAATCTGTTGGCAATGATCTTGGCATAGACTTTTATATCCAGGTTTATCGGAGATATCGGGCGTTAGTTGAAACATACGGACGGATCCTTTCCCGGCTTGGGCAGCACCACTATGTGGGCCATAAGAGCCTGGGGAGGAAACGCAGAGTTTGAAGAGACAGAATTACACACCTCCAGGGAGAGCGGACCCAACTGATCAGAAAATGTTTTGAAAAAAGCGGGTGTGTAGCCATCTGTCCCCGGACACTTCCCATTCTTTAATTTAGAAAAGCCCTCCGTGATTTCTTCCCGAGTGAAATCCTGTGACAAGGCTTCGATGCTAGATTTGGCATGGGGTGGAATCCCACGGTTCCGCAGATACGAGCATATTTTCTGCCTCAACAGGGACCGATGGAGATTGTGGTAGTGGCCTTTTAAATTATAAAGTGAGGAATAATATTTCTGAAAAACTGACAGAATTTCACTAGTTTTATAACATTTGGTGCCGTCTGGCTTTTGAATATGAAGTATAGTGGTATTAGACGCCCCGGGATGTAGAGCTCTCGCCAGTAATCTGCCGCTCTTGTTGCCTAATTGGTAAAAACGGGAGTGCAGATTATCCCGGGAGCTACGATATTTCTGGTCTTAAGACCTCAAGCAATTAGTGGCGTTTCTCAGAAAGCTGGGCATAAAGCAGAGAAGTAGGGTCACATTTATGGGCATCTTCCAGAAGAGAGGTTTGCTGTAGCAGCAACGCGATCTCTTGTGACCTACTCTTTTTTAGTCGGGCGCCATGGGATATAAAAATGCCTCGCATTACGCTCTTAAGGGCTTCCCATTTCAGTGGAGATGAGGTGTGGTCATCCACGTGGTCAGAGATGAAATTAATGATGGCCTTCGAGATGTCAGAGCGACATGTCGGGTCATGTATTAAGTTGTCGGTCAACTGCCACGTAAATTCCCGTGGACCCCCATTGATAAGTTGTAGGGAAAGATAAATGGGAGCGTGATCTGAACAGAGTATAGACCCAATGGTGGCCTCCACCTCAGAGTCTAGCAGGGACTGGGAAATATAAAATCTATCGATTCTGCTGTATACAGAGTGAGCGTGAGAGAAATAAGTGTAGTCCCTAGTGACCGGGTGGTGGACACGCCAGGCATCCATAAGGGCCAATTTCTCCCATTATTTGTCAAGGCGACGGACGGATGGCACAGAGTGGTACAACTTACTTGTGGAGACGTCAGTTGAGGGATCTGGTGAGAAGTTAAAGTCCCCTCCCAAGATGATGGGGCAGGAACCTGCGAATTCCTCCAGTCTCACACGGATACCAGTCGCAAAACGTTGAAGAAACCTATTGGGAAAATAAACATTAGCCAAGATAAAGGTACGAGATGTCCATGATACCTACAGGAAGAGGAACCTGCCTAGCGGGTCTACGAGTTGTTTGATGATAGTGGGGCAGAAGGACTTATAGAATGTTATAGAAACCCCTTTAGATTTGGGTGAGGGGTTCGAACTATGGAACCATTTTATATAATATTTGGATACGTATTGGAGGACATTGTCAGATCTAAAGAGTGTTTCCTGCAACATCAGGGCGTGGACCCTATGCTTATATGCTGTGTATAAGATCTGGCGACGCTTTTCAGGTTTATTTAAACCATTGACATTAAAGGAGCAGCAGGTCAATTTATCCATGATCTAGATAGGGTAAACATCAAAAGGTTTGCAGACTACCACTATCACTTGGCCCTGTAGGAAGAGGGAGATAGGAAAGCAATAGAGAGAACGAATAAGTAAGGGGAAATAGGAGAAATAGAGTACAAACAATCAACTTCAAAAAGTCTGACATTATTGCAAGCATGACGTATACGTCCTGAATCCTGCTCTTCGGGGATGCGTGAAAGCCAACCAGGTGGCCACTCTGACTCCAACGAGCGCACCCAAAAGTGTCCTTGATGGTAAATGGCGCCCAAGGATAAAGATGAACGTGACAGGGGAAAAAAGTGGGTAAGGGAGGGAAAAAAGTGGGTAAGAGAGGGAAAAAGCCAGGGTGGGGCGGGGGGGAGGGGGCTGTTGGAGGGAGAAGAAGGTAGCAATGGATAAGGGTAATGGAGGGAAGGATCAGCCGCGTTTGTGATAACATGTG
The DNA here is from genome assembly GCA_033576535.1 of Allobates femoralis. Lineage (NCBI taxonomy): Eukaryota > Metazoa > Chordata > Amphibia > Anura > Aromobatidae > Allobates > Allobates femoralis. The sequence continues at coordinate 141,856,473 of JARQOC010000011.1, forward strand.
TAAACAAATTGGCAGTCCAGATAGCGAGTCCCATTCAGCCGCCAGGGGGAACAGAATCAGCCTATGAGGCCAAAGTGATGAAAAGTAAATGGTATGGCTAGTCACTGCTCCCATGCCCCCTGGTTTTCCGTATTCCAAAAGAAGGTAACGTGGGAGCAAAAAAAAGAAAGAAGGAGGAAATTCTAGCGTTCCTTAAAGTCCACATGGGGGCAACATCTGGAGTCCTAGTAGAGAGACATAAGATAGGAATCCTCTAGGAAAGTATTGTTCAAGGAGGGGATCTGCGGGCTGTTCTTCACCCGTCTGACCTCCTGCCATCTTGTAGGTGGAGGTGGGAGGCTCAAGGTGGTAGGCCAATCAGGAAGATCAATATTTGGCAGACCGAAGGCTCGAAGGAAGGTCCCCCTTCCTGCAAAATATGGCAGATTTCTCGTCCCTGAAGTTGGAAGGGAAAACCCCACCTATATGTGATATTATTTTCCTTCAGTAATGCTAGGAGGGGCCTAAGACCTTTCCGCTGCAGCAGCGTGCGTCGGGCCAAGTCCGGGAACAGGGAAATGGTAGCGTTCATATATGAGATCTGTCCCTTCAGCCTGGCGGCCTGCATGATAGCCTCCTTGATAGTATAGAAATGAACACGGCAGATGACATCTCGTGGCCATGCATCATCAGTGGGCCTCGGGGCTAGTGCCTATTTGGAACATTTCATAAGTTATCATTTTGGTTATTACAGCATATTGTTTAAGAACTAAATATGCACTAAATGTCGTACCAACAAATATTCTCAACATTTTGAGCATACTTTATGCAATGATTGATGTTTCAGTGACAATCAGTACTGTTTGTTTGTTTTTTTAATTTATTTATTTTTTCTTCTGGCCCCTCATGAAGTCCTTCAATTGATTTCATAAGGGTGAATCTTTGCTTATACAATGTAATGGAATACATATATAATTAGCCACATCTCACACTTGTGGAACCACAGAGATATCTAAATTTGGACTGTTTTCTGTTCAGGTTAGAAGTAGTGCATATATACAAGCTAGTTTGTGTTTCTATATTGTTAGAAACAAACCGGCAATATTACATGACCAGAAACAAATTAGTGACATAGCACACAATTTAAATTTTATTTTTATTTTTCAACAGATACATCAAGTACTGTTTCTTGTTGGACTTACGTTGGTTCGGAAATCCATTCATACTACACAGTCCCGATGCGGTCGTATATGGATCTCGGTTTATGCCCACATACACACAGTGAAAGTTTTTCACTCTGAATCGGACATTTACAATCAAAATATATATCCGTTTCACTTGTATAATAAAGCCCGCCATTTTCCTTCATAAAATTGACAAAAATTCCTTCCCATTTATCTTTATAAAAATTTGGAATTTTTCCATTGAGAGTGTGTCTTTATATTTATCACTAGATGGTGGCCCGATTCTAACGCATCGGGTATTCTAGAATATGTATGTTGTTTATTTATGAAGATTTAAGAATAACGCAATGCGAAGCTGGGTTTAAATCCCATGCCAATATCGCTGATTGGTCGCGCCCGGCCAGCCGCAACCAATCAGCAAAGCGTAGTTGAAATCCTACGCCAATTCGCACCCGGACTGCGCCTGTTGCTGATTGGTCGCGCCAGCCTCCCGCGACCAATCAGCGACGCGGGATTTCCGTTACAAACAGACAGAATTAGACGATTAGACGATTATATAGTAGATACCTACAGCAGTGCCAGTGTTCAGTGGTGTCGGTGGTCGGCGGTGACTATGTGTAGCGGACTGCGCCAGTCACAGATTGGTTGCGGGCGCAACCAATCAGTGACGCGGGATTTCCATCACAGACACGTAGAATTAGACAATTATATAGTAGATTAGGAGAGAAATTACTGTCCATCTAAATACCCAGGATTTGAGCTCGTGCATTGAAGAAAAAATGAATGGTCATATGTTGTGTTTCGTCCATATTATTGTAGTAGTTTTTTCTCTTAAATTTGTTAAAGTCTGAGATAAAAAGTCCTTTTTGACCTTTTCAACAACACATGTAGGACATACAGCATACGGAAAAAATACACATAGACTTTGTATACAATTTGTTCTCTTATATATATATTCTTTATTCTCATTTTTCTTTGTTGAAATTATATATTACATATAGAGAACACGTGCATGCATACATTTTATACCTACCATTCAATGATCATTTATAACTTTACATTGGTGTCCTTAAACATATATGTACACTCAATTTTTCCTTGATGCATTATTTTTCTATTAATTTTTCAATTCCTCCAGTTTATCAGACTTTTTCTTTGTCGTTTTTCATTGTATATAATCAGTATAAGGCTGCTTTCACATCAGCGGTTTTCGCTGATCGCGGCAGTTGCCGTTGAAGCGGTAATTTTAACCGCGAAACGGCAGGCTGTTGTCCGCCGTCCTGCACCCCCTCTTCTGCTATGATGTCCATGACTGTAATGTCTTGATGGAGCAATAAAGTGTGAAGATCACGACCCTGGTGAGTGCGGCTTTGTTTTTCTATTGTTTTTCAATGAACTGGGAGCCTATTTAATAGCCAGCACACCAGAGGTTAACTGCAGAATCGTCACGAGAGTGATATGCATATGACTTACGGTACGTTAACAAGTCCAGTGCCCAGTATTTTTCTGTTTTTCTTCTGAAATTATATATTACTAGCCATATAGAGAACACGTGTATGCATACATTTTATACCTACCATTCAATGATCATTTATAACTTTACATTGGTGTCCTTAAACATATATGTACACTCAATTTTTCCTTGATGCATTATTTTTGCATTAATTTTTCATTTCCTCCAGTTCATCAGACTTTTCCTTTGTCGTTTTTCATTGTATATAATCAATATAAGGCTGCTTTCACATCAGCGGTTTTCGCTGATCGCGGCAGTTGCGGTGAAAAAAACGCAACTGCCGCGATTACCACATAACGGCCGCGATCAGCAAAAACCGCTGACGTGAAAGCAGCCTAAAACATGTGCAATATAATTAGATACAATGTTGTTAAGAGTAATACTGGCAGGAGTTAATTCTTCAACCTCAAATCAATTATGTAAATTTATTTCAGTTGTGGGTGAGGGGGTAATATGTATATTTATTTGTGTATTTTTTATTTCTAATGTGCTAATGAATAAGAAGTTTTCAAAATGTGTCTAGCTACCCCTGCGTGGTCCCTGAGATGATTTTAAATTTTGTAATACAATAAAAGGATTGACGATTATGATGAAACTGCATCAGAGTTCCTTATAAATTTTAATCTCTTTGGTCTAGTCAGACATTGCTTGGGTCTCGACTGGTGACAGAGGGTAAATCCGACCTCTGGGAACAAATGCACCTGGAATAAGATCGATGGGACAGTCATACGACATGTGTGGTGGTAGGATCTCTGCTTCTTGCTTGTTGAACACATCCACAAAGGACCAAAAGGCCGATGGCAACCCTGGCAAGGCTTATCGGGGTTGTAACGTGTGGCCAGGTGGAACTGATATGAGGCAGTGGTGATGGCAAGGCTGACCCCAACAAAGAACAACTCCAGTTCTCCAATCCAGAAACAGTTCTTGAGTGCAAAGCCATGGAAGACCAATCAGAAATGGAGGGGAGAGGTTAGGTAGCACGTAAAAGGCAATTTTTTCCTTGTGAAGAGCCTCGATCTGGAGTTCCACCTCCTCGGTGATGCCAAGATGGAATCCTGCAAGGGTCTTCCGTCTACGAAGGTGATGATACAGGGATGCTGCAAGATAACCACAGGAATACCAAACTAATGAGCCACAGCTTGTTGCACAAAGTTACCTGCTGAACCGGAATCCAAGTAAGCAGTCTCTGAAAATCACCTGCCGCCAACCAACACCTGTATAAAAACAGTGAGGGGTAGAAAGGAGTACCTCTCACTTAGGCAGGCCTCTCTTACCTGTCCTATTCGGAGGAGTTTTCCGGCCTCTTGGGACATCGATGGCGAAAATGGGTGGCACTCCCACAGTATAGGCAAAGCTTCTTGGCAAACCTCTCTTCATATTCTTGATCTCTCAGCTCGAGACGGTCAACCTCCATGGGCTCATGGATTGGACTTGGATCTGGAACCGCATGAATGAGGGGTCTTTGAAATGACTAGGCCAAGAGAGGAAGTCGCCTCTCATGGGTCCTCTCCTCGCTCTTGTAGGTGAAAATCGATCCAGATGCCGAGAGAGATGAAGTCACCCAGGGTATTGGGTAGGTCTCAAATCGCCAATTCATCTTTTAACCTTCCAGATAGTCCTCGTCAGAAGACACCGATCAAGGGCTCATCACACCACTGTAGCTCAGAGGCCAGAGTATGGAACTGAATACCATACTGTCGGCAAAGAGGGAACCTTGCTGTCGGTTGAAGAGAGCCTCCATCGATGACACCACTCGACCTGGTTCATCGAAAATCTTGCGGAAGGTGCCCAGGAAGTTCTGGAGATGGGTACGATGGGATTGTTCCTTTCCAGTAGTGAATTGAACCACGCCAGGGCCTCTCCCTCCAAATGTGAGGTAAGGAATGCCACTTTGGCTACATCTGTGGGGTACTGCTGAGGCAACAACCGGAAATGCAGCTGGCATTGATTATGAAACTCCTTGCACAATTTGGGATCCCCGGAGTAATTTGTGGGTTTGCAGGGACGAGGCGAGTGTCATGGAGCTGCTGAGACCACTGGCTCAAGCACTGGAATCTGTACAGGAGGGTCGGCTGGCATCTGCATGTTGGTTAAGCATTTTTCCACTGATGTCATGTAGTTCGGCATCTCCCGTTGATGATCACACTCCTGGTATAAATCTGCGAGTTGAATGGCATTGGTGGGCTTGGCCGACTAAAGAGAGCTGAGACGGGCATCCAGGGTCTGCATAAAAGTGACAAGTTGATCCTGACTCTGTTGAAGATTGGCTAGCTCTCTTTGAGCAAGAAAATCTTGTATCAACGGGGTCAATGGCCTGGGCAAAATCTGTCACGCCACTACAGGTGGAGCTGAATAATGAACCCACTAGACCACAGAAGATATCGTGGAAGCTGATATCAGAAACAAGCTGGACAAGAATGTCAGATGAAGGAACAGAGTTTATTACACAATTAAGCAAGAATAAACCCCCAAGTGAAGTCCACAGTGCCAGAGCACCGGGGTTCCCCAAGGGAGCACTAGGAGCGGAACCCCTAATACAGCGATTGTCCCAGTTCAGCCAAGGAGGATCCAATGAACCAGCAAACCTGTGGGTCCGACCCAAGGAAACAGAGACACCAGGTGAAACCAAGGAACCTGGGAGGGAAGCAAGGAAGGGGCTCGGTGTTGCTGGAGGGATCCAAAAAGCTGCCAGGGATCATCGGGTGCGGTACGGATCTGCAAGTGAGTCGGGCAGCAGGCGGAGTCCAGCACTGAAAGCAAAGATAAGGCACGTTAGAATGTCAAATATACACATAAAACGCAAGCGCTGCTTTGTTACCCAAGCTGGCAACTACACTAACAATGAGGTTGCCCAGGCACCTCCCATAACAAATGAGGGCCTTAAGTACCCACCAGCCTCTCAGTGATTGGCTGAGAGGTGGTTTCAGAAAAGGGTGTACTGGCCTTTAAATTCACTGAAAGTGGAGCGCGCGCACCCTATGCGCATTCCCCCTGCAACCAGGAAGTGGGGAGGCAGGGGAGAGACGGAGAGGAGCTGCTGTGGATGGAGAGGACGTCGTGGGAGCACAGGCTCGGTAAGTATGCCTGTGGGGCACAGGAGGATGCCGGTAGCTGGATGGGACCCGATCCCTATGCAGCCGAGGAAGGGGTAGGGGGGATGTGGGTCCCGCCAGCCTCAGGGTTACGATATGAATGATAACGCAAAAACTTTTTTCCCACTCATGGTTAGTGGTTGGGTTTATTGTCAAACTACTGTGTTTTCTATTCATAAATTATAATGACAACCAAAAACATACAAATGACCTTGATCAAAAGTATATATGATTATATGACAACTAGATGTGTGTCCGATGCTAAAGCATCGGGTATTCTAGACTATGTATGTAGTTGATTAATGAAGATTTAAGAATAATGCAAAGGGAAGCTGGGTTAAAATTCTGGACCAATATAGCAGATTGCTCGCCATAGGGGACAGCGGGCGGGTGCGGTCAGGAGGGGGCTGGGGGAGAGCGGGCAAGATGAAGGCAAGGAAGAGCAGCCGGGTGCGGGCAGGAGCGAGCTGGGGAAGAGCAGGCAGATGCGGGAGGAGGGGGCCAGGGAACCGCAGTGGGGGGTGGCAAGAGGGGCCGGGCCACTCGAGGCCGCAGCCGGCCGCTCTTCCCTGGCCCCCTCCTGGCCAGAGTAGAGTGCTTAGCAGAGTATACAGCGTGCTGCTGGTACAATACACACAGGTGACACTGCGGCTGCTGCTGGTACAATACACAGAGGTGAGAATGCTGGTGCTCGTACAATACACACAGGTGACAGTGCAGCAGGTAAAATACACATAGGTGAGAATGCTGGTACAATACACAGAGGTGACACAGCGGCTGCTGCTGGTACAATACACACATACACAGAGGTGACAGAGCAGCAGGTACAATACACAGAGGTGACAGAGCTGCTGGTACAATACACAGAGGAGACAGGGCAGCAGGTACAATACACAGAGGTGACACTGCTGCTGCAGCTGGTAAAATACACAGAGGTGACAGTGCAGCAGGTAAAATACACATAGGTGAGAATGCTGGTACAATACACAGAGGTGACACAGCGGCTGCTGCTGGTACAATACACACATACACAGAGGTGACAGAGCAGCAGGTACAATACACAGAGGTGACAGAGCTGCTGGTACAATACACAGAGGTGACAGAGCAGCACGTACAATACACAGAGGTGACAGTGCAGCAGGAACAATAGACACAGGTGACAGGGGATACATTTTGCTCCCATTCTCTCGGCCGTAAGGTCCCCCGTGCAGGCCTCTGTGCTCTCCCCCGTGCGGTCCCCGTTATCTCCCCTGTACCGTTCCGTCGGGTTCCCCGTGCTCTCGCCCATCCCGATGGCCTTGCGGTGCCCGGTGCTCCCCTCTCCTGCTCCTGTGCTCCGGACTGCAGCGGTTAAAAATGAGAAAGCATCTTATATTCTCACCGGTCCAGGCTCCACCGGCGATCGAGCTATATCTTCAGAAGCTGTGTACAGGACCTCGCATAGTCTCACAGTCACATGACCGTTCACGTGACGTTGACATCATGCGAGGTCCTGTACACAGCATCTAAAGATATAGCTGGATCGCCGGTGGTGCCTGGACAGGTGAGAATATAAGATAGTGTAGTGACAGAGTGTGTGTGTGTGTATATATGTGATGTTGTTTAGGATGGCGGTGTGTGTGCGGGGGTGATGATTGAGGAGTGGATGCAGTGCTGCGAAAGTGTAGCGAGAGTGTGTGTGTGTTTGTGTGTGTGTCCGGGTGTGTGAGTGTGTATGTGTGATGTTGTTCGGATGGTGTGTGTTTCAGGGCACTGCAGGGGCGGCCGTAAGCGTAGCGGGCTGTATGAGTCCCGCTCCCGCTTACAGCTGCCATCTTGTTTTAAATCTATTTTTATTATGATTTTAAATTGAAAGTGAATAACATATTCAAGAAATTTATAATACCATTAAACATGTATAAACATAAAAGCATAAAGACATAAAAAGAGAGAAGGAAACCAAAGAGAAAACATCCTCTCGTATTGTCTCGCCATTTATAACTTCAAAAGTAGGCTCATATGGCGATTAGCTCGGGCACTGTATTGGAAAAAAATTTCCTCCCAGCCTGTTGTTTCTAATGGCCAGTAAAATGGTAAAGCGCCATCTCGTGAGCTCATCCATCAGTCTCATATATTCTTTTTATACGGACCTAGTTGATATCTTATCCATTAAAATTCAATTTGGCTTTTAACTTTTATACTTTTATATATTTAGCTATTTAGCTATTATCTTCACGGCCGCCATCTTGGCTCACCCTGAACGGGTGTAGGGCTCCAGTGACGTCACGTAGCTCCGGACAAAGTGACGGAAGTGCCATGGCTTCTATATATATAGCTCTGGACAAAGTGACGGAAGTGCCATTGGCTTCTCTATATAGCTCCGGACAAAGTGACGGAAGTGCCTTCGTCTTTTATATATTAGATGAGCATTTGTCAGGTTCAGAACCAGCATGGGGGGCATCTTCTGGAAGATTTTTGAAAGGTTTTCTTCCAGATTTCACTTATAAAGTATATGTTAAAGTTTATTAAAATCGCTTGCTCTACATTATTTCTAAATAATTTAATTTATTAAATAAAAATTTCAATGGTGATGACACTTAAATAAGATTGGTGAAAATAACCCTTATTCCTAAAGATCTAAAAAAAAATTGATTTAGAATTTTCTGTGAACACTATTTTTTTTTAATTTATAGGACATTCAAGAGAGGAGAGTGTGGAGGAAAGGATTAGACATTGTAATCAAAGATTGCTGTTGGAGAGAATTGACAGGGAACATGCAAAGATTCTTCGGTGAGCTTGTAAAATATAATGTTTGATCTGTTTTTGTTTGTTAATAAAAGCACATGCCTTTTTAGTTTCAGCGAAATTTTATTGTGACAGAAGAAAAGTAGATGCGTACAAACAATTGTTAATCAATGCAATGTGAGGAAAAAAATTAGGAAATAAATCAAAGACAAATAAAACAAAGCGTCCCCCTCGCAGGGGGGTTCAGGTTCATATAGCAAGGTGTTCTTACATACCGTATTTTTCGGATTATGAGACGCACTTTTGTTCCCTCAAACTTTGGGGGAAAGTGGGGGTGCATTTTATAATCCGAATATTCGGTTTATATAGTGCAGGGGATGGTGGGGGCAGCTCTAGAGGTGTCTGGGGGCTGTGGCGTGCTGGCTGGGGGCTGCAGGAGGCAGCGGGAGGTCACGTGCTCCATCACCGCGGTGCTGAAATCGCACCGCGGTGATGAAACTTGAGGGCGCAGCGCATATTACATTACCTGCACCCCTTCACTGAGGGCACGTGCCTCCCCCAATGTTTGATATAGCCCCCGAGCACACAGAGATGATGTCACTCTGCTGAGCCGATCACATGACCGGCTTCACAGAAGCAGGAAGTGCGGGCACAGCGGCATGGAGGGAGACACCTGGGACATTGCTGGAAAGGGTATCGGTTTTGTTATTTTATTTTGGCAGCAGCATGGGGGGCCATATCAAACGTGTGCCAGCAGTGGGGGACGTGTGCCAGCAGTGGGGGACATGTGCCTTTACAGGGGGACGTGTGCCAGCAGTGGGGGATGTGTGCCATTACAGGGGGACGTTTGCCAGTAGTGGGGGACGTGTGCCATCACAGGGGGACGTGTGCCAGCAGTGGGGGACGCGTGTCATCACTGGGGGACGTGTGCCATCACTGAGGGCCATGATTCAGCACAGGGGGATGTGTGCCAGTACTGGAGGATGTTTGCCATCACTGGGGGACATGTGCCAGCTATAACCAGATTAAGAGGGCCATATCTAGGATGGGGTGGCTATATCCCAGGATGATGGAACTATGAGGGACATATACCCTATTTGATTCGTTAGACGGACACTGGCATTCTAAAACGGACCCCATTTAACATAAAAAATAATTTTTTTCTCTTTTCCTTCACCAAATTTGGGGGTGCATCTTATAATCAGGTGCGTCTTATAAAGCGAAAAATACGGTACTTTATAATTTGGTGTTAATGACAAGAGAAGAGAAAGTAAAACAAAAAATAAAATAAAAGAGAAAAACTTATCTTGAGTAGCGGGGGAGCGGCATGTTCGTAACAGTTAAACAGGGGTTAGCTTTTTTGGGGGGGGGGTAATTCTATGGGATGGCGTGTGGGTATCTATGGGTTGTTCATTGATCTGGTCATCAAGGTGCTTCACTTTCTTTATAGAGCTTAGTGTTATTGTGTATTTTACATTGATAGTGACATTACTCTGTGAAGGTCATGGTTTTCGTTTTTGGTTATCCAGGGTTCCCATATAGCCCTGAAGAGGTACATGGTGTCTTTCTGTTTTTTTCTATTTTCTCGAAGAGCATTATGGAGTGGATACGGCGCTTTTCTTGCTCTGGTGATAGCAAGTCCGTGTTCCATTGTTTGGCTATGTGGTTTTTGGTGGCCATGGTTATGTAGGTGAGTAGCCGATATGTTTTGTTACTTGTGTTAGGTGGTTTGTCCCCAAAAAGTAGTACTGGTGGAGTGAGTTTGTTATCTAGAGTGAAGTCGATTAACTTTATGGTGTCATTCCAAAGGGATTTTACGACGGGGAATGTCCACCATGTGTGGAGTGTGTCCCCTACTGTGTCACAGCCTCTGAAGCATCTGTCAGGCTTGGAGCTGTATATGTTGTGTAAGAAGTTGGGGACACAGTGCGTCCTGTGTAGAAGCTTAAAGGAAGTTTCCGTTAGTGATACCTGATGGCTTCCCTTCATGATGCTTTCGTGACATCTGTACCATTTTTCTGGTGTGAGCTTGATTCCCAGGTCTAGTTCCCATTGTACCATAGCTTTTAGCTTACGACTATCCTTTGGGTGGTTGAGCGTAGTGTATATTTGGGATATTGATCCTTTTCCCAGGGGGTCATGCAGCATTTGAGTTCAAATGCTGTCACTTTTGGGTGTGTTATTGTTTTGAGTATGGTATGTATGAAGTGGTATATTTGCTCTACTCTGAAGGTTTCTGTGGGTGGGATTTTATAGCTGATAATGAGTGCGTGCTTGGGCATAAGTGTCGAGTGGTTAAGGAGATGTTGTAGTCTGCATACATTGTTTTCTTCCCACCATGTGTGGTTTTTGGAGGAGACCCCAGGTTGAAACATTGGGTTGTTAAATGGCTCCAATAATGGTGACGGGTGGGATTGGAGGGAGTATTGGAATCTTATGGATCTCCATAGTTGTAGGGTGTGGAGGGTGTATGGTGAGTACGTGTTTAGGTTTTCTAGTAGAGTCCCCGTGGCCCAGAGGAGTCTATTAGAATCACTGCACACATACACTTAAGGAGTTTTTTTGTTTGTTGGTGAAATTTAGTGAAACAAGTGCTCTTATAGTGATTGCGACAGAATGACGTTTCGGTCATTCAAGACCTTGATCACATAAGTCGCCTTGAGCTATGTTGTGGTTCATGAAGGATGTGGTCCTTATGGTCAGTATATGAACAGCGGGTATGCCCTTAGTAGTTCTGAACTGAGGGCTGTCCTGTACAGGGTAATGGTCACTAATGCCTTTAGATTAGCCAGGGTCAGAGCGGTCGCTCTATGTGGGGTGGTGGCACGGCGGTGGAGTGTGTTCACACTCAGTTGTAGCAAGGAGGAGTGACCCAGAGGAGACCTTTCAAGGTGTATGGGGCTAGTTGTGCGTTCTCTATGTGGATCCATAGGGGAGTGTTCTGCTCTGCATGTATTTTTGCCATTTGTGCTGCCCTGTAGTAGTGTATGAAGTTCGGCAGCGATACACATCCTTTTGATTTGTGTTTATGTAAAGTCTGCATGGATATGCGTGGTCTCTTATATTCCATATGAATCGGTTGATTTGGGAGTGGATCGTTTTGAATATGGACTTTGGTATTAGTATTCGTAGTGAGCGGAAGAGATATAGGAATTGGGGTAGTGTGACCATCTTTACCGTGTGAACTCTTCCTAAAAAGGAGAGCGTTGGGGTTGACCATTTGTTTAGATTCTGTTCTAGTTTTTGCAGTATGGGGCTGTAGTTATATTTGTATAGGGTGTTTTTATGGGATGTGAGGTTGGTTCTGAAATAGGGAATGTAGTGCTCTTTGTGTGTAAATTTAAAGTTGGATAGAATTAGGTTTCGGTCATTGGCTTGGGTGTTAATAAAGATTATTTCCGATTTATCTACGTTTACTTTCAGTCCTGAAATCTCCTCGAATTGTTTGAGGATGGCTATCAAGTTTGGAAGTGATATGTGGGGGTTCGTTAGGGTCAGTAGTAGGTCATCTGCGAAGAGGCTTACTTTATAGGTGTGTTTCCCCTATTATGGTGCCTGTGATATCTGGATGGGATCGTATCTTTTGGGCTGAGGGTTCCATAATCATAGCGAATAAGGCCGGTGATAGGGGGCATCCCTGCCTCGTGCCTCTTTTTATGAGTATTGGTTTCAGGGAGGTGGATGGGAGTTTTTTGGTATTCGATCGGGTTGTTGTAGAGGAGTTTAAGGGAGTTTATCAATTGTTGAGGTAGCCCCAATCTGTTCAGAACTTGGAATAGGTATGGCCAGGCAACTGAGTCAAAGGATTTTTCTATGTCTAGAGCCAGGACAGTTAGGAGTGAGTTGGATTTGTTGGCATTGTGTATTATATTGAGGTTCCTACATATGTTGTCTGGTGCTTGTCTCGAAGGTATGAAACCCACCTGGTCTTTGTGCATAAGGTTAGGGAGGCAGGTATTTATTCTGTTGGTTAATATGACCGTGAAGATTTTAAGGTCTATGTTTAATAGGGAGATGGGCCTGTAGTTTTTGATGAGTAGTGGGTCTTTTTTTGGTTTTGGGATGACAGCGATATGTGCTGTGTAAAATTCTTGGGACATGGTTTGTCCTGAGAGTAAGTTGTTGCAATATGCGCTGTGAGACATGCCGGCGCTATGGCATGTGGCTGGCATGACTCCCGTGACCGGCGGTAATGTGGGATTGCTAAACCCTGCAGCATGCACAGGGTAAGTGCAGGTTGGCTCGGTAGCAGCACACACAGGGTTAACTGCTGCTGCTGAAAGCTGAGGTCTGTGTAAAGGAGTGATTACAAAACACACTAGATTGCACCTGTGTGAGAGGCAGTCTTCCAGAAGCCTGCAAAGGTGCAGGACACAGGTTGAGGCTGGAGAAGCATATCCCAAACCTGCGCACCTGTAGGTGAGGATACTGAGAGAGACTGAGACATGGAAAGCCTACAGCTTGCTGAGCTGTGAGGAAAAGGCAGACATCCATAGTCTGAAAAGCCGTCCCTCAGAGGCCCTGTGTGGACGGATTACAGGCCGTGTGTGAGGTAACCGGACTGAGTTGTTGTAAAGCCAAACGAAGGCTTATGTTTTGCTTTGCACTATGCGGTTTATACTGTCTTAAATAAACCCGCTGGACTTAGTACACGAAAGAGACTGTTGCAGTGTTTATGGTTTTGTGCTGCTAAGTGAGTGTACCCCGACCCGCTATGTGATCACTACGTCACAGCGCGTATGTGGTTCGTTAGTATGTCCTGGAATTTTTTGTAGTATAATGCGGTCAGTCCGTCCGGGCCTGGTGCTTTACCTACTTTTAGTTGTTTGATGGTGGTCAGTATCTCTTCTTCTGTTATTGGTGAGTGTAGTTTTGCCGCGTAGCTCGGGGTTAGGGATGGTAGTGGTATAGTGGCTAGGAATTTGTCAATTTTGGGTTTGGTGGAGTTTGGGTTGTCATTATATAAATTCTGGTAGAATTTGTGGAATGCAGCATAGATATTATTTGGGTTGTGGGTGGTATGTGATTGTTCATCCTTAATTGAGAAAATCATGTTTAGGCGTTCTTTGTCTCTGAGTTTGCGTGCGAGCATTCTGTCCATCTTATTGGAGTATTTATAAAATGTCGCTTGTGTCCACCTAATGGCTCTTTCAGTGCGGGTTGTCAGTATTGTGTTGAGTTGTAGTTTTGTGTTGAATATTTTCTTGGTGAGATATTTGGAGGGGTGGGATTGGTTGGCAAATTCCAATTTACTGAGCTTGTCTCAAGGTCCGCCTGTGTCTCTAGTCTGTCTTTCTTTTTTTTTTTTTTGGAGGCCAGTCGTATAATTATGCCTGTCATGTATTTTTTATGGGTCATCCAAATGTTGACTTCTGGTGATTTGTTTGTGGCGAAGTAAGTTTTGAATTCTTGCTCTATCTGCGTTCTAGTGTGGGGGTTTGTCAGTAGGGATTCGTTGAGTAGCCATCTGTAAAGTGCTGAAGTCTTAGTATCAGTTTTAAATACTGATAGTACACAGTCGTGGTCTGACCAGGAGGACGAGATGTGTCTAGAGTAGAGAAGGGAGGTTAGGTTGCCGGAGTTCGTGAGTATCCAGTCTATTATGGAGTACTAGCTGGGTGCCCGATGCACATGCATCGGGATTCTAGCAGAGCGAGTCTCTGACTCGCAATGGCCGCTTCGCGGCCAATGCTTCGCGCTGCTAAGGCGACTCGCCATGCCCGCAGCGCGGGCATAGCGAGTCGCCTTAGAACTGCTCGCAATGGCCGCTGTGCGGCCAATGCTTCGGGCGTATCCACATGACCACGCTGACTCGCAGCGTGAGCGGACTCAAAAGGGCCAAAAAACCCATTCGTGATTATATAATAGATGAGTGGTGGGCCTTGGAGAAGTAGGTGTAGCCCCTCGAGTGTGTGTGGGTTTCTCTCCATGTGTCTACTAGTTGGTGGGATCTAGGGTATGTGCCCACAGGAAGGTTTTGCTGCGTTTGAGATCAGGTTTTGCCTTGGCTTTATGTAAATTTATGCCAATCTAATCCTGAGTTTTGGAGACAGTGTAAACACCACAGGATATGCTGTATTTTTGTTTTCCAGCAAAACCTATGATTCTAGGATTAGCTTTCCCAACACATTGGTTTTTGTTTGGTGAACAAAGTGGAAACACCTCAGGTTTTGATGTGTTTTAGAAAGAATGAACATGTCAATTCTTTGCTGCACTTTTGCTAAAGTGGAAACACCTGTGGTATTTCCATTTTCTGTAGAGAAAAAAAAACAGTGTGTGTGTGAAAGCTTTTCCCTGCACACATAGGTTTTGATGGAAATGAAAAACTCAGGATTAGATTAGCATAGATTTACATAAAACCAAGGCAAAACCTGCTGTCAAACGCAGCAAAACTTTCCTGTGGGTACATACCCTTAAGTAGGTTTGTAGAGTTTTTCTCTCAGTGTTGGTGATATCGGATAGTTTTTGGGTGGAGCTATCCAATGTCGCGTCTATGGTTATGTTATGTAGGAGGTCATAGGTTGCGTCCCCTATCAGCTTCGTTATGGTACGGATCGTTTTCATTTGCATCAACGGGGGGCATAGCTATTTATGATACAGATTTGTTTTGATTGGACCGTCCCGTGTATTATGAGGTATCTACATTCTTTGTCTGCAGTCACTTGTTCCTGTACGAATGGGAAGGAGTTGTGAAATAGGATGGCCACTCCTCTAGTTTTTTTATGATGGGATTCTAGGTGGGATCTAGTGTATGACTTATGGAAGAATTTTGGGAAGGAGCGGTCTGTAAAGTGTGTTTCCTGTAGTAGTATGATGTCCGGTGTATGTTTTGAGTAGTCTATGAACGCGCGTTTTCTCTTAAATGGGGAGTTGAGTCCTCTGACATTGTGTGATTGTACCTTATACATTCGCAATATGGGGGGACATATTAGCTGTTGTGTGGTGGTGGTCAGTTTGGGTATTCATTTGATGGGAGTTAACCTTGGGGGGGACGGGGGCTGGGTGCGTGAGCATGGTAGGTGGCTAATTTGGGGAGAGATAACCTTGGAGTTGTTGGTGGGGGTGGGGGTTGCGGATGTGCAGGTGGACATAGCGGGTACAATGGGGGTGATATTTGGTGGTTTTTGGGACCGAGTGTTCAGGTCTCTTGAGGTTATGACCATGGGTAGCGTTGGCCCAATATGGGGCAGCACATTTAATCTAGAGGTGTTGTGTTCTCTGTAGGGTGGTTTGTGTGGGGTATGGGTTCGGGATTTGTTGTCTTTTTCAAGAATCATCTGGTTCCAGGGACAATACATTCTCTGTAGGGTGGTTTTTGTGGGGTGTTTTGTTTTGGAGTCGTCTAGTAGTAGGTAGGATTGGGCATTTGGTGTGGGTGGGGGTTGTGTTTATTTGGTGTTTTTGTTTTGGTCATTGTGTCTGGGGGGATTGGGGGTTAGAGTTTTTCGAGCGATGAACCTCTGTCCACTCCCTATTAGGTCTTGGGCGCTGTGGTAGAGCGTTGTTGTCATTTGGAGGGATACCTGCCCTTTCCAGGGCTTGTTGGCCTTCTTCTTCTGTTCTCGGTGAGTAGGTTTTGTTGTTGTAGTGAAAGATCAGGGCATGTGGAAAGCCCCACTTGTATTTGATGTTTGCTTTTAGTAGCGCCGTTGTGGTGCCTTCCATTGCTCGCCTTCTCATTAGGGTCGCTGGGCAGATGTTCGGGAATAGAGCAACTGTGTCTGGTAGTCCTGGCAGAGTAGGTCTGTTGCGTGTGGCTGTGAGGATCAGATCTCTTGATTTTTCATTGTGTAGTTTAAGAACCACGTCTTTTGGTGATGCATCCGACCTGGGTTTTCCTAAAGCTCTGTGTATTCTGGTTATCTGGAAGAAATTGGGGTCTGCTTAAGGAAGTAGAGATTGGAAGAGTTTGGAGGCTGTTGTTTTTAGGTTTGTATCGTTTTCGGGGAGGCCTTTAATTCTAATGTTTCTCTCTTTGATCGATTTTCCATGTCCTCGCATTTCAGCTCCAGGTATTCAATTCTGGTGTCTTGTTCTTGGAGTAGCTTCCGGTCTGTTTCTATAGCATCAGCTGTGTTGTCCATTTGTCTTTCCAGATTCGTCGGTGTGATGAGTGATGTCTTAAAGTTGGCGTGTGAAATTGTCGACCGCTGTCTGGTGCCCGCCGCTGTATTCTGTGTGCTGCATTTTCCTATTTCAAAACCGGGCCAGCAGCCGCGCAGCTCACAGCCCAGGAGCCCCGCGCCAATTACGGCGCAGGAGCCCCGCGCCAATTACGGCGCAGGAGCCCCGCGCCAATTCACGGCGCAGGAGCCCCGCGCCAATCACGGCGCAGGAGCCCCGTGCAAATCACGGCGCAGGAGCCCCAAGCCAATCAGAGGCTATGGACTTACGTGAGCTGGCCTCGGATTGGCTCCCGGTTCCTGCACTGTGATTGGCGCAAGGCTCCTGAGTGGAGATCAGCACACAGCTCCGGAGCTGTTATTCGCTGCTGGGCTCCTGGGCTGTGAGCTGCGCGGCTGCTGGCCCAGTTTTGAAATAGGAGAATGCAGCATACAGAATACAGCGGCGGGCATCGGACAGCGGAGATGAGTCACAGCTGCAGCAGTAAAAACAAGGAATGCCTTATTTTCTGGTCATCATAATGGGAGACCCAGACAATGGGGTTTAGGGCACTGCCCTCCGGAGGTCACACTAGGTACTACAAGTTTTTAGACACCGCCCCCTCCGCTTATAAACCCCTACCGCAGGGAACATCCTCAGTTTTAAACTTAGTGTGCTCGGAGGATCACGCTTTGCTTGCACTTCACTGCATTCTCACAACTTACGTGATGGCGTCTGAATACAAGGTAAAATGGTTCCGGTCGGGACCTGCGACAGCCTCCCCGCTCACCCTTGTGGAACACGCAGGTGGAGGTACCGGAGGGCCTAGAGCCTGGACACTTTGTGTTCTCCCGGTACGCTGTTGCGCTCCTTTCCATCCCTCTCTGGGGGGCTCTGGAGAGTGGGAGATGGGAGCCTTGCACAGCTCCGCTCCGTCCGAGGCCTCCCTAAATGGTGCTTACAGACCGGACTGGAGCCAGCCAAGTCCGAGGCCTCCCTAAATGGTGCTTACACTCCGGACTGGTGCTGAACCCCCGTCCGAGGCCTCCCTAAATGGTGCTTACAGACCGGACCGGCACTGAGGCACTCTGTGTCTCCTGTGTGCCTGGGGGTAGTGTCTGTCACTTTATGTGTCCTGACACTCAGACCGCGCGTTACTCTCGGGTCCGCGGATCTGGAGGTGTACCCTGTGCTGGGGTTACCCTGGCTGACCGCCCTGTGTGTCGCAGGGGCTGAGGCTGTAGGATGCGGATGTTTGTTTGTGCATGCAGTCTGTGTGTGTATTATCACACTACTTCCCGCGCTGCGGGCTCTGGCGCCTTCATACTGAGGCTGCTTGGAGGATGGGAAGCAGCCTGTGCGGTGACGTCATCGATGGGCGGGTGTGTGTGCTTCCCGCGTGTTTCGGCGCCGCCCACGGTTTCACTGTCGGCGGCCATCTTTACCCCTCACTTCCCGGCTGGGATCTGTCTGCAGCGTGCGTCTGCACTCCAGGGGAGACCGGAAACTCTCGCGGAGGTCACACACACACACCGCTTCCTCCTACCGCTTCGCTGCGGTCGGTAAGCCACCGGGATTCCCGGTTTTGTCTGCACAATTTGGCTTATTTTTCCCCTGCTGTGGCGATGTCCTCAGTTAGGAAGCGTGCTGCTAAGGTGGCAGATGCCACCATTACCTGTGCTACATGCAATGGGACTCGGGTGGAGGGGTCCTGCAATAACTGCGGACGCCCGGAGGCCCGGACTGACACTGCTGAGACAGCAGCTCCGGTGCTGTACCCTGAGGTTCAGGTGATCCCAGGGCCATGGGAAACTCAGAATAAGATCAATGAATCTCTGTTGTCCCAACTGTCCTCCATGTCGCAGTCCCTGGAGGCACTTAATAGGAGACTGGACAGCCCAGCTACTCCTTCCAGTTACCCCCGGGTGTCTCCTTCTTCTACTGTGAGACCCCTTAAAAGGACTCGTCGTGAGGATTCACCCGAGCTCCAGGCTCTCTCTGAGGAGGAGCGTCCTTCTGATGATGACGAGGATGATGGGGGTTCAATACTCGGGTCTGTGTCAGAACCACCAGACGGGGTAGAGGATCTGGTGTCCTCAATCAACGAGACCTTACGTCTCGTGACACCCCCTGAGGAGGTGAACGTGCACCCGAAGGAGGTCTATCAATGGCTGCGGCCAGAGGCTAGACCAAGTGGCTCCTTTATGGACCACACTAACTTTGGAAGGGTGGTTAGAGCACCCAGGTTGCATCCTGGGCGGCGTTATGTCCGCAAATCTAAGGACAATCGCTTTCCCTTTCCACAGGAGGTGCTTCAGGAGTGGTCGCAGTCCCCGAAGGTGGACGCTTCCATGACCAGGATTGCTGCACGCTCCCTATTCTCTGCCTCTGACAGCTCCTCGTTGAAGGATGCGACTGATAGACAGGTCGAACAACTCGCCAAGTCTTCTTATGAGGCGGTGGGGTCTTCATTTGCCCCTAATTTTGCCACGGTCTGGACCCTACAGGCGATCACCGCCTGCTTGGATGGGATAACTGAACTGGCTGGATCCAGTTCGGAGGTCCTGGCACTTGCCGATAGGGCTAAGGCCTATGCGGACTACGCCAGGACGGCAACTTTGGAAATTGCCACTCGCTCAGCTGTGGCTTCGGCCAATGCTATAGCGATTCGCAGGCTGTTGTGGCTGCGTCTTTGGGACTCAGATGCCACGTCTAAGAAGATTTTGCAAAATCTTCCGTTCTCTGGTGACAGGCTTTTTGGCACCGAGCTGGACAAGCTGATTAAGGATTCTGCTGAGTCTAAGATCCCGCAGAATAAACCTAAGCCACGGTACACCGTTAAAAGGAACCCAAAGCAGTGGTCCTTTCGCTCCAGCTCGCAGTCATCAGCGACGTCCGCTCGCGCGGACCGAGGGGGCAAGCCCTCGACTCAGTGGCGCTCCAAGGGTCGTCAAAAGAAGCCGGCGGGGGCAGCAGCTGCCACCCCCAAACCCGCTTCTACATGACTCGATCTCTCGTCCTGCCTCCCCACAGGTGGGGGGCCGCCTGTCTCAATTTCAGGACAGGTGGCTTCTTCACGTCCAAGATCAGTGGGTTCGAGACGTAGTCTCGCGAGGCTACAGGATAGAGCTGTCGTCACAGCCGGTACCCCGATTCCATCGGTCGGTCCCTTCTCCAGACAAGGCTCAGGCTTTTCACCTGGTGTTGGAGGGGCTCCGCAGAGACGGAGTAGTGGTTCCAGTGCCTTCTGGGGAGAGGTTCCGGGGTTTTTACTCCAACCTCTTTATCGTCCCAAAGAAGGACGGCTCTTTCCGTCCGGTTCTGGACCTCAAGTTGTTCAACCGTCACGTGTTGGTTCGGAAGTTCCGCATGGAATCCCTGCGCTCCGTGATCGCGGCTGTGTCACAGGGAGACTTCCTGGCGTCCATAGATATCCGGGACGCCTACCTTCATGTGCCCATTGCACCGGCTCATCAGCGCTGGTTACGCTTCGCAGTGGGGGACGAACACTACCAGTTCGTGGCGCTGCCCTTCGGGTTGGCCTCGGCACCGCGGGTGTTCACAAAGGTGATCGCCTCTATGATGGCTCTACTGCATGTTCAGGGACACGCCGTCATACCTTATCTAGACGACCTGCTGGTCAGGGCGCCATCAGAACACCTGTGTCGGGAGAGTCTGGAGGTGACCATACAGTCTCTGGAACAGTTTGGGTGGCTACTCAACGTCCAGAAGTCGACCCTGGTTCCAACCCAGTCCCTGACGTATCTGGGCATGGACTTCCACACAGACTCTGCTCTAGTGTCTCTGCCTCGAGCCAAACAGCTGGCCATCCAATCAGGAGTGCAGGATGTCCTCCTATCACCTCACTCATCCCTACGGGTTTTGATGAAGCTGGTGGGGCGCATGGTAGCAGCAATAGAGGCGGTGCCTTTCGCACAATTTCGCCTCCGTCCTCTTCAGCTGGAGATTCTCCGCAGATGGGACAAGAGGACGTCCTCTCTGAATCGGCTGGTACTTATCTCACAGCAGACCAGGGATTCCCTGCAGTGGTGGCTCCAGCCATATCACCTGTCACGGGGCCGGTCCTTCCTCAAACCGTCATGGTTAGTGGTGACCACCGACGCCAGTCTGAGGGGCTGGGGTGCGGTGTTCTTACACCACAGGGCTCAGGGCCTATGGACTCAGGCGCAGTCAGCGTTGCAGATCAACGTACTGGAGATCAAGGCGGTCTATCTGGCGCTCCTGGCGTTTCAGACGTTCCTGTCAGGACAGCCCATCCGGGTTCAGTCCGACAATGCGACTGCCGTCGCCTATATAAATCATCAGGGAGGGACCAGAAGTGCTCAGGCCCTCGCCGAAGTCCACCGCATTCTATCCTGGGTGGAGGACAACGACTGCCTGATCTCCGCAGTTCACATCCCAGGGGTCGAGAACTGGGAGGCCGATTACCTGAGCCGGCAGGGGATGGACGCCGGAGAGTGGTCTCTTCATCCGGACGTCTTCCGGGACATCTGCAGCAGATGGGGCACCCCGGACGTGGATCTGATGGCCTCGCGGCTGAATCATCAGGTGCCACAATACATGGCGAGATCATGGGATCCTCAGTCTCTGGGGGCAGACGCCCTGATCCTGAGTTGGTCCAGCTTCCATCTTCAGTATGTGTTCCCGCCTCTGGCTCTGATTCCCAGGGTTCTGTGGAAGATCAGGTCGGAGTGCAGGGTAGCCATTCTAGTGGCTCCAGATTGGCCCAGGAGGTCCTGGTATCCGGACCTGTGGCGACTGTCAGGCGGACTCCGGTGGGCTCTTCCAGAACGCGCAGATCTGCTCGCGCAAGGCCCATTCTTCCACCTCAATTCCAGGGCCCTCAGGTTGACTGCATGGCTCTTGAGGCCTGGCTGCTGACGTCCAGGGGCTTCTCTCCTACGGTTGTTGCCACTATGACTCGGGCTAGGAAGCCTGTTTCCAGGAAGATGTACCACAGAACGTGAAAGATTTTCTTCACCTGGTGTGCCTCGGGTGGTCGGTCCCCGTGGCCCTTGTCCATTCCGACTTTGTTGGCTTTCCTTCAGTCGGGGTTGGAATTGGGGTTATCCCTAGGCTCTTTGAAGGGTCAAGTGTCAGCTCTTTCAGTGCTGTTTGACAAGCGCTTGGCGCTCCTTCCCAAGATCCGTCAGTTTCTGCAGGGAGTGTCTCGGGTGGTTCCGCCCTACAGGCGACCACTGGACCCTTGGGACCTTAACATGGTCCTGGCGGCACTGCAGAAACCGCCGTTTGAGCCGCTGAGAGACATTTCTCTGTCTCGTCTGTCCCAGAAGGTGGTCTTTCTGGTGGCGATTACGTCTCTGAGACGGGTCTCAGAATTGGCTGCATTATCGTGCAAGTCGCCCTTTCTGGTGGTTCACCAAGACAAGGTGGTGTTGCGCCCGCGGCCAGAATTCTTGCCAAAGGTGGTTTCCACTTTTCACCTGAACCAGGAGATTGTTCTCCCATCATTTTGCCCCGCTCCCGTTCATCAGGTCGAGCGCGATCTCCATACTCTGGATCTCGTGAGGGCTGTACGCATTTATGTGTCCAGGACTGCCTCCTTCCGGAGTTCGGATTCATTATTTATCTTTACGACAGGTCGCTGTAAGGGGTCCGCGGCATCGAAGTCAACCTTGGCCAGATGGATCAAGGCTCCCATTCAGGAGGCCTACCGGTCTTCTGGTTTGCCTCTCCCGGTGGGATTGAAGGCTCACTCTACCAGAGCTGTCGGTGCCTCCTGGGCTTTGCGACATCGAGCTTCTGCTCTACAGGTGTGTCAGGCAGCCACCTGGTCCAGCCTGCACACTTTCTCTAAGCACTATATGGTGCATGCCCATGCCTCTGCGGATGCAAGTTTGGGCAGGCGGGTCCTCCAGGCGGCGGTTGCCCACCTTTGAGGGGGACCATGTGTTATCCGTCTTTGAGGAACTCTTCCCGCCCTGGGGTATTGCTTTAAGGACATCCCCATTGTCTGGGTCTCCCATTATGATGACCAGAAAAAAGACAATTTTGTTTACGTACCGTAAATTCTTTTTTCTTTAATCATCAATGGGAGACCCAGCACCCACCCAGTTGTTCCGTTGCATATTTTGCAGTTGATCTGTTCCCTGTTGGGACAGTGTTATCCGGGTTGTTGAACCGTTTGTACACGGTTTCTTCCCGACGTTTCGGGTGTGGTTTATTTGTCTCCTCGCAGCTTATGGACCAAACTGAGGATGTTCCCTGCGGTAGGGGTTTATAAGCGGAGGGGGCGGTGTCTACAAACTTGTAGTACCTAGTGTGACCTCCGGAGGGCAGTGCCCTAAACCCCATTGTCTGGGTCTCCCATTGATGATTAAAGAAAAAAGAATTTACGGTACGTAAACAAAATTCTCTTTTTTCGTGGTGGTGCCTTTATATTTGCAGGCACATGGCATCCTCTAGCTTACTTTCAGGAAAATGTTGTATATAAGGCGCACCGCACTATAAGGCGCACTTTTGATTTTAGAGAAAATCTTAGGCTTTTAGGTGTGCCTTATAGTGCAGAAAATACGGTAGTTCCCTGGGTCAACACCCTACCAAAGAATCTAGTACAGGGTTGGTCATTTATATGGATGCACCTAAATAAAATGGGAATGGTTGGTGATATCAACTTTATGTTTGTAGCACATTAGTATATGGCAGAGGGAAGACTTTTCCAGATGGGTGGTGACCGTGGTGGCCATTTTGAAGTCTTGCCATTTTGGATCCAGCTTTATTTTTTTCAATGGGAAGAGGGTCATGTGACACATCAAACCTATTGAGAATTTCATAAGAAAAACAATGGTGTGCTTGGTTTTAACATAACTTTATTATTTCATGAGATATTTACACATTTCTGACCACTTATAAAATGTGTTCAAAGTGCTGCCCATTGTGTTGGATTGTCAATGCAACCCTCTTCTCCCACTCTTGACACACTGATAGCAACACCGTAGAAGAAATCCTATTACAGGCTTACAGTATCCATTGTTTCAATTGCTGCACATCTCGAATCTTCACAGCATAGACAATTGCCTTCAGAGTGATGAGGCAAACTATTTTTGTGAATGATGAAGTTAACATACAAAATCACCACTATTGTTCTGACACTAACCCACAGTGGTTAGATCCCTCCAAGACTGAACACAAAAATTGATGGTATGGTGTGATATACAGTTAGGGCCAGAAATATTTGGACAGTGACACAATTTTCGCGAGTTGGGCTCTGCATGCCACCACATTGGATTTGAAATGAAACCTCTACAACAGAATTCAAGTGCAGATTGTAACGTTTAATTTGAAGGGTTGAACAAAAATATCTGATAGAAAATGTAGGAATTGTACACATTTCTTTACAAACACTCCACATTTTAGGAGGTCAAAAGTAATTGGACAAATAAACATAACCCAAACAAAATATTTTTATTTTCAATATTTTGTTGCGAATCCTTTGGAGGCAATCACTGCCTTAAGTCTGGAACCCATGGACATCACCAAACGCTGGGTTTCCTCCTTCTTAATGCTTTGCCAGGCCTTTACAGCCGCAGCCTTCAGGTCTTGCTTGTTTGTGGGTCTTTCCGTCTTAAGTCTGGATTTGAGCAAGTGAAATGCATGCTCAATTGGGTTAAGATCTGGTGATTGACTTGGCCATTGCAGAATGTTCCACTTTTTTGCACTCATGAACTCCTGGGTAGCTTTGGCTGTATGCTTGGGGTCATTGTCCATCTGTACTATGAAGCGCCGTCCAATCAACTTTGCAGCATTTGGCTGAATCTGGGCTGAAAGTATATCCCGGTACACTTCAGAATTCATCCGGCTACTCTTGTCTGCTGTTATGTCATCAATAAACACAAGTGACCCAGTGCCATTGAAAGCCATGCATGCCCATGCCATCACGTTGCCTCCACCATGTTTTACAGAGGATGTGGTGTGCCTTGGATCATGTGCCGTTCCCTTTCTTCTCCAAACTTTTTTCTTCCCATCATTCTGGTACAGGTTGATCTTTGTCTCATTTGTCCATAGAATACTTTTCCAGAACTGAGCTGGCTTCTTGAGGTGTTTCTCAGCAAATTTAACTCTGGCCTGTCTATTTTTGGAATTGATGAATGGTTTGCATCTAGATGTGAACCCTTTGTATTTACTGTCATGGAGTCTTCTCTTTACTGTTGACTTAGAGACAGATACACCTACTTCACTGAGAGTGTTCTGGACTTCAGTTGATGTTGTGAACGGGTTCTTCTTCACCAAATAAAGTATGCGGCGATCATCCACCACTGTTGTCATCCGTGGACGCCCAGGCCTTTTAGAGTTCCCAAGCTCACCAGTCAATTCCTTTTTTCTCAGAATGTATCCAACTGTTGATTTTGCTACTCCAAGCATGTCTGCTATCTCTCTGATGGATTTTTTCTTTTTTTTCAGCCTCAGGATGTTCTGCTTCACCTCAATTGAGAGTTCCTTTGACCGCATGTTGTCTGATCACAGCAACAGCTTCCAAATGCAAAACCACACACCTGGAATCCACCCCTGATCTTTTAACTACTTCATTGATTACAGGTTAACGAGGGAGACGCCTTCAGAGTTAATTGCAGCCCTTAGAGTCCATTGTCCAAATTACTTTTGGTTCCCTTGAAAAAGAGGAGGCTATGCATTACAGAGCTATAATTCCTAAACCCTTTCTCCGATTTGGATGTGGAAACTCTCATATTGCAGCTGGGAGTGTGCACTTTCAGCCCATATTATATATATAATTGTATTTCTGAACATGTTTTTGTAAACAGCTAAAATAACAAAACTTGTGTCACTGTCCAAATATTTCTGGCCCTAACTGTATGTGATGCAAAGATAGTGGGGCCAGTCTTCATCAATGGAAACCTCAATGCCACTGGATATCTGAAATTGCTAAATGATTCAGATATCCAGTGGCATTGAGGTTCCCATTGATGAAGAATGGCCCCACTAGCTTTGTACCCCATATACCACACCAAACCATCAGATTTGTGTTCCAACAGTCTTGGGGGGATCTATACACTGTAGGTTAGTGTCAGACCAATAGCGGTGGTTTTGTGTGTTGACACAAACTATTTTTGTGAATGATGAAGTTAACATACAAAATCTCCACTATTGGTCTGACACTAACCCACAGTGGATAGATCCCTCAAAGACTGAACATAAAAATTGATGGTATGGTGTGATATGTGATACAAAGATATTGAGCCAGTCTTCATCAATGGAAATTTCAATGCCACTGGATATCTGAAATTGCTACATTATTCAGATATCCAGATGCATTGAGGTTTCCATTGATGAAGAATGGCCCCACTATCTTTGTACCCCATATACCATACCATCAATGTTTGTGTTCCAACAGTCTTGGAGGGATCTATCCACTGTGGGTTAGTATCAGACCAATAGCGGTGGTTCTGTTTGTTATCTTCACCATTCACAAAAAAGTTTGCCTCATCTCTCATATGAAGGTACTGTATATACTCGTGTACAAGCCGACCCGTGTATAAGCCGACCCCCCTACTTTTGCCCCCAAAACCTGGGAAAACCTATTGACTCATGTATAAGTCGAGGGTGGACCCCAGTACAGGTATACAGCCCCAGCAGTGTGGTATACAACAGCCCCAGTGGTATATACAGCAGCAGCCCCAGTGGTATGTACAGCAGCAGCCCCAGTAGTTAGTATTCAGCAGCCTCAGAGGTATATACAGCAGACCCAGTGGTAGTATACAGCAGCCCCAGAGGTGTATACAGCAGCCCCAGTGGTAGTATACAGCAGCCCCAGAGGTATATACAGGCCCAGTGGTAGTATACAGCAGCCCCAGTGGTATATACAGCCCCAGTGGTAGTATACAGCAGCCCCAGTGGTATATACAGCCCCAGTGGTAGTATACAGCAGCCCCAGAGGTATATACAGCCCCAGTGGTAGTATACAGCAGCCCCAGTGGTATATACAGCCCCAGTGGTAGTATACACGCAGCCCCAGTGGTATATACAGCCCCAGAGGTAGTATACAGCCCCCCCATCAGTATACAGACCCCCCGCCTTGTGCACAATCCTGTAAAGGAAGAGATTAGTATACTTATCACTGTCCCACTGCCGCTGTCCCGCCGCCGTCATCTCGCTCCTCCGTCTTCTTCCGGCATGGAGGCTGAAGAGAAAGGTCCCTGACTGCTGCCCTGCTTTGTGCCATGCTTCCTACGATCTGTGGCTGCTTCCCCAGTAATCTCCTGTGTCCTGCGATCTGCTGCCACCTTCTCAATTGATTCAATTACAATTGCTCAATTGCAAATATGTCATCAAGGATCACAGGTATCCGACAAAGTTCAAAGTGGCGCTTCCCAAAAGAAATTTTTCATAGCCTCATTAATGTGAAAAAATGAAAAACAATTATTCTAGTTAATCAATAAACCACAACATGTTTAAGCTAATTTTTCCACAATAGCCTTCTTCAAGTGATAAAAAATAGAATCAAAAGCACATAAAACCGTGGTCCGCACACAACAGCAGTTTTAATGGAAAATGTTTCATTTTTTCACATTAATGAGGATATGAAAAATTTATTTTGGGAAGCTCCACATTGATCTTTAAGTCGGATACTTGTGATCCTTTATGCTATTCTTAGGAGAGTGTTTTGAGTCTCTTCTAAATATCGATCCTGTGCTGCATACCTGTGGAATAAGGAATCTATCTACTGAATCCCCTGGATAAAGATTTTTCTCATGAAATTAGATTTTATTAAAGCCTCAATATACTGGACACCTGGTGAGCATAACACTTGTTAAAAATTACAGAATGAAATTACCAGCTATTCTTATATCAGAGCCACTGGTCTTTATTTTCATCTTATAGCGAAACCCTCCTAAAACATGTCATCAATAAAACAGGCCCACAATATGATCCTCTCAACGCTAGCAACTGGTGTATCTCTAAGGGTGCCGTTACAGCGAGATGTCGCCGGCGAATGGCGGGGGCGCGCACGCTCTTGCCGCCCCCCGCCAGCGTTGCCGCCCCCCGTTTAGACGGGGCGACATCTCCAGCCCCGCGCCGGAGATCTGTCAGGCGGCATCGCCAACGGGGTGTCTGGAAACCCCAGCGGCGATGCAGGACAATGGGAGCCTGTGGCTCCCATTGCCTGACAGGTCGCCGGCGCCTAGTTACATGGGGCGATGTGTGCACATCACTCCATGATGGTCGCCTGGTTTCAGAGCACTGCTCTGAAACCAGGAGACCTCCAGGCATCGGCGACATCACCCCTTCACATGAGCCGACGTAGGGGCGATGACGCTGGCGATAGGCCACGTCCCCATGTTGCCTCTGTTATGGGCGGCGATGTCGCCCCATGTAACGGCACCCTAAAAGTAATGGATCACTCCCACCAGCCCAGGAGTAGAATGACATCTTTGTAATTTGGAAGGGTGACCATGACACCTTTTAAGACCATGGTAGAAGCCCTCAACGTTAACAGTCTGAGACTCCATTTTTTTTTTTTTAATCAGATAAATTTTTATTCAAAATTAAATTTGTATACACAACACAGTCAGTATATTCGCATTATAAAGTATTACAATCAAGATAATACCCTCAATCCCACTCCCTCCCCCCTCCCAAACAGCATACATTCCCACCCCACAACATTATAGCATGGAACAGATAATTACACCATATGTACATTTACTTACATCTTCCAATCAATGTACATCTATAGGCGGAGAGGACCAATGCCACTCCATGTATAGCTACTCAATTTAGCCATACTGTAACCATGGTGACCAGACCTTCTCAAATAGTTGGAGTTTCCTTTTCTTGCTATAGACTCCTCTTTCCAGTCCGACCACTTGGTTAACACAAGAGATAAACTCCCCTCTAGTCGGCGGATCCTGCTGTATCCAACGTCTGGCGATCAATTTACGCGACACATATAACAATTTAGCTAAAACCGTTTTAAATGCATTGTCAATCACTATTTCCTCTACGTAGCCCAATAAACAAACTAATGGTTCCCTGGGTATAACACACCCGTAGGCACCCTCTATCCTGTTGAGAACTGTGATCCAAAATGCGGACAGTCTGGGGCATGACCACATCATATGAAAGA
This sequence comes from Allobates femoralis, assembly GCA_033576535.1. Taxonomy (NCBI): domain Eukaryota; kingdom Metazoa; phylum Chordata; class Amphibia; order Anura; family Aromobatidae; genus Allobates; species Allobates femoralis. Next base: position 141,885,192 of record JARQOC010000011.1, read on the forward strand.
TGCCAGCCTCATCTCCCATCGCGGACATCCAGAGTCAGTCCTCAGACCCATCCTGAATAACAGTATCCGGGAACTATACACCCTATGTGTCACATACAGGTGGCATAACCTGGCCGACTCACTTATGGACAACTGAGGCACTCCCTCCAACACACTTTCCCATACCTCATCAGTAATCTGTCCCACTTCTTCCCACTTAGTTTTCATTTTAATTGGGTGTTTGAGTAGAAAGGAATGCAATAGGTCTCTCTACGTACTGGAGATGACTCCCCTCGAGAGGCCACCACCACACACATAATCTAAAACTAACTCTACCTGTAATGACAAGCTTTCTTTCGCATTTTGCGCCAAAACATGTTTCAGTTGTTCGTAGTGGTGCCACTCAGAGGGAGACAATCCAGACTCTTCTCTCAACTGTGTGAAGGGTTTCAGTCCCTGCTGATTTAAGGAAGCAAAAAGCAAAACATTGATCATTTCACACAAAACTCTAAAAATGGGCCAGACAAAAGTATTGGCACCCTCAGCCTAATACTTGGTTGCACAACCTTTAGCCAAAATAACTGCAATCAACCGCTTCCGGTAACCATCAATGAGTTTCTTACAATGCTCTGCTGGAATTTTAGACCATTCTTCTTTGGCAAACTGCTCCAGGTCCCTGATATTTGAAGGGTGCCTTCTCCAAACTGTCATTTTTAGATCTCTCCACAGGTGTTCTATGGGATTCAGGTCTGCACTCATTGCTGGCCACCTTAGAAGTCTTCAGTGCTTTCTCTCAAACCATTTTCTAGTGCTTTTTGAAGTGTGTTTTGGGTCATTGTCCTGCTGGAAGACCCATGACCTCTGAGGGAGACCCAGATTTCTCACACTGGGCCCTACATTATGCTGCAAAATTTGTTGGTAGTCTTCAGACTTCATAATGACATGCACACGGTCAAGCAGTCCAGTGCCAAAGGCAGCAAAGCAACCCCAAAACATCAGGGAACCTCTGCCATGTTTGACTGTAGGGACCGTGTTCTTTTCTTTGAATGCCTCTTTTTTTCCTCCTGTACACTCTATGTTGATGCCTTTGCCCAAAAAGCTCTACTTTTGTCTCATCTGACCAGAGAACATTCTTCCAAAACGTTTTAGGCTTTCTCAGGTACGTTTTGGCAAACTCCAGCCTTGCTTTTTTACGTCTCGGGTAAGAAGTGGGCTCTACCTGGGTCTCTACCATACAGTCCCTTTTCATTCAGACGCCGACGGATAGTACGGGTTGACACTGTTGTACCTTCAGACTGCAGGGCAGTTTGGATGTTAGTCGAGGTTCTTTATCCACCATCCGCACAATCTTGCGTTGAAATCTCTCGTCAATTTTTCTTTTCCGTCCACATCTAGGGAGGTTAGCCACAGTGCCATGGGCTTTCAACTTCTTGATGACACTGCGCACGGTAGACACAGGAACATTCAGGTCTTTCGAGATGCACTTGTATCCTTGAGATTGCTCATGCTTCCTCACAATTTGGTTTCTCAAGTCCTCAGACAGTTCTTTGGTCTTCTTTTCTCCATGCTCAATGTGGTACACACAAGGACACAGGACAGAGGTTGAGTCAACTTTAATCCATGTCAACTGGCTGCAAGTGTGATTTAGTTATTGCCAACGCCTGTTAGGTGCCACAGGTAAGTTACAGGTGCTGTTAATTACACAAATTAGAGAAGCATCACATGATTTTTTCTAACAGTGTCAATATTTTTGTCCAACCCCTTTTTTATGTTTGGTGTGGAATTATATCCAATTTGGCTTTAGGGCAATTCTTTTTGTGTTTTTTTCATTGAAGACACACTAAATGAAGATAATACCAAAGAATTTGTGATTGCAATCATTTTCAGGAAGAAACTGAGTATTATCTGACAGAATTGCAGGGGTGTCAATACTTTTGGCCACAATTGTATATGATACCTTTTCGTACCCACTCCACTAGTGTACCTATCTTGCTGACCTCCGGAAGGTTACTATTCTCCTATATTGGCGTATATTTAGTTACCAAGGTAACCCCTCTCATCTGTTTAATCTTGGTCCAGACCCTACACACAAGATCTAGCGTGGGATATAACCTCCCCAATCAGCGAAATGAACCAACCTCCAACCCCATCACCAAGGGAGATTTATCCAGTATGTACCCCAGTAATCCATGGATCGGAGACACCATGTCCTGATCCACCCAGCCTCGCAAATGTTGACTCTGAGCTGCCAATAAATATATTCTCGGATTTGGTAACGCTAGTCCACCGTCATCCTTCGGTCTCTGCAAAAAAACTAGTTTAAGTCTTGGTTGCTTCTTACCCAAAATCAGGTCCCTGAATAAGGAATGAACCCCCTTTAAAATTACCCTGGGGGATCCATACTGAGGCATTGTGGACCACATAGAGTACCCTGGGCATCAGCACCATTTTGATAAGATTGATCCTTCCCACCACTGAAAGGCGCAGCTTATTCCAGGCCGTTACTTTAGTCCTCAGTTGTTTCATTAGAGGCGTTAAATTGAGGTTAAGGTATTCCGCTATTGGGATGGAAACCTGAATGCCCAAGTATCTAAACTGGCTCACAACGCGCAGCCGATTAACCCCTTCCCTGTTGTCTGGCCAAGTTACCCCTTCGTCTACCCCAAATAGGTTTGACTTTGTCCAGTTAATAGATAGTCCAGAAAGCCTCCCAAATCTGTCAATCATCTGCATGGCATGGTCCAATGAGGGCCCCGGGTCCCTTAAAAACAGCAAAATGTCATCCACATAGAGGGTAATCTTTTCTTCCAAAGCCCCGTACCTAAATCCCTGAACTTCCTTGTCCTGCCGAAAAGTGGTCGCTAACGGCTCAACTGCCAGGGCAAAAAGAAGAGGTCAGAGTGGGCAACCCTGTCTAGTCCCCCTGTGTAAATTCACTTTTGGTGAAAACATACCATTAACTCTAATCTTAGCTGAAGGTCGGGCATGTAATAGTTTCACCCATGATATAAATTGGGGGCCAAAGCCCAAACATTGCAGAACAGCCCATAGATATTCCCACTCCACGCTATCAAGCGCTTTATGCGCATCCAGTGAGGCAATCAATCTCTTTCCAGAGTTGTCCGCGGGCAGCTGCATATTCAGATATAAACGTCTTATATTCGTCGCCGTGGAACTATTGGGCATAAAGCCTGACTGGTCCGGGTGAATTAAATTAGATATCACTTCCGTGAGCCGATTTGCAAGTACTTTGGCTAGATTTTTACATCCGACATTAACAACGATATGGGCCTATACGACTCGGGTAATGTTGGGTCTTTATCATCTTTGGGGACTACAATTATTATCGCTTCTCTCATAGAAGCTGGCAGAATCTCCCGCTCCCTAGCCTCCTCAAAGACCCTCAACAAATCAGGCAGTAATACCTCTTCCAATTGTTTGTAAATTTCCTCCAGCAAGCCATCCGCACCCGTAGCCTTCCCATTAGCCATACCACGCAGTGCCCTACTCAATTCTTCTATTGTGATAGGGGCATCCAGTTTATCCCTTTTTTCTATTGTAAGTCTGGAAAGTGTCACTGCCCACAAGAAATTACCCAGATCTCGCATCTGTAGCCCCCCTCTTGAAGAATAAAATTCTGTATAAAAGTCAGCAAATGTCCTCAAGATATCCTTACTCTCTGACCGGGGCGCCAGTATTTGAATGAATACAATGTATAAATGGGTTCTGTCACTGAGCTGCTGCCACCACCGTCAATAAATGTCCCACTTTTTCTCTTTCCTCAAAGAATTTTACCGTTTGAAAGGCACGTCTCCTTGCCTCTTTCTCCATTAATACACGGTTCATCTCTTCCTGGGCCAATCTCAAATTTCGTCTAGTGGCTGGTGCTGAGACTCCATTTTACATCGGAGAGCAACGATACACAGGTGCCCTTTCTGGATGTGTTAATCCCGAAGGATGATCTAGGCCACATTCAAATAAGCACCTATCGCAAACCCACAGCAACAAATTCGCTGCTTAGGTGGGAGAACGGACATCCCTTCTGCCTGAAAAAGGAATAGCTAAAGGGTACATTAAGTGCCTCTTTCAGTCAATATCCAGATCTTTATGAGTTTAAAGATATGACAAGGGAAATACCAAAGCCAGTTATCCATCCGCAGACAGCTGTTTCAGGGTTTTGCCCCTCATCAGTGTGGAGTAGGATTCTGGCTAGGAGGGATCAATGCCTGGTAGACCAACATCACGAAACAATCACTGACATCTGGTCTCCCTGAGATCAGTGATTGTTTCGTGAGGGTGATCAATAAGACCTACAAGGAAGAACGTGACTGCAACAGTAAAGGCCCTGTCACATATAAAGAGATCGCTAACGAGATCGCTATTGGGTCACGAAATCCGTGACGCAACAGCGATGTCGTTCTGTGTGACACGCACCAACGATCTGGCCCCTGCTGTGAGATCGTTGATCGTTACACACTGCTCTGGGTCATTCCTGCATCGTTGGTCTCCCGCTGGGAACGCTACATCGTTGTGTTTGACAAAGATAATGAGCAACGATATCAATGCTACTCTATGGAAAGAAAATTCACAACGACCTCAGTATAATTCTGGATCGCTAGTGCGTCGTTTTTCACATCGCTGGTAAGATACATGTTTGACATCTTACCAGCGATGTGTAAACAATGCACCAGCGATCTCTGCACATCGTTATCGTTATCGGGATCGCTGATGCGTCGTTATGTGAGACTGGGCCATAACACCTTGCTTAATACAAAACAAGAGAAATATGAAGGGCCAGTTGATTTAAGGTTCATAACCACATTCACAAATGTTGCATTGAACGTGAGGAGGATCTTGGAGAGACATTGGCCTGTCCTGAAAATGGACGAAGATGTGGGGGACCTGTTGGCCCCTACTTCTCAGATGACGTACAGAAAGGCTAGGTCCCTAAAAGATAGCCTAGTACACAGTCACAAAACAATGAAAAAGACCTGGTTAAACTGTCTAACAAAAAGCTGCTTGTAGATGCAGTGGTTGTGTAGCCTGTGGTTCCATCATAACTGGAAAGAAATTTGTAAATTTTGTAACAGGGAGAGAATATACTGTACTATCCAATCACTTATGAACTGCAGATCAAAAGGGGTAGTATATAAGGGATCGAGTAGATAGAAAACCAAGAGAGAACTGAGGAGGAGGGTTGGAGAGCATCTGAGGGATATACAGAACAAAAATGATGCCCCCATAGTTCGCCATATAAATACCCATCATGGAGGTGATGCTGGACACATGAAATTCATGCGTAGTGAGTTGATACTTCTATCGCCCAGAGGAGGTGACTGAGACAAAAACAATTCTTCAGGCAGAAACTACATGGATTTTTAGGCATAAAGGGAACCTGTCACCTGGATCTAAGCCCCTACACTATCATTACCTGTCCTTGCACCTTCCTAGCTGCTCCCTATGTATTCCTCTCTGAGCAAAATCCGCCCTATAAAACAGCAGAAAAGTAACTTATAACTTACAGAAGTCCCTAAGGTTGGTGACTGAAAAGGCAGGCCCAGGCTCCATTCTGCCCCTCCTCGATGCAGCAGCACAAGCCCCGCTGGGCGGCATTATTCTTTCTTCATCGCCGCCTCCTCCATTTGGAATCTCCTGCCTGCTTTACACCTATCATGTTGTGGTGATGCGATCTCGATGTGTCCCCTGACCGGGACACAGCATATGGGAGATTGTATCTTCTGCTCGGTAGCAGCACACACAGGGTTAGCTGCTACTGGAGCTGAGTGCTGATTGAAAGCACTGATGGCCAGGTGTGCAGGTGAATAGGAGATGAAATGAGCTGCCCTGGGCTGTGGGGAGGGGGTGGAGTGTGTCAGGACAGCAGCAGGAGCTGCTGTGTAGAGAGCTGTGTGAAGATTTAACACAGCCTGTGAGCTCTCTCTGAGTGGACGTTCATGACGCTAATGAGCGGATGGTGAGAAGAGAGGTTGTGTGCTGACCTAACACAGCCTACCTGGGGGAAGGTACAGAGCTTCTATATCAGCTGTTGGGATTGTATGAGGTTGCCCCGGAACCTGGAGGCCTGTGAATACCTGAACTGTGCCATTAAACTGTGTGCTGTGTGAGTAAATACCTGAGTCACTGCCTTTTGTCGTGCCGATCCTAAACGCTACCTTACAGTGTAAAGCGGTGTGGAGATTCCAAATGGAGGAGGCGGCGATGAAGAAAGAATAACGCCGCCCAGTGGGTCGTGTACTGCTGCATCGAGGAGGGGCAGAATGGAGCCTGGGCTGCCTTTCCAATCCCCAGCCTCAGGGTCTGCTGTAAGTTATAAGTTATTTTTCTGCTATTTTATAGGGCGGATTTAGCTCAGAGAGGGATAGATGGGGAGCAGCTAGGAAGGTGCAGGGACAGGTAGTGATAGTGTAGGGGCTTAGATCCAGGTGACAGGTTCCCTTTAAAACAACTGGTCCCAGAGGCCTTAATGACAGCTTTCCTTTGCTTCTTTTCTCTAAATTGATTAAAGGATGTGTACAAGGGTCAGCTGCCGAGGAGCGTGGGCGCCACTTACATTCTGTATTATGGTGCCAACCTCCGCTGTTCAGGTAGGGTCATTAGTATGTTTAGGGAATTTGTAGGGCTTCTCTGTTTTCCTTTTCTAACGTAATTTTCTTTTTCTGTGTCTCATCCTGACCTGATTCGCATCCGATGCACCTTAATTATGAAATGTTAATTTTCCTACACTGTTGGGCTCTGGATTGCAGCCCCTTCTGTAATCTAACTACCCTGAAAGATATTAGATTGTCTCCCACACTTGTAAATCACTGCTTTCACCGCTTTCACCTAATCAAGGGTAATACGTGAGTATTGAGGTTGATGGCATGTTGAGATTTGTATTTAACCGCTATCCCTCTACCCACCTCTATGTTGATTTATTAAACTATTGTATTATCAAGACAGTCAGATCCAGAGAGCCTTGAGCATGAGTCTGGAACTAACCCCACCATGATCTTTGGTGTATTGTTTGCAGATAGTGTTTTACAAACTCATTATACCACTGTCCTGATAAACACTGTGAACTGAACACAAGTACTGATGTGATCATAAATCATCACTCCTGTAGGAAATAGCACTGCTCTGAGGTCTTGAGGGGGCTCTCCTTTCTACAATGATAGACCAATGTGTTGGCATGCCCACCAGTTGCTAGGAGAAAAGGGGAGGAAAAATTCAGGTGACCCGGGGGGCGCGTATAGCTATGATGATGTCTTGCATTGTCACGCCCCTTAACACCTGAGCTCTCTGCCTACAGGTTAACTGGAAGCAGGCTGTGTTCTTGTGTTTCAGAATGCGTCTCAGAACCCGTAAGTTCCAGGTGATTAACCCCTTCCCGACTCGTGACACAGCATATGCGCCATGGAAACCAATGCGTTTCCGACCTATGACACATATGCTATGTCATCTGCAGGTCGAGTGAGGGTGTCACTTACCTGTCACCCGACCTGCAGGTACATGGGGGCATGTGCTACACCCCAGGGGGGGTCGCTTTGCCCCCCTGAGGCTACAGGCGCAGTGATTGGCACTTGAAAGTGAAAGCAAAAATCACCACGCCTGTAATGCTTCCCTGCCTGCCACTTCTCTCCATTTCCTCCGATCTCCGCCCCTGTCATCCGCTGACTTCCCCCTGTCCCCGCTTCTCATTCCTGCACCCCCGCTTCATCTTTCTGCCCCCCACTTTTCCTTCCTGCCCCTCGCTTCCTCCTGACTGCCCCCCCCGCTTCTCCTTCCTGCCCCCCGCTTCCTCCTGACTGCCCCCCGCTTCTCCTGCCTGCCCCCCCGCTTCTCCTGACTGCCCCCGCTTCCTCCTTCCTGCCCCCCCGATCACCGTAGCGGTGATCGCCTCTCCCACTCACCTCTCCGACGTCCGTGCTGCCCTCCTATCGCCGCTGCGGTCCAGCTCCTCCTCCTCTTCCGGTCCTCCTGTGTGCCCGTCCCCTCGCTTCCTGCTCCTGCAGGAAGGGATCTGATGGCCCTGGGACAGTGATCCATCATGTGATCACTGTGGATCACTGTGCTGGAGCTGTCAGATCACTTTCTGCAGCTTGATCCTGGATCCTGGGGATCAAGCTGCAGAAAGGGATCTGACAGCTCCAGCACAGTGATCCACAGTGATCACATGATGGACCACTGTCCCAGGGCCATCACATCCTTTCATTGCAGTCTGATCCCGCTGTATGGGGATTGAGCAGCGGAAAGTGATCTGACAGCCCAGACGCAGTGATGCACATAGTGGGTCACTGTGCCCGTCCTCTTAGATTGCTGCTCTGTAGTCCGATACCCATGCAGGGGCATCCAGCTGCAGAAAGCGATCTGACAGCCCGGGCGCAGTGATGCACATAGTGGGACAATGTGCCCGGGCTGTCAGATCACTGCTCTGCAGCCCTATCCCCCTGCATGGGGATCGAGCTGCAGAAAACAATCTGACTGCCCAGGCGCAGTAATGCACATAGTGGGTCACTGCCCCTGGGCTGTCAGATCGCTTTCTGCAGCTCGATCCCCATGCTGGCGGATCGGGCTGCAGAGTAGCGATCTGACAGCAGAGGCGATCGAGCGTCATGGGACCTTCATTGTAGACTACATTGGAGGCGATTGAATGTTGTGGGACCTTCGTTGTGGACTACGTCAGAGGCGATTGAACGTCGTGAGACCTTCGTTGTGGACTACGTCGGATCTTTATAATAAAGATGGAGTCTGAATTTTGTTTGTGTTTTTTTTTACCAAATAAAAAGATTTTTTTTCTGTGTGGTATTTTTTGACTATTTATTAGAGATTCCTAATGGTCGGGTCAACATTGGCCCTATATTATGAATCTCAGGCTTAGTGCCAGCTGCCAATAAAAAGCTGGCATTAACCCCTTTATTACCCTGCTTGCCACCGGCACCAGGGCAACTGGACGAGTCTGGGTACAGCACCAGAAAATGGCGCTTCAATGAATGCGCCATTTTCTGGGGCGGCTGCGGGCTGGAATTCGCAGCATGGGGGGCCCAGAACGCTTGGACCTCTCCATGCTGAGGATTCCAGCCCCCAGCTGCTTAGTTGTACCTGGCTGGACCAAAAATATGGCAGAGCCCCTCGTCATTTTTTTCCTATAATTAGTTCTAGAAATAAAAAAAAAAAAAAAAAATGGGCTTCACTGTATTTTTGGTTGCCAGCCAGGTACAATGAGGCAGCTGGGGGCTGGTGGCAGTCCGTAGCTGCCAAGTTGTACCTGGCTGGACCAAAAATATGGCAGAGCCCCACGTCATTTTTTTTCTAGAAATAGTTCTAGAAATAAAAAAAAATCGGCTTTGCTGTATTTTTGGTTGCCAGCCAGGTACAACTTGGCAGCTAAGGGGCTAGAATCCTCAGCATGGAGAGACCCAAATGTGGGCCCCCTATGCTGCGGATTGCAACCCACAGCCACTCCTGAAAATTGCGCATTCATTTGAGGTGCCGTTTGCTGGTGCTGTACCCCAACTCTTCTAGTTGCTCTTGTGCTGGTGGCGCACAGAGGCTCCCCATACACGACATGGTGTCCGCTAAAAAGTTGAATGGAAAATTAGCTCTAATTGTTAGTGCACACCGTGTCGCGTATGGAGAGCCCTTGTGTGCTGAAACATTGGAGCTCCCCCACAAGTGACCCCAATTTGGATACTAGACCCCCCAAGGAACTTATCTGAATAGGTGGTGAGCACTTTGAACCCCCAGGTGCATCACAAATTGATTCGTAAAAATGAAATGGTACTCTTTTTCACAATAAGTTTATATTTCATTTTTACGAATCAATTTATGAAGTACCTAAGGGTTTAAAGTGCTCACTTTGCATTTAGATAAGTTCCTTGGGGAGTCTAGTTTCCAAAATGGGCTCACTTGTGGGAGAGCTCCAATGTTTAGGCACACAGGGCTTTCCATATGCGACATGGCTCCGCTTACAATTGGAATTTTTAGCGGACACCATGTCGTGTTTGGAGAGCCCCTGTGTGCCTAAACATTGGAGCTCCCCCACAAGTCACCCCATTTTGGAAACTAGACCCCCCAGGGAACTTATCTAGATGGATGGTGAGCATTTTGAACCCCCCCCAGGAGCTTCACAAATGAATCCTTAAAAATTAAAAAAAAAACATTTTGTGGAAAAGAAAGTTCTACAGAACAATTTGTGAAGCACCTGGGGGTTCAAAGTGTTCACTATGCATCTAGATAGGTCCCTTGGGGGGTCTAGTTTCCAAAATGGGGTCACTTCTGGGGGAGCTCCAATGCTTAGGCACACAGGGACCTCCAAACGTGGCATGGTGTCCGCTAACAATTTGAATGGAAAATCAGCTCAAATTGTTAGCAGACACCATGTCGTGTTTGGAGAGCCCCTGTGTGCCTAAACATTGGAGCTCCCCCACAAGTCACCCCATTTTGGAAACTAGACCCTCCAGGGAACTTATCTAGATGGGTGGTGAGCACTTTGAACCCCCAGATGTTTCACAAATTCATCTGTAAAAATTAAAAAGTACTTTTTTTTTTCACAAACATTTTCTTTAAGCCTACATTTTTTCATTTTCACATAGGCAACAGGATAAAATGCATCCTAAAATTTGTTGGGCTGTTTCTCCCGAATACACCGATACCTCATATGTGATCATAAACCATTGTTTGGGCACACTGCAGGGCTCAGAAGGGAAGGAGCGCCATTTCTTTTTGAATTGAAAATTAACTCCAAAAGTCAAATTGCGCTCCTTCCCTTCTGAGCCCTGCCGTGCGCCCAAACAGTGGTTTATGATGACACTAGTAAAAAGGCCCGATGCAATTGCATCGGGAGTTCGGTGAAATGAATTGTGTGTATAGAGGCGGGTCAGTGGGTAGCAGAGTATAGAGGCGGCTCTGTGGGTAGCAGAGTATAGAGGCAGCTCTGTGGTGGAGGGGTGAGGAGAGATGCGGCTCTGTGGTGGAGGGGTGAGGAGAGAAGCGGCTGTGGTGGAGGGGTGAGGAGAGATGCGGCTGTGGTGGAGGGGTGAGGAGAGATGCGGCTGTGGTGGAGGGGTGAGGAGAGATGCGGCTCTGTGGTGGAGAGGTGAGGAGAGATGCGGCTCTGTGGTGGAGGGGTGAGGAGAGATGCGGCTCTGTGGTGGAGGGGTGAGGAGAGATGCGGCTCTGTGGTGGAGGGGTGAGGAGAGATGCGGCTCTGTGGTGGAGGGGTGAGGAGAGATGCAGCTGAGTGGTGGAGGGGTGAGGAGAGAAGCGGGTCAGTGGTGGAGGGGTGAGGAGAGAAGCGGCTTAGTGGTGGAGGTTTGAGGAGAGAAGCAGACAGTATATACATACATGAGACATTGTATAGACAGACAGTATGCAGAGATTACACACATTATACACACAGTATACACACATTGCAGACATTACACACAGTATAGACATATTAGACACAGTATAGGCACATTACAGAGAGTATAGAGACATTAGACAGAGTATAGAGACATTAGAGAGAGTGTAGAGACATTAGAGAGAGTGTAGAGACATTAGAGAGAGTGTAGAGACATGAGACATTAGACAGTATACAGAGACATTAGACAGTATACAGAGACATTAGACACAGTATACAGAGACATTAGACACAGTATACAGAGACATTAGACACAGTATACAAGACATTAGACACAGTATACAGAGACATTAGACACAGTATACAGAGACATTAGACACAGTATACAGAGACATTAGACACAGTATAGAGAGACATTAGACAGAGTATACAGAGACATTAGACACAGTATACAGGGACATTAGACACACAGTATACAGAGAGATTAGACACACAGTATACAGAGAGATTAGACACACAGTATACAGAGACATTAGAGACACATTATACAGAGACATTAGAGAGACAGTATGCAGAGACATTAGACACACAGTAGCAGAGACATTAGACGCACAGTATACAGAGACATTAGACACACCGTATACAGAGACATTAGACACACAGTATACAGAGACATTAGACACACAGTATACAGAGACATTAGACACAGTATACAGGGACATTAGACACACAGTATACAGAGACATTAGACACACAGTATACAGAGACATTAGACACACAGTATACAGAGACATTAGACACACAGTATACAGAGAACTGAGAGACACAGTATACAGAGACATTAGACACACAGTATACAGAGACATTAGACACACCAGTATACAGAGACATTAGACACACAGTATACAGAGACATTAGAGACACAGTATACAAAGACATTAGAGAGACAGTATGCAGAGACATTAGACACACAGTATGCAGAAACATTAGACGCACAGTATACAGAGACATTAGACACACCGTATACAGAGACATTAGACACACAGTATACAGGGACATTAGACACACAGTATACAGGGACATTAGACACACAGTATACAGAGACATTAGATACACAGTATACAGAGACAATAGACACACAGTATACAGAGACAATAGACACACAGTATACAGAGACAATAGACACACAGTATACAGAGACATTAGACACACAGTATACAGAGACATTAGACACACAGTATACAGAGACATTAGACACACAGTATACAGAGAACTGAGAGACACAGTATGCAGAGACATTAGACACACAGTATGCAGAGACATTAGACACACAGTATGCAGAGACATTAGAGAGACAGTATGCAGAGACATTAGACACACAGTATGCAGAAACATTAGACGCACAGTATACAGAGACATTAGACACAGTATACAGGGACATTAGACACACAGTATACAGAGACATTAGATACACAGTATACAGAGAAATGAGAGACAGTATACAGAGACAATAGACACACAGTATACAGAGACATTAGACACACAGTATACAGAGACATTAGACACACAGTATACAGAGACATTAGACACACAGTATACAGGGACATTAGACACACAGTATACAGGGACATTAGACACACAGTATACAGAGACATTAGATACACAGTATACAGAGACAATAGACACACAGTATACAGAGACAATAGACACACAGTATACAGAGACAATAGACACACAGTATACAGAGACATTAGACACACAGTATACAGAGACATTAGACACACAGTATACAGAGACATTAGACACACAGTATACAGAGAACTGAGAGACACAGTATGCAGAGACATTAGACACACAGTATGCAGAGACATTAGACACACAGTATGCAGAGACATTAGAGAGACAGTATGCAGAGACATTAGACACACAGTATGCAGAAACATTAGACGCACAGTATACAGAGACATTAGACACAGTATACAGGGACATTAGACACACAGTATACAGAGACATTAGATACACAGTATACAGAGAAATGAGAGACAGTATACAGAGACAATAGACACACAGTATACAGAGACAATAGACACACAGTATACAGAGACATTAGACACACAGTATACAGAGACATTAGACACACAGTATACAGAGACATTAGACACACAGTATACAGAGAACTGAGAGACACAGTATGCAGAGACATTAGACACACAGTATGCAGAGACATTAGACACACAGTATGCAGAGACATTAGACACACAGTATGCAGAGACATTAGACACACAGTATGCAGAGACATTAGACAGACAGTATACAGAGACATTAGACAGACAGTATACAGAGACATTAGACAGACAGTATACAGAGACATTAGACAGACAGTATACAGAGACATTAGACAGACAGTATACAGAGACATTAGACAGACAGTATACAGAGACATTAGACAACAGTATACAGAGACATTAGACACACAGTATAAGAGACTTTAACAGACAGTATACAGAGGACATTAGACACAGATGATACAGACATTGACAGGACAGTTACAGAGACATTGAGACACACGTTACAGAGCATTGACACACAGTATAAGACAATACAGAGAGTAGAGAGTGGCATTAGACCACGATGTGTAACTACATTGGTGGGGCGGTACAGGCGGGTGACGTCATCGATGGCGTGGGCGGTGGTCGGGCTGGGTCGCTGTGTGTGGGAGGTGGCGTATTGCAGGTGCGCGGTGTGCTGAGGCGTGGTCGGCGGGCGGTGTGTGGCGCCAGGATGTTTGCACTTCCGCCAGTGCGGCGGCTCGGATGGGCATGTGGCCATCGCTCGCGATAGCGGCAGAGTGGCCGGAAGTGCAAAAGTGGCGATTATGTATAGAGATATAGACACACACATATACAGTATACACACACATACATATACAGTGTACACACACATACATAAGTATATACACACAGACATATACAGTATACACACACAGTATACACACACATATACAGCATACACCCACATATACAGTATAGACACACATATACAGCATACACACACATATACAGTATACACGCACATATACAGTATACACACTGTTATATAGACACATATACAGTATACACTGTTATATAGACACATATACAGTATATACACTGTTATATACACACATATACAGTATATACACTGTTATATACACACATATACAGTATACACACTGTTATATAGACACATAGACAGTATACACACTGTTATATACACACACATACAGTATACACACTGTTATATACACACAAATACAGTATAGACACTGTTATATACACACATACACAGTATACACACTGTTATATACACACACACTGTTATATACAGACACATTATAGACAGTATACATACACACATATACAGTATAGACACACACATATACAGTATACACACACATATACAGTATACACACACATACAGTATACACAGACATATACAGTATATAGACACACATACACAGTATACACACACACATACAGTATACACACACACATACAGTATAGACACACATGCAGTATACAGACACATATAGAGTATTCACACACATACAGTATACACAGACATATACAGTATATACACACACATATACAGTATACACACAGACACATACAGTATAGACACACATGCAGTATAGACACACACACATACAGTACAGACACACATATAATCTCACTCTTCAGTGCAGGAGACTTTGTATGAAGAAGCCGCAGATCTCCTCTATCTCTGTGTGAGCACAGCTGTCTCCTGAGATTTGCAGCATTTGCGGTCCCCTGGAAACTACATCTTCCATCAGGCACCGCGGCTCCTCCCATGTAGACTACATGTCCCAGCGTCCCTTGCGGTAGGAGACTTCACCGCTGTACACTGGGAGGAGCCGCGGTGCATGATGGGAGATGTAGTTTCCAGGTGACCCGGAAATGCAGCAGAGTTGAGGAGACAAAAATACATAATCGCCATATCTGTACATACGTGTGTATTGTGTATTTAGCTTCTTACATAGCGGGAGAGCGGCGGGGAGCGGGAGGATGTGGCGGGGTATGCCACTGGGCTGATAGGAGAGTTGTGGCGGCGGGTGGGCAGCTACGCGTCATCGCTCGCAGTGGCGCAATGCATTGTGGGATTCGGCTACAACGCCCGAATTTCAAACTGCGGATTATATAAATAGACTAGTAAAAAGGCCCGATGCAATTGCATCGGTAGCGCGGTGAAATGAATTGTGTGTATACAGGGGGTCAGTGGGTAGCAGAGTATAGAGGCGGCGCTGTGGGTAGCAGAGTATAGAGGCGGCTCTGTGGGCAGCAGAGTCCAGAGGCGGCGCTGTGGGCAGAAGAGTCCAGAGGCGGCGCTGTGGGCAGCAGAGTCCAGAGGCGGCGCTGTGGGCAGCAGAGTCCAGAGGCGGCGCTGTGGGCAGCAGAGTCCAGAGGCGGCGCTGTGGTCAGCAGAGTCCAGAGGCGGCGCTGTGGTCAGCAGAGTCCAGAGGCGGCGCTGTGGTCAGCAGAGTCCAGAGGCGGCGCTGTGGTCAGCAGAGTCCAGAGGCGGCGCTGTGGTCAGCAGAGTCCAGAGGCGGCGCTGTGGTCAGCAGAGTCCAGAGGCGGCGCTGTGGTCAGCAGAGTCCAGAGGCGGCGCTGTGGTCAGCAGAGTCCAGAGGCGGCGCTGTGGTCAGCAGAGTCCAGAGGCGGCGCTGTGGTCAGCAGAGTCCAGAGGCGGCGCTGTGGTCAGCAGAGTCCAGAGGCGGCGCTGTGGTCAGCAGAGTCCAGAGGCGGCGCTGTGGTCAGCAGAGTCCAGAGGCGGCGCTGTGGTCAGCAGAGTCCAGAGGCGGCGCTGTGGTCAGCAGAGTCCAGAGGCGGCGCTGTGGTCAGCAGAGTCCAGAGGCGGCGCTGTGGTCAGCAGAGTCCAGAGGCGGCGCTGTGGTCAGCAGAGTCCAGAGGCGGCGCTGTGGTCAGCAGAGTCCAGAGGCGGCGCTGTGGTCAGCAGAGTCCAGAGGCGGCGCTGTGGTCAGCAGAGTCCAGAGGCGGCGCTGTGGTCAGCAGAGTCCAGAGGCGGCGCTGTGGTCAGCAGAGTCCAGAGGCGGCGCTGTGGTCAGCAGAGTCCAGAGGCGGCGCTGTGGTCAGCAGAGTCCAGAGGCGGCGCTGTGGTCAGCAGAGTCCAGAGGCGGCGCTGTGGTCAGCAGAGTCCAGAGGCGGCGCTGTGGTCAGCAGAGTCCAGAGGCGGCGCTGTGGTCAGCAGAGTCCAGAGGCGGCGCTGTGGTCAGCAGAGTCCAGAGGCGGCGCTGTGGGTAGCAGAGTGAGTGAGGTGTGGGTGAGTGGGGGCATGTGGGGGAGGTAAGAGGGGTAAGCAGGTACAGAGTGGGGGCATGAGCAGGGGCAGTGTGGGTGATTGGGGGGGGGGAAGCAGGGGCAGTGTGGGGAGTGAGGAGATAGGGGGGGTAAGAGGAGTGAGCAGGGGCAGTGTGGGGAGTGAGGAGATAGGGGGGGTAAGAGGAGTGAGCAGGGGCAGTGTGGGGACTGAGGGCATAGTGTAGGGAGTGAGGAGATAGGGGGGGTAAGAGGAGTGAACAGGGGCAGTGTGGGGAGTGAGGGCATGGGGGGGGGGGTAAGAGGAGTGAGCAGGGGCAGTGTGGGGACTGAGGGCATAGTGTGGGGAGTGAGGAGATAGTGGGGGGGTAAGAGGAGTGAGGAGGGGCAGTGTGGGTGAGTGAGGAGATAGGGGGTTAAGAGGAGTGAGGAGTGTGGTTGAGTGTGGGTAAAGCAGGGGCAGATGTGGGGGCAGAGGTGCGGGCCGGCGCACCTGTAACCTTACTTGAGGAGCGGAGGGTGGAGGAGCGGGTTGTTATGAGTCTGCAGGGCATGGGGGGGCGTGCAGGATACAATGCTAGTGCGGCGGCGGCGCCATCCTACCGTGATCCGCTGCGGCGGGCTGCGTCATTGAGGAAGGCGTCGGGTGATGGTGGCGGCGGCCGCGGCGGGCCGAGTCATTGAGGAAGGCATCGGGTGATGGTGGCGGCGGCCGGTTTTCTCCTGGCGCTCCCCCTGGCTGTTGTCACTTGTGCCTGAGGGATCGCACTGTCCTAGTGGAGTTCAGGACCTGTGGTGATGTCACAGTCACGTGACACCAGGTTACCATGGAGTAAGCTGGTGTCACGTGACTGTGACATCACCACAGGTCCTGGAGTGCAGTAGAAGAGGTCTGCAGACACTCGGAGCCTGCGGCAGCTACCGGCAGCGACCGGAATCCTGGAGGAAGCCTGGAGGGAGACGGCGGGGGCTCGGGGAGAGGTGAGCATATTTTTTTTTTTTTTCAAGTGTAGTGCGGGTCTGCGGCTCGTGATGACGCTGCGCGTCATCACTCGCAGTCCCGCAAAGCATGTTGGGATTCGGCGACAACGCCCGAAATCCCAACTGCGGATTATATAAGTAGATATGAGGTATCAATGTACTCAGGAGAAATTGCACAACACATTTAAGGATCCATTTTATCCTGTTGCCCATGTGAAAATGAAAGAAGTGAGGCTAAAAGAACATTTTTGTTAGAAAAATTAAAATGTCAATTTTTTTCCTTCCACATTGCTTTAGTTCCTGTGAAGCACCTGAAGGTTTAATAATCTTCTTGAATGTAGTTTTGAGTAGCTTGAGGGGTGCAGTTTTCGGAATGCTGTCACTTTTGGGTGTTTTTTGTCATGTACACCCCTCAAATGGACTTCAAATGTGATTTGGTCGCTAAAATAAATGGTTTTGTAAATTTTGTTGGAAAAATGAAAGATTGCTGATGAAATTTGAACCCTTATAACTTCCTATTAACACTTTTTTTTCTAAAATTGTGTTGATGTAAAGTAGACATGTGGGAAATGTTATTCATTAACTATTTTGTGCCACATAACTCTCTTGTTTAGCAGAATAAAAATTAAAAATTTGAAAATTGCTAAATTTTCAACATTTTTGCCAAATTCTTGATTTTTTTCACAAATAAACTCAAAAATTATCGACCTAAATTTAATACTAACATGAAGCCAAAAATGTCACGAAAAAACATCAGAACCGCTAGGATCTGTTCAAGCGTTCCAGAGTTATTACCTCATAAAGGGACACTGGTCAGAATTGAAAAAAATGGCAGGGTCTTTAGGGTCAAAATAGGCTGGGTCATGAAAGGACCCGTAACACAGCATCTGTGACATGGAAATCGGTGCCTTAAGGATCTATGTCACAGCGTCTGTGACATCCGGGGATCGCGCTCCTGCAGCTCGAGTGAGAGTGTTACTGACCTGTCACTCGAGCTGCAGGTAGTTAGGGACTTGTGCTACACCCCACAGGGGGTGGCTTTCCTCCCCGGGGCTACAGATGCAGTGATTGGCGGTTTAAAAATGAAACCGCCAATTACCGCGGTTGTAATAGAAAAAGTGACTCCCCCTGCTCCCTGCCTCTTTCCCTGTCCCTCTGCTGGCTCCCCTGCCCCCCAAATTTCACTCCCGGCCCTCCGCTGCCTCTCCCCTACCTCCTGCCCGGCGGTGATCGCCGGAGCTTACCGCTGATCTCTGGTGATCGCTGCCGCCGGTACCGCCGCCTCCTCTCCTGCTGCCACCGCTGCTTTTGTGGCCCCAGGGCTCTCCACCGACGACCTGATGTCTCCTCCTGTCTTCCAGCCTCTTCCAGCCTCCTCTTCCAGTCCTCTTCTGATCTTCCTGCTGCCTGCTGGATAGGTGAGTTGTGGCTTGTCCTCTTGTCAGATCCCTTCACTACCCCTTCACTGCAGCAGTGAAGGGATCTGACTGACCTGGTGCAGGTATCCATTATGTGATCCCTGTGCCAGTGCTGTGAGATCCCTTTGCCGCAGCCGTGAAGGGATCTGACAGTCCTGGTGCAGGGATCCATTGTGTGATCCCTGTGCAAGGGCTGTGAGATCCTTTTGTTGTAGCCGTGAAGGGATCTGACAGTCCTGGCGCAGGGATCCGTTGTGTGATCCTTGTGCGAGGGCTGCGAGATCCCTTCACCACAGCCGTGAAGGGATCTGACAGTCCTGGTGCAGGGATCTGTTGTGTGTTCCCTGTGCCAGGGCTGTGAGATCCCTTCGCCGCAGTCGTGAAGGGACCTGACAACCCTGGCACAGTGATCCATTATATGATCACTGTACCCGTGCTGTCAGATCACTTTGCTGCAGCCCCGATCCCCCTGCATGGGGATCGAGCTGTAGAAAGTGATCTGACAGCCCCGGCAAGTGATCCACATAGTGGGTCACTACACCGGGCTGTCAGATCGCTACTCTGCTGTCTGATCCCCCTGCATGGGGATCGAGCTGCAGAAAGTGATGACAGCCCGTGCACAGTTATCCACCTAGTGGGTCACTGCGCCCGGTCTGTCAGATTGCTTTGTGTGGGTTTGCACAGTGATACTGCGCTGTATGGCAATGATCTGCCGTACAATGCATCATCACTATGACACCAGAGACTGTAACAAGAGAACACTTGATCCCTTGCTGCATTCTCTGGATGTAGCAGAGGTGATCGAGCGTCGTGGGACCTTCGTTGTGGACTACGTCGGTTGTTTATAATAAAGATGGAGTCAGAATTTCGTTTGTGTGTTTTTTCAAATAAAAAGATTTTTTTCTGTGTGGTGTATTTTTTGACTATTTACTAGAGACTCCTAATGGCCGAGTCTTAGCAGTGGCCCGACATTATGAATCTCGGGCTTAGTGCTAGCTGCCAATAAAAAAGCTAGCATTAACCCCTTTATTACACAGTTTGCCACCGGCACCAGGGCAACTGTAAGGGTACCGTCGCACATGCGATGTCGGCGGCGACTTTTTAGGCGACGCTGGGGAGTGGCCTACCGCCGCCGATATCGCCAATGCGTCGCATAATGTGAATGGGCGAGGGCGACGCATTTGAGTGGTCGCCTGGTTTCAGAGCAGCGCTCTAAAACCAGGCGACCACTCTGGGGCGATGTGTACACATTGCCCCATGTAAATGGGCGACGGTGATCTCCCAGGCGATGGCATGTTAAAGCATCACCGCTTGGGTTTTTAGACACCCCAGCGACAATACCGCCTGTCAGGTCGCTGGAGGTGTCGCCGTATGTAAAAATGCGACGGCGATGCTGGAGGAGCGCCAAAAAGTGTGCGCTCTCACCCGTCGCCGCCGACATCACCTGGTGTGACGTGGCCCTAAGAGTCTGGGTACAGTGCCAGAAAATGGCGCTTCAATAAGTGCGTCATTTTCTGGGGCGCCTGCCGGCTGCAATTCACAGCATGGAGGGTCCAGAACGCTTGGGCCTCTCCATGCTGAGGATTCCAGCTGCCTAGTTGTAACTGGCTGGACCAAAAATATGGTATAGCCCCAGGTCATTTTTTTTCTAAAATTTGTTCTAGAAATAAAAAAAAATGGGCTACGCTGTATTTCTGGATGCCAGCCAGGTATAGTGAGGCAGCTGGGGGCTGGTGGCAGTCCGTAGCTGCCAAGTTGTACCTGGCTGGACCAAAAATATGGCGGAGCCCCACATCATTTTTTTTAAAATTACGTCTACAAATAAAATGACATGGAGCTTTGCCGTATTTTTGATTGCCAGCCAGGTACAACTTGGTAGCTTGGAGGGCTTAAATCCTCAGCGTGGACAGACCCAAACGTTGTGGATCCCCCATGCTGCAAATTGCAACCCACAGCCACCCCAAAAAATAGCGCATTAATTAGAGGCGCCATTTTCTGGTGCTGTACCTCAACTCTTCCAGTTGCCCTTGTCCTGGTGGCAATGCTGATGGCACACAGGGGCTCTTCATACCCGACATGGTGTCTAACAAGTTGAATGGAAAATGAGCTCCAATTGTTAGTGGACACCATGTCGCATATGGTGAGTCCCTGGGTGCCTAAACATTGGAGCTCCCCCACAAGTGCCCCAATTTTGGAAACTAGACCCCCTAATGAACTTATCTAGATGCAGAGTGAGCACTTTGAACCCCCAGGTGCTTCACAAATTGATCCGTAAAAATAAAAACGTACTTTTTTTTCCACACAAATTTTCTTTTTTCATTATAGATCAATTTGTGAAACACCTGGGGGTTAAAAGCGCTCACTATGCATCTAGATGCATTCCTTGGGGAGTCTAGTTTCCAAAATGGGGTCACTTGTGGGGGAGTTCCAATGTTTAGGCACACATGGGCTCTCCAAACGCAACATGGTGTCTGCTAACAATTTGATGGAAAATCAGCTCAAATTGTTAGCAGACACCATGTTGCATTTGGAGAGCCCCTGTGAGCTCCCCCACAAGTGACCCCATTTTAGAAACCAGACCCCCCAGGGAACTTATCTATATGGATGGTGAGCACTTTTAACTCCCAGAAGTTTCACAAATTCATCCGTAAAAATTAAAAAGTACTTTTTTTTTTTACACAAATTTCCTTTTAGCCTAATTTTTTCATTTTCACATGGGCAACAGGATAAAATGCATCTTAAAAATTGTTGGGCAATATCTCCTGAGTACACCGATACCTCATATGTGGTCATTAACCAGTGGTTTATGACCACATATGAGGTATCGGTGTACTCAGGAGAAATTGCCCAACAAATTTTAGGATGCATTTTATTCTGTTGCCCATGTGAAAATGAAAAAAATTAGACTAAAAGAACATTTTTTGTGAAAAAAAGGGTACTTTTTCATTTTTATGGATCAATTTGTGAAGCACCTGGGGGTTCAAAGTGATCCCTTTATTCTGTTGCCCATGTGAAAATGAAAGAATTGAGGCTAATCAACATTTTTGTCAAAAAAATTTAAATGTTCATTTTTTCCTTCCATGTTGCTTTAGTTCCTGTGAAGCAGCTGAAGGGTTAATAATGTTCTTGAATGTAGTTTTGAGTAGCTTGAGGGGTGCAGTTTTTGGAATGGTGTCATTTTTTGGGTGTTTTCTGTCATGTACACCCCTCAAAGGGACTTCAAATGTGATGTGGTCACTAAAAAAATGGTTTTGTAAATTTTGCTGGAAAAATGAGAAATGGATGATAAACTTTGAACCCTTATAACTTCCTACCCCAAAATTTTTTTTTCCCCAAAATTGTGCTGATGTAAAGTAGACATGTGGGAAATGTTATTTTTTTAACTATTTTGTGT
This sequence comes from Allobates femoralis, assembly GCA_033576535.1. NCBI lineage: Eukaryota > Metazoa > Chordata > Amphibia > Anura > Aromobatidae > Allobates > Allobates femoralis. The sequence goes on from JARQOC010000011.1 coordinate 141,907,638, forward strand.
CACATAACTCTCGGGGTTAGCAGAATAAAAATTCAAAATTTGAAAATTGCAAAATGTTTGCCAAATTTTTGATTTTTTTCACAAATAAATGCAAAAATGATTGACTTAAATTTAATACTAACATGAAGACCAATATATCATGAAAAAACAATCTCGGAATCGCTAGGATCCGTTGAAGCGGCGTTCCAGAGTTATTACCTCATAAAGGGACACTGGTCTGAATTGCCAAAAATGCCAAGGTCTTTAGGGTCAAAATAGGCTGGGTCCTGAAGGGGTTAAAATAGTGGACCCCCCCAAAAAAAAAATTGTATGGGGTCCCCCTATTTTAACAGCTAGCAAAGGCTAAGCAGACACCTTGGGGCTAGTATTAATACCCTGGGAAGGGGCCAAGAATATTGGCTCCCTCTGTGGCTAAAAACAAGAGCCCTCAGCTGTTCCAGAAATGGCGCATCCATGGGATGCGCCAAATCTGGCACTTAAAAAATATAAGAGGGTGGGGGACAAGAGGCGCAATATGCCCTATCACTAGTGACACTAAGAGTAATGGAGTGGTGCTGAGGATCCACTCACCTGGTTCAGTTGTGATCCCCACAACTGGTTTGAAGGCGTTTGAAGATATTACAAGCTGCTGCAGGACCTCCACCGACTACTAACCAGTGGTTATACCCAGAGAAATGATGGGAGTGTAGGTGTGTCACGGTCCGCGCTGCTCCAATGCAAAAAAAAACTCACCAAAGAGTCAGATAATCATCAGTCAGATTTCCATCCTTTTATTACTTCTTCCAACGCGTTTTGGCGCCCCACCTGGCGCCTTCCTCAGGGATATTACAATACTCATTACAGTGGGGGGTTCTTATAGCCCCAAGCCTTACAATAAAGAGGTGTTGTCTGTTTACTAATGATGTCATTCTCATCATCACAAATGGGAAGATCCCCACATTTTGACGCTATTTTCACAAAAAACACAAAATACAGCTCAAAAACATCATAGAAAGTGCTCATTGCAATCATAAAATATCAAATAAGGCTCCCATGATCGAATTTAACAGAAATGGTATATGTAGAAGCAAAAAAAAAGTGTGAAAAAAACGATCTCCACAGGAACTTTAACAAGCAAAAAATTCCTCTCTGTTTGCATGGGATTAGAAACTGAGGTTCTCAAGTGTATATATATTAAAGTGCTTACTGCCCAGCGCCACCTGAGGATTTGTTAGTGAGGCTATATGAACAGTGAAGTTCCATTGTTATAAACACAATGGTAATTTATCTTAAAAAATTGGCCTGAAAACGTTGGATTATAAAAGAATAAGAAAGTGTACAAACAAACAATGATATAAAAAATTTAGGATATATGTTTATTAAAAAAATGTTATAAAAAGGTTTTTGTTAAAAACTATTGTTTATTGATATTTGTTGAGAATAAATAATAAATAATAAAAAATAAATAATAAAAGATATTTATTGAAAAAATATATGTATTTGTTCTTTCTGAAATGTATCCAAAAAGCTAAAGTATAAAAAATATAAACAATTTTTTGTATAATAAGAATGTACAGCCATTCTTTCAGAATGTGTTGGTTGAGAGGTGGCTCAACAGAAAAAATCTGGCACTTAGCCTTGCTCTGCCACACTTCCCAGCCAGCTGACATCAAGCAAAGGTTAGTAATGGAGAGGCGTCTATAAGACACCCCCATTACTAACCCCATTGTCAAAAAGTGAAATAAAACACAGACCCAGTATAAAGTATTTTATTTGAAATAAAGACACTACTCCTTTATTTTTCTTAATTTAACCATACTTACCTCTCGCCTATTCCATCTGAAGCCAGTGTCTCCTGTAAGAGAAATATAATAATAAAGCAACGTCATCCTCACTTTTCCGTCGCCAGGAGCCTCGCTGTGTCCCACGAGGGCACCGGCTCTGCTTCATCTGATGGCAGACTGGAGCGTTGCTGAATGCAACCATTCAGCCTGCCATCCAGCAGAATCACTGAAGAGTGCATGCGTGCTCACATCAGTGACGCGCTGTGGCGTCATAAAGATGAGCTGAGTTCGTGTAAATGAACTCAGTTCACCTCTGTGACGTCACTGGGAGAGTGGGAAAATTCTCCCGCACATAGGCGCAGAGAACACTTGCCGGCGGTGATGATCATTTGCAGGCTTTTGCCCGCCCGGCCGGTTTAAATGATCAGCTGATTCTGTCAGGTGATCATTTAAACCTGCAGAGTGGTAAAAAGCCAGCTTTTTAATGGGACTAATGGCCACTTTACACGCTCCAATGTCGGTCTGATATTGGATCCGACGACGTGGGAGTGCGCTTTTTCCGCCCAGATTTCAAAGATCGCATCGGAGATTTACACAGCGCGATATCTGCATACAACGTCTCTACGATGTCTACGCCCCCCTTGTACGGCCGACCCAGGAACAACCATTTAACATGGGAGTGAATAGGGGACGTTGGGGGGCGTGGCCTAGCGTGCTATGTGAGCGGTCACACGGCTGAAGAGTTCCGGCGGCCCCACTCACTATACTCCTCTTGCCCAAGGAATAAATCAGCTCTGAACCGCCTAATTGCTGGGGCTGACCTCCCGGAACACGGTGAGCGCTGTGGGACCCGCGGTATTTACAATGTCACGGCGGGATGGACGGCTGCGATCGGCGGCTGGGGGAGCGCCGCATGGCGCGCAAGATGGCGCCGAGGGAGGCTTCCAGGAAGGAGAGACACTGCAACAGAGGGAGAAGCGGCTGGAAGTGGCGGCCAAATTACAGCAATACGCTTGGAAGCAGCAGCCAGGTGCCTCACAAGCCCCAGGTGACAATAATCCGGTTTATAACCCAGGGACAATGGGTGTTGATGATGGGGAGCCCTTGCAGGAGAGAGGGAGAAAGCTGTGCAGCAGTGGGGAGGCAGCCCAGGAAGATGTGGAACCTGGGGGCTCAGAGACTGTCAGCACACATGATGGTGCTAGTGATGAGGGAGAGCCCACGCTAAGAGATGTCCTTAAAGCTATTACTAAAGGTAACACTGATCTTGCTGGCCACATAGGATCCTTAAAGGTGGATATATCCACCATTCGCCATGATATGCAGAAAATGAGAGAACGTATGTCTGCGGCTGAAGGAAGAGTGGGTGAACTGGAGGACACTGTGGCTCCCTTGGTCACAAAGTTCAAAGCTGCTGGTGGCTCTATTACATACTTGCACAATAAAATGGACGAAAATGTCGAAATAATGTGCGCATTGTAGGAGTTCCAGAGAGGGCGGAAGGTAGAGATGCAGTGGAATATTTTGAAGCATGGCTGCTGAAAACTTTTGGCCAGGATAAGTTCTCTAGAATGTTCGCTATCGAGAGAGCTCACAGAGTGCCAGCCAGGCCGCCACAGCCGGGAGACCAGGCACGCCCAATCCTGAATAAAATGCTGCATTTTAGAGACCGGGACAAAATCCTATATCTGGCGCGGACGGCTGAAGACCTTCGTATAGAGGGGGCAAGAGTGTCCCTATATCCAGATTTTTCTGTGGAAGTTCGTAGAAAACCGCTCAGTTTCAAGAGGTTAAACGTCGCTTGAGAGCGCTGAAACTGCAATATTCTATGCTTTTTCCGGCCCGACTGCGAGTGGAGGCTCTTGGTGGAACTCACTTCTTTGATTTGGCCAAGGAGGCATCTACATGGCTGGACTTAAAAGAGAGACAAATCCGCAATGGATGACTGTTCTTGTTTTTCTAACATTGGTTGATAAAGGTTAAACCTGCTGATTTTGAGAATGAGTAGGTCCAATGTGAAATGTTGGATTTTATATGTTATCCTGGACTGTATTTAGTATGAGATTTGTTTGTTTCTCTCTAATATATATATATATATATATATATATATATATATATATACAGTTAGGGCCAGAAATATTTGGACAGTGACACAATTATTGCGAGTTGGGCTCTGCATGCCACCACATTGGATTTGAAATGAAACCTCTACAACAGAATTCAAGTGCAGATTGTAACGTTTAATTTGAAGGGTTGAACAAAAATATCTGATAGAAAATGTAGGAATTGTACACATTTCTTTACAAACACTCCACATTTTAGGAGGTCAAAAGTAATTGGACAAATAAACATAACCCAAACAAAATATTTTTATTTTCAATATTTTGTTGCGAATCCTTTGGAGGCAATCACTGCCTTAAGTCTGGAACCCATGGACATCACCAAACGCTGGGTTTCCTCCTTCTTAATGCTTTGCCAGGCCTTTACAGCCGCAGCCTTCAGGTCTTGCTTGTTTGTGGGTCTTTCCGTCTTAAGTCTGGATTTGAGCAAGTGAAATGCATGCTCAATTGGGTTTAGATCTGGTGATTGACTTGGCCATTGCAGAATGATCTACTTTTTTGCACTCATGAACTCCTGGGTAGCTTTGGCTGTATGCTTGGGGTCATTGTCCATCTGTACTATGAAGCGCCGTCCAATCAACTTTGCAGCATTTGGCTGAATCTGGGCTGAAAGTATATCCCGGTACACTTCAGAATTCATCCGGCTACTCTTGTCTGCTGTTATGTCATCAATGAACACAAGTGACCCAGTGCCATTGAAAGCCATGCATGCCCATGCCATCACGTTGCCTCCACCATGTTTTACAGAGGATGTGGTGTGCCTTGGATCATGTGCCGTTCCCTTTCTTCTCCAAACTTTTTTCTTCCCATCATTCTGGTACAGGTTGATCTTTGTCTCATCTGTCCATAGAATACTTTTCCAGAACTGAGCTGGCTTCTTGAGGTGTTTTTCAGCAAATTTAACTCTGGCCTGTCTATTTTTGGAATTGATGAATGGTTTGCATCTAGATGTGAACCCTTTGTATTTACTGTCATGGAGTCTTCTCTTACTGTTGACTTAGAGACAGATACACCTACTTCACTGAGAGTGTTCTGGACTTCAGTTGATGTTGTGAACGGGTTCTTCTTCACCAAATAAAGTATGCGGCGATCATCCACCACTGTTGTCATCCGTGGACGCCCAGGCCTTTTAGAGTTCCCAAGCTCACCAGTCAATTCCTTTTTTCTCAGAATGTACCCAACTGTTGATTTTGCTACTCCAAGCATGTCTGCTATCTCTCTGATGGATTTTTTCTTTTCTTTCAGCCTCAGGATGTTCTGCTTCACCTCAATTGAGAGTTCCTTTGACCGCATGTTGTCTGGTCACAGCAACAGCTTCCAAATGCAAAACCACACACCTGGAATCCACCCCTGACCTTTTAACTACTTCATTGATTACAGGTTAACGAGGGAGACGCCTTCAGAGTTAATTGCAGCCATTAGAGTCCATTGTCCAATTACTTTTGGTCCCTTGAAAAAGAGGAGGCTATGCATTACAGAGCTATAATTCCTAAACCCTTTCTCCGATTTGGATGTGGAAACTCTCATATTGCAGCTGGGAGTGTGCACTTTCAGCCCATATTATATATATAATTGTATTTCTGAACATGTTTATGTAAACAGCTAAAATAACAAAACTTGTGTCACTGTCCAAATATTTCTGGCCCTAACTGTATATATATATATATATAACCTCGGGCAAGCCGATATATTTTTGGGGTTGATTGTATGGAGCAGGGGCTGTCATAGGGCCAACTGTGAGCTACTCAAGTTTTATCCCCCTTGCAGTGTGTGAGAATTTGTTCTCCAATCTGTCTATCTCTTAATGCTTTTTTGATGTATTCTGTTTGCTGACAATATCTGGGGTATGTTTGAGCATATGGATCAGCACCGAACTTTAATGCTTTTTTGATGTATTCTGTTTTCTGACAATATCACCACTCATCCACATCAGCCCCTCTCTCCTGCCCTACTCTATGTACAGCACCCACGCCATCTTCAGTTTGCTGAAGATTCTCAGCCCACCATATTCTAACATTTGTCATAACAAACCAAGTCCAAAATCTAAAAACGATCTGCTCTTCCTCTTTTTGCTGCTGCTCCTCTCAGGTGATATCTCTCCCAACCCTGGTCCACCCTCTAACTTCAACCCTCTCCCACCACACATAGAAACCCCACTAACCTTATTACCATCACTTGCACTCCTTCATCTCCCTCTTTTAACTGCGCGCTCTGGAATCCACCATCTGTATGCAACAAACTTCCCTTCATTCACAATTACTTCCTTACCAACTCTCTTAACCTTCTGGCCCTCACAGAAACCTGAATCCAGGACTCAGACACTGCTTCCCCAGCTGCTATTTCTCACGGTGGCCTACATTTCTCTCACTCCCCTAGACCTGGGAACAGACGTGGTGGTGGAGTGGGCCTCCTCCTGTCCCCACAATGTACTTTCCAGGTCATCCCTCCAGCCCCATCACTCTAATTCCCTTCTTTTGAGGTCCATACCATTAGGCTATTCCATCCCCTCCCCCTCAAAGTAGCAGTGGTATACCGCCCCCCAGGGTCACCCACCCAGTTCCTCGACCACTTCTCCGCGTGGATCCCGCATTTCATGTCCTCAGATTTACCAAACCTTATTCTGGGAGACTTTAACATTCCTATAAACAGCCCCATCTCCTCATCTGCATCCCAGCTCCTATCTTTTACCACTTCTCTCGGCCTCTCACAGCTCTCAACCTCTGAGACGCACGAAGACGGTAACACCCTTGACCTGGTCTTTACCCGGCTCTGCTCATCCTCCCCCTTGGATAACTCAACTCTTCTCTCTGACCACAACATTCTCTCCTTCTCACTCACTAACCCTCGGCCACCACAGCCCAATCCTACCTATCGCACATCCAGAAATCTACAGGCCATTAACCCTCATGCACTCACAGATTCCATCATCTCATCACTGTCCCCAATCTCTTCAATCTCCTGTCCAGATCAGGCAGTAAATCACTATACGACACTCTCAGAAGCAACCTGGACCAAGTAGCGCCCCTCACCCTCAGAACCTCCAAACAGAACAAAACAGCCCTGGCTCACACCACAAACTCGATTCCTCCAGCGATGCTCTAGGAGTGCTGAACGTCTATGGAGGAAAACCCGCTCACCAGGAGACTTTATCCACTATAAATTCATGCTCAAAACTTACAACTCTGCCCTTCACCTTGCCAAACAGACCTACTTCACCACCCTGGTCTCCTCATTATCCAACAATCCAAAAAAACTCTTTGACACCTTTCACTCTCTCCTCAGTCCTAAAGTGCAGGCCCCCATCACTGACCTCTGTGCTGATGACCTGGCTTCCTACTTCATGGAGAAAATAGACAACATCCGCCAGGAAATCAGCTCTCAGCCTCCAAGCACTGCCACCCCCATTCTTCCCCACATCTCCTCCGGTTCACTCTCCACATTTGACCCAGTCACAGAAGAAGAAGTCTCCAGGCTCCTTTCTTCCTCTCGTCCCACCACATGCACTACTGACCCCATTCCCTCACACCTGCTCCAGTCCCTCTCTCCAGTCGTCACCACTCATCTAACCAAAATCTTCAATCTCTCCCTCTCTTCTGGCATTTTCCCCTCCTCCTTCAAACACTCGATCATTACCCCATTATTAAAGAAAACCACTCTCGACCCAACCTGCACAAATAACTACAGACCAGTCTCCAATCTCCCCTTCATCTCTAAACTCTTGGAGCACCTGGTCTACTCCCGCCTCACCCGTTACCTCACCGCTCACTCTCTTCTAGATCCATTACAGTCTGGTTTCCGCCCCCTTCACTCTACAGAAACTGCCCTCATCAAAGTGACCAATGACCTTCTGACAGCAAAACGTAATGGTCACCACTCTCTGCTTATTCTTCTTGATCTCTCTGCAGCTTTTGACACTGTCGACCATCATCTCCTACTCTCTATGCTGCTCTCCATTGGCATAAAGGACACTGCTCTCTCCTGGCTCTCCTCCTATCTTTCTGACCGCTCTTTCAGTGTATCTTTTGCTGGCTCCACTTCTTCCCCTCTTCCTCTCACTATTGGAGTCCCTCAGGGTTCAGTCCTTGGCCCTCTCCTCTTTTCTCTCTACACAGCCCCGATTGGACGCACCATCAGCAGATTTGGCTTTCAGTACCATCTTTATGCTGATGACACACAACTATACACTTCAGCCCCTGTCCTTACCCCTGCGGTATTAAAGAACACCAATGACTGTCTAGCTGCAGTTTCCAATATCATGTCCACTCTCTATTTGAAACTAAACCTTTCCAAAACTGAACTACTTCTGCTCCCCCCATCCACCAACCTCCCTAATTCGGACATCTCTCTCTCAGTTTGTGGCACCACGATAACGCCTAGGCAGCAGGCTCGTTGTCTGGGTGTTATGTTTGACACCGATCTCTCCTTCTCCTCCCACACACAATCTCTCGTCCGCTCCTGTCGCTTACACCTGAAGAATATCTCTAGAGTCCGCCCCTTTCTCACCATGGAAACAACAAAAACCCTCACCGTGGCCCTAATCCATTCCCGCCTTGACTATTGCAATTCTCTATTAAGCGGCCTCCCCCTCAGCAGACTTTCTCCTCTCCAGTCCATCCTTAATGCAGCAGCCAGGATCACCCATCTGGCCAATCGTTACTCAGATGCCTCTGCTCTGTGCCAGTCATTGCACTGGCTGCCCGTATACTACAGGATCAAATTCAAATTGCTTGTTCTCACCCACAAAGCTCTTCACAGTGCAGCACCCCCCTACCTCTCCTCCCTCATCTCTGTCTATCACCCCACCCGTTCTCTACGTTCCTCAAATGACCTTCGACTAACATCTGCACTAATCCGATCCTCCCACTCCCGGCTCCAAGATTTCTCCAGAGCTGCACCAAACCTCTGGAATGCTTTACCCCAAGAAATCAGGACTATCCACAACTTGCATGGCTTCAGACGATCCCTAAAAACGCATCTTTTTAAGGCGGCCTATCATACTCCCTAATAGAAGTCCTTAGTACTGTAGACCGTGAATGGACTATCCCTCTGGACATTACTCTTCTACAAACTCCACCAAACCAAAAAGCTCTACACAGACTGTATAATGACCATCCATGTAAGCTTAGTTCTATGCCCCATTTCCTCAAGATGCCTGGACCATCAGTGCAATAAGCCCCTCTACCTTGTGCAACCCCTATCCCATTGTAGATTGTAAGCTCTTTTGAGCAGGGTCACCTTCATTTCTTGCTTTATTTATTGTATTTTCTTTATTACATTGATTCTATGCCTATTGTTTTGTATCCAATTATTCTACCGTATTTGTTCTCTACTGTAATTACTTACTGTATATCTTCTGTACCCTACATTGTAAAGCGCTGCGGAATATGTTGGCGCTATATAAATAAAGCTTTATTATTATTATTATTATTATTATCTCTTATTATTCTTTCTATTGTCTTTTATTTTCTTTTTCTGGCTCATATCTTTTCTTTCTCGCTTACTTGTTGTGGGCATAATTCTTTTGTTAACGGTTCACGCGAGACTTAGATTAAGGTATATGGGAATGGTGATGAACCGATTTACGAGAATGCTACTAGTTTGGGGAGGGGTGGGAGGGGGTGGGTCTGTTATGAGTGTTGTGGGGGAACCTTTTCACTTATCGGTGGATGATAAATTCACAGTTATTGATTGTCGCTTAGGGCATCCGGATATGTCTGTAAAATGGTATATTTTTGAATATGGCTAGACAACTTAACATTATGTCTTGGAATGTCAGAGGCATGGGAGATCCTAAAAAGAGGTTTGCGATACTTAAATACTTAAAAACGCACCAAAATCTTGTGGCGTGTATACAGGAGATGCACTGTAATGTGGAGGCGGCAGCCTCTCTTACTAAATTGTGGAGGGGGCCTGCATTTCATTCCACACACAGCACATACTCTAGGGGAGTGAGTATCTTAGTGCACCCGTCACTCTCTTTTAGTCTGGAAAGGGAGATCACTGATGGGGAGGGTAGATATGTATGTCTGGTATACAGTGTGGCTGGGTTACGAATGTGCATGATTGCTCTATATATTCCGCTACCATTTGCTGTGAGTAAAATACAACCTATAATTCCCATTATTTTGGAATATGCTAACATACCCTTGCTGGTAATTGGGGATTTTAATATGTACCTGAATGCCGGCTTGGATAAATATCGGGGTGGGTTGGGAGGTGGTAATATGCATTAAACATCTCTGGCGAGGGTTTTGCAGGAGATACAATTACTGGATGTGTGGCGCATGCGGTTCCCGGATGTTAGGCAATATTCATGCTATTCTGCATCTCACTCTTTGCTATCTAGGATAGATTTGGCTCTAGGGAATAGTGAAATAGTGCCATTGATAATTAGGACTGAATATTGCACCAGATTGATTTCAGACCACTCCCCCCTTAAGGTGGTTATAAACTTGGACCGGGGTGCTCTATGTCATAGGGGTGGATGGAGGTTCAATCCATTTTGGCTGGCGGTATTTGATAACACTGTCTCCATTCCCTCTGTTCTGGAGGAATTCTTTTGTAACAATATGGGCTCGGTATCTCTGTCCATGGTTTGGGATGCCATGAAAGCAGTATTGCGTGGGGTCCTAATAAAAGAAATATCCAGGGTTAAGTCTAAAACTAGAGGCTGTATGCAATATTTGCAGACTGAGGTGGATACTCTGGAACACACCTTTGTGGGGTCACCAACTGCCGACAACAAGCTGAAATGGGTACATGCCCAATCTAAATTAAACGAATTTGTATTACAGCAGGCTAAGAATAAACGTTTTTTTCTTAAAGCAGCAATTTTATGCTGAGGGCGAGGGCGCTGGACATCTGTTGGCAACGGATGCTAAAGCCCAGACTGGGGCTCCGCTGGTCTCGACTATCCGGGACGGTAATGGATTACTGGTCACGGATACTGGAGAGATTGCAAAGGTGTTTTTTCAATTTTATCAGCGGCTGTACTCCTCCAGGCTCGCAAAATCTTCTGCGGAGTTGGAGCAATATATCCGTGACATGCGGCTGCCTAAACTGACGGATGTCCAGAGGCTACAATTGGAGGCCCCAATTACAACGGAGAAATTGTGGGCTGCGGCAAAAGACTTTCAGAATAATAAGGCTCCTAGTTCCGATGGTGTCCCAATTGAAATTTATAAGGAATATGGGGGAGTGTTAATACCTTGAGTGAAGGAGGTGTTTGAGGGGGCTCTGTGTGAGGGGGTTCTACCTGGATCGATGAGGGAGGCGGTGGTGGTCCTTTTACCTAAACCAGGGAAGGATCCTCTACAGCCTGAGTCGTACAGGCCTATTTCTTTGCTATCTACCAATGTAAAGATTTTGGCGAAAGTCTTGGCAACCAGGCTGATGACAGTGATTAATCAGGTAGTGGGAGAGGATCAAACGGGATTTATGTATAACAAATCTATGGCCATTAATTTGTGCAGGGTGTTTCTCAACTTACAGTTGGCATCTCAGAGTGGCGGGGAGAGGGCGGTGCTCTCGCTTGACGCTGTGAAGGCTTTCGATAGCGTTGAGTGGGAGTACCTATGGGTGGTACTACAGGAATTGGGATTTGGAAGCCAGTTTATAAAGTGGGTGAAACTATTATATTCTGCTCCTGTGGCTAGGATTCGCCTCAGTGGTGCCTTGTCGGATACTCTGAAGCTGGAGAGGGGTACTAGGCAGGGCTGTCCGTTGTCCCCCCTCCTGTTCGCTCTCGCCATTGAACCATTGGCTGTTAAATTACGTAATAGTTCTGATATCCAGGGTTTCCGTCACGGGGACTTGGAGGAGAGAGTGGCATTATTTGCTGACGATCTCCTGCTGTTCTTGGGGGACACATCAGGCTCCTTAACCGCAGCTATGGGACTCATACAGGAATTCGGAGACTACTCGGGTTTAAAAATAAATTGGGATAAGTCGGTAATCATGCCCGTGGATACTCTATCTGCTGATACTAAAGTGGGAGATACTTGTCTTAAAGTGGTTCTAGAATTCAAATATCTGGGTATAGTGGTGTCTCCTATTGTCTCTAACTATATCTCTTTAAATTTATTGGATATGTTGGGTAAATTTCAACAGAAAATTAATATTTGGTGCAAGCTTCCCTTGTCGGTGGTTGGTCGTACCAATCTGGTAAAAATGATATTAATGCCACAATTGTTGTACGTACTTCATAATTCTCCAATTTGGATTCCCATGCGAATATTTTATAAAATTCAGGCCCTGTTTAGGGAATTAATTTGGGAAAAAGGTGTGGCTAGGATTAGTCTCGATACACTACAAAGGCCTAAGGACCAGGGAGGGTTGGCGGCCCCTAACCCGTGGGCGTACTTTTTGGCAGCCCAGCTCCAACAGCTTGCCCTGGTTAGTGGAAATTTGGAGAAATTGGCGCATGTCATTACAGGGGGAATCTCCATTACCTCCTTTTTTGGAGGTTGGGCTCTTGGAACAGGAGCGCAAAAAATGTTTGCCAACAGTGAGGCTCATGAGGAAAATGTGGCAAAAAACTAAATCAATTTTAAAAGTGACGGGACATACTCCTTTTACTCCACTTTGGGATAATCCTGCTTTGTTGGAGATTTACAAGCTGGATGAAGGGGGGTTTGTGGAGGGGATTGGGTATCACACTTGTGGCACAGATTTTGAATGGAGACATTCTTAAATCTTTTCAGCAACTGTCTGATGAATTCTCTGTCCCACGAAATACGTTCTATTTCTATTAACAGTTGCGTCACGCCTGGATGAGCCAATCTAGACAGTTGCAGAGTAAGATACAGCATCACCTTCTGTTTAATACATTGCTTTGTCATAATGGAGGCAAGGGTCTTGTTTCTAGGATTTATGGAATTTTGATGCAGCAGTTCCAGTGGGAGAGACCGCTACTGATTAAGGACAGGTGGGAGCGGGATGTGGGTCCTATTGATAATGAATCCTGGGAAGATATATTGGATAGTGTCCCACTTCTGTCCACTTGTGAGGCACAGCGGTTATCCCAACTATATTTGTTGCACAGGGTGTTTAGGACACCCAAATTTTTGTCCCAAACTGGTATTAGGGGAGATGATAAATGTCCAAAATGTGGGGAGGGGGGAGCGGATCTGATACACATGTTTAGGACTTGTAGGCAGGTGGCGGTCTTTTGGAATGCATGTATCGAATATAATGTGTTTGAGTCTGATTTATCACTTGCCCCGTTGGTGTGTGTGCTGGGATGTGTGGGCCCTGGACAATATGATTATAGTGAAGAATTGGCTTTAAAACGCACCCTGTTCCAGGTTCGAAAAGTAATTGCTACTCACTGGCTAGACCCTCAGCCATTAAGGCTACAGGAATTTGTGGATAAAATGCGGAATCTGATTAGATTGGAGGAGGGGGTGTATAAAAAAAATAAAGCAATGCATAAGTTCGATAAATTATGGAGTAGGTGGAGACACTTTCATGGTGATCACTTTATAGCCCTGTTGAACATGATATCTGAGGTGGTATAATTGTTTAGCTTGATTAGACACTTCTTGCTAGTCATATCTCACATATGTGTTAATATGATATTACAGCATACTTATTACTTGATTCTACGATTGAATATAAACGTGGATCCTTATCCGGATTGAAGGGATTTGTGTCCAACCCTGATATGTGATATGGTTCATTGGGAAAGCTACAACTATTTCTGCCGTACTTGTTGCACCGACACCTACCCCACGTTTAGAAGTGAATGGGAGTGATCCTGGAAGAGGGGGTAGAGTCCAGACTACACCTCAGATAAATGGTGGGTCTAGGCATCGTTCTAATAGGAGGGGCCGGGAAGGGACATTGGTTCCTGCTGTGCACTCCAGGGGAGGGAGCCCTGGGCCCCGGGGGGACACTGCTGCAGTTTTCCATTTTCCTGAGATTTAATGGATATGTGTGGGTGTTGTCCAAATACGTCAGGTGGAGGTGTGCTGCTGGGGCTTCTGGTTCTGGGATTATAGGACCATTTCGGATATCGGCCATTTGTAATCCTGTACTGTACCACCTCGACATACCCCCTGGTTTGGCAACCCGTAATGTCTTTCATATCTCGTCACGCAGGGGATGTGGACTTCTTTCGGATGTGCCGTAGTAGAGTCCGGAGGCCTCTCTTAAAAGAGGGGGTACTGTCACGCGCTTTGATGACGCTGACATTGCTGGATGCAGGTGTGTATGATTGTCTTTAAGAGCTGCATGGTTGATAGTTGTGAAGGTCCTGGCTTCCTGTGTTGTGCTCCAGAACTGCATTCACTATTAGGTTCAACTACTAGTTGAGGGGTTTATGTGTGACTCACCTCAACTCCCCTCCCTCTAGCCGTTAAGTAGCCTCTCCTTCCACTAGGTGGTGCTGCTGATAATTTAACTCTGTCTGGAAGTCGTGCTGTGCTGGCCTGTGTGTTTGTGTTGCTGATGTCCTTTCCTTTGGAGTTGCTGTATCCCAGTTCTGTGGAGGAAGGTGAGGGGGGAATAGCGCAGGGCAGGTGGAGTTTAAGGGAGAGGCTGGAGGCCCAAACCTCCTTACCTTCAGAAATACCTTCAGGATCAGGGCCATTCAGGGTTCCTAGACTAGGGTCAGACTAGTCTTCCCTGGTCACCCTGCCCATAACTGCTATTCCCTCATCAGCATTCCCCCTACACCGTGACACTTGCTTGAAGGTTGGTAGGGTGTTCTTTTCCTTATAAGCTTCCTTGCGCTGTCAATTAACAAACTATTGCTTTGCATTGCCTAAATGGCCTATTTTTGTTTCATCTTTCAACAGAACATTTTCCCAGAAGGATTATGGTTTGTCAAAATATTCTTCGGCAAAGATTAGATGTTCCTTTTTGTGTCTTTTCTCCAGCAATGGCTTCTTCCTGGTCTTTTCCCATAAAGCTCTGCTTGCAGCATATGGTATCTATTCAAACTATGACCCCAGACTGTTCCAGGTTGGCCTTCAGGTTTTTCAATGTTCTACGTGGTGTTTTTGCCACCATTTGCACCAACCTTCAAAAATATCTCTTTGGCAATTTTCGACTTTCCCTCACATCCAAGGAGGATCTTGACAGTTCTATGCTTGGCAGATGTCTTAATAACATTGCGCATTGTTAAAACTGGGATACCAAGGTCTTTAGAGGTGGCCATATACCCTTTGGAAGTCTTGTGTTTGCTAATAATAGCAGTTCTGATGTTCACAGACAGCTCCTTTGTCTTCACCATTTGACAAAGGAACAAGGCCCAACATGTGTTTTTTTTAAAACACTGAAGTCATCATTCATTGACAAATTTATGTCACATGGGCACCGACAATTTATCACATATGATTCTCATTTGTGATTTACCACAGGTGAGTCGAAATGTGTTTCCATACTAATTTAATGTAAAGGATGCCAATACCAGTGTCACAGCAAGGGTTAGGTTTTTCTTTTTTTCCCTCCAATTGTTTTTGTTTTAAATTGTTGTTTATCATTTGCTCTTTTGTATTTAACATGAGTGCGCTATAATTTTTTTCAGGAGATATTTCACATTATATACTTAAACCTCATGGTTGCTAATAATGATGAGCAGGACTGTACTTAGTATTTTACATACACAGGGCTGCTACTAGGAATTTTGGGACCCCCTTGAGACTCCGACCAGCCTCCACCCTAGCCCCACTTCCACGTAGGGTCCACCTTCACCTAAACACACACACACTATATATTATACATACACACTTGAGACTGCTTTGGGCTGAATACACTGTAGCTGTATACACAATATAGAATACACAATAGAGACTGCTGTGGGCCGTATACACAAAAGGGACGGCTGCGGGCCGTACACTCAATAGAGACTGCTGCGATCCATATACACAATGCAGACCGTACGCACAATAAGCTGCCGGCCGTACGCACAACAGGCTGCTGGCCGTACGCACAATAGACTGCTGTATGTCTTGTATACACAGCACTATATTGTATATACAGGTCCACTGTGTAGAAAAAGACAAACAATGAGACCCACAAACAGACAGCATACTAGCAGCAGCAGCCACTCCTTCCTGAGTCCTCTCAATCCTGCCAGCTCCCACACTCCTCTACATCTTGCTGTCTTCCACGCTCCTCTCCATCCTCCCGACACCAGAGTGATTTCCAGTTTGTACTGCAAATGTCAGCCTAACGGGTGCATGTGCAGTACAAACCAGACCGAGATTGAAGTAATTGAAGATGTCAGTCTCGGCCAGGCCGGCCCCCTTTCTGCGTCGGCGGCTGCAGGCCGCACCAGTGATACAGGAGATGGCACCCATTCTAGAGGTGAATGGGAGGGACCCAGAGGAGACTGGCAGGAGAGAGGACCGTAGAAGAGCTAACGGGACGGGGCCCTGAGGAGATGAGGGCCCACCCCCTCACCTCTCCTGGCCCCCTCTCCTATCAATTAACGCCAAGCCCCTGATACCAGTCACTCCAGGCATTCCCTGTCGGTGGCACTGCAAATACATATATATGTGACTGATATGATATTCTTTGACTACAGTTACCAGTTGTCATATACAGGATTGTGACTGTTGGTAAATAGTTCCAGACATTCATTTTACAAATATTTTCTCAAAGTATTAGAATATAGCAAATCAGTTTGATAAATCCTATAATGGTCAACCAAGAGTTATAATTGCTATGATTAAATCATAGTTTTCTCTTTATTGAAACACATATTAAAAAGTTACATATAACTAGACAACAGAGTTTGGATAATTCAAGCACTAAGGAAACCTTTTAAATTGCCAGTGGATCATAGATACTTAAAAACATTTTTTAGAGTAATAAACAAGTGTACTGACAATATGGCTCTGTTATACATAGAATATATGTACTGTATATCTGATGTCTGCAGCCACATTGTAGACCAGTCAACTATTATCCTTTCTCTATATTTCTAAATGTAACCAGTGCAACTTCAAAGAAAGTATGTAGCAGGATGTCGCTTATATTCTGCAGTGAAGATTCCCTCCCTTAAAGAGGACCTGTCACACCCCCCTGGAGCTATGCTAACTTGAATGCAGCATGTCTGCTGCATTCAGGGAAGGGGTCCCCCATGTCTCTAGCCCCCCTGTAAGCTGTTAAAAAGACTTTATAAAGTGTACAGATAACGAGTCCGGAGGGCCTTACTCAGTAATGAGTCATAGCTGTTGCTGGTGTCCTCCCTGCCTCCGGCCCTCTCTGTGCCACCTCCAGCCCTCTCTTGTTCAGCCTCCTGTATGTGTCATCGCTGAGGGCTGGAGGTGGCACAGAGAGGGCTGGAGGCGGGGAGGACACCAGCAACAGCGATGACACATACAGGAGGCTGAACAAGAGAGGGCTGGAGGAGGCACAGAGAGGCTGCCGCGGGGAGAACACCAGCAACAGCGATGACTCCTTACTGAGTAAGGCCCTCCGGACTCCTTATCTGTACAGTTTATAAAGTCTTTTTAACAACTTACAGGGAGGCTAGAGACATGGTGGACCCCTTCCCTGAATGCAGCAGACACGCTGCATTCAGTGCTGCATTCAGTTAGCATAGCACCAGGGGGGTGACAGGTCCTCTATAATTCTGTGTACATGTTTGCGAACTGCAGTCTCGGTGTGTTAATATGTTCACCTAGCACCTTGTCTGGTATCCAGGACCACTCTGGTCCTCCTCTGTGTGACTTACCGCTCATTGGGTCACGCTATGCGTTATGTGATCTGGAAGTCTCTTTATTTTTACAATGTAAGTCTTCGGAGCCTTGTTCTGATGTTCCATAGACTTAGGCTGGTTTCACACTGCAGTTTTTTCACTGATCAGTGTCCATCCAGTTTGTGTGCCAAAACCCGGAGAGGAACCAGGAGAGGAACTTGCAGAGAAAAACTATAATTGAAAGATTGACACCTGTTCTGGGTTTTGGAGACACTCCTGGTGTTGGCACACAAACTGGATAGACACTGATCAGTGAAAACACTGCAGTGTGAAACCAGCCTAACATGTGATTGAAAGGAGAAGCAAAATGATGCTGGATGCAAAAAAGTTGGCGGCAGGTGGGTATATTATACACTGACAATACACTAAACTACCGGTATAATGTACATAGGTTTAGAAAACTTGTACATTTGTGACAATGAAATTAGCAAATGTTCTGTCTGTTTGAAACTTATATTAATAAGTTATAATATTATAAGTAATAATGATATTACTTTAAATTTTGGCAGTAAATATAGTAACTTTTTTTTTTATGTTCTGTAGACCGACACATGCATGCATTGTTTATTTGCACAACTTTATGAATATATAATGGATGCCATGTTTTGGTATATTTCAGAGAAAACAAAGATCTTACTGATATCTCTCAGATGCATCCATCCGGATGTCCTGCTGTTGGATTGAGCCCTAATCTTATGGTAACAGGGGGAACAGTATTGTCCGGACCTTGGGCGCCGGATTCAACCTCAAATTTGGCTACTAATCCCTGGTTATCCAGTGGAATTATGCCTTGTATTTGGCATGCTGATCACCCATATGGTAAGTTGAAGAGCATCTGTAATCAAAATACTTATTTCTTTCCCCCACCTCTCAGTTGGTTGTGGCCACAGACCACATTTTAGTTTAAGAACTAGGGAAACAATGAGCATCTAAAAGCCATACTGTGCAGAATTATTAATGAAATAAGATTGCAAAAATTACTTCTTACCCAAAATAAGTATTTAAGGAAAAAAGACAAAATTTCATAGGTGGCCAAAATCTTTAATGCCTTATGAGGGCATATATATATATAGCAGCTAACAGTCTATTCAGTAGGATTATCAGTAGTGTATCCTCCAGACTTCTGCACAACACAACTGATGGTCCCAACCCCATTTATAAGTCAAGAAATCCCACTTATTAAACCTGACAAGGCACACCTGTGAAGTGAAAACCATTTCTGGTGACTACCTCTTGAAGCTCATCAAGAGAATGCCAAGAGTGTGCAAAGCAGTAATCAAAGCAAAAGGTGGCTACTTTGAAGAACCTAGAATATAAGACATATTTTCAGTTTCACGCTTTTTTGTTGAGTAAATAATTCCACATGTGTTAATCCATAGTTTTGATGCCTACAGTGTGAATCTACAATTTTCATAGTCATGAAAATACAGAAAACGCATTAAATGAGAAGGCGTGTCCAAAGTTTTGGCCTGTACTGTAAATATATATCTAAGGCCCCCTTCACATCAGCGTTTTGCGCTGATCGCGGCAGTTGCGTGTAAACCGCACTGCCGCGATTACCGCATAACGGCCGCAGTTGCGATTCACTTGCAGCAAGCCCCATACAATGTCTATGGGGTGCCGAAACCGGACTTGCCGCACACTTACCGCAAGCCCCATAGACATTGTATGGGGCTTGCCGCAAGTGTGCTGCGATCGCGGCCGTTATGCGGTAATCGCGGCAGTTGCGTTTTTTTCACCGCAACTGCTGTGATCAGCGCAAAACGCTGATGTGAAAGCAGCCTAATATATAAAGCTGAATGTGTGTATGTATGTGTGTATGTATGTATATCCGGGATTGGCATCTACACCGTCGCAACTACAGCCACAAAATTTTGCACAGTCTCACTTCTGGACCCCGAGAGCGTCATAGGCTATGTTGTGAGACGAAATTTTAACCTCGCGCATTCCAATTTACCAAACAATTTTGCCCCTATCTACATAATGGGGAAAAAGTGACAGTTACCAGTTGACAGTTGTGAATGAGAGGGGCTTAATGATAGCGCCAAAGACTAACAGCACATACCAGCATATAGTCACTAAGGTGGGCCCCAACATGAGATATTCACCACACACGGGGACATGTATACACACCACACGCACACAAAGAGTAACAGCAAGTGTATAGTCGCTAAGGTGCAGCCCCAACATTGGATACTCACCACACGCACCCGAGCAAACACACACACACCACAAAGAGACACACACAACACAGAGACACACACACACACCCCCAAGGGGACACATACACACCCTTTAGCGACACATGCACTCACCCCACACACACACCACAAACAGACACACACACCACACAGACCCCCCCCCACAAGGACACACACACATAGCCACCCTATAGGGACACATGCACTCACCCCCACAGGGACACACAGACACACACCACAAAGAAACACACACCACACAGACCCCCCCCACAGGGACACACACACATACACACCCTATAGGGACACATGCACTCACCGCACAGGGACACACACACACACAACACAAACACACACACCCCACACAGACCCCCCCCCCCACAGGGACACACACACATACACACCCTATAGGGACACATGCACTCACCCCTCAGGGACACACAAACCACAAATAGACACACACAACACAGAGACACACACACCACACCGACCCCCCTACAGGGACACGCACACCACACAGACAGACACAGATGTGCACAAATTGACTCACACAACTCGCCTCATATGTGTGCTATCTTTAATTTCCAAAAATAAACATCTGATTAAAAACAGCCAATGTGCAACACGTGCCATATAGGGAATTAAGGCAGATGTCAGTCACATGAGCTGTCTATTATGTGTATGTGTGAGGTAACATATACTGCCCAGCCGGGGGGGAGGGATTACTGTTGGCTGGAGATTTATCAGGCTGCCTGTAGCAACCAATCACAGCTCAGCTTCTATTTTCCTACAGGTCATTAATATGACATTCAAATTCTACTTTGTTATAGCTAACAGCAGTTATTTATTAACCCGGGCGTAGCCGGGTAGTACAGCTAGTGTATATATACGTGTGTGTGTGTGTGTGTGTGTGTGTGTGTGTGTGTGTGTGTATATATATATATATATATATATATATATATATATATATATATATAATATATATATATATATATATATATATGTGTGTTTTGTGTATATATGTGTTTTGTATTTATGTCTATCTATCTATCTATCTATCTATCTATCATATGTAGCCTGCAAAGTGGAGCAATGTATTAAAAAAAAGAAATGTAAAGAAAGGTCATAACAGAAGCTGGCGCCTGTACAGTAATGGCCAAAAGTTTTGAGACTGCCACAATTTTTTTTTTCAGATAAATCGTGCATGGAGAAAATGGGATTTTAACCGCGCTCCCGTTCACATAACAAATGATTCTTCCACGATGTTAATCATAAAGGGATATGTGATTTATTTCTACACATTTCAGGGTATGCAAGCCCCTTCTTCAGGAAAATCACAGATATACAGATGTAATTTCTACTGATCCAGCTTCCTATATACTGTTTTGGACATCTGGAAGAATGATTTTTTAGAGAAGAAAAAGTGAGCACTGCCATGAGTCTTACTTATGTCATGCCAACAGTAAAGCATCCTGAGATGTACATCTGTGATTTTCCTGAAGAAGGGGCTTGCATGCCCTGAGACACGTAGAAATAAATCACATATCCCTTTATGATTAATACCATGTAACAATCATTTGTAATGTGAACGAGAGTGCTGTTATAATCCCTTTTTCTCCATGCTGGATTTATCTGGATTTCTACCATGTGGGACACTGCTGCAGACCGTCATATCCCTTGGACACAAGAAAATATCCTATTTGCATAAAGTGGTTGTGGCTTTACACAACACTTCAAAGTGAGCCTTAACCCTATTAATAAGTTGATTAGTAACACGGATAAACCCTATGTTGCGCCTTTTTTCATTTACGGTAAATGTTGCTACAATTTCTCTATCGCTTCATTGGGGGACACAGGATACCATGAGTGTATGCTTTTCTGTCACTACATGATGACACTAAGCTAATTAAAAAGTTAGCTCTTCCTAGCAGTATACACCCCCAGGTTGGAGTCAACATAGCCAGTTCAAGCTTAGTGTCGCAAGGAGGCACATGTGTTCTGCTTACCAGACCACATTCTTAAACATTTTTTATTGTTTAATCTTCTGTCATTTTTCTTTTACAATTTAATTGTTGGTTTTTACCTTGTTTATTTTTTGCCTTTTTTTAATGTACACAAGTATGGGCGACGGCTCCCTTAAGGGCACCGCTTTCCCATAATGACTCGGAATGATGCAGTGTTGTCCCCACTTGCCCCTCCAAGATCCACTTTAGGGGCGACGGGTCCTGCAAGGACTTCGATTTCCCCATTTTGTCTTTTCCTACATAAGACAACACAGAGGACCACCCTTGTGCAGTCGGGCTCATTTTGTTTTGTTTTTTTCACGCCGGATCACAGCCCTGTCACATCCTCAGGGGAAGGGTTAACCCTTTGGATGCACAGTGGAGCCCAAAGTGATTGTGCAGCCCCCACTGCATCGCCCTGTTATATAGTGGCGATGTAAGAAAGCAGATGGTTCCTCTCCTCCTCTCCATTCAAGGGGAGAGTGGATTGAAGAGAACAGAACAGCGCTGCTCTGTACGGGCAGCATCAAATGAGTTAGAGAGCTCCCAGGGCCCTGTGTCCTCTGTAACTGTAGCGGCTCCATGCTGGGACGCACACCACACCGTCTGTAAGAACAGGGTGCGCACCCGGCCGTGAAACAGGGAGCCACCACGCAAGAAATCCACCAAGGGCAAAACCGTGGCTCTCTAATCCGGGCCCCCCGCAGTAATCGTGGCATTCTGCCCCAGGGTTCCCACTAACTAAGCCCCCAGTGACACCTGGTTTTTGCAGTTCTCAAATAAGCTTCTGCAGCGGCACCAGCCGGGACGGACATCTTAGGTAAGATAATGCATGTCTGTGCGTCCATGGTGGAGGGCCCTCCTGGTCATATCGGACACAATCACTGCACTGGCCAGTAGTTTACGGACCCTGGCCACACATTTAGGCCCTGGCTTGGACCTGAACACTTGCTCTGCAAATCTCCACCCTCCTATATGATGCGCTATGATGCACGCTTCTTGGACATGCTCCTTCTGCTAAGACGCCTCTCGTCCTCCGGCAAAACTTAGAGCATGCCTCTCTATGCCTGTGCACGCCCACTACCCAATCAGTGAGTACAGAACCCACATTGGGGCCTCCACAATGCACAGTATGCAGAAGTCCAAGCAGTCTGGAAGGGGCACCATTAACCATTGTGCCCTTGCTCTTCCTCTGCAGCCTTGCAAAAAACAACCTTGTGCTTTAAGTATCATGTAGGCTAAGGTTGATTTGAGCACTGTTGTCCCTTATTTAATAACAGACTCAGACATGCTAAAGCCCTAATTCCCAGCCGAGTCCATCCTTTTTAACAGCCTAGTCCTGCTGCAAAGTATATAATTAAGGCAGGGGGAAATCCAGCTACATCTGGACATAGAAGCTCCAGATTCAACACCCAAACTCAAAATTTTTATGTGTGTGCACTAGTTAAAATGTGCACAATAACGCCAGTGCAGCAGCAAGCTGAAACCACTAGTCTGTGATTGACCTAAAGGTCACAAATATATACCTTGTGCCTTCGGTCAACTAGCCCGCAGCCACCCCGCTACGTGCAGGAACACAAGAGCCACCGATGCTGATCCCAGCGGACCTAGCCCCTAAAAGTGGGTTTTGTACATGTCCTAGTCCGTGGTCTCACCATGAGATGACATAAGTGGGACCCTACCAGTGCACCTCCTCAAAGTTCACTAACTGCTGGCAACGTTAATTATTACATTGGTCACCACAGTAGTGCGCAAAAAAAAAAAAAAACCTGTACTGTGTTAGGTAACACATATGTCAAAGCAGTATAATGTGCGGACACTGCAAATAAATGCTCCCTTTGTGAATCAACAAAACAAAGTATTCACTGATCTCAGGGAGAGCAGTTCAAGAAAACACTGCGGGCAGCCGGCTAAAGCGCTCAACACAGTGAATTCCTAGGCCCATTGCCCCCTGGGAATTTTGAATATGCAAATAGAGTCTGTGGAGCCTTTGTGAATTGACAACTACCCGCACCACTACAACTGCCCACAAACTAAATAACAATATCTGCCACTCCAACAGTAAGCAGAAATACCCAACAAGCCAGAGTCCTGTTACAGCAGTGTACAGAATCTGCATCACTGTCCAGTGAGCCAGAATTACCCACGTTCCACTTGACATTACGCAGCATTGACCACAACCTGTCCACCACTCAGTGAGTCAGGCCCATCAACAATCTAGTACTGCACTGCAAGCATACACAGTGGACTGTGAACGCCGTTCTCTATACAGTGAACTCTATTTTCCACGTCCTACATTCATATTCTTAATGTGCCTGTCGGATCTTCTCACTGCCCAGCAGTCAGAGCTAGCATCTATCCCATTCCCCAGCAATACTGTTCATTTCCCCTGTTCGCTGCCCATTAGGCACAACTCACCAGCCTCCATATAACATATAGTAGCAGTTTTTTTCCCTACATCATGCTTCACGAACCCCCAGAGACGGACCCTTTTCTGTACCAATGATCTTGCTGTGGTATGTAACATCTGCCAAACTGTCTACCGGGTCAAAACTTCAACCACTTTAACATATAAGTTAATTTTCAAACCTCGGATTCTGTGCTTGTATTCGGATATAATATACAGTGTGTTGTGAAAGTATTTGGCCCCCTTGAACTTTTCAACATTTTGCCAAATTTCAGGCTTCAAACATAAAGATATAAATTCTTATTTTTTAGTAAAGAATCAATAACAAGTGGGACACAATCATGAAGTGGAACAAAATTTTGGGGGGTTTTTTAAACTTTTTTAACAAAGCAAAAACTGAAAAGTATGGCGTGCAATATTATTCGGCCCCTTTTACTTTCAATGCAGCAAACTCACGCCAGAAGTTCAGTGAGGATCTCTGAATGATCCAATTATTGTCCTAAATGACTGGTAATGATAAATAGAATCCACTTGTGTGTAATCAAGTCTTCGTATAAATGCACCTGCTCTGTTATAGCCTCAGGGTTCAGTTTCAAATGCAGAGAGCATCGTGAAGACTAAGGACACGCCAGGCAGGTCCGAGATACTGTTGTGGCGAAGTTTAAAGCCGGATTTGGATACAAAAAGATTTTAAACATCTCAAGGGGCACTGTGCAAGCGATCATATTGAAATGGAAAAAGTATTGGACCACTGCAAATCTACCAAGACCCGGCCGTCTCTCTAAACTTTCATCTCAAACAAGGAGAAGACTGATCAGAGATGCAGCCAAAAGGCCCATGATCACTCTGGATGAACTGCAGAGATCTACAGCTGAGGTGGTAGAGTCTGTCTATAGGAAAACAATTAGTCGTACACTGCACAAATCTGGCCTTTATGAAAGAGTGGCAAGAAGAAAGCCATTTCTCAAAATATCCATAAAAAGTCTCATTTGAAGTTTGCCACAAGCCACCTGGGGGAGACACCAAACATGTGGAATAAGGTGCTCTGGTCAGATGAAACCAAAATCGAACATTGTAGCCACAGTGAAAAACGATATGTTTGGCGTAAAAGCAACACAGCTCATCACCCTCAAAACACCATTCCCACTGTCAAACATGGTGGTGGCAGCATCATAGTTTGGGCCTGCTTTTCTTCAACAGGGACAGGGAAGATGGATGGAGCCAAATACAGGACCATTCTGGAAGGAAACCTGTTGGAGTCTGCAAAAGACCTGAAACTGGGACGGAGATTTATCTTCCAACAAGACAATGATCCCAAACATAAAGCAAAATCTACAACGTCAAAGTCCAGACCTGAATCCAAGTGAGAATCTGTGGAAAGAGCTGAAAACTGCTGTTCACAAATGCTCTCCATCCAACCTCACTGAGCTCGAGCTGTTTTGCAAGGACAAATGGGCAAGAATTGCAGTCTCTCAATGTGCAAAATCGATAGAGACATACGCCAAGCGACTTGTAGCTGTAATCGCAGCAAAAGGTGGCACTACAAAGTATTAACTCAGGGGGACCAAATAATATTGCACGCCCCACTTTTCAGTTTTTTGTTTGTTAAAAAAGTTTAAAATAACCAATAAATTTCGTTCCACTTCACGATTGTGTCCCACTTGTTGATTCTTCCCAAAAAAATTTGAATTTATATCTTTGTTTGAAGCCTTAAATGTGGTAAAAGGTTGAAAAGTTCAAGGGGGCCAAATACTTTCACAAGGCTCTGTATATGCTACTACACCATGTAGTTGTTACACAACCACAAGATTATTTACAGCGCCCACGCCTCATCTCATTACACCTAAGCTGATAACTACCACACGGTGACACTATTGGACCCACAGCTACATCACTATCACAAGATAGTCTGCAAAGTCTCTGTTTCAGTGTCCATGTCTGTCTGTCGCCTCTTAATTCTCTTTCACAGAGGACTAACAAGTAACCTGACCTCATCCAGAACTCATACCACCTACAGCAAATGTGGAGTCACTTCAAACAAGTTCTCTCATGTGCAGAGCCATCAAAGTCTCTGATGTCTGCACATGAGGTAATCGAGTTTAATCAAGGCTCCTTAGTAAAGATAGCTGAGGGGATTGGGAACAGCTCACCGTTATTATGAAGTCTGCTTCAACCGGTTCCAGGACTGCACAGATATCACCCTGGTCATGGGCTGGTACAATATGGAAAGAAAATGTCCAGCAGAAAAGGTTCCTGTATTTCTTCGTTTATTATATTATGAACATGGATAACATCCAACAGAAACAGGCAGTACGAGTGTGACAACAGGCCAACGCATTTCGACGCACTCGGGTCTTATTCATGGCTCATTCTAACAGGGTGGAAGTATAAACTTATATATACTTATATCTTAGGTAGGAAATTATATATAGGTGTAACTTAACAATCCACCAGAAGGATTGGGCTTTTCCCCAACTAACCATTTTGAAGTTTTCCAGACAATTCTTCAAATGTCACTTTTTTGATAATGATGTTCCAAACATTAATCGTGCTGTTAATCATGACTTGTATACGGAACCACGTATAATACCTGACATTGTTGAATTAAATGCACTAGCAGAACTTAGAGACTTAACAATTGATTCAACACCAACAGACATTATCAGAATACATCAAAATAATACTGGCTTTTATCCAATAAAATCTCGACCTGAGATATTGGATATCTTCAAGGATTTAGTAGAAAAAGAACTTGTGTGTTTCAACCTAAGACGAAACCCCTGTCATGACTATTTAACGCCCCAGGAACGCATTGCCTTAAAATAACTGCAGGATAATGAGGATTTGAACATTAGAATGCCTGACAAGGGGGGTGCAGTTGTACTCCTAAATTAAAGCTTATACAATGAAATTGTCATGAATGATTTGATGGATACCAATGTCTATAATAGGTTGCCTGGCAATCCTACCAGAAGTTATAAAGAAAAACTTTCCAAACTCCTAGAAGAAGGAATCAGCTTGAATGTTTTAGACAAAAAACTGCTGAATTTCTTCTGGTGGATTGTCCAGTTGCACCTATATATCATTCCCACCCTAATGTACACAAATCCCCCGCCCCCCCTTGTGGTTTTATTATCGCTAGTATTGGGTTTTTGGGAGAGAGACTGTGTGCTTGGGTTGAGCAGCAACTCCAACCACTGATCATTTGTCTACCAGGTTTTATTAGGGACACGACATCTGTAAAAGCTAGCTTTTCTGATTTTAAGTGGAGATCTAATTACACATGGCTGAGCTGTGATGTGATTGGGCTCTATCCTTCTATCCCTCATGAAGTAGCCCTAAAATGTCTAACACTGAGCCTGGAGAAACACAGTAACTATACACAGAGCACTCAGGACTTTGTTATGTCTGTTGCTTGCCTACTAAAACATAATTTTTTTGCCTTTAATAAAAAGTTCTACTTGCAAAGCCGTGGAGTGAGTATGGGTGCAAAATTCTCCCCAACCCTAGCAAATTTGGTCATGGGTATTTGGGGGAGGAATTTATGTTTAACATCAATAATCCCTTCCATGCCAGCATAGTATGGTACGCCAGGTATATTGACGATACCCTGCTGGTATTGGGAAAGGGGGGGCATGAAATCCAGGATTTAGTGAACTACTTAAATTTAAATAACTACAACCTCCGGTTTACTCACTTACATGGTTTTGTAAGTGTAGACTTTCTTGATATTACTTTAACAGGAGATCATTAAAAAGGAAAGGTTATTATTACTTCTTATAGGAAGCCGACTGCCTGCAGTTCAGTCTTGAGTGCTACATCATGCCACCCCAAACATGTGCTAAGGAACATACCAGTAGGGGAACTTATAAGAACCAAACGTAATTGTTCCTCTATGGAAATCTACGAAGGGGAATCAGTTAAAGTGATAGATAGACTTAGACATTGGGGGTATACATCTGGTATACTAAAAAGAGCAGATAATATTGCCAGGAGCATGGAGAGAAATTTGTTTAGTTTCCAAAATAAAAAGCAACGATGCCCGGGTGGTATTTCTGCTCCAGTTACTTTCAGCACAATATATAGTCCATCTTACGAAGAGGTGACTGGAATTGTAAGGAAATATCTTCCAATCCTCAATAAGGACCGAAATTGGCACAGATTCTGACAGAATCTCCAGTCCGGTTTAGTGCCAGGAAAGCTCCAACTTTAGGCACTATCCTATCCCCCAGCCTTTTTACTATACCATCCAAAAAGGAAATAAAGACTTGGCTGTCACTGTAAGGATTTTTTAAATGCGGACATACTAGATTCACAGCA
Organism: Allobates femoralis; assembly: GCA_033576535.1. NCBI lineage: Eukaryota > Metazoa > Chordata > Amphibia > Anura > Aromobatidae > Allobates > Allobates femoralis. Next base: position 141,936,160 of record JARQOC010000011.1, read on the forward strand.
TGTAATTATGTACACAAATGTCGTAACTTTAAATCTTACAGCAATGGGAAAATATATAACATCAAATCTTTCCTGAATTGCTGATGTACAAATGTTGTGTATCTAATTGAGTGCAAAGAGTGTAAACTACAATATGTAGGATGTACCTCTGGGGAACTGAAGTGACAGATCTGTAGACACTTATCCAACGCTGCTAGTTCCAGTGCAGTAAATATATCGTCTGCATCTATACACTTTGCCTCGGTGCACGGAGGAGATACAACCTCATTCTCTTTCTGTGGTGTTGACAGGACAGTTAACTCATTCAGGGGGGAGACCAGAGATGGAAACTATTAAAAAAGAAAGTTTCTGGATCTTTACTTTGGGTACTAGAATCCCACTAGAATTAAACATTAGACAAGATGTTATCCTGCAATATTGATATATATGTATTTATGCAGACCATTTTCTAATTTTGACATTCGTTTTATTATGTAAAGGTATCGTTACACACAGATATCTGTGCAGATGTTGCTTGCAACTCACTGGTTGCAGTGAAATAATGAACACATTGTTCCATTTTGTACACGGCAACAAAATGGAACAATGTGTCCATGATTTCACTGCAACCAGTAAGTTGCAAGCAATGTCTGCACAGATATCTCTGTGTGTAATGGTACCTTTACTGTTTGTTTAATTTAATTGTATGTTGTGGGGCGGATTCTATACACCTGTGTTGAACACAGTGGAGTATATATAAGTTGCACTTCCGCCCTGATAGATGCGTCGAAACGCGTTGGCCTGTTGTCACACTTTCACTGCCTGTTTCTGTTGGATGTTATCAATGTTCATAATATAATAAACGAAGAAATATCGGAACCTTTTCTGCTGGACATTTTCTTTCCATAATCAAGGCTCCTCCTCCAGACAAGCTGAGCCTAGCCCCCCGTTGGGTATGTCATGCCTCCTTACTCCTCTTACTCACTTCTAAAGAAAACAAAGCATCTAGCAAGACAGCCCCATACTTATTGACTCCTCAGCCAAAAAGCCAAACAGATACCTTACATGATATAATCTAGGCGATTATTTATTACACGACCCAAGTAATCGCTAATGTCGTGTTTGAGTTGTTGGTCGGTTCTTATCTGCTCTCCTACAGATTCTGGTTCTCACAACATAGACTAGTCAGGTTATCGGTACAAGTGCTTGTTCATCAGAACTGGCGATCATTGCGCCATCTACTAGTATAGTTTCCCTCTTCAAATGTCCTCCTTTTGAGGCCTAACCCCTCTACCTAGAACTCTGTTCAACCACCGCCAGATGCGAAGCCTATTCACATAGATACTCATAAAACAGTTACTAAAGTACAGCGGCAACATCACCAATGCCTCTAGTATCCACACACTAGGTAATCTGCCGTCTTCCTCTAGCTCAACTAGATCCAGATCTCCTTTACTCTTGGTAAGTCGGACACTTCGCACACCCACTTGCAAATAATATGGAGCCCTTCCTCACCGTCCAGCAAAACGCTCCTATTGCTATTGCCACCTCAGCACACGCGGAAACCTAAAACCTAGATCCCCACCTATCATATCCTAGGCATTTTCCCTCTTCTAACCAGAAATCAGGTCCAGGTCTAACCAGGTCGTTTAATGTGTGTAGCAAAATGCTTGAAATGTTCTACCAATCTATTGTGGCGAGTGCAATCTTTGATGCAATAATATGCTGGGGTAGTAGTGTGCGCACAGCTGACACTAATAAGCTGAATAAACTTATCAAGAAGGCTAGTGCAGCGGTGGGTCTACAACTTAGGACTTTCGAGGAGGTATTAGAGGATAGAATTAATAAGACATGCAAGGCTATAACGAGCAACAATACACACCCGCTCTCTGAACTGTTTGCGAAGCAAAAGAGCACATTCAGCAAGCGTCTAATCCAACTAATGTGTAAAAAGGAAAGATACAGAAGCTGTGGGGATGTTTAACAAATGTATAAGTGTAAAGCATCCCAAGACTAAGTGAAGTTCAAAGTGTATGGGGGAATAGGTGAGGTACATGTACCAGTCTACCTGCATCTGCTGTCCATATAGACTTATTTTGTAAAGTGTGTAATGTTCTTGATCTTTGTTCTGCTGCGGTAATACTGTAATTTCCTCCGGGATCAATAAAGTTTATCTAATCTAATCTAAAATGTTAACAAGACCTCTGTTCTTTGCTTGGCGTCCAGTGCTCTAACTTCACCTGCTAGCAGAACCTGCATTGAGCCCTCAATGTTATGCATCACAATCGCATATCAAAGCAGGTTACCATGGCAAGAACGTCTTTTTCCTTCCTCAAATAGGCGCTAACACTCGAGTAGCCCACACCGATCCGCATTACTGCCCTATAGCATACATCAACAGCACCCCTAGGAAGTCACACCTATCACTCATACGCTCAGCTTAGATACTGAACATTTTGCCTGATAACATCAGTCCTGTGTTTTTTCGATCTAAGATTCTGGATTTCTAGCCGTAAATAGAAGCCTCACATAAACCTTCAATTACCATAGACTGAAGATGCATCAGGCGTTTTCTCCCTTCTCTCATTTCTACACCTGTGCTTGCCTCTACAACGCATATACTAGTCCTAGCAGACATTGGCATGATCCTAGCACAGGGCTGGTTACCACTCTTTGAGAAACTTTATCAGTTTCACGGCTGCTATTTGTCACTGGTCCTCACCAGGATCATCCGATACTCCCAGAGTTCCCAGTTTTCTCCCCACTTCAGATGGTGGCACCTGAACCTAAGACTGTCCGCTATAACACTAACGTAGTTTTTGCCACCTTACCAGATTTATATGCAGTATTCAATTACCCACCCAATCTGCTGAGTCTAAAGAAACACGGAACTGAACTCTGTCAAACCAGGACTAAGACACGGTTCTACATCATTAGGCAACACTCATGTTATTAACCTTTTAGTTCAGTTGTCCTGAAAACCTACTTCAAGAAAGCAGATCCAGCCAGTCAGAGAAAATCTGCCACCAGGTTTTTAGCTAAATTTACTTTCATACACTACCTACTCAGTTGTGCGGGATCCAAGGAATCCACTCAGTCCCCTCAGTTTCTTCTTCCTAATCTCCTCCGCTCATTCACAAACAAGGACAGCCTGTTCGGCTGGGCGCCTTTCCTTGTCACTGTTAAGGTAGAATAGTCTTTTTACTTTTATAATAATAAAGGAAGTCTTTTCCTTGTTCAAAATATTTTATTTGATTTTGAATAACAAAAGGTAACATATCTATAAATTGTATAAACATGTAGTAGGATCTATACAGTACAATTGTCATACAAGAATCCAAAATTAAATAATTAGTGATTCATATTCAGACTAGAATCAAGTTTTAAGATCAAAAGAGTTACATGACATATATTTCTAAATCCAGTTATGGAAAGCAATGTTCAGCAATTTACCTATTTACAATAAGGAAGGTCCATGAAGAGGAAAATGGGGAAGGGGAATTAGGTTGGTAAGGTAGGAGGATGTTGAGAGTTTGTTCTCCCAATACTAATCTAGAATGGAATGTTGAGAGTTTCTGGATGGGAAATTAATATTCCAGTACATCCATTTTCTTTTGTATTTTTCGTACAGTTTATTTTTGATCGAAAATGAAAATTCATATGCATTATGAATGGAAAGTCTCTAAAAGTGTGACAAACAAAGGAGGTTGAGGGTCCTTCCACAATGTTGCTATGTAGTTTTTGGCCACTAAGAGAATGTGAATTATGAGGGGCCTAAATTTTCTTGGGATTACGGTAATTCGATTCCAATGAAGAGTAGGACCAATTCTGGAGTGAGATGAACGTCAATATTTGATATTTCTTTTATTAGTAGTTGAATTTCACATCCAAAATAGTTTGAGATGTTTGCATTCCCAAAAAATATGTGAGATATTTCCTATGTTATTGCAGTTTCACCAGCAAAGTGGAGATACATCTTCTTTTATTGGTGTAGTCTGGCAGGAGTATAATACCAGCGTGTAAGGGCTTTGTAATGGATCTCGACAAGTGAGGAGCAAGATATGTAAGTGCATAGGTTTTTGAAAGTGTCTTCTAAATTGCTAGTTGGGATATTGATTTTCAGTTATTTTTCCCATGCTATTATGTTACTGGTTTTTAAGATAGTTGAGTCTAAGTTGATGTTTTTATAGATGTTTTTAGTTGTCCAGAAAACAGGGGTATGTGGGTATTTTAGCATTTGCGTTACATTTAAAGGGATGTAGAAGTTTAATTTATGTTTAATAATAAGGTGATTGATTTTATCCCAAGTCTTCTTCATCTTCAAGTTTGAATGCAGAGTTTAGGGTATGGAAAGGAATAAGTTGGTTCTCTCGATTTAAGATATCCATAATGGATTTAATTCCAGATTTTGTCCAAGAATCTAACTTTATATTTGGGGAAATCAAAGATATGGCCTCAATGAGAATCCAGTTTGGTAGTGAAGTTGGCAACCAATCAAACTATTTAGACATTAGGTGTCTCCAAAATTGGATAACTGCTTTGACCGTGGGGTTCTCTTGGAAGTCGCTTTGATTTGTCACACAAATAAGAGAGCAACACTAGTTTAAGTCCATTTCTTGGATATTTAGATTCTTCCATGGATAGCCAGCCAGGTCTGTTCTCCTCTCTCCACCAGGTCTGACTGAGCTTTATAATAGTCGCGTGGTAATATACTGATAAGTTGGGTACTGCAAGGCCGCCATTCAATCTACTTTTCTCGAGTGTAACTCTTGCGACTCTGGTTTTTTTTTCCCCCCCTAAATAAACTTAGACAGTTGGCTTTGGAACTTGTTAATCCAGGATTGTTTAATCGGGAGCGGCAGAGAACGAGACAAATGTAAAATTTTAGGTAGAATGAACATTTTGTATGATTCAATTTTGCCTAGCCAAGACATGTCTGTCTTTGATATATGAGATATATAATCTTGAACAGTTTTAAAAACTTCGTTTAAGTTTGCGTCGATTATCTTAGAAATTGGTTTGGTAATTTTGATACCTAGGTAATCTAAGTTAGCTTTTTCCCATGAGAGGTCAATTTCTAATTTAAGGGCATTAAGTAGATCCGAATCTAAGTTGAAGTGAAGTACTTGGGTCTTATTAAGATTAATTTTGTAGAGTGAAACACTAGAGTAGTCTTCAATAGTAGCTAAGGGGCTTCACAGAGAGTTTTAAGTGGGTCTGTTGAAGTCAAGATTACATCATCAGCAAAAAGGCTGATTTTATATTCTTTTAGATGGGAATGAACACCTCTTATTAGCGGGTTCATGCAAATTTTTTCTGCTAGTGGTTCTATAAAGAGATCAAATAAAGAGGAGGATAACGGGCAGCCTTGTCTAGTTCCATTAGTTAATAGAAATTCCTCCTAAAGTATATCATTAGTTAGTATTCTAGCTGTTGGATTGGAGTAGAGTGACTTAAAGACATTCGTGATATTTCCCTCAAATCCAAATTTCCCTAGAGCTTTAAATAGATAACCCCAATGGACTCTGTCAAATGCTTACTCTGCATCGACAGAGACCATAATCATTGGGAGTTTTAGTTTTTTCGATGTGGGTCACTAAATTTAAAACTCTCCTTGTAGATGCATCCGCTGTTTTGGACAAAACCCACTTGGTCATTATGTAGGAGTTTTGGGATGACTCTTTGGATTCTTGTGTTAATAGTTTCAGTAATAATTTTAAGGTCTATGTTAAGCAGCGATATAGGTCTATAATTTGTGACATTTTCTTTATCTCCTTTATTCTTTGAAATTACCGTTATAGTTGCTTGTAGCATTTCTTTTGGGAGGCAAGAATTATTGTCAGTTAGGTAATTAATTATTCTGGTTAGATATGGCAAAAGAGTTTCTTCAAAGGTGGAGTAATACTCATTATGAAGGCCATTAGGGCCTGGGGATTTACATTTCTTTAGAGAATGAATAGTATCAGAAATTTCAGTTTCAGTAAATGGAGCGTTTAAGTAATTTAAATCTTCTTTAGATAGACACGGGAGGTTAATGGAATCTAGGAAGGAGGTGATTTTAGAAGAAGTTGGAATGAGTTCAGCAGATGTTTCTTTAAGGTTATAGAGGGACTTTTAAAACTCAGCATATATATCTGAGATTGCTTGTGGGGATTGTTTGATATTATTTTTGTTTTTGACTTGTAAAATGTTAGTTTTGGCTCTGCAATTTTTTATTAGTCTCGCGAAAAGTTTTGAGGGTTTATTCATACGGGAGTAATAGTTTATTTGTGAAATTTTGTCAAATTTATTTTAGTTCTACTCTAAGCCTAATTATTTCCTTAACCCCTTAGTGACGCAGCCAATTTCCACCTTAATGACCAGACCGTTTTTTGTAATTCTGACCAATGTCCCTTTAAGAGTTAATAACTCTGGAACGCTTCAACGGATCCTAGCGATTCTGAGATTGTTTTTTCGAGACATATTGGGCTTCATGTTAGTGGTAAATTTAGGTCGATAATTTTTGTGGTTATTTGTGAAAATATAAAAAAATCGGCAAAAATGTTGAACATTTGACAATTTTCAAATTTGTAATTTTTATTCTGTTGAACCGGAGCGTTATGTGACACAAAATAGTTAATAAATAACATTTCCCACATGTCTACTTTACATCAGCACAATTTTGGAAAAAATATTTTTTTGCTTAGGAAGTTATAAGGGTTCAAAGTTCATCAGCAATTTTTCATTTTTCCAGCAAAATTTACATAACCTTTTTTTTAGTGACCACATCACATTTGAAGTCCGTTTGAGGGGTGTACATGACAGAAAACACCCAAAAGTGACACCATTACGAAAACTGCACCCTTCAAGCTACTCAAAACTACATTCAGGAAGATTATTAACCCTTCAGGTGCTTCACAGCAACTAAAGCAAGTTGGAAACAAAAAATGGACATTTTAATTTTTCCAACAAAAATGTTCTTTTAGCCTCAATTTTTTCATTTTCACATGGGCAACAGGATAAAATGCATCCTAACATTTGTTGGGCAATTTCTCCTGAGTACACCGATCCCTCATATGTGGTCATAAACCACTGTTTGGGCACACAGCAGGGCTCAGAGGGGAATGAGCGCCATTTGACTTTTGGAGCTAATTTACCATTCAAAAAGTCAAATGGCGCTCCTTCCCTTTCGAGCCCTGCGGTGCACCCAAACAGTGGTTTATGACTACATATGAGGGATTGGTGTACTCAGGAGAAATTGGTCAACAAATTTTAGGATGCGTTTTATCCTGTTGCTCATGTGAAAATGAAAAAATTGAGGACAAAAGAAATTTTTTTTAAAAATAAGTACTTATTCATTTTTACGGATCAATTTGTAAAGCACTAGAGGGTTCAAAGTGCTCACTATGCATCTAGATAAGTTCCTTGGGTGGTCTAGTTTCCAAAATGGGGTCACATGTGGGGGAGCTCTAATGTTTAGGCACACAGGGGCTCTCCACATGGACATGGTGTCCGCTAACAATTTGAATGGAAAATTAGCTACAATTGTTAGCGGACACCATGTTGCGTATGGAGAGCCCCTGTGTGCCTAAACATTGGAGCTTCTCCACAAGTGACCCCATTTTGTAAACTAGACCCCCCCCCCCAAGGAACTTATCTTGATGGGTGGTGAGCACTTTGAACCCCTAGGTGCTTCACAAATGAATCCGTAAAAATGAAAAAAGAAAATGTTTGTGGAAAAGAAAGTGACCCCATTTTGGACACTAGACACCCCAAGGAACTTCTTTAGATGCATAGTGAGCACTATGAACCCCCAGGTGCTTCACAAACTGATCCGTAAAAATGAAAAAGTAGGGGGGGCGTGTCCAGCTGCTCATGGCGCCGGTCGCAACTTGAGAAGGCTCCCGGGAGAGATCTGCTCAGCGGCATTGTACCGGCTCTTCAGCACGAACATCCGACTCATACAGGTCTGAAACTGCCCCAGGCACCCTCCAGCCATGCCAAGAGCGGCCCCCAAGCGCCGGCAAACGGAGAACAGGCTAACAGATTACTTTGGAGCGGAGCTCCCGCGCTCCTCTCCTTCCAAAATGGCGCCGGCTGCAGAGCGTCGCTCCCAGTCTCCTCTCCCTCCTGCAGGCTCTCGATCAGGGCGCAGCACAGGGGGCCGTGATAAGGGAGCCGAGGAGGACGCCCCAGTTACTCAGGGGATGCTTAAGGCATACCTGAGCTCCCTCAGAGACAATCTAATGGCAGATATGAAGGAGCTAATAGGGACAATGAGGGAGGACATAGGTGCTCTGGCTGACAGGACAACAAATCTTGAGGAAAAGATGAGCGACTTCGCCAAAGCTCACAATAGCTTGGCAGATAACCACTCAGACCTAGACAGGGAAATGGGGTCAGTGAATGCCACACTATGTCACCTTGAAGATAAGTTGAGACGCAACAACTTTAAATTGAGAGGTCTGAGGGAATCAGTAGGAGAACCAGACCCTCTTGAACTGGCCTCACGTTTTCTAACGGCCGCACTACCTGACATTCCCAGTGCAGACCTAGCTATTGAAAAGGCTTTCCGCATCCCGAAACCCCCGAATCTCCCTGAGGGGGTGCCTAGAGACATATTAGTACATATGGTCAGATCTGGAGTAACTGACCGCTTGCTACAAAGAATGAGAAGAGGTCCTCCACTCCCAGACCCATATGCCCAGATTTCGATTTTCCCTGATTTGTCCCCAGGGACCCTATCAAGACGAAGGGATTTTGCCTCGTGCTGCAAGATTCTCAAGGACCGAGGGATACCATACAGCTGGGGCTCACCAGTGTCTCTTAATTTCCGACATAAAGGGAAACGCCATTCATATGCCTCTCCCACACTACTCCGGAAGTCCCTCAAAGCCTGGCACCTTGTATCCCCTTCGCCTAGCCAGAGGGAGCCCCCCCGACGAAGTCCAGACAGTGCGGCAGCGGAGGCCCCGGAGGCCCTGGAGGGCGTCGAGGCTGTCTGATCATCAGATTAGACCTACAAGATCTGAAGAACCCACTCTGCAGAGATCTCCAGAAGGGATCCATTTGACTCTATGTTAAGGTACTCTTTTGTATTGTTCCGGACACCATTTTAGTCCATATCTCCTTCCGCACGTCACCTTGAGGAGTGACGTACAGGTGTCCGGTTCATTCTCCCCCCATGAGGACTAATATCCTAATTCCACGGGATATTGTTTTGCAGTTTACATAAATGTAAGTGTAACTCGTAATTGTAATATGTTCCCCGTAGTGTGGTATTTCTTCCCCTATTGACTAACGTGTGTGTGACCTCCCCATTTTCCCTTTAATTCCTTCCCTGCTCCCTCTGCATTTCTAGCTCTTGCCCCTCCCTACTTTCCTGAACCCTCTCTGTTCCAACCCACTTTACCCCCTATCTATCTTTCTCTAGAATTAGTGGGACTCCCCCGGACCTAGAAATGTCTCTTCACTTCTTTTCCTTGAACGTTAGGGGTCTTAATTCCCCTGCCAAAAGATCATTTTTGTGGCGTGAGGTAAAAACATCGAAAGCCGAGGTAGTGTGTATTCAGGAAACCCACCTCCTGGAAGAAGACAATTTTAGACTCTATCACAGGGACTTTCCCCATATCTTTCACGCTAATTCACAATCTAAAAAAGCAGGAGTTTGTATTATGATAAAACACTCGGTCCAATTCACACTCCTAAAGGTAACACCTGACCCCGACGGTCGCTTCATTTTGGTACAATGCGACATAGGAGGCTCTCCTTTTACGGTAGTGAGTGTTTACGGCCCAAATGTGGGACAGTTGAAATTTACGCGATCAATGTTTGATCTTCTGGAGAGGGAGGCGAGGGGCAAAATAATTGTGTGTGGCGACTTCAACGCGGTCATGGAGCCTCGCCTTGATTCTTCCTCCTCATCACTAAGGGGAGGTGTTTCATTGAATGATCTCGGATGGGAGTACCACCTCCACGACGTATGGAGGTACCATCACGCGGAGGAGAGGGACTATTCCTTCTTCTCTAGCGTACACCAGTCGTACTCCAGAATTGACTACTTCCTGGTTAATGATGTGGCCTTGAGGAGTTGTCGGTCATCGGAGCTGGGTGTGATCACATGGTCGGACCATGCTCCGATCACGCTGGAGATATGTCTGGACGTGGGAGGTGGTGCGTCCCGTCACTGGAGATTGAATGCGGGTCTGCTGGCTGACGGGGAAGTCGTTGATCACATAAAAGAGTCGATCCAAGATTTTTTCTGATTAAACGACAATGGGGAGGTAGCGGACGACACGTTGTGGTACGCCCACAATTCGGTCCTCCGTGGCCTCCTCCTTCAAAAAGCGGCACAAGCCAAAAGGAAGAGAGATCGGCTTCTCAAAGAATGGACCGCAGACATTCAACGACTAGAAGCAGCTAACAAACTTTCCCCCTCGCCTCTCCTCATTTCCCAGATTTGCACCACTCGCACTAAACTGCGCTCTCTTCTCCTCCGCCAACATGAGATAGGACTCCGTAAACTAAAAACTAAGTTTTATGAGGCAGGAGATCGAGCGGGTAAGATCTTGGCCCGTAGGATTAAAAAGAGGACTACTAGAAGTGCGATACCGGCGATGAGGGGTCGGGGGGAAATTAGTCCGCGACCCTGCGGAGATAGCGGAGGTATTTGCCGCTTACTACGAGAAGCTTTATAATCTGAAAGACGATGCGGGCACCCCCCAACCCTCCTCTCCTGACATCAAAGGCTTTCTCGGGAGTCTGGTCCTTGAGAGAGTTTCCGATGACTCATTGGATCTCCTCAACGCACCTTTCACCTTGGAAGAAGTGGAATTAACAATTAAAAGTTTAAAGTGCAACTCTGCTCCAGGCCCGGACGGATTTGTGAATGAATACCTTAAAACCTTCGGTCCGGTCCTGACTCCATTCCTACTTAGGCTTTTTAACCACTGGCAATCTTCTGGCTCTATTCCAGAATCTGCTCTAGAAGCCACGATAACCGCTATACCTAAACCGGGGAAGGACCGAGACCGTCCCGAAAACTACCGTCCTATTTCCTTGCTAGCGAACCGGCTGGGGGATGTCATCCCCTTGCTGGTTAACCAAGACCAAGTGGGATTCGTGCAGGGAGGCAAGCGAAAGACGGACCAGAAGGATGCTGAACTTGATAGAGGTAGGGGAGAGGAGAGGGCGCCCCTGTGTATTCCTCTCACTTGACGCCGAAAAAGCGTTTGATAGGGTACATTGGGGCTACCTAAGGGAGGTCCTCTCAACCTTCGGTTTTTCGGGCCCTATCCTGTCAGCAATCCTAAGCCTTTATTCGCACCCTTGTGCGAAAGTCTTCTCAGCGGGCTACGCTTCCAGGTCCTTCCAGATCACTAATGGCACTCGGCAGGGTTGCCCCCTTTCCCCACTGGTGTTCGCCCTTATCATGGAACCCCTAGCGGCTTCCTTGAGGGCTGACCCGGAGATAACGGGGATGACGGTGGGAGACAAAAAACATGTAGTGGGCCTCTACGCCGATGATGTCATAATAGTGACTGAGAATCCTCATTCCTCCCTCCCTGGAATTATGAAAAAGCTTGACCTCTTTGCACGGATCTCCTACTACAAACTTAACATAAAAAAATCAGTGATATTTCCCATTGGGGTGTCGGAGGTGGACTCTGGGCGCCTAGCGCAATCTTACCCCTTCAGGTGGTCCCCTTATGGGGTACCATATCTTGGGTCCTGCTTTGCCCCTCATCTGAGGTAGCCTCTCAAAATATTAAACGCCTTATCTCGGAGCTAGGCGGGGCGCTCGGAAGTTCCCTCTGACCTCCATGTCATGGATGGCGAGAGTTCAGATAGTGAGGATGATGTGGCTCCCAAAAATCCTATACATGTTTAGATGTGTTCCAGTTCACTATCCGCCCGGGCTGATCTCTCGATTGCAGGCCTTGATTACTAGATGTGTTTGGGCGAATAAAACAGCGAGGGTCAAAAGGACCATCCTTTTCCGACGCCTCACTAGAGGAGGTATGGGGGTACCAGACGTTGAGACGTACCGTAAAGCGACCATCTTGGAATCGGCGGGGTGTTGGTGGCAGGAGGGGAGGCACTGGGTTGGAGGCAGATCGAGGAGGCCGAACTACGACTAGGCTCACTTCAATCCCTCCTTGCGGCAGAATCAGTGGGAAAAGTGAAAAGAACGGGTATGCTATGCACGGTCAGGGAAATGTTAGACACCTGGGGCCCCAACAGGAAAAACTGGGCCAAGCTTCCCCCCGAGGATATCCCTTTGGGGGCTTTGCGATGGTTCATACCTTACCTGAATCTCTCGCCTTGGAGAGACGGAGGACCCGAAAAATTGAGCGATATCCTCCTGGGTGGCCGGTGATGACTCTGAAGGAGTTCACGACCATATATCCCTCCCTATCTGGTTCCTTTCTGCTGTTCCTCCAGGTCTCACATTTTATCTGCTCGGGTGCGTTCCATCATGATCTGCGTCCACCGAGGACACCCTCAGCACTCCGGCGCTCAGTTCTATCAGTCCCAAGGCCTTCTAAATGCCTCTCCTTTCTATATTCTGATCTACAGGAGCTAAACTCACCCTCAAGCTTAACATACACTCAGAGGTGGGAGGAGGAGCTGGGCTTTCATGCGGGTGCAGAAGAATGGGAAGATGCCACACATTGCGTGATAACTGCCTCCAGATGCATCAATCATGTGGAGCTCCTAAAAAAGATTCACCTGAGATGGTACACCCCACCCACTAAATTAGCTAAATTCAAAAAGGGATCATCCCCCCTATGTTGGAGACAATGCGGCCAAAAGGGAGATCTGCCCCACATGTGGTGGACATGCCCCAAAGTTGCTCAATTTTGGCAACTTGTGTCAAGCCTCCTTGACTCCATTACGGGTTCGACGATTCCCCTCACTCCGCAAACAGCGGTCCTGCATATAGGGGTTATGTTATTCCCTCCAGTTATCCGTCACCTTATGACATTCGTCCTCACAGCAGCCAGAATCTGCATTACGACAAAGTGGAAGCATGCCTCGCCCCCCAATATGAGCGACCTTTCCGATCGAATTAATAACATCTTCTGCCATGAATACTACCTGGCCATGGACAGGGGCTCTAGGCGCTATGTTTCAGAAGCTTGGGCCCACTGGGCAAACCATCCCCTCGCATTGCAGATTCCTCATTGAGTCGCCCGGTCGTTGTTCAAGGGAATTTCTTTCTTTCTTCTCTCTCTCTTCTTTTCTCACCTTTACCTTTTCTTCTCCCACTCTTCCTCCTCCCCTTCTCCCTTGTTTAAGACCTTTCTCTACTTTTGACCTCACTCATACATCGTCATTCTCAATTCCTTCTAGTACAACTATAGGGGCCGGGGAGTCCACCCCCTGATTACCTTCTACTCCCCCTTCCTTCTATTTCACTCCCTCTCCTCTCCCCCTTCCATTCCTCCCCCCCAGTCTGACCCTGTTAAATCCCCCCTATCCCCCCTTCCCAGACACTATACTTTTCTTTGATGTTTAGTATTACCTCTTATGTAGGTTCTCCCCAAAAGCATTATTGCTATTAGATCACAGAAATATGTTATGTCAACCTGATGAATAGGGTCAATGAGCGTTTTCCCCTGGCTGAAATACGCAGAACTATAACAATTTCACAATTACTTTCCTGAAGCCTCGGAGACGAGCTGCCCGGGGATTCGAACTAAGATTCAACGGATTCCATATGTTTGAGAAGCATCATTTTGCTACCACCTTACCACTTTCACCGTCTGACGTCTTTCTGTAGAATCTCAATCACAAGCCGACCTTTAACATTCTGCAAGACCGAATGTTCCTCGTTACAGTTTCGACCTGTGTTTCCTACCCTCCAGATATGAGGAGAATTCTTATGGGACACTCCTTCCCCCCCCCCCCCATGAGTTGTTTTTTTTTTTTTTTTTTTTTTTTAAAAGGGACTCTCTGCCCTCATTGTATAGTTCATGGATCGTTTCCATATTATGTTATATATTGTAATGCACTAGGTGTCGTTTCTGTAACACTTATGGTTATGTATGTTCTAATAATTTCAATAAATATTATTGATGGAAAAAAATGAAAAAGTACTTTTTTCACAAAAATCTTCTTTTTTTTCCTTTTTACAGACTAATTTGTGAAGCACTTGGGGTTGGAAATGCTCACTATGAATCTAGATATGTTCCTTGGGGGGTCTAGTTTCCAAAATGTGGTCACTTGTGGGGGAGCTCCAATGTTTAGGCACACAGGGGCTCTCCATATGCGACATGGTGTCCGCTAACAATTTAAATGGAAAATTAGCTCCAATAATTAGCGGACACCATGTGGCATATGGGGAGCCCCTATGTGCCTAAACATTGGAGCTCCTGCACAAGTCACCCCGTTTTGGAAACTAGACACCTCAAGGATTATATCTAGGGGTATAGTGAGCATTTGAAACCTACAGCTACTTCACAGAATTTGATAATGTCATATTGAGCATTTTCTTTTTTTCACACAATTTCTCACTTTTAGAGCATGTGCACATGATACGGAGACACAGTGTCCTGGTGGTCTCCTCCCCTGCATTTTTTTTTAGTATTTCTTTATTAAATTTAAAAAAAAAAACGACGTGGGGCTTCGCCATATTTTTGGTCCAGCGAGGTACAGCAGGCAGCTACGGGCTGCCAACAACCCCTTTTGCCTAGTTTTACCTGGCAATAAAATATTTTTATTCGAAAAAAAAAACACAAACACATATTTAGACCCCATCTTTATTACTGTGACGTCCGACGTAGTCCAGTGGGAAGGTCCGACGTAGTCCAGTGGGAGGTCCTGCGACGATTCTCATTCAGATGATGGTCTGACGTTAACCCCCTGTGTGGTCACAAAGAGGTTAACGGCAGATCAGGTAACCCCTTGTGACCACACGGGGATGATGATCTGCAGTTAACCACAAAGGGTTAACTGCAGATCATCATCCCTGTGTGGTCACAAGGGGTTAACTCCAGATTAGGTAACCCCTTGTGACCTCACAGAGATGATATTCTGCAGTTAACCCCTTGTGACCACACAGGGGGTTAACTGCAAATCACCCCTGTGTGGTCATTCAGGGGTTAACTCTGACTCTGTCCCGGCGCATGCAGAGCAGCGGCGCCTGGACAGAGTCAGAGAAAAGACTGACGGCAATGCTGCAGGAAAGGTAAGTATGAAAGGCAGGGAACTGGGGGTTGGAGGGGACGGTCGAGGGTAGGTGGGGTGGATGCCCGAGGGGTGATGGGGGGTGGAGATCAGGGGGGACGGGGAGGCACCAGGAGCTGGGGAGTGGAGATGGGGGGGAGCGGAATACATGGGTGGGGGGGTGAGAATGACATTGGGGGGCCACTGAGGGGACCCCTAGGAGTGGCGGCATCTCTACGATCTGACCTGTCAGATCGCATAGAGATGCAGCGGAGGTGGCGGTACCCGCCGGCCGCCGCCATTTTTAGATGTTCTGGGGGAGGGGTGGTGGGGGTGATCCCCAGGGGGGGAGTTGTTCCCAGTACTGGGGGTCTTTGGGCAGTGAGGGGTTAATACTTTCACTTTGATCCGAAATGTGTTTTCATGTCGGATCAAAGTGAAAGTACTTTTTACCGGCAATGTCACTTTTTCTAATGTGATGACCGGTAAACGATGCTTACCGGTCATCACATTATTGGTGCCGGTAAAACACCAGCCAATTTCTAATCTCTAGGGTCTCGGCTATAATCGGTACGCTTACACCCTAGAGAGTTTAGCTACAGGGGCTGCACACCTTGAATTTTTCCTGCCTTACGTCTACAGACGTCGGCTGGGCATAAGTACCCTTTTTTTCCCGACGTCTGTAGATGTAAGGCCGTCGTTAACAGGTTAATTGTTGAGTTGTTGGTGTTTTTCGTAATGTCTGACTCTAAAGGCCGCTTTACACACACCAACTTCTGTGACCAACTTCTGAACAGATCTCTGGTTGCAGTGAAATCATGGACACATTGTTCCATTTGTACACAGCCACAAAATGGAGCAATGTGTCAATGATTTCACTGCAACTAGAGATCTGTTCAGAAGTTGGTCACAGAAGTTGGTGTGTGTAAAGCGGCCCTAAGTCCTTGATTTTTTTTTTAGTAAGTCCTCCGTGTCTCTTAAGAGAGTTTTCTTGTGCCAAGAGTTTAACCGGATCAGAAGGCCCCTTACAACTGCCTTATGAGCAGTCTATAATGTTGTTATGGACTTTTCTTCAAGGTCATTTTCTTTAAAATAAAGTTGCAACAAATTCTGGATTTCAAGTTTATATTGTGGATGGTTAAATAAAAACGTGTTAGCTCTCCATATTTTATGAGCGTTATTTGGATAACCATTAATTGTTTTGAATATCACTGGTGAATGATCGGACCGGGTTCTTGGGAAAATTTTAACAGATTTTATCTTGTGAAGAGAACCTATATTACCGTATATACTCGTGTATAAGCCGACCCGTGTATAAGCCGACCCCCCTACTTTTGCCCCCAAAACCTGGGAAAACCTATTGACTCGTGTATAAGCCGAGGGTGGACCCCAGCACAGGTATACAGCCCCCAGCAGTGTGGTATATAGGCCCCCCCAGTGGTAGTATACAGCAGCCTCCCCAGTGGTATGCAGGCCCCAGCAGTATATACAGCAGCCCCAGTGGTATACAGCAGCCCTTAGGTAGTACACAGCAGCCCCAGAGGTATATACAGCAGCCCTTAGGTAGTACACAGCAGCCCCAGAGGTATATACAGCAGCCCCAGGGGTATACACAGCAGCCCCAGGGTATACACAGCAGCCCCAGGGGTGTACACAGCAGCCCCAGGGGTGTACACAGCAGCCCCAGGGGTGTACACAGCAGCCCCAGGGGTATACACAGCAGCCCCAGGGGTATACACAGCAGCCCCAGGGGTATACACAGCAGCCTCAGGGGTAGTACACAGCAGCCCCAGGGGTAGTACACAGCAGCCCCAGGGGTAATACACAGCAGCCCCAGGGGTAGTACACAGCAGCCCCAGGGGTAGTACACAGCAGCCCCAGGGGTATATACAGCAGCCCCAGGGGTAGTACACAGCATCCCCAGGGGTAGTACACAGCAGCCCCAGGGGTATATACAGCAGCCCCAGGGGTGTACACAGCAGCCCCAGGGGTAGTACACAGCAGCCCCAGGGATATATACAGCAGCCCCAGGGGTAGTACACAGCAGCCCCAGGGGTATATACAGCAGCCCCAGGGGTAGTACACAGCAGCCCCAGGCCCCCCTCACTGTTTGGCGCCCCCACCTCAGCATGGTCCCCCCCCCGCACGCAGCGCTGCGCTCATACATTACCAGCCTGTCACCTGTCATCCTCCGGTGGCGGATCGCGGCTCCCGGCTCCGGCTTCCATCTTCATCTGTGTCTTCCTGCATTGTGACCGGGGCTCATCGCGATGACGTCATCGCGACGCCGGCCGGTCATGTGACATGCAGGAAGACACAGATGAAGATGGAAGCCGGAGCCGGGAGCCGCGATCCGCCACCGGAGGATGACAGCTGACAGGCTGGTAATGTATGAGCGCAGCGCTGCGTGCGGGGCGAGGCCATGCTGAGGTGGGGGCGCCAAACAGTGAGGGGGTCCCGTATATACTCGCGTATAAGCCGAGGGGAGACTTTTCAGCCCAATTTTTGGGCTGAAAAACTCGGCTTATACGCGAGTATATACGGTAGTTAAAATCAAATCTGTTCAGGCAAAGGATTTGTGGTCATTAGGAAAGTGAGTGAACTCAACTGACGAAGTGTTAACACATCTGAAGGCATCATACAATTCCTCCTTATTGAGGAAGGATTCAAGTTGAGTGTTGTTTCTAGACTTGTTTGACAAGTCTAGAATTGAATTAGGGACTGCATTGAAGTCTCCGAAGATGTATAGTGTGCCTTTCTGTGAATCTCTTATAGTTTTTAGTAGGTTTTTTTAGAAATGCAATCTGACCATTATTGGGTGCTGTGGTGATGTGGCCCATGGCCGGGGTACATCACATGTAGGATCAGAGGATGATCCTGTGCACACTGGCCGGTTTTCCTGTGATGATAATACTATGTGAACCAACCTGAACACAATGAGGTTTCATGAGCCTAATGAGCGGCAGTGAGAGTGGGATGAGATCCATGAGGAATAGGATGTAATGAATGAGTGCTGACAACCCGGAACACAGGGAGTTAACCTGAGCTGTGTGACAGGCTGATTACAAGCAGCTGAGGGGGTGTGTCCATGTGGGAGTGGCTGGCACGATAAGAACCTGCCAGGTGTCTGAGTGAAGAGAAGATGATGGGAATCAGAGAAGTCCAGACCACTGCCATGTGAAGACGTGCTGGAAGTGATGGGAGCCTGCCAGCTCCATGCTAGTGCACCTGATGTGTGCATGCCAGCCAGTGTCCAGGACCGAGGACGGCTCAAGGGCCAGGTGGTCTTGTGTGTACTAAGTGACAGGGCTCCTGGTACTATTGTGGGCCCTGAGTGTGTAGCATATTGGTGTATGTAAAAATGCCATGAATGCTGTGTCATGCATGAGTCATAATGGTTTATGAAAAAGTGCCATGTGTGATGACTCATGTGCTATAGGATGGGGAATGATCCCTGTCAGGGTGATAGACGGTGATAGCCGTCTTTAGAACCAGACTGAGGTCTGCAAGGGTCGGTGGGTGACGCCTTGAAGTTCTGGGGAAAACGTATGTGAATGTCCTGTAATGTAATGTCATATGGGAATGTCATATAATGCAATGTAAGGACATGCATATTATATGTGAAAATGGAAATAGTGTTATGGTTTATGTGTTGAAAGCGGTTTATGACAGAAATTAATAAATCCGCTGCTTATATTACGTTGAAATGTAGTCGCTGCTGTCATTTTCCCCGTGCCAAGCGGGTTCCCCTGGGGCGCTACCTCACATATGGTGGAGAATGCGGGCACGCCAGCCCGGTGAGGGAAGCCAGCCCGCTGAGTAAGGGCCTGGTAGCCCAGTGGGTGGTACAGCCGAAGGCTGTGGTATGGAGTATGAGCACCTCATATAGACTTGTGTGCTATGGACAATTGTGTGGTGCACTACTATGGACTGGGTTGCTATAGGCGACCGCACGACGCACCCCAGCATCTTGCCGGTGGCCCGGCGAGGTCACGAAGCCGTCGCACTCAAAGCATCTGGAGGCCCTTGGAGTCCCGAAGACAAAGTCGGCGTGCTCAAGGTTCCGGTGGCCTAGGTGTCACGAAGTTGCCAAGTCAGCGCCACATCCGGATTTACTACAGACTCTATGACCTGTGTGTTGAGACTGTGTTCAACCCCTCCGCACGGGCTTGAACAGAGGGGGGAGGTATGTGGTGATGTGGCCCATGGCCGGGGTACATCACATGTAGGATCAGAGGATGATCCTGTGCACACTGGCCGGTTTTCCTGTGATGATAATACTATGTGAACCAACCTGAACACAATGAGGTTTCATGAGCCTAATGAGCGGCAGTGAGAGTGGGATGAGATCCATGAGGAATAGGATGTAATGAATGAGTGCTGACAACCCGGAACACAGGGAGTTAACCTGAGCTGTGTGACAGGCTGATTACAAGCAGCTGAGGGGGTGTGTCCATGTGGGAGTGGCTGGCACGATAAGAACCTGCCAGGTGTCTGAGTGAAGAGAAGATGATGGGAATCAGAGAAGTCCAGACCACTGCCATGTGAAGACGTGCTGGAAGTGATGGGAGCCTGCCAGCTCCATGCTAGTGCACCTGATGTGTGCATGCCAGCCAGTGTCCAGGACCGAGGACGGCTCAAGGGCCAGGTGGTCTTGTGTGTACTAAGTGACAGGGCTCCTGGTACTATTGTGGGCCCTGAGTGTGTAGCATATTGGTGTATGTAAAAATGCCATGAATGCTGTGTCATGCATGAGTCATAATGGTTTATGAAAAAGTGCCATGTGTGATGACTCATGTGCTATAGGATGGGGAATGATCCCTGTCAGGGTGATAGACGGTGATAGCCGTCTTTAGAACCAGACTGAGGTCTGCAAGGGTCGGTGGGTGACGCCTTGAAGTTCTGGGGAAAACGTATGTGAATGTCCTGTAATGTAATGTCATATGGGAATGTCATATAATGCAATGTAAGGACATGCATATTATATGTGAAAATGGAAATAGTGTTATGGTTTATGTGTTGAAAGCGGTTTATGACAGAAATTAATAAATCCGCTGCTTATATTACGTTGAAATGTAGTCGCTGCTGTCATTTTCCCCGTGCCAAGCGGGTTCCCCTGGGGCGCTACCTCACAGTGCATATAGATTAACTAGCATTTGAGTTACGTCATTTAGTTAACAAATCAGAATAATGAATCTGCCTTCATTATCGTTAATGACTTCTACCTCTTCAAATTTGATTTTGTCTCTAATTAGGATAGCTACACCCGCTTTTTTCTTCTTGATAGATGAAAGATAAATGCGGGGGAATTTCTACTATTGGTGAATTTCGGTGTGTTATCGATACAAAATCTGGTCTCTTGTATGTGATTTCTTGCTAATTCTTGCTAATTCTTTCCACACAAAAAAAATCTTTTTTTGGGGAGAGTTAAGGCCATTTGTATTGAGCGACATAAATTTGTTAGTCATTTCTGTTTATGCAATTAGATCAGTTTAGGAGAAATTAAACTTTCGGGTGCTTAAGGAGAATAGTGAAAAGAAATTCTGTGACCTACCTAGTGTGTTACAATATAGTTTTAAATGTTAAACTTACAATTTAAATGATAAAAAGAAGAAAAAAAAAGGATAAAGAAAGTTAGAAGATTTCACTGTTGTGAAGCAAGTAACTAATATCTTGGGGGAAAACTGATGGAGGTCTTCCTTAAGGCTAATGTTATGGCTGTAGGTGCCATGCTTCGATCATTTACTTAAAGTTCATGAGGGACTTACAGAGAATCACCCGGTCTCATTCAAACGGAGGTCTCGAAGGATCTTCAGACCGTCGTTGACGTCATCTATATTGAATGATTTGTGATTGAAGGTGAATATCACACTTGTAGTAGGGCAGCCCCATCTGTCTAGCTCTCAGCACGTCTGTAATTGGTTTTAAATTTTTTCTTCTCATCATGGTTTCTTTCGACATATCTGTAAATACCGTGTTTCCCCGATAGTAAGACCCCCCCGAAAGTAAGACAGGGTGGGGGGACGGGGGGGTCTGCTAATGTAAGACCCCCCCCGAATGTAAGGCAGGGTAGGGGGAGGGGGGTCTTACTATCAGGGAAACACGGGGGGGGGAGGGGTATACACATGCATACACACACACACACATCCATACATCACACACACACACACACACACACACACACACACACACACACACACCCATACCCATACCGCTGCACTGCCGGTACTTACCGGCACAGCTGTTCGGTGTCCCCGTCCCTGGTGTCCCCGGTGCTCCCGGCGTTCCTCAGTGTGGTGCAGCCTCATAACGATGTCATCCGGGCTGCCGAACATATCCCGTTCATAGCCCGTCCATTCACAGCCCCCCGGCCCTCTCTCTCTAATCACGGAGCTTCCGGAAGCTCCGGTATCCAGGCAACAGCAGCATGACAACGTCTGGCCAATCAGAGGCCAGAGCGTCATCGCAGCGGCTATGCTGATTGGCTCAGACGCCTGAGCCAATCAGCATAGGCGCTCCGAGACGTTTTGGCCCGACGTCATCACGCTCTGCTGTTGCCTGGATACCGGAGCTTCCGGAAGCTCCGTGATTACAGAGAGAGGGCCGGGGGGGGGCTGTGAATGGACGGGCTATGAACGGGATATGCCCGGCAGCCCGGATGACATAGTTATGAGGCTGCACCACACAGAGGAACGCCGGGAGCACCGGGGACACCAGGGACAGGGACACCGAACAGCTGTGCCGGTAAGTACCGGCAGCGCAGCTGTATGGGGGGGGGGGGGGTATGTGTGATGTGTGTGTGTGTGTGCAGTGTGAATGGATGGATGGATCTGTGTATGTATGGATCTATGGATGTGTGTGTGTGTGTGTGTGTGCGCAGTGTGGATGGATGGGTGATGGCTGGGGCCGCCAATGTAAGGCCCCCCCCGAAAGTAAGACAGGGGGCCACTTTTGGCCCCCAAAAGAATGTAAGACAGGGTCTTACTTTCGGGGAAACACGGTAGGCTTTTATTTTTCCTTAGAAAGTTGTTGACTTGGTCTTTGTTCTGGAAGAATGAATATCTTACAATCACATCTCTTGGGATGTTGTCTTTTAACTGTGGAGGTTTTGGTAGCCTATGGGCTCTTTCTTTTTTTTTTATAATTCTTTATTTTTCGTTTTATAGTAACAATAGAAAAAAGAACCAAAACTTACAGATTCAATCATCTTGCAAGTACAAAGAACTGTTCTTAATAAAATGTATTCTCATTAATTGAATCACGAATCAGTTTCTAATAGTCAATAAGCTTGATAAAAGTATTCAATTTACTATAGCAATATTAAAACTAACTCTGGCATGAAAAACAAGCTGTCTAGTATAACACATCGGAGTTGTTTGCCAGTCAGAATTATAAAACAAGCATTACCTACTCCATAGGTACCCGTCTATTACCAATAATAATGACAATGAAAGATAAAAAAACAAAAAAGAAAGGAAAAGATAGGAAACACATAAAGAAAGAAAAGAGTAGAATAGACCAGAACGGGGGATAGGATGGGTGGGGGGGTATGAAGAGGGGTAGAAGGGAGGGTAAGGTAGGGGTCTCGTGAAGTTACCAAACCTCAATGGAGTAAAAGGAACTCTCAATCGCACCCATTTACTAACCAGTTCTTAAGAGCAAGTTCCTCAGGAGCTTCTGTGAGACTTATACAGGTCAGATTGTTGGAAACTCATCCAATTAAACCACGTGTTTCTGAACTTCTCATATGAATCATGTATAGCTGATGTCAGGTCCTCGAGAAGCATGAGGTCGTTCACCTTCTCTATCCACATAGCCACAGAAGGACACGTCTCCTTTTTCCAAAGTATCGGAATGCAGGATCTCGCAGCCATGACTAAGAACCTCAACAGTGTATGTTTATATTTGTTTGGTGGAATCCTACAGTGGTGCAACATGAAGAGGCCAGGATCTAACTCATCCGTGTATCCCGTAACTTGCCTTGTAATCTTTTTCACCTCCGACCAGAATGGTTGGAGCTTCGCACACTCCCAGAACACGTGTAGTATTGTACCATCCGCCCCACCACACCTCCAGCACTTCGGGTCTATAGAAGGAAAGAGTCTATGCAAATAAGCTGGGACTCTATACCATCTCGTCAATATTTTATAATTTGCCTCCTGCAGCTTTGAGCTTATCGAGGTAGAGTGAGCTAAAGAATAAATTGCAGATCTCTGTTCTGTAGACAGTTTGAGACCAAGATCTGTCTCCCATCGCAGCATGAAATGGGGAGTCGGGAGGTCCGGTGGAGAAATCAAACACGCGTATGTCTGTGATAAAGCATGCCTACAGTCAACTGTGGTAGAGCATAGAGATTCAAACAGTGTCTTAGGATTTAAAAACGTCCTCTTAGGAGGGAGTCTATGAAGATAATGCACAAGTTGTACACATCTCCAGAAACCCAGAGCCGTCGGGTAGGTAATTGAATTAAGTTGTTCAATGGTTGGCCACGCTTCTCCCTCACTCCATTTTTCAATCCTATCCAGACCTGCTTTTATCCAACGTTGGAACACGGGGTCATCAAGACTTGGTCGAAAGTCCGGGTGACTAAGGATCGGACTCAAGACAGAGGCAGATGGTATCATTAAGGATCTAACTAACGTGTGATCACAAATCTTGAGAGTAGACCCAATTGTCGGATGGTCATATAATAACTCTTCTTTTCGAAGTGACACCCAGGGTAATGTCTGAAGTCTGAAAGGAGTAAAATCCTGTTCGATTTGTACCCACAATTTATTTGTACCATGCCTGCACCAATCTATTACCCGCGTGAGGTGGGTGGCTATGTAATACAGTTTGATATTTGGGAGATTCACACCACCATCTTTTTTGCGTCTATACAGGATTGATCTCGCTAGACGTGGTTTCGAGTTACTCCAGATGAATTTTGTCTGCAGTTGTGCAATTGTCTTAAAGAAGGATAATGGAATGGTGATAGGTAATGTCTGTAGGTAATATAATATCCTCGGAAGGATATTCATTTTGAATAGCTGGCATCTACCAGCCCATGTGAAAGTAGACAATAGCCATCTCTCACAGTCTACTGTAATTGACCGCAGCAGTGAAGGAAAATTTGCACCATACAGATCTCTAACATCTGGAGTAATCTGTACCCCTAAATAGCGAAGAGATTTAGGAGACCAATGAAATGTAAAGGCGTTCTGTATTCTAGTAATTTGACTCAGGGGAAGCGACACATTTAGGGCCTCAGATTTTGATCTATTTATTTTAAAATTGGAGAGAGTGTAATATGTCTCCAATTCTTTCAATAAAATGGGGAGAGAAACCTCTGGATTTGTTAGAAAGAACAGGAGATCGTCTGCATATGCCGCAATTTTATGTACACCTGATTTTACTTGCATGCCTGAAATATCTCCATTCATTCGGACATGACGCAATAACGGTTCGAGAGTCAAAATAAAAATTAATGGGGACAACGGGCATCCCTGACGCGTGCCATTGTTAATATCAAATGACTCCGAAAGGATCCCGTTGACCCGCACTCTTGCCGACGGGACGGAGTACAGAGAGAGCACCCAACCAAGCATCTTAGCTCCCAATCCGATGTGAGACAATGTCTCTTTAATAAAAGTCCAATGTACGCGATCGAACGCTTTTTCTGCGTCTGTAGATAGTAACATCAGCGGGGTTTTAGATGTCTTGGCTGTATAAATTAAGTCTATAGCTTTGGTGGTGTTGTCTCTGGCCTCCCTACCCGTGACAAATCCCGTCTGATCTGGGTGAATCAAGTCCGGTATGAACGGGGAGAGTCTTGCCGCCAAAATTTTTGCAAAAAGCTTAATATCTACGTTCAGCAGGGATATTGGGCGGTAACTGGAGCATAGCAGAGGATCTTTCCCTGGTTTATGAATCACTGTTATATTAGCTCTTAATGCATCTTTGGGTGGTGTAGATATCGCCAAGGCATTAAAAAAGGCTTTTAGGTGTGGTAATAGAGCTTCTTTTAATTTTTTATAATAACCAACCGTAAACCCATCTGGGCCAGGTGCTTTCCCCGATTTAGATGAGGACAACGCATCTTCAATCTCCTGATCTGAGATAGGCATCTCTAAGGATTGCGAAACTGAATCCGCCAATTTCGGCATAGCCGAAGATGTAATATATTTTCTTATGCGTGATGTAAGTGCATTCAATGCTACCGGCGCTTTAGTCGTGTCAAGATTATACAAAGCGGTATAGTAATGTTTGAATGCCTCAGCTATGTCGTGGGGAAACTTTGAGCGTTTTGAGGTATCTGGGTGTGATATTTCAGAAACATACGTAGTAGCTCTGCAAATTCTAGAGGCCCTCGCCAAAGCTCTACCGGACTTATTCCCATATTCATAGAAATGTCTACGGCATCTGGTAAGTACCCCCTTTTGCCTTATATAGTAAAGTAGTGCGTAGCTTCTCCCTAACATCTAATAGTTCTCTCTTCAGATCAGGGAGGGAGTGACGTTTATGCCTAGTTTCGAGGTCTCTCAGTCTAATCATTAGATCTTGGATTTCTGTATCTCTAATTTTCTTAAGTCGGGCACCATGTTTGATTAAAATGCCTCGAACTACACACTTGTGAGCCTCCCACACTCCCCCAGGTGTCACATCTGTGGAAACATTTAAATCAAAGTAATCCTTCAATGATTTAGAGACGTCCGCTAGGACTACTGTGTCTTCTAATAAAGAAGCGTTTAGCCTCCATTGCCACTGTCTTGGGATCGGGGAGTGGAGCATAAGGGAAATCTTAACCAAGGCATGGTCTGAAAAGGAAATCGGCTCAATAGAAGCATCTATTAGTTGTGTCAGATCAGTGTGTCTCAGGAGAAAGAAGTCAAGTCTAGAATATACGTCATGTATTGGGGAGTAAAAGGTATAGTCTTTAGAGGTAGGGAACAAGAGGCGCCAAGCATCTAGTAATTGGTGATCATGGAGCGCTCTGTTCAACCTTCTAATAGCTGCTTTAGACATACTAGACCTGCCTCGAGACGTGTCAAGGTCGGGGTCAAGTGTAACATTGAAATCTCCCCCTAGAACCAGCGTTCCCTCTGCGAAGACCTCAATTTTATCTAAAAACTGCAGGAGCATTGTAATCTGACCAGAGTTAGGGAGGTATAGCGAGGCAAATGTATATGTTCTGGAGGCGATCTTACCTTTTACCATAAGGAGTCTTCCGTTGCCACCACTGCAGGAGTCCACAAATTCCCATGGTATCGACCTCGATATCACGATACTGGAACCAGAAGAGTGTGAATTATTAGATAAGCTGTGATATGATGAAGGAAACCAATGACTGGAGAGCTTATAAGGCTTGTTCTCGCACATATGAGTCTCCTGAAGAACCTATGGGCTCTTTCAATGGAATATTCAATTTCCGTGAGAGCAGGAGTTGTTTTTTTGGTTAAGTTTTTGATATAAGGGACAAGATCGTTGTTTTTTACACTCTCAGGAATACCTTTAAATTTGAGATTAAGTCTTCAATCTCTGTCCTCTCTGTCAATAAGTTTATCCTTCAGAGTTTTTATCTCTTCTTTCATCTTAATTTGGTCTCTCTTAGTTACTTTATTTTCAATTTTAAGGTCAGCAATTGATTTTTCAGATTTGTCTACCCTCTTGATTATTGATGTAATGGAGGATTTCATCTCCTCAAATTTCTCCGAAATGTCTTCTCATATGGAGTGTTTAAAGGCTGTAAAAAGTTTTAAGAAAAAGTCCCTATCCAGGGGCTGTCCCACGTCAAAGTTGAGGAGTGGATCTTCTTCCGACTGATCCGTCTTCAGTTTTTGCCTTACTGAACTGCGGAATTGTAAGTCTTGGTCTAGGTTTGTGTCGTTAGGATGGAATATATCTGGCCGAGATTTAGAAGGTGTCTCCATCTCCTTTCTTTTTGAGCTTATATGTGTTATTTCGTGGTCTATTATATCTTCTGTAGAGAATGTCCGGTCCTCCGTGTTAGATTCAGTGTTGGTTTTACCCTTCTCTATGTTTGTATTATTTTTGTTAGGAAGAGGGGTTGGAATTTTGCTCTTGTGAGGGTTTTTAAATGTGTCTTTTGTGTGGTCTACACTATTAGAACTTGAATTTGGTTTTATTTTTGGGGGCATTGTATTAATAATATTTGAGAATTGGATTGGTTATGTGTGAAGTAAGTGAACAGGAATAAGAGAAGGATTGACTTTTATGTGTGAGATTCCGTATTTGTGGTTTAAATTGAGGTAATAGTTATTAAGGATAACTACTAGTGGGAGAGTTGAAGTAAGCTGGAAGATGAAAGCTAATTATGCGCAATATACATTCAAAAGGACAAACATCAAGGTAAATTGTATCAAAGCTGAGGTTTCAAAAGTTATACATTGGCTAAAATCAAGAACAACATTTTCACTGTATGAGATATCAAAAATGTAGCTGTGGAGGTAGCAGCTATATACAAGACACAAGTCACTGATTTAACCTAGATCATAGAATTTAACAGATATCAAGACAACCCAGGGATAAGAATGTGAGTCAGAAGAACAAGTTTAAAAGAATCAAACTCTCCTTAAAACTGTAGTTTGTTTAGCAGTAAATAATTAATTAATTAATTAGGCTGGGTTCACATTTGCGGACCCCTCCGCAACGATTTGCGGAGGGGATCCGCAATGTGACCGCAGCGGCCGCGAGCTCCTATCTTTATAATGGGAGCGCACGGTGCTGCGCTTGACTGCGCATGACCGTGCGCACCCACTTACTCCCATATGTGATCTGTGCGCAGGCGGATGCCTGCGTACAAATCACATAGTCTCGTCTGCACCAGGAAAGCAACATGTCACGTCTCTGGTGCGGACGAGACTGTGTGATTTGTGCACAGGCATCCGCCTGCGCACAGATCACATATGGGAGTGAATGGGTGCGCACGGTCATGCGCAGTCAAGCGCAGCACCATGCGCTCCCATTATAAAGATAGGAGCTCGCAGCCGCTGCGGTCACATTGCGGATCCCCTCCGCAGAACGCTGCGGAGGGGTCCGCAAATGTGAACCCATGGAGTTTCAATTGTTAGCTAATCAGGAAAGTGAGGAGGGTATGCGCCTATTCAACTCACTAATCCATCTCTTCAAGAATGTCTCACAGATCAGTCTTTCAATTTGATTGACTGTACACAGCACTGAAGCTGATCAGTGATAATAGCGCTGTCAGAGAAAACAGAGTTAGAGAATAAACAAATAGGATTATCTCACCCAAACAATTAGCTTGCTGTTTATGTGGGTAATAACTGATAACTAATTATAATCGTGAATAACCACTGCTGAGTAGCTTATGTGCGGTGGGGATCTGAAAATCCCTCTTGTCTGTAGGGGTCTCCCTCGTCACAGAGCTGTCATTTTGCTATCTGTGTCCAGGTCTGCGCTGCTTGTGAGCATTGCTGGCAGCTCTGCCAGTTCTTCTGTCTTCACTTCTGGGGTTAAACTTTCTGTGCTGTGGGTGCTGACGTCAGAGATTTCTGAGAAAGAAGTCCAGGACCTCTTTCTTATCTAGAGATCTCTTCGCTCTTTCTGTAACCTCACGCCAGGGAGACAGAAAAAAGTCCCTTCTTTTCACCCGGGCATCAACGCCCGCCGGGCAACTTCAAGCTTAGTTTAGTACCTCCTCCGCCACACTTGTCTAAGAGGTTCCAACCTATAGAGGCAGGTAACCTCTGTCACTTCTTTCCCGGACGTGAGGGGCACTCACCGGGGGAGTATATCAGCGCCGGGAACTCTGTGAAATGCTGATCAGTTGCTTCAGTGTGTGGGCATGACCCAGGAATTCAGCTGTATAGCATCGGCGAGTTTTCTCAGTAGATCTCGGGTGTGCAGGCAGCACGGGTTGTATGAGGAGCCTGGAAAATAGCGCCCGTCTTTCAGTTAGGACCCGGTCCAGTACCTTCAGCAGTTACTGTGCTTACCGCAGCCTCTTGGGATTCGGTCAGGGGTGGTCCCTGGGTGATTCAGGATTGATCCTGTAGCTTTTAAGTGGGGTTGCTGAATTAAAAAAGACAGGTTATCCCGTTGCTTGTAGTAAGGCATGGGAGCTCGAGATCCCAGTCTCCTACATTGAGCTGCAGGCCACGCCCTCTTAGGAAGTGTTTTCCTAAGGTCCGAGAAATCTACATGACTTCCCAACTTGGGACGCTAGTTGTGCAACAACTTTCAGCGGCCACCCACACTCCGGAAAAGGCGGCCCCTACTCTTACTCTCTCTGGTCTTTTTATTCCCACCCTTGGGGACTGCTTTAGGACGTCCCATGGTATCCTGTGTCCCTCAATGAAGCGATTGAGAAAAGACGATTTTTGTGTACTCACCATAAAATCTTTCTCTGAGCCTTTATTGTGGGACAGAGTACCCACCCTTACTTCGTATTGTCCTTTAGACCAGTATCTCACAGTTTTCACGTTGCTTCTCCTACTGCTTTTGTACGAACTGGCTATGTTCCCTCCAACCTGGGCGTGTATGCTGCTAGGAGGAGCTAACTTTTTAATCAGCTTAGTGTCACCTCCTAGTGACAGAAAGGCATACACCCATGGTACCCTGTGTCCCCCAAAGAAGGCTCAGAGAAAGAGATTTTACGGTGAGTACACAAAAATCCTCTTTTTTATGGTTGCTGAAGTTCAATTTTATGCTCTTCACAAGTTTTTCAATTCTTGATCACAAATACATAAATATTATGTAGATACCTTACTTTATTAATGGCAAGTTCTGAATTGGATTTAGAACTTGGGACTTTACTTTCCATGCGTCCAAAATTTCAATGTTTTGCTCAATGTTTTGTTTCAGTGTTTTCCATTCAAGCTGGAAAAAGCTTTGTTCATAGACAAATTTCTCCTGGATTGTTACTCCTGGAAGTTGCTTTTGAAGGATGTTTGGATGCTATTATTTATTCATGGCAGTGTTAGGCAAAATGGTAATGGTAAGTGAGCCCTTATCTGTAAATAAAAAGCTACTCACATCTAAATTGTCTCAGGATGCTTTACTGTTGGCATCAGACAAGACTCATAGTAGTGTTCACCTTTTCGTCTCTGGATAATCATTGTTCCAGATGTCCAAAAGAGTCTATAGGGAGCTGGATAAGTGGAAATTACTTCAAGCTGGTCCTGTTCAGGAACTTGACAATATGTTTAGTGATTCAAGGATTATACTGCAGAGGACAGGTGTAAACGAGATTGCCCTGATGAAGTCCCTTCAGACTGACATCTGAAAGAATGATATGTCTGGAGATAAAAAGTTGGGCGCTATCATGGTTCCTTGGTCATGCCAACAATAAAGCATCCTGAGACCATTCATATGTGAGTGAGGTTCCTTTTCATCTAAGGGAAAGAGCTCACTTGCAATATTGCCCAAGACCAGATACAGATAACTAACCTAATGTAAGTGACTTGAATATGAATATAGGAACAGTTCAAAGTAGACGGTAAGAGCAATCTGAACCCAAATAACTAACTATTTGCTCATCACTAGTAATGAGCAATGATCTTTCCAGCCTGACTGTGACCATGTCACAAGGCAAAAGTTGATACCCTAGTCACTCAGTGAACAAAACATTTGAAATTTTCAATTCATTACCAGAAAATGTCTCTGATCTCAGTCCCATTGAGAACCTGTGGCCATTCTTCCAAAAACTGTTTGGCAAACACTGAAATCTTGACAAATTCCAACTAGTATTTATTTAAGAATGGGTTGTCTTCAGTCAGTTTTTGGCACAGAAGCTGCTATTCTGCATTCCAGTGTTAGGCTGGTTTCACATTGCGGATTTTTCAGATCCGATGCTGTCCGATCAAAACCGGACAGCATCGGATCCGAATTTGGCCCCATGCAGCCCTATGGGCATCAGACCGAATCGGATGTGCACTAAATGCCATCCGATTTGGTCCGATCCGATTCTGTCCGATTTTATTATCGGTGCAAAATTCGGAGCTTGCTCCGATTTTTGCACTGAAAATAAAATCTGACAGATTCGGATCGGACCAAATCGGATGGCATTTAGTGCACATCCGATTAGGTCCGATCCCTATAACATGGGGCCCTATGGAGAAGGGTCCGAGGAAACATCTGATGTCTCCTCGGACCCTGTTTTACTGTACTGAGCATGCTCAGTACAGTAAAACTGCTCCTAACTAGGAGCACAAGGGTTAAAAAAAAAAAAAAAAAAAAAGGTTATTCTCACCTCTTCACGAGCCCCCGCCGTCTTCCGCCATCTTCTTGGAGGCTCCCGGTGGCTCCCGCAGGCTGCCGGTGTCAGCAGAGGTCTTCCTCTGCTGTATAGGACCTGCGGTGATGTCACAGTCATGTGACCGCGGGTTACCATGGTGAACCCGCGGTCATGTGACTGTGACATCACCGCAGGTCCTGAACAGCAGAGGAAGCCCTCTGCTGACACCGGCAGCCTGCGGGAGCCACCGGGAGCCTCCAAGAAGATGGCGGAAGACGGCGGGGCTCGTGGAGAGGTGAGAATAACATTTTTTTTTTTCTTTTTTTTCACCCTGCAGGGAGCGATTTTATGCCGGAATCGGGTGCCTATTTAGCACCCGATTCCAGGCATCAGAAGGGAGCCGATTTATATCGGACAGCATCGGCTCCCTAAAAATCGTTATGTGAAAGTAGCCTTAATTGAAGAAGTCTTTGAAAATAAGGGTCAACACAGTATTGAGTCCTTGCTTAAGCTTGATGTATTTATCAATAATAATGTAAAAATGAATGAGATGTTTATAATTACACTGCTTATAGATTAATCAGATGTCCAACGTGGGTGATATCATTAAAAGATGAGTATTTTTATTGAAAATGGACTAAAAGTTAAGTCCATTATCCATCCTTACAAAAGTATGTAAAAGCCCTATGTGCTATATATATAGTGCTATATAAATGAATAAATATTATTATTGTTATCCTTACATCCAGGGACACATAATCAGGTAGTTCCTTCCAGTGACAGTCACAGGATTACAGTGCATTTAACCTCATTACGACCAATGATGGTTGGCCATAATGGAAAGATGTCAGCTCGTGCACCATGACTGCTATTCCCATCATGGCTTTGAATTGTCACTGCTTGTAAATAAACAGTGTCAGCTCTATTCTGACAGCTGTCGGTGACCGCTAAGGGGCAGGGGAAGAGGTGTAGGGACCCTTTTTAATGGTCACTGCACTCAGAGCGATATGATCGGTCAGTCAATCTGACTGACCGATTACATCATGATCGCGCAGGGAAATGCTAAATATCTGCATTTATCTGTGCGATTGCAGCAGGAGTCGGGCTGTCAGCTGTGCCCAGCTCCTGCACTCACCGCCTGCTCATCCCTAGCCTCATGCATCCTATGCCAGGCCACCTCCAATTTTGTGCCCACCCGTTCCCCTCCTGTGCCTGCCACCTGTGCCAGCTGCCCTCCACTCCTCTGCCGCAGCTGTGCCCCTCTTCCTCTACCTGCCGCTGTGCTGTTTTTCTTCTGCCTGCCACTGTGCTCCTCTTCT
Organism: Allobates femoralis; assembly: GCA_033576535.1. Taxonomy (NCBI): domain Eukaryota; kingdom Metazoa; phylum Chordata; class Amphibia; order Anura; family Aromobatidae; genus Allobates; species Allobates femoralis. The sequence continues at coordinate 141,968,803 of JARQOC010000011.1, forward strand.
GCCCCTCTTCTTGTGCCTGCCGATGTGCCTCTCTTCCTTTGCCTGCCGCCCCCTTTCTGCCACCCCTCTAGCTGCCGCTGTGCCCCCCCCCTCCGTCCCCACTGCACTTCTCTTCCTCTGCTCCCCGACCCTCTGCTTCCCGTCTTCCTCCACTCCCCTCTTCCCACCACCCCTCAACTCATCTACCTTGTCCTCTGCTGCTGCACTTCCCCAGCCTCATCCCTTGCATGTAGGAGATGAGGTTGAGGACGAGCAATGTGAGAGGCAGGGACAGTGATCACTATGCGCTTGGTGTCCCTGACTGTGTTACCCCCTAAGTGATGCGTTCTTACTGATCACAGCACTTAGGGCCCCGAGAGAGGGAGCGCACAGTCACTCACCTCTCCCTGCGGTAATGTAATTGCGATGGACCGATCACCATGGTAACCTGACAATGCCATGCCACATCTGGTCATCTGACCTAAGCCTCAGAGATCATGTGATCTCTGGGACTTGGGTCTGCAGCACTGAGACCTGCACTGCATGGCAATCAGATCATTGCCATACAGTGCAACATCAGTGTGACCCCCCAGAGACTGCAGCAAGAGGACCCTTGATCCCTCGCTGCCGTCTCTGGAGGCGACTGAGCAACATGGAACCATCGTTGTAGACTACATTGAAGGGTATGTGGGGGTAATAAAGATGGAGTATAAATACGTGTTTGTGTTTTTTGTTCTGATAAAATGATTTGTTTCTGTGTCGTATTTACCATAGAGGTTCCTAATGGCTGGGTCTCACACTGGCCCGACATTAGGAACCTCTAGCTTGGTGCGAACTGCCAATACAAAGCTGGCATTAATCCCTTTATTACCCAGTTTGCTACTGTCACCAGGGCCACTGGAAGAGTCTGGGTACAGCACCAGGAAATGGCACTTTTAACGAATGCACCATTCTCTGGGGCAGCTGTGGGCTGGAATATGCAGCGTAGGGGGCCCAAAATGCTTGAGCCTCTCAGCGCTGAGGATTCCAGCCCCCAGCTGTCTAGTTGTACCTGGTTGATAACCAAAAATATGGCGGAGCCCTATATCTTTTTTTTTTTTTTTTAATTACTTAAAGAAATAAAAAAAGGGCTCTGTTGTATTATGAATACCAGTCAAGTACAAATAGGCAGCTGGGGGTGGGTGGCCTAGTTGTAACTTGCTGGCAACCAAAAATACAGCAGAACCCCACGTAATCAGCACAAAATCTGCACAAAATACACAACAAATACTGTGTGAACAGTGCTGCATATTTACTGAGTATTTTGGAGCTGACATAGAGCTGTATGGACCTCCTCCGCCGCCCTCTCCTATGGCGGACTCACCCTCTCCCACACCCCCACCCCAGCAACTCCCGCGGTGTAGGTGTTGGCCTACTCCTGGCCAACAGCTGCTCCTTCACCCAGATTACACCACCCCCCTCTGTCTCCTTCCCCTCCTTCGAGGCGCACTCCGTGCGTATGTTCTTTCCCTGCAACCTCCAACTGGCTGTCATCTACCACCTTCCAGGTTCCTCGTCCACCTTCTTCGACCACTTTACAACCTGGCTTCTTCACCTCCTCTCCTCTGACATCCCCACCATCATCATGGGCGACTTCAACATCCCCATTGATAAACCCCACGCAGCTGCCTCAAGACTCCTCTCTCTAACCTCCTCCTTCGGCCTTTCCCAATGGTCCTCCTCAGCCACACACAATAACGGTCACACACTAGACCTCGTTTTCATTCGCCTTTGTTCCCTCACCGACCTCGCAAACTCAGCCTCTTTCTTATCCGACCACAACCTGCTTACCTTCTCTGCCCTTACCCCCTTCCCCCCCGCAACGCTCCCCCCCTCCCTCTCCGGAAACTCCCTCACCCCCGAAGAAACCTTAAACTCATTAACTTCCACTCACTCGCTGAGTCCCTCCTCCCTCTCTCTGACTTGGCCTCCTCTCATGATGCTGACACTGCCGCCACCCTCTACAACTCCACTCTCGCCACAGCCCTCGACCAGGCCGCCCCTCCCTCATACAACAAAACCCGTGCACACAGACAACCCTGTCTCACCGCCAGCACCAAAAAACTTCGACGGATGTCCAGGGTAGTTGAACAGAGATAGAAGAAATCCAACTCCGCAACGCACCTCGCCTTGTACAAACAGTCCCTCATCGACTTCAAGACAGCACTGACCACCGCAAAACAAGCTTTCTTCTCGTCTCTCATTAGCTCCCTCTCCCACAATCCCAAGCAACATTTCATAACCTTTAACGCCCTACTCAAACCCCCCACACCCCCTCCCTCTCCCCTCATCACCGCCGACGACTTTGCCAGCTTCTTTAAACCGAAGATCGACAAGATCAGAGAAAGCTTCAATTCCCAATCCCCTCGGCCCTCCCTCTATCAACCAATCCCCCTCGACCAAAAGTTACTTCTCCTCCATGACTGAAGTGCGCCTCTCTACCCTTCTAGCAAGATCACACCTCACCACTTGTGCCCTCGACCTTCTCCCCTCCCCTCCCATTCCTAACCTCACCACTGTCCTTATCCCCACCCTAACCCATCTCTTTAACATATCACTTACCACCGGTGTCTTCCCCTCATCCTTCAAACATGCCCTCATCACACCCATCCTCAAAAAACCCTCCCTCGACACCGCAACAGTCTCAAACTATCATCCCATATCTCTCCTCCCCTTTGCCTCAAAATTGCTTGAGCAACATGTCTACTCCGAACTGTCCTCCCATCTCTTCTCGTGCTCCCTCTTTGACTGCCTGCAATCTGGCTTCCGAGCCCACCACATCCACCAAAACAGCCCTAACCAAAGTCACCAACAACCTACTGACCGCCAAAAGCAAGCGACACTACTCCATCCTTCTCCTCCTCGACCTCTCTGCTGCCTTTGACACAGTTGACCACTCCCTCTTGCTTCAAATTCTAGAATCCCTTGACATTACTGACCTGGCCCTCTCCTGGATCTCCTCATACTTATCAGACCGGACCTTCACCCACTCCCACACCTCCTCCTTACCCTACCCCCTATCTGTTGGAGTTCCCCAAGGCTCAGTCCTGGGACTCCTACTCTTCTCCATCTACACCCTCGTCCCACGGCCTCCAATACCACCTCTACGCCGACGACACCCAGCTCTACCTCTCCGGCCCTGACATCACCTCCCTGCTATCCAAAATCCCACACTGCCTGTCCGCCATTTCATCCTTCTCCGCTCATTTTCTCAAACTCAACATGGATAAAACAGAGTTCATCGTCTTTCTCCCAAGTTGCTCTTCCCCCTTACCCGACCTTACCATCACTGTCAACGACTGCACACTCTCACCTGTCCCCCACGCCAAGTGCCTCAGTGTAATCCTCGACTCTGCCCTCTCCTTCAAGCCACACATCCAGGCCCTTGCCACCTCCTACCACTTCCAGCTTAAAAACATCTCATGGATCCGCTCCTTCCTTGACCATGACACTGCCAAAACGCTTGTCCACGCCCTCATTATCTCCCGCCTCAACTACTGCAACCTCCTGTTCACTGGCCTCCCCGCTTCATCCCTTGCACCCCTCCGAACCATCCTCCATTCCGCTGCCCGACTCATCCACCTGTCGTCCTGTTACTCCCCCGTCTCCCCCCTCTGCCAAGCCCTCCACTGGCTCCCTACTTCCCAGAGATCTCGGTTCAAAACCCTAACCCTGACATACAAGGCCATCCACAACCTGTCCCCTTCATACATCTCCGACTTGGTCTCCCGATACCACCCCTCACACAATCTGTGCTCCTCTCAAGAACTCCTTCTCTTCTCCCCTGAATCTCCACCTCCCACAACTGCATACAAGACTTCTCTCATGCATCCGCCATACTCTGGAACTCTCTTCCACACCACATCAGACACACCCCTACCCTGGGAGCCTTCATGAAAAACCTGAAGACCCACCTCTTCCTTCAAGCCTATAACCCACAATGAGACCTTATCCGCTGCACCATCTCACCTCTCCCCCTCCTACTGTCTCCCACCCATCCCCTATACACTGTGAGCCCTTGTGGACAGGATCTCTGCCTGTATGATTTATTCGTCGTTATTTATGTTCTCGTCCTTGTTCTGCCCTTACACATGTAAAGCGCCATGGAACCAATGGCGCTATATAAATAAATAAATAATAAATGATAAAAATAAAGTATGGATCAAAATTGTGGCAAAATACTCTAAACGAACTGACATGCTGCAGATTTTTCTGCTTGAAAATGCGTACCATTTCCGCTGAGGGAAAATCTGCAGCATGGGCACAACACTTATAATTTCCCATACACTTTGCAGGGGAGGTGCTGTACTGCGGAATTGTCAAAAATACGAAGAAAAAAACTGGAAAAACACAGGAAATCTACAGGGACATCACATGGCCTAAAATTCACATACCAGGTCCCCACTCAAAACGTTTCCTCTTCCTTTCCCAGCCCAGCCGTGCGTCCAAAAATTGTTTTCCCACCACGTATGGAGTATCGTCACACTCAGAAGAAATTTTCCAACATATTTTGGAGTCCATTTTATCATGTTGCTTGTGTGAAAATGAAAATATCGTTTTTTTTCCACAAAAATGTTTTTTGCCTCCATATTTTCATTTTAACAGCTCTAAGTTATAATAATCTGTGAATCACCTGGGGATTCAAGGTGCTCACCACGCTTCCAAAAGAATTCCTTGTGGGTCTAGTTTCCAAAATTTAATCACCTGAGGGGGTTTCGGCACACAGGGGCTCTCCAAACGGGACATGACACTCACAGATCATTCCATCAAAATCTGCATTCCAAAATGTCACTCCATCCTTTCAGAGCCCTGCCATGCATCCAGACAGTGGTTTTCCGCCACTTATGAGGTATCTGCGTACTCAGAACAAATTACCCAACAAATTGTGGGATTCATTTTATTCTCTTGCTCTGGTAAAATTTAAAAAATTTAAATTAAAAGAACATTTTTGTGGAAAAAAAATAATTAATTTTTTATTTTCACAGCTCAACTTTTTAAAATTCTATGAAGCTTCTGGGGGTTCAAGGTGCTCATCACCCATCTAGATAGGTTTTCTGGGGGTCTAGTTTCCAAAATGGAGGTCAATTGTGGGGACCTCCATTATTTAGGCACATCAGGGAATTTCAAAATGTGATATGGTGTCTGCTAACTATTTCAGCTAGTTTTCCTCTTGAAGTGTCAAATGTTGCTCCTTCCCTTCTGAGCCAGGGCATGCGCCCAGACAGTGATTTTCCGCAACATGTGAGGTATCGGCGAACTCAGGAGAATTTGACCAACAAATTTTAGAGTCCATTTTCTGCTGTTACCCTTGTGAAAATGCAATATTTGAGGCAAAAATAACATTTTTGTTGAAAAAAGTAAAATGTACCTTTTTTCCTTCCACTGCTTTAGTTCCTGTGAAGCACCTGAAGGGTTAATAATCTTCATGAATGTGGTTTTGAGCAGTCTGAAGTATGCAGTTTTTGGTATGATGTCACTTATGGGTGTTTTCTGTCATATAGGCACCTCCTCAAAGTCACTTCAAATGTGATGTGGTCTCTTTAAAATAATAGGTTTGTAAATTTCTTTGGAAAATGAGAAATTGCTGATGAACTTTGAACCCTTCCAACTTCCTAACAAAAAAAATGTTTCCAAAATTGTGTTGATATAAAGTAGACAAGTGGGAAATGTTATTTTTGTGTGATATAACTATCTTGTTTGACTAAATAAAAATTAAAAGTTTGAAAACTGAAATTTTAGACAAATTTATGATTTTTTCACAAACAACAAAAATATCATCCTAAATTTGCCACTAACATGAAGTATAATATGTCACGAAAAAAAGTCTCTGAATCACTGGGATCCATTGAAGTGTTCCAGAAATATTACTTCATAAAGTGACACTTGTCAGAATTGCAAAAAATTGTCTGCTCATTAACCCCTTCCCGATCTATGACGTAGGAGAACGTCATGGGCCGGTAAGGGGTGTTTGATGCGAGCTCCGGCGCGGAGCTCGCATCAAAGCCCTGACATCTCGGCTTATCTAATCAGCTGAGATGTCAGGGTAACAGCGCCGATCAGATCTGGGATCCGATCAGCGCTGTTAACCCCTTGGATCCCGCTGTCAATCACTGACAGCGTGATCCAAGGCAGCTGCGGCGGGAACCGCGCTGTTCCCATGCCTGCTTCGGAGATCCCGCGATTGTATCGCGGGATCTCCGGCGCTCATGTGACAGCCCGGGTCCTGGCTAGACCCCGGATGCTGTCACTGAGCAGTTCCATGTTGTGGTTGGCAGGCGCTGCCAACCACAACAGGTCCGCGATTCTGAGAGATACAGATGAGCTGCAGCTCATCTGTATCTCCCAGAAGCGATTAGACTATGTAGCAAGGTGCGTCTTAAAGAGGCAGTGTAAAAATAAGAATGAATAAAAAAATAAAGTAAACCTGTAAAAAAAAATATACATATATATAAAAGTTCAAATCACCCCCCTTTTCCCCCAATCAGAATAGAAGTATTAAAAAAAAAATACACATGTTTGGTATAGCCGCGTTCAGAATCGCCCGATCTATCATCGTATTAAATCCATTAATGAAAGCCGTAAAATCCGTAACGGAAAAAATGGTCCAAACGCCAAAATTCAGTTTTTTTGGTCACCGCAACATTGCTATAGAATGCAATAACGGGCGATCAAAACTGCAGATCCCCCCAACAATCCCCCCAATAATGGTATCATTTGAAACGTTAGCTCAAAACGCAAAAAGTAAGCCGTCACACAGCAACAGATCTCGAAAAATGAGGGCGCTACGGGTCGCAGAACATGGCGCAAAAAGTCAGGTTTTTTTTTTCTTTCAAACTTCAGAATTGTTTTTCACCACTTAGATACCAGCAAAGGTATACATGTTGTGTGTCTACGAACTCATACCAATCCGAGGCATCACCCTGTCATGTCGGTTTTACCATATAGTGAACATGGCGACTAAAATACCCAAAATATAAATGTGTTAGTGCACTTTTTTTGCAATTTCACTGCATTTAGAATTTTTTTGCAATTTCCCTGTACACTATATGGTAAAATAAATTATTGCTTATGAAAGTACAACTCGTCTCGCAAAAAACAAGCCATCATATATCTACCGTATATACTCGTGTATAAGCCGACCCGTGTATAAGCCGACCCCCCTACTTTTGCCCCCAAAACCTGGGAAAACCTATTGACTCGTGTATAAGCCGAGGGTGGACCCCAGCACAGGTATACAGTCCCCCCCAGTGGTATATAGCAGCCTCCCAGTGGTAGTATACAGCAGCCACAGAGGTATATACAGCAGCCCCAGTAGTAGTAACCCTCAGTAATACAGCAGCCTCCCCAGTGGTAGTATACAGCAGCCTCCCCAGTGGTAGTATACAGCAGTCTCCCCCGTAGTAGTATACAGCAGTCTCCCCCTGTAGTAGTATACAGCAGTCTCCCCTGTGGTAGTATACAGCAGTCTCCCCCTGTGGTAGTATACAGCAGTCTCCCCCTGTGGTAGTATACAGCAGTCTCCCCCTGTGGTAGTATACAGCAGCCTCCCCCTGTGGTAGTATACAGCAGCCCCCTGTGGTAGTATACAGCAGCCACCAAGCAGGTATATACAGCAGCCCCCCCTGTGGTAGTATACAGCAGCCCCTCCCCTGTGGGTATACAGCAGTCCCCCCCTGTGGTATATACAGCAGCCCCTCCCCTGTGGTAGTATACAGCAGTGCCTCCCCCTGTGGTAGTATACAGCAGCCCCCCCCGTAGTATATACAGCAGCCCCCCCCTGTGAGAATACAGCACCCCCCTGTGAGATACAGCAGCCCCCGTAGTATATACAGCAGCCCCCCCGTGGTAGTATACAGCAGCCCCCCTGTGGGTATATAGAGCCCCCCCCGTTGCTGCCGCACACCTGTAAAAAGAAGATCTTTCATACTTAACCTCCTGCTGTCACCGCGCGCATCCTCCGCTCTCCTTCTTGCTTGCACCCGGGCCCCGGCGTCCATCCATATGACCGCGCACAAATAATGACGTCATTATTTGTGCGCGGTCACGTGGATGGACGCCGGGTGCAAGCAAGAAGGAGAGGCGGGGGATGCGCGCGGTGACAGCAGGAGGATAAGTATGAAAGATCTTCTTTTTACAGGTGTGCGGCAGCAACGGGGGGGGCTCTATATACCCACAGGGGGGCTGCTGTATACTACCACGGGGGGGCTGCTGTATATACTACGGGGGGGCTGCTGTATACTACCACGGGGGGGCTGCTGTATTCTCACAGGGGGGGCTGCTGTATATACTACGGGGGGGCTGCTGTATACTACCACGGGGGGGCTGCTGTATACTACCACAGGGGGGCGGGAGAGCACTGACAGTGCTATGTAATATGCACGGCTCCCCCTGCCGCTGATGGACAGGGGGATGCAGTGCATATTGCATTGCACTAATGAGCGGCCCCACGTGACCGGCCGCTCACTATACAGCCTCCCCCTGCCTCCTCCATCCCCCGGACACCGGCCCCACACAGTCAGCCGTCACTGACTCGTGTATAAGCTGAGGGGGGCACTTTTCAGCACAATTTCTGTGCTGAAAAACTCGGCTTATACACGAGTATATACGGTATATTGACGGAAAAATAAAAAAGTTATGGCTCTTGGAATCTGGGGAGCAAAAAGCGAAAATGAAAAATTCCAAGGTCATGAAGGGGTTAAAGGGTTAACATCAAACATGTTTCAATGGTTCTGCCACTTTGGTCATTGTGATAAAAATGAAGTGAAAGAGTGGATGCTAATAAGCACTAAGCCCAATAGGTTACACCTTCTATTCCTGCAGACAGCAAAATCAGGACAACACATACATATGATTAGTGAGTTTAGCCAGAAATTTATATATGCGAACAGTATGCTTTAAGGCAAAAAAAAATCCCAAAAATGTTAACTTTTTTTTCTAATTTCCTCTTTTCTCCTTTTCCCCTGTCCTTTAAATATACACAGTCATTAAACTCATTACGACATGATACAATTGGTCAGCTTGTATCAATAAAACATGACAAAAGACAAACCGGATTGGATGGTACAAACAATAATAATACCGTAATTATAATATTTATTAATTTATATAGCACTATTAATTCCATAGTACTTATATAAATATAAAATATATATAATCTACTTACATAATTACCTTGGGACCAGAAATGTTGAGATGTCACCGATTATTCACCATGTGATTGGTCCACAGCTGGAAAAAAAAAAACAGCCACAATATTAGCACACCCAAGTGATGTGCCAATATACCGGCCACATGCTGATGCTCACCCCTGGGTCCGGTCCACTCCTCAGTCCACCACTTCCGCGTCCTCTGCCTCCATCACCGTTGCTGCCTCTGCTGGGTACCCTGCGCCTTATGATGATGTCACCGCCATGTGACCAGTACAGGAGGGGGTGGAGCTCAGCAGTCATATTACTGGCAGTGAAGGAACTGGGGAGGACCTATGTCATGTGATATAGAAGCAATGAAAGAAAAGAGACAGGAAGCGCTCCCATAGAGGAAACCCGGTATGCTATTGTGGAGTGGTTTAGAGGGGTGTGCGTCAGGACTCTCACCTGTGCCGATTGTGCCGCCTCTGCACAACCTCAGTGAGAGCTTCCACCGGGTTCTCCTGATGCCTGCACTGATCGGCACTGCTCCTCCGCGTCACGTGGTGTGGAGTCAGATGATCCGCGTGTCACAGGGCTCCTACGCCACTGCAGGTCCTATGGCTCCACACTATCCTCTGTTGGGGATTTCTCCGCAAACCGCAGGTCTGGTAACCACACACCCGGAGGGTGAGAGAGATTTGCAATAAAGAAAGGGTTACTCAGTAGGAGCGCAGATTCACTTAGGAGATGGGTGGAAATCTGGTCTAAACAACTTTAATACCTCAACGCGTTTCCACAACGGATAGTTGTCTTCCTCAGGTATATTTTCAAGTTCTTGTATCACCTGATGAAGGCAGCGCTGTGCTGTGGCTTGTAAGAGGTTGATTAAACCTTTTTAAAATATTTCCATCTCCCTGACTCTTCCTGATCCTAGCGCTCCACAGACCGTTAATTTGCTGTATCCATTATCCATAACTTCGGGTATTACCAGCAGGAGCAGCTCTGGGCAGGAGGAGAGTCTTCAAACATTGTTCCTAAACCACAGGACCTGCTGGAAGAAGCTTGCATTCACCACTGAAGGACCTGTGGTGATGTATTTCTGGTCTGGTCACATGACCACAGCATAGATCTCCGTGTTCTGTGGATACTGCCAGCTGTCCCTGTAAACACCTCTAAGGAGGAGGCATAACACTGAGGCGATACACCGCAGTTGTGCAGGGCGTGCACAACCACCTATGGCGAGTGGCCACACGGCCCCCTTCTAACAAATTTCCCTTGTTAAAACGCTCCCACCCCCCTTTCTTGTCTTACTAATGAGGTTAATTACTTTTGTTTATTTAAAGAAAAGGTAAAGGGAGAAAAAAAAGAAATAACATTTTTTTTAAAACTTTTTGAGGAATTTTTTTTTTGCCTTAAACATCTATTTACATATGTAAATTTCAGGCTGAACTCACTAATTATCCATAGGTGTTGTCCTGCTTCCGTTATTTGCAGGAATAGAGGGTGTAACCTACTGGGCTTAGTCATTATTAGCATGCCCTCTTTCACTTCATTTTTATCACAATGACTAAGGAGGCATGACTGTTAAAGCGCGTTTGATTTTAAATGCACTATAATCTTGTGACTCTCACTGTATGTACTACCCGATTATGTGTCCCTGGATATAAGGATGGATGATAGACTTAACTTTTATTCTATTTTCAATAAAGACACCTATCTTTTATGGACATCACGCACACTAGACTTCTGCTTCATCTTCATACTACTTGCATCACTGCATGGTGGGACTAGAGAGGAGGTGAGCTGATCTTTGTTGCTTCTTTTTTATACTGCTTATAATTATACTTATAAATAACCATAGAAACATCTAACAGATCTAATAATGAAATTTTTGTCAGTCTCAAAACTTGTGGCCTCGACTGTACACAAACCACTCTGGACAAAATTCACCTCTAGATCTCCCTCCCACAGAGCAGAATCGGTCCAGTCCAAGTCTGTCAGTCAGTCTGAAGATCTTCATGTTCATCATGTTGCCTACTGGAAACTGAAATTGCTGTTTGTACTGACATTTTCTTTACCTCGCTGACGTGAGCTCTTCCATGTAATTCAGTTGCTAATCAGCACATTTCTTTACATTTATTTGTGCAGATATGATTTGGTATTTGTTACAATATACTACTTCATTATTTTTTTAAGTCAAGATCTATAAGAGCGGACGGAAATTCGGATAAGTCTGCCAATTGGTGTACAACTATAAAAAATGTTTCTTTCTAGGAAAGGGAAGCAGTCATTTGTTACTGCAGGTGTCTGCCATGCAGAAATAGTCTGCAACTATGTGTTAGGCATCTGTAGTTAAAGAGGACCTGTCACCCCCCCCCTGGTGCTATGCTAACTGCAGCATGTCTGCTGCATTCAGGGAAGGGGTCCCCCAAGTTTCTAGTCCCCCCTGTAAGTTGTTAAAAGACTTTATAAAGTGTACAGATAAGGATTCCGGAGGGACTTACCGTACATACTCGAGTATAAGCCGACCTGAGTATAAGCCGAGGCCCGTAATTTTACCCTCCAAAACTAGGAAAATGTATTGACTCGAGTATAAGCCTAGGGTGAGAAATGCAGCAGACCCCCATCCTGTTATATAGCCCCCCATCCCGGTATACAGGCTCCCCTCCTTAGTAGTATACAGGTCCCCCTCCTAGTACTATACAGGCCCCCCTCCTTGTATACAGGCCCCCTCCTTAGGAGTATACAGGCCCCCCTCCTTAGGAGTATACAGGCCCCCTCCTTAGTAGTATACAGGCCCCCTTCCTTAGGAGTATACAGGCCCCCCTCCTTAGGCGTATACAGGCCCCCTCCTTAGATAGTATACAGGCCCCCTCCTTAGATAGTATACATGCCCCTTCCTTAGTAGTATACAGGCCCCATCCTTAGTAGTATACAGACCCCCTCCTTAGTAGTATACAGGCCCCCTCCTTAGTAAGTATACAGGCCCCCTCCTTAGTAGTATACAGGCCCCCTACTTAGGTAGTATACAGGCCCCCTCCTTAGGTAGTGTACAAGCCCCCTCCTTAGGTAGTGTTCTGGCCCCCATCAGTGATCTACAGCCCCCCCTCCTTAGTATCTGGCCCCCATGCTGCGGCAAACATTAAAATAACAAACATTTTATACATCACCTTTCCGGCGACTCCTTGCTGGCAGCACCGGTCTTCAGGCTTCTTCCTGCTTGTGCCGGCTTCTATTCCTCTGGCTGATGCAGCAGCGATGACGTCATCTGCTGCGCCGGTCACATGATACCGGCAAAAGCAGGAAGAAGCCTGAAGACCGGAGGAGCGGCGCTGGCAGCAAGGAGTCGCCAGAAAGGTGATGTATAAAAAGTTTGTTATTTTAATGTGTGCCGCAGCCTGAGGGACAGATACTAAGGAGGGGGGGGGAATCTGTAGATCACTCATGGGGGGCCAGTGTAGTGCAATATGCACCGCATTCCCCGCTGCTGATGGACGGGGGGATGCAGTGCATATTACACTAATGAGGTGGCCCCACGTGACCTCCTGCTGTCACTGCGACCTCATCCTGCCTCCTCCAGCACCCGGTCACAGCCCCCCCAAGCAAATACCCAGTGACTCGAGTATAAGCCGAGGGGGGCACTTTTCAGCACAAAAATTGTGCTGAAAAACTCGGCTTATACTCGAGTATATACGGTACTAAGTAATGAGTTATCGCTGTTTCTGGTGTCCTCCCCGCCTCCAGCCCTCCCTTGTTCAGCCTCCTGCATGAGTCATCGCTATTGCTAGTGTTCGCCCCACCTCCAGCAGAGTAATATTCGTATCATACTGAAATATGACTGGAAAGTGTCCCTTTAATTTACCTGGTGCAGGTCTCCAGTAGTTCTAGCTGGGCACAATGTATGGGCACTACAATGTACTGGGCACTACAACGACATTTTCAATCTGCAACATCCATTGCTGCTTGTTTCTGGAAAACACCTGTGAAGCCAAAATCATCACTACATCTGTAGATACATTCCCAAAGTGGTGTTATTTCTAAATTGTGGTCAATTGAAGGAGTACTTAGGAGCTCTATATATGGAGTCTGCAAACTATTCTACATAACTCTGCACTCCAAAAGTTAAATGGCACTCCTTCCCTCCCATGTCTGTGACTGTCCTGACTGAGTTTGGCCAAACTGTTCAGTACATTCACAAATGAAGTTTTGCCATGTTTGCTATAAATTGTGTGAAAGTTGTGGTAATTTTTACCTATTTTCCCATGTGAAATTGTATCTGGGGCTAAAACAATATTTTAATGGTAAAAATTGTGTATTTTTTTCTTCACCGTCCAATGGTATACCATTTTGTTATGTACGGTATATGGTGTCAATATGATCACTACACTGCTAGATTATTTAATTTAGGTGTATATTTGTAAAATGAGGTCACTTATGGGAGGTTATGTTGTTCTTCCACCTCAGAGGTTCTGCCAAGGTGGCACCCTCAAACCATTCCAATCAAATTTGCACTCTGATAAGGCAATCCTTCCTTCCGGAGCTTTGCTCTGTGCCTGACAAGTCGTTTACGACCACATAAGTATTGCTGTACTAAGGAGAAATTGTGTAATAAATTTTGTGGTCCATTTTCTCCTGTTACCTTTATGAAAATTAAAACTTTGGGCCTTCTGGATCATTTTTGTTGGAAAAAAAGTATTATTTCTATTTTACGACCCAATGTTATAAAATTCATGTGAAGCCCCAGTGGGTTCAAGATGCTCATCACACTTCTGGATAAATTCATTGAGGGGTACAGTTTTCAAAATGGTGTCACTTTTGGGGGGTTTCTGCTGTTTTGAAACCTCAGTGGCTCTCCAAAGTGACATAGTGTCCACGATCTATTCCAGACAATTTTGCAGTCCAAAAATCAAATAGTGCGCCTTCCATACTAAGCCCTGCCATATGCGCAAAGAAGAGTGTCTGACCACATATATGTATCCCTATACTCAGGAGAAATCGCACAGCAAAATATGTGGGCCATTTTGTCTTGTTACTCATGTGAAATTGAAAAATCTGGGGCTAAAACAACATTATTGTAGGGAAAAATGTATTTCTCCATTTGCATTGGTCAACATTATAAAATTCTGTGACGCACCTGCAAGTTTAAGGTGCTCGCTACACATCTAGATAAATTCCTTGAGGGTAGTGATGGGCGAATCCTAAATTACTCGGAATCGCTTGACTCTAGCGAGTCCGAGCCCAGGACTCGCTACTCGTTGCAAGTCTAGCGAGTCCAATGTTAATGAATGGGGAAGCGAGTAATAGCGAGTAGTGTGCGATTTACAAATCACAGATGTGTCTCGGAAGCTTCAGCCTGAAGCAATCCTAGTTTTGCCATTGATTTGCATTGGACTCGTTTACTGTGCAAGTAATCACTGGGAAACTCGCACAGATAAGAGTCTGGCTGTCTGCTCTGTGTGCAGGCTGCCGCAGCTCCAGGGTCCTAGAGCCCGCCTGCTGCCTGATGTAGCAGAGCTGAGATTGTTCTCAGTCTGCTTATTCCCTGTGCATAGACATCTATATGCGTTTTGGACTGCTTCGGACGGAAGAGGATTTTTTTTAATTAAAGATGGAGTCCCTAATGGCTTTTTTTTTATTTCTAATAAAAATGTTTCTCTGTGTTGTGTTTTTTTTAAAACAATTTAATAGAAATTCATGGCGGTCATGTCTAATATTGGCGTGACCGCCATAAATTTCGGACTTAGGGCCAGCTGATAAAACAAAGCTGGCCCTAACCTCTTTATTACCCAGCGTACCACCGCCACCAGGGCCGCTGGAAGAGCGGGGTTCAGCGCCAGAGGATGGCGCTTCAATGAACGCGCCATCTTCTGGGGCGGCTGCGGCCTGCAATTTGCAGCGGGGGGTGCCCAGAAAGCTTGGGCATCCCTGCGGAGCGGATTCCAGCCCCCAGCTGCTTAGCTGTACCTGGCTAGACATAGAAATTGCGTGGAGCCCCACGCATTTTTTTTAAATTATTTCATGAAATTCATGAAATAATAAAAAAAAAAGGGCTCCCCTATATTCTTGTGTCTGGCCAGGTACAAATAGGCACCTGGGGGTTGGGGGCACCCCGTCGCTGCCTGCTGGATCCGGCTGGTTCCAGAAAGACCATGTAATTTTTTTCTGAAAAATCAATAAAACAATCCTAAAAAAGGGACTGCATCTTTATTAACCCCTCGCCCATGGTCCAGGGTTAATAAAGATGCAGTCCCTTTTATGTACATTGTTTTATGGATTTGTCAGAAAAAAATTTCACGTGGGCTTCGCCGTATTTCTGGAACCGGCCGGATCCAGCAGGCAGCGACGGGCTGCCCCCAACCCCCAGGTGCCTATTTGTACCTGGCCGGACACAAGAATATAGGGGAGCCCTTTTTTTTAATTATTTCATGAATTTCATGAAATAATTAAAAAAAAATGCGTGGGGCTCCGCGCAATTTCTATGTCTAGCCAGGTACAGCTAAGCAGCTGGGGGCTGGAATCCGCAGCGCACGGATGCCCAAGCTTTCTGGGCACCCCCCGCTGCAAATTGCAGCCCGCAGCCGCCCCAGAAGATGTCGCGTTCATTGAAGCGCCATCCTCTGGCGCTGAACCCCGCTCTTCCAGCGGCCCTGGTGGCGATACAAGCTGGTATTAAGCCCGAGATTCTTAATGTCAGGCCACGTTTGACCCAGCCACTAAGAATCTCCAATAAAGGGTTAAAAAAACACAACACAGAGAAATTTTTTTATTAGAAATAAAAAAAAAAAGCCATTGGGGACTCCATCTTTAATTAAAAAAATCCTCTTCCGTCCGACGTAGTCCAAAACGCGATGTCCTCTCTGCTACATCCCCTGTGCATAGATATAGATGTCTATGCACAGGGAATGAGCAGACTGAGAACAATCGCAGCTCTGCTACATCATCTCTGTGAGCAGGCGGGCTCAAGGACCCTGGAGCTGCGGCAGCCTGCACAGAGAAGACAGCTGGACTCGGCTCGCAAAGTAACAGCAGTTACTTTGCGGGTTTCCCAGTGATTACTCGCACAGTAAACGAGTCCAATGCAAGTCAAAGGCAATCCTAGTTTTGTCAGAGTCTGTGATAAAACTAGGATTGATATTGATTTGCATTGGACTCGTTTACTGTGCGAGTAATCACTGGGAAACTCGCAGAGTACCGAGTCCTGCGAGTCCCTTACTACTCGCCGAGTAACGGGTCCTAGCGAGTAGATTCGCCAATCCCTACTTGAGGGGTGTAGTTTCCAAAATGGGGTCACTTGTGGGGCGCTTCCACAGTTTAGTCACATCAGGGGCCATTGCATCTGCTATCAATTCCAGCCAATATTTATATTACAAAAGTCAAATAGCGTTCCTTCTCTTCCGAGCCCTGCCGTGCACACAAATGGTTGTTTTCCACCACATATTGGGTACCTGTTTACTTAGGAGAAATTACACAACAAATTATATGGTCCATTATCTTGTTGCCCTTGTGAAAATGCAAACTTTGGGACTTAACAGAAAAAGGAATGTTCATTTTTCTTTCTTCCACATTGCTTTAATTCCTGTGATGCATCTAAAGTGTTAATAAGCTTCTATGTGGTTTTGAGAAGTTTAACGGCTGCAGCTTTTAAATGGTGTCATGTTTGGGTATTTTCTGTCATATAGGTCCTCAAAGTCACTTTAAATGTGATGTATGCCAAAAATAATAACCTTTATACATTAGAAACTGCTGATAAACTTTTTACACTTCTAACAGCCTAACAACAAGAAAAATCATGTTTCAAAAATGGTGCTGAGGTAGACGTGTGGCAAAAGTTATTTATTAACTATTTTGTGTTGTATAACTATCTGGTTTAAGGGTATACCGTAATAATTAAAATTTAAAACATTGTGATATTTTAATGCTGATCAAAATTGAGAAATGAGGCTCAGTTATGAATATAAAAAGTGGCTCATTCCTTAAAGTGTAACCGCTGTTTAAGGGTTTATTTTATAATAATGTGGAGCAAGTGATTATAATCTACTATATAATTACCTAATCGTGTCTGCGTGTCGCTGAAATCGCGCACCAAAGCTCATTGGTCGCAACCAATGAGCGCAACGTATGCAAAACAGTTGTGCGCATTCAAAAGTCGCGCCAAGCTGAAACCTGGCGACTGCGACGCATAGGCATCGCTATTGCCAGGATACACGCGTCTGGCCGCAGATAACACAGAGGTCCGCGGCAGCCCCCTGCATTATGTACCCGCCACTCTGTCCTCACCCCCCCATTCTCACCCCTGCCTGCCTCCCCCCTCGCCTCCCTCTGTTCTTGGTCATGTGATAGGGCGGGCTGATGTGACGTCACATAGCCCGCCCTGTCACAAGACCGCTGCACGGACTTAAGCACCCGGCATCGCTCAAGCCAGCCACGGGTGAGAACAGAGGGGGATCCTGCCCCCCCCCGCCTCCAACCCTGCCCCCCTGACTCCATCCTGCCCCGCCGGCTCCATCCTGCCCCCCCCCACCTCCATCCTGCTCCCCCGGCTCCATCCTGCTCCCCCAGCTCCATCCTTCCCCGCTCGCTGTATCCTGCCCCCCGGGCTCCATCCTGCCCCCCTGCATCCATCCTGCCGCGGCCAGTGGTGACCAATCAGTGAAGCGGCGTGTCTTGGTGGGAAACATGAATCCTGTGCCGCTGATTGGTCGCCGCCGGCGGCGGCGACCAATCAGCAAAGCGTGTTTTAACACACGCGCCAAGTGCGCTGATTGGTCGTCGCGGCTGGCAGCGACTAATCAGTGAAGCGGAGCTCGGCTTGGTATATTGGCGTGCAATTTGAACTGCCGCTCATAGTGTGACGCACTTCTCTGCTCTTTAACAAGGCTGTCAGTTATAGTGTGACGCAGTTCACTCCTGTTTACAAGATATTCTAGAATACCCGATGCGTTAGAATCGGACCACCATCTAGTAAACTATAAAGTCTTTTTACATTACTTTTTAGTACCAATGGTAACTTGCGTAAGAGGAAGCAAGCTGACCCTTTTCTCTACACAGTAGGGATACACTTTGGAGATACATTGAGATTAACTTAAGGTAACACCATATCATATAAATACCAAACATTTGATTGTAGTCTAACCCCATTCACAGCAATACAACCAATGCACATTCCTTCACCTTAACAGTTCCATAATACTGGACTTAACTTGCCTAAACCACTTTTGGGTATACCAAGAGTTCCCCTTTTTTCACTATACCAGCTCCCAGGTATATTTGTATATTTACAACATAACTATACTTTTGGAAGTCATTGACCGCACTCAAAATCAGGGGACTTACACTGAATCTCTTTATTGACGCAACCGAACCTATTTTTCAACTTTGACCTCAAAAGACTCACCCAAGTTTGTTTACCTCGTTGTAATACTAGAAGGTACTTATTTAACCATTTCTTTCTCTCGACCCTTCCACCACTCTTTCTGGAATACCTTGATCCTTGTCTTTTTGCCCTTAGCTGGTTATCATATGGATAGAGTAGTAATCTAATAGAATCATGTAACTTGGTATTTCAATCCTGCATAGACTGGATTCCACTGTAAATATTGTAAATACTCTTGTATATATCTGTGTGTACACTGTACAAGGTTTTTATTGTACATTCTCTATTTATTCATAGTGACGTTGTGATCAAGGCTCATTGGCGGCCGAAACGTTGACCTGCCTGTCACATCCTACATCTGTGTTTTCAAATAAATAACTTTGAAGCATCTATGAATCTCTATGAGTGCTTGGATTCTATACACAATGTATTGCAGATCACAAGATCCTTTCCTATAGCACCATCACCTCCAAGGGACTTTGAGTGCTGGTCACTAACCATATCTGACCGGTATCTGAGAGCACAGCGCTCACATGCTGATTGTCTGAACTGCTCTCTCGCAGATCAACCGACGCGCTCACACACACAGTCAGCTGCTTGCATGTAGAGAATGCCGTGCTGTGGGGGACTGGAAGGAGGGTGAGTATTAGTTTAATTTATTTCTTTTTTAAATTCTGCTGCTTGATGCAGATAGCTAATCAGTGTGTGGGAGCATGACGCTCCCATACGCTGATTAGCTGCCGCTACACTGTATTCGCTGTTCTCTTTGCCAGGATGTGCAGGGGGAGCAGGGAACATTCAGTAGCTTAATGAGTGGGCACACATGCTCACGCAGAAGCTGCTCGTGACTCACATTTGTGCTCGCATTATGAAGCAAAATACAGAGCGACGGCTTAAATCTTAAAATGTGTATGTTCGTAAATGTGGCACCCCACTGGTCGGGATGCCACGTAGGGATATTGCACCCACAGGAGAGTGTGTCGTATCCCTGTGACCAGGGGACTGGGATGTCAATAGGGGACCCTCGCCACACGCATCCACACGCCTTAGGTCAGGGGACCAATAGGTTAATCCGTTACTAGGGAATCGGTCTTGGTGGGAGGAGCTTAAGTGGTTAGTGGAGAGCTGGAAGGAAAGTTAGTCAGAAAGTTGTTGGAAGGGAACCCTGCAAGAAGTGCAATGGAGGGCACCTCACTACAGGTGGCCCAGAGAAAGAAGGGAATCCTAGGATGTTGATTTGCACCCGAATTCGGACCGGTATGACTCCCAGCCGGAGGGATCTAGTCCAACACCGGAGAACCGGGTCCGAGGTGGTGCAGGCGTTTATCCCTGAGCATCAGAATTGGCGGGTACGGACGTCTTCAGAAGTTGCGGCCAACACCCGGCATATATCCCCTAAGGCTGGTTTCACACTACGATTTTTTGAAATCCGACGCTGTCTGATAGAAATCGGACAGCATCGGATCCGAATTTGGCCCCATGTGATCCTATGGGGATCGGACCGATTTGTATGTGCACTAAATGCCATCCGAATCGCGTCCGATCCGATTTTGTCCGATTTCTTTCCTGGGCAAAAATCCGAGACTGCTCCAATTTTTGCATCCGAATCAAAAATCGCTAGAATCGGATCTGACAGATCGGATGACAATTATGCCAAATCCGATCCGATTCCTGTAACATGGGGCCCTATGGAGCAGGGTCCGAGGAAACATCTGATGTCTCAGTACACTAAAACTGCTCCTAACCATCTAATTTTACTTCCGCAATGTATATACTTACATTGCGGAAGTAAAATTAAGTAAGGCAGGGGTTAAAAGTAATAAACCATCTATTCTCACCTGTCCACGAGTCCCCCGGTGTTTCCAGCACATCCTGTCTGTAGAACCTGCCGTGATGTCAGTCACATGACCGGTTACCGCGGTAACCGTTCATGTGACTGTGACATCATGCGAGGTCCTAGGATCAGAAGATATAGCTGGAGACGCCGGGGGACTCGTGGACAGGTGAGAATAGATGGTTTATTATTTTTTATTCCGGAGGAGATGGGAGAGGAGGGGGAAACACAGGGGAGAAGAGAGGAGAAGCGGGGTTAGCACAGGGGAGAAGAGGGGTTAACACAGGGGAGAAGAGGGGTTAACACAGGGGAGAAGAGGGGAGACAGTGACAGGAGGCAGGGAGGAGCAGATGACAGGAGGAGCCGGCCAAACTGATCCTGCAAAATGTCGGGATCAGATGCCTATTTGGCATCCGATTGCAGGGATCAGTTTGGATCCGATGCTGTCCGATTTATATCGGACAGCATCGGATTTAAAAAAAATCGTAGTGTGAAACCAGCCTAAGGCCCCGTATAGGATCCGGAGGCCTCAAGAAAGGAACCGTCCATAAGGATCCTTGGGGACTGGAGAAAGGCTCTGTATGCAGGAGCGCTAATGGTACCTTTACACGCCGCGACGGCAGGCTGGATACATCACGCTACTTCACGTGCACGAGCACGCCCGAACGGCTACAAACGGTCAACGCACTCTCTTTACACGCCGCCATAAGGTGCGCTACGCCACGCTACATCTATAGCTAGCTACATTGCCGGGTGTCTCAAGTAGCCAGCTGTAGCGTAGCGTACCATGTTTACACACCGCTCCAACAAGCTACTATGGGCGGACCCGGTGCAGCATGGATAGCACATAGGCGTGCAACAATCTTGGATTACGAGCCGTCCGTACGATGATAGGACAGCGCAATATCATCAGGATTGGCCAGGCATCGCAGTAGGCTGATTAATACAGCACGCTCGAGTAATTGTGTAGTGTGACTGGTCAGCTCCTTAAATATCCCGCCCTATGCTGCGACTACCAATCATAAAGCAGGAGCGACCTCCAATGATCGCAGATGGGGCGCGGTAACATGGCGACTGTGTCACGCCTTAGATACATGGCAGCCACATCGCCGGGTGTCCAGAGTTGCCTTCCGTTGCTTCTTTACACGCCGATACAGCTCGCTACAATCGGCGATGTTGCCTTAAGTTTATGAGCAGAGACCATAAACAGATGTATCTGTCGCCGGCTGTAGCGTCGCCTCTTCAGACGCCGCTACTACAGGCGATATGGACGCTACAAGCTACAATTGTAGCTTGTAGCGCGATGTATCCAGCCTGCCGTCGCGGCGTGTAAAGGTACCATAAGGGAGGAACAGTGGGAGAGCGCAGCAAGGACAGATGAAAGGACCAGGCAGGCACACCACCGAGGGTCCCAAGTGAGACGTCCTAGTTCTCTGGTGACTACCCAGGCCAGCAATACTCGTTGACTGAGTAAAGACTGTTTGCTACTTGAGTCACCAGTAAAACCCGGTTCAGAGGCAAAGACTGTGTTTAGTGTCTCATTTGCCTGCGCCAGAGGAGCCATACTTTTGTTCCCTCATAACAGACTGCCTGCCCGAATCTCCACATGATGAGCCACCTTCCCCTGCAGCACTAGTGACAAGGCTGTGTGGAGAGCTGCCTCCCTATATAAAATTCCTATTCATCCACAACTGCCCTGGGAATCCCGCTCCGCCTACTGGGAGCGTCACCAACTAGCTACCTTATCATCACCCCGGAGGTCTGCAAGCAGCGCTGGTATCATTACAGGATACCGTAGGTGGCGTCACAAACTTTTTATTTTATTTTGTTTTTATTTAACGCCTTTTTCAGCGACCACCAGGGCCACGGGTCCGGGCACATGCCGCCCGTGACATCCCCCCAATAAATCAACGCCCGGAACCCTGGAGTGGGTCAGCTTTTGGCATCACAAACAGGATCCTGTGCCCGGTAAAACTGGGTACTGCGCCTTGAACTTTGTTTTAAACCGTACTTTGTCTTTGGGCCCCAAAATGGCGGGGCCAGAGACTTAACAACATGTGCTGGCCCAGGGGCGTGCCTCAGCCCCTCATCATGGAAGGGCCATGCCAGACGCACGAAACTGCCTGCCCACCCCAATCGCCACCAAAAAAACAAGGGGGCGGGCCAAAGATCAAAGCACTCCTGCCGAAAGGTTCAAAAAGCGGCAGGAATGGTGCCGCAGTAGACAGACAAAGAACGGGTGCGGTCGACATATCTGTTAAGATAGCGGCTATGAGGCTACAAGACTTAAAACTCGAGGTGGAGGATGAGACCCTTGCAGAGACCGCAGGCCTGGGCACAGATTCCCTTTTGACCCATGAGGGATGCTGAATTTTGGGAGACTGCTGTCAGGGACTTGAGGGTCCAGCTCATCGAGACGCTGGACTGGACCTTCAGGCGCTGGAGCGCCAATATCTGGTCAGAGCTGTCCCGGCTGGCGGAGCAGTGGGAATCTAGCATGCCGGAGCCAGATGCGCAGGCAAGAGCCCCGACCCTGGGTGAGCCTGAGAGCGCTGAGGAGGTCCAGAGACAGGACCCGCAACCAGTTCTTCTTGAGGAGAGACTGGAACCCATTGGCGATGATCAAGTCGGGGCATCCGGGCCCTGCACGGAGCCAGACAACCCGAGCCATCCTCTGATAACGACAAGGACCCAGAGGAGCCAGCCAAGCCTGATGTCCTGGAGGTGCCTGTAGGAGAACCTGACGCGGTCGTGGAGGCAGTCCTAGAGGAGCCATCCAGCCAGCCGGACTCTGAGGAGGAGGAACCCAGAGAGGACGACCAGGACGGCAGCGACGAGGAAGTTGAGGCATCCGGACCCAGTGTTTTGTGGTGAACAGTCACTAACATAGGCAAGTGGAGAGAGTCTATGTCACTGCCATAACCGGGGTACAGGTGGGCGCCCCATTCCAGTTCGGGAGCAACCCAAGGTGGCGGAGCAGCAATACCGGGCCGACCTGGCGAAATGACAGTGCTGCCGCAAGGAATGGTGGGCTCTGAAACAGTAGAACTTTCTGGAGAGAGCCTGAGCCCGAGGGTTACCACCGGTACCACCCGAGGACAGAAAAGCAGGTACGGTGACGGCGTTTAACCTGGACAGCGGGTGGGGGTACATCCGGGAACTGGGTCTGTGGGAGGAGGTGTTTGTGAGCCGGCGACACGTAGAGGCTCAACTTCCCAAGGGTCATCCAGACAGGGATCTCTACCGCCATGACTGGTTGGACTATGAACCAAGGGCTCATACGCCCCGGATGTCTATAAGAGTAAAGACTAAAGACGTCAAACCTGGTGTGTATATAGTTGATTGTGTGATGTTTTTAAGAGTGATATGAACATTGCGTGAATTCTTAATATGTGATTGAGCTTCTGGACTGTTACCCGTTAAGCTGAAAGACTCTATATTGCATGTATTTAAACAGTCTGGTGGTGAAATGGACACTACTGTACCAGTGCACTACAATTCCCACTGGAACAGTGTGTGTGATCCCAGCCCGTTTAGGCCGGGTGTATATATTTTTTAAATGGTTGGGGTCCCGTTGACCCAGTAACGTTATAAGAAGAGTGCCTCCCGGAAGGGATGAAAAATAATGCGTATTGTTTTATGTTAATAAAAATGTTATTTCATTGTTTGGTTACCATGCATATAAAAATTTTACTCTGTGCTGGGTACGGGTCAGGTCATTCGCGGACGAGTGAGTTTAACCAAGGGGGAATGTGGCGCCCCACTGGTCGGGACGCTACGTAGGGGTACTGCATCCACAGGAGAGTGTGTCGTATCCCTGTGACCAGGGAACTGAGATGTCAGTAGGGGACCCTCACCACACGCATCCACACACCTTAGGTCAGGGGACCAATAGGTTAATCCGTTGCTAGGGAATCTGTCCCGGTGGGAGGAGCTTAAGTGGGTAGTGGAGAGCAGGAAGGAAAGTTAGTCAGAAAGTCGTTGGAGGTGAACCTTGCAAGAAGTGCAGTGGAGGGCACCTCACTACAGGTGGCCCAGAGAAAGAAGGGGATGCTAGGGTGTTGAGGTGCACCCGAATTCGGACCAGTACAACTCCCGTCCGGAGGGATCCAGTCCAACACCGGAGAACCAGCTTCGAGGTGGTGCGGGCATTTAACCCTGAGCTTCAGAACCGGAGGGCACGGACGTCTTCAGAAGTTGCAGACAACACCTGGCATAAATCCCCTAAGGCCCCGTGAAGGATCCGGAGGCCTCAAGACAGGAACAGTCCATAAGGATCCGTGGGGACTGGAGGAGGGCTCTGTTGCGGCGCACTAGAGGGAGGAACAGAGGGAAAGCGCAACAAGGACAGATGAAAGGACCAGACAGGCACACCACCGAGGGTCCCAAGTGAGACGTCCTAGTTCTCTGGTGACTGCCCAGGCCAGCAATACCCATTGACTGTGTAAAGACTGTTTGCTGCCTGAGTAAAACCCAGTTCAGAGGCAAAGACTGTGTGTGGTGTCTCATTTGCCTGCGCCGAAGGAGCCATTCTCTTGTTCCATCATATCAGACTGCCTGCCCGCACCTTCCCTGCAGCACAAGTGACAAGGCTGTGTGGAGAGCTGCCTTCCTGTGTAAAATTCCTATTCATCCTTAACTGCCCCGGGGATCCAGCTCCACCTATGGGGAGCATTACCAACTAGCTGCCTTTTCATCACCCCGGAGGTCTGCAAGCAGCACTGTTATTACCGGATACCGTAGGTGGCATCACAGACTCTTTTTATTTAACCCCTTTTTCAGCGACCACCAGGGCCACGGGTCTGGGCACAGGCCGCCCATGACATCCCCCAGTAAATCAACGACTGGAACCGGGTACCCCATGGCCCTGGGGTGGGTCATAAACTTGATATTCAAGGTGCTGCTGTATTATTACTTTTACGACATAGTGAATAGCATAAAATTAAAAAAAACACTCATGACTTGCTCTTTCATTTTGCCTTCCAAAAAGTGCAATAGAAATGAATGATAAAATAATATGTGCATGAAAACGGTGCAAATAAAAATGTCAATTTATTGTGCAAAAAATACGCCTTCACAAGACTCAACAAAAAAAAAAAAAGTAATACATTTTAAAATATGGTGATGCAAATAACCTGTATGTTACAAAAAAAAAACATTTTTTTGGTGTGTGATAGTAGCAAAATCTAAAAAAAATATAAATTTTTTTATTGCTGTAATCGTACTGACCCAAAGAATAAAGACGAGGTCTGTGAAGAGATGTGCGTCCTGGATGAGGGAGTTAGACGCACATCTCTTCACAGACTCTTACTAAAGCCCCCGTCACACCTGGCGACGGGGCTGGGGATGTCGGTGGCGACTGGCGGGTGCATGCACATTTTTGGTGCCCCGCCAGCGTCGCTGTCCCCCGTTTACACAGGGCGACACCTCCAGCCCCGCGCCAGCGAGCAGTCAGGCGGCATCGCCGCCGGGGTGTCTGGAAACCCCAGCAGCGATGCAGAACAATGGGAGCCTATGGTTCCCATCGCCTGACAGGTCGCCGGCGCCCGGTTACATGGGGCGATGTGTGCACATCGCCCCATGATGGCCACCTGGTTTCAGAGCACTGCTCTGAAACCAGGCGACCGCCCGACACCGCCGACATCGCCCTTTTACATGAGACGACGTAGGAGCGATGTCGCCGCCGTTAGGCCACGCCCCCATGTCGCCTATGTAATCGGTGGCCCCGTGTGACCGGGGCTTAAGATTCGGAGCTACATACAGTGCCTTGTGAAAGTATTCAGCCCCCTGGAACGTTTCAACCTTTTGCCACATTTCAGGCTTCAAACATAAAGACATAAATTCAAAGTTTTTTGTGAAGAATCAACAACAATTGGGACACAATCGTGAAGTGGAAGGAAATTTATTGCATATTTTAAACTTTTTTAACAAATAAAAAACTGAAAAGTGGGGCGTGCAATATTATTCGGCCCCCTTGAGTTAATACTTTGTAGCACCACCTTTTGCTGCGATTACAGGTGCAAGTCGTTTGGGATATGCATCTATCAGTTTTGCACATCGAGAGACTGAAATTCTTGCCCATTCTTGCTTGCAAAACAGCTCGAGCTCAGTGAGGTTGGATGGAGAACGTTTGTGAACAGCAGTTTTCAGCTCTTTCCACAGATTCTCGATTGGATTCAGGTCTGGACTTTGACTTGGCCATTCTAACACCTGGATACGTTTATTTTTGAACCATTCCATTGTAGATTTTGCTTTCTGTTTGGGATTATTGTCTTGTTGGAAGATAAATCTCCGTCCCAGTCTCAGGTCTTTTGCAGACTCCAACAGGTTTTCTTCCAAAATAGTCCTGTATTTGGCTCCCTCCATCTCCCATCATTTTAACCATCTTCCTGTCCCTGCTGAAGAAAAGCAAGCCCAAACCATGATGCTGCCACCACCATGTTTGACAGGATAGTGTTTTGAGGGTGATGAGCTGTGTTGCTTTTACGCCAAACATATCATTTTGCATTGTGGCCAAAAAGTTCGATTTTGTTTTCATCTGACCAGAGCACCTTATTCCACATGTTTGGTGTGTCTCCCCGGTGGCTTGTGACAAACTTTAAACGAGACTTTTTATGGATATCTTTGAGAAATTGCTTTATTCTTGCCACTCTTCCATAAAGGCCAGATTTGTGCAGTGTACAACTGATTGTTGTCCTATGGACAGACTCTCCCACCTCAGCTGTAGATCTCTGCAGTTCATCCCGAGTGATCATTGGTCTTTTGGTTGCATCTCTGATTAGTCTTCTCCTTGTTCGAGATGAAAGTTTAGAGGGATGGCCGGGTCTTGGTAGATTTGCAGTGGTCTGATACTCCTTCCATTTCAATATGATCGCTTGCACAGTGCTCCTTGAGATGTTTAAAAGTTGGGAAATCTTTTTGTATCCAAATCCGGCTTTAGACTTCACCACAACAGTATCTCGGACCTGCCTGGTGTGTTCCTTGGTCTTCATGATGCTCTCTGCACTTGAAACAGAACCCCGACACTATCACAGAGCAGGTGCATTTATACGGAGACTTGATTACACACAGGTGGATTCTATTCATCATTACCAGTTATTTAGGACAACATTAGATTGTTCAGAGATCCTCACTGAACTTCTGGAGTGAGTTTGCTGCATTGAAAGTAAAGGGGCCGAATAATATTGTACGCCCACTTTTCAGTTTTTAATTTGTTAAAAAAAAGTTTAAAATATGCAATAAATTTCGTTCCACTTCACAAATGTGTCCCACTTGTTCATTCCTCACAAAAAAATTTGAATTTATATCTTTCTTTGAAGCCTGAAATGTGGCAAAAGGTTGAAAAGTGCAAGGGGGCCGAATACTTTAACAAGGCACTTTCTCAATGAGGTAGAAGCTAGTGGAACAAAATAGCGCACGTAGGGTCTTAACTGGTATGAAAAGGGGCACAAATTGCAAGCTCACCTCTTGTGGTTGTGTAGAACACAACCACCTATGAAGCCTCAGGCTGCAGCTAACCACCCATGGAATGAAAGACCATGTGGAGCTGGAATGGATGGATTCAAATTGCGCTGCCCAATAAAAGGATGCAACCAGGAATTAGATGATGAAAAAAAGCCTTTATTCTGTAACCGCTCCACATCTATAGGATCCATTGCGTTTTAATGATTTATCATGAACTTTTCTGACCTCAGTAGAGGAAATCTCTCTCAATCTGCTGGGAGCCAGGATATTTTTGAGAGTGGGAACCCTTCTGTAAATTATGGTAGGACGATCAGGTAAAACCTTCCCCAAAATAGGGTCATTTCACAGTACTTTCCAGTGATCATTTATAATTGATTTTAACTTTGCATGTTGTTTTGAGTATATGGTGGTAACTCAGTAATTTTGTGGTGACCGGTTAGCTGGTATGTTTTTAGGTTTTAATAAAGATTCTTGTGACAACTCTGCACTATTAATAAATGCCGTGTTGATTAGTTTCTTGATAATTTTTTTCTAGGAACTTACTTCTCAGTACACGTGATTGGTGCATGAAATCTGAGTTCGAACTACAATTCTTCCGTATGCGTTTAAACTGGTTTGCAGGGATATTTGAAATCCATTTCTTATAGTGCCTACTGTTACATTTAAGGTAGCTATTAGAGTCTACCTTTTTTTAAAAAGGTTTTAGTTAAAAGACAATGGTTCTTATGGAAGATCGTCAGGTCTAAATAATCAATGCACTCTGAACTGATCACTGTGGAGAAGAAAAGTCCCCAATTTTTTGTTTGTATGGACTGCATAATTGGTGAACATCGTTGTGTTTGTTGTTATAAATAAAAAGAGGTCATCAATGTACCTCTTATAAAGGACGATATTATAAGAAAATGAACTGTTGTTATAAATGTGGATGGACTCAAAGGTGGCCATGAATAAATTTGCATACGTAGGTGCCACTTTCAAATATAAAGGGATCCTATCACCTCCAAAAGGCCACCTAAACTACAAAAACATGTCCCTGCAGCATCCTATCACTAATCTCACACTCCTTTTGTCTCCTAAAAGCATCCTGTGAAAGTGGATAAAAACGATTTTATACTCACTCATTAGGCATTATAATTAGTAGGGGCTATATTCTTTAGCCTTTAGGGCGTGTTGTTTTACAGCCTGCAAGGTCCAGCCCTCTCTCTCTGTGCTGCTTTGCCTGTGCAGGCTTTGCCCTCCCCCTTTCTGTCACTCACAGAATGCAAATCATTAGTCCTGCCTTCAGTTCCACATCACAGCAGAAGCTGCACAGAGAGGCTGGATCATTCAGGCTGCAAAACAACACGCCCTAAGGGCCAAAGAA
Source organism: Allobates femoralis (assembly GCA_033576535.1). Classification (NCBI taxonomy): domain Eukaryota; kingdom Metazoa; phylum Chordata; class Amphibia; order Anura; family Aromobatidae; genus Allobates; species Allobates femoralis. The sequence continues at coordinate 141,997,983 of JARQOC010000011.1, forward strand.
TATAACCCTTACTAATTTTAATGACTAATGAGTGAGTCTAAAATTGTTTTTATGCACTTTCACAGGATGCTTTTAGGAGACAAAAGGGAGTGTGAGATTAGTGATAGGATCCTGCAGGGACATGATTTTGTAGCTTAGGTGGCTTTTTGGAGGTGACAGGATCCCTTTAAAAAAAAAATAAAGGCCGCCCAGCAGCTCTGTGTGCGGCTGCTGGTAAGGTTAATAAAGGGTTGCTAGGGGGTAGCGTTCTGCTGAAGCACATAACATTAACGCTATGCGCTTCAGCAGAAAGTTTATACGTTTTGAGCGAAGGGGGAGATTAACTGTAGTGTGACCCTAGCCGTACTCTAGAAAAAAGACCCGTGTTTGGGTCGAAATGTTGAGTTTGAGAAATTTCTGGACACTCACAAAGAAAAAAACACTGTAATAAACATAACAGCACCAAGGAAGACTTTGTATCTCTCTTTATTTTTACTTTAAGTATGCTGAAGTATATAGTTTTTTACTTAGTTTTTTCACTTCAGATCACCTCTTGTCAGGGAGTTGAAATGACACTTAGCTGGCGCCCCTGTGACTAGGCGCCACAGGGTAGTATTGCACATTAATAATAATGTGTTAACCCTGTAAAGTTGCCAGTTCAAGGTTCACTTTATGGAGTCTGTGTTTTTTTTTTTTAATCAGATAGTTTTTATTAAAACTTTTCAACAACAATACAGAAAGAAATGCATTGCATTAAATCCCCCCCCTCCCACCACCACCATCCCTCCCTTCCCCCCTCCCGGTCCAGTGGGTCAGTATTCCTCAGCAAAGATAGTAGTGCACATATGGATATAACATGTACCCAAGATGTTCCAAAAATCTGCATAACACATCTCCCAACTTAAAGAAATAACTCAATGGAGTCTGTTTTTACACCCATCTAGGATCACACCACTTAGAATAGGGGGGCCGGTAATTTAGTAGGTCCCAAAAGGGTGGGGGTGGAGCCTAGGATAGAGTAGTGGGAGGAAAAGTTTCAGTTTAGACAGTTAGTGCTGGGAAGGTAGTCAGAGAGTATTAGCCTGACAGCAACTCTGCTATGAGGAACCCCAACCTTCACAGAGGGAACCAGGTCAAAGGGCAACGGGCCAGGACTGGCTGGAGCCAGCTGGTCGCGTTGGGGAAGCATAGGCGGGTAGCCGTAGCAGTCAGAAGTTTATCTTTGGCTGGAGACCGACGAGCTGCAGGCCCATCACTAAAGGGGTAGCTGACAGCACCACAAGGTACCTCACCCCTCAGGACCACATTAGATCCAAGATCACAGGAGTAACGGCCCAAGTACCGGTGGCGGGGGTAGTAGAAACCCTGACTGAACCGGCAAAGGATACCCGTGCTCCACCGTGGGAGATCAAGGAACTGGCGGGAGAGCTCTGCGAGGGTGGTAGAAGTTAGAAGAATAAGTTTAACCCAGAAAGCCATAGAAGGAAGAACTTCTAGAGACTCAATAACAGGAAACCTGGAACTGGTGACAGACCCCCGGTAAACCAGACTGTACTGTATACCATCACCATCTGCCGGTACCCATTAAAGTGGAGTAATGTTGAATTGGACTCAGTTATCCTTATTGCGGTGCCCGGAGGGCTCAGCAATAACAGCTACTCAGCAGAGGGGTAAGAACTGCAACACCAACACCTACCACAACTCCCCTCATCCACATTCCATCACTGCTGCCCTGAGGTAATAGCTCCACACTCTGCTGCACCCACCATCACCTCAGCGGCCGGCTTGCAGCGCCGGTACCATATTACCGGGAACTACAGGTGGCGTCACGATCCCCTGTAAATACTCCCTTCTCACCCCAACATCTACTCAAATGATCACTAGGGCACGGAACCGGGTTGCCGTCCATCCATGACTCCCCATTCAAGTCAGCAGCCCCGGTGTCCGAGTACCCCCTTGCCCTGGCCGCATCACTTACTGTACTCTACATATAAAAAGATGAAAATAGGCTTAGTGGTGAATGGATTAAACTCTCACTATACCCAAATAAAATAATTTATGGAAAAATAAAATAATTTATGTTTTGTTACACATTTTTTATTTATTATTGACAGTACCTGTGCAGTTGCAACAAATATCTGCACAAATAAGTTTGGAGTATCATTAAAAGCAAAGCTGTAACCAATTCTTCAAATATTTTTGTTTGTCTTTCCTAGGTTTACATCATTCTACACTTCATCAGGGATCACCATCAATACCACAAGGAGTAGCAGCATCGTTTCCATCTGCTTTCAGTTGTGCAAGAGAACCTTGCAGTGGGCAAATTGTGGTTATTCCAGCAGATCACTTATCACATTTTGGTATGTAAAAGATGTAACTGTAAATAGAAGCACATTATACAATCATAAAAGATAAATGAAAAAATGTTCAAACATAGTTTGTACTCCTTTTCTGCTTTTGGAGATATAGCCACTCATATTTCTGGCTATATGTTTAACATATTATCAATATGTTTTTTAATGCTGTACTGTTTAAAAGACAGGATTTGTGGATACAGCTTGCACCTATTTCTCTCCATTTCAGCACAGGAGTTTTACTACTAACATAAGGTCCCTTTACCTAGGTTTATACTTACTAGCCGCGGTCTTCCACTTTTCCAGGCACCACTCTGGTCTCGCAACACCATCTTGTGACTGCAATTCGACTGACCAGAAGTCAGAGGTAACGGGTCAGAAGCACTTATCCCTCTTATGTCTGAGAGCCTCATTCTTGCTGAAATAGACTTCCCTTGAGTCCATGAGTTTTAACTTCCACATTGTCCTGCAAACACTGGATCAGTCCGGTATGTCATAACCTGCTGGAGACTGACCGAAGCGATGCCAATATAAGATAAATTTGGCGGCTGGTATGAGACTAGTTCAGAGATCTTAGGTTAGTATTATCACTCCAGTGCTGCAATACAAAAACAAAATGCTGAAGCGGTTCTTTAAAAGGAACTAGTCAGGTCCTCTGTTCATCAAGGACCACAAGGAGTTCTGGGTGCATATCTCAAATCCCTGCCTAAAAGCCCCAAACATAAGTTGCATGCATATAGTGGTCTTTAGGAAAAGTATTTCTAAATATTGTTTGATATGCTATTTAGGGCTTTGACTAATCGAGGGGACATTAGCATGTTATTCCTCCCCTTTGGGCATGAAAGCATGCTTTGCGTAGCAATCGTCATTACAATTGCTATATTAGGCTGTGCGTGCCTCACCATTGAGTGCCTCTGTCTCCGGATGTATGCAACCCTGGCTTCAGAGAGATTCACCACGCATAATTGGAAGTCTCTGCATTTTCAGTCATGCACACCACGCCTTTATGAAGCTGGGATACAGACTCCTGGTCTTAGAATAGTGCACATGATCAGAAGTATGTCCGATTTTCGATCATGCGCGGTGAGCCTTTCTAAAACCAGGGGTGCATACACCAGGTGACACGCTCAATGATCAGGTATGGACAGCCGCGTAAGTGCAGCTTAATATGTAATGATGATGCAAAGCATGTTATCATGCAAACAGGGGCAGAATAACATGCTATGTGGGCTGACTAGTCGAGGGAACTAACGCCCCCTTGACTAGTCAAAGCCCTAATTAGCGTATCATAAACGATTTTTAGAAATACATTTTCTAAAGATCTGTTTATGTATGCTGCAACATGCTGGGACTAACAGGCAGGGATTTGAGATGTGCACCCAGAACTGGTCGTTTCTGGGTACAGAGAACTTGATAGGATTAACTTTTAAAAATGTCTTAGTCTTGCTGTGTGCTGCCGTCAATTAGAGAATATCAGGAATAATGGTATCAAATCCACGCTACTGCCAAAGAATCCAATTCAAAACGATCAATGTAGCATATGATGACTTATTCTACACGTTTCGAAGCGTAAGCCCGTCTCTTCATCAGTAAATGTACACTAATTACACAGCAATAGTATAGTGTGGTTTAAATAGCTGCACAGTTTCACAGAAAGCATTAACGGGGGGCGTGGCTTGGAGCTTGCTGGAGATGGCTGTGTGCTGAGAGAGCTCCTTAACCCACAGCAGAAAATCAACAGGGAATTAGTTTTTTTTTAAGCAATTCCCACTCAAACCATACTTGATGACATCTTAAACTTCCTGGACCCCAGTGGACCTTCTAACAAGCTTTGGATCCTGGATTTATGGACTCTGTCTACTTATTTGGATGCTGATTCAGCTGTGCTGCTCTGTCCTTCACCTACTTGCCACTGCCTGAGGAGGGCATTCCTAACTAGGATTTACTGGATTGCAGCTCTGCTGAACCTCTTTGGATTTTGGTCCAGGATTACCCTGACTCTCTCCCTGGATTGAGCTATTTCCCAGGTTTGCTGTCACACTGAAACAAATTAATATCTACCTCCTGGAGGAGCTTTGACTGCACAGAGTACACCCCCCCCATCACCTATTCCAGGGAAGCTCACTGTCTGTAAGACCCCCTGCTTATTTGGGAGTCTTCAGGGATTGCCTGCTGGACTGTTGGATTGTCTCCCCCTCCTGGGCGGCTGCATGGAGCCCTGCTGAACCTCTTTGGATTTTGGTCCTGGACTGCCCTGGCTCTTTCCCTGGATTGGGCTATTTCCCAGGTTTGCTGTCACACTGAAACCAATTAATATCTACCTCCTGGAGGAGCTTTGACTGCGCAGAGTACCCCCCTTCATCGCCTATCCCAGGAAACTTCACTGTCTGCAAGACCCCCTGCTTATTTGGGAGTCTTCAGGGATTGCCTGCTGGACTGTTGGATTATCTTCCCCTCCAGGTGGCTACCTGGTGCCTGAAGACTGGTGCATCGCTGTGGCAGCTGCTAACAGTGACTTCATCGCCGCTCTTCTCCCCCGTCCTGTTCTTCAGCAGTGGTGAAGACTGAGAAAGTTGCCAAATCAACAATTGTCTCTGATATCACGCGGATCTCCTCAACTGTTGCTCCGTGATCTGGGACCGCTTATCTCGGGTTATCCTTGGATAACGTCCGCGCAGCTGCAGACCTCCGGTGCTGTACAGATCTTGGAGAGACACTTCATTACAACTGTTAACAACCATTCCTACGAACTCAGGAAGATAAAGAGGGACTCGACATTTTTATTTAAAGAGGACGACGCCGCGGCATTAGAAACCATGAAGCTGATTTGACGGTTGAAATGTAATGTATCCCTGTCCTAATATTTAATTTTATCATTGGCAGTATGGTGGTGCTATACTTAGTACCATAGCCGTCCTGTAATTATCTTAAGACTCAAGAGGTTTATTTTTGGGGTTGGGGGATTGTCCTGGGTTCGGCCTCTCTCCGGCATCACAGGGGCGCAGTAGTGGGCTTGTGCTGTGGGTGTTCGGGGTGGGGAGAGAGATCGTCCTTTTATCTGTGTGCTGGGATCTCTTATGTGCTGCGGGAGCGTTGTATAATTTGTAACCCAGGATAAGTTTTTATTGCCAGCTGATCCGTGGCGCGGGAGAGATTCTGGTCCACACATGGTTATACTCTGTACCTATATCTCTCAACACCGCTCCCATCTGCCCTTATTAAAGGTTTACCTCCAGTTTAAATGTGTTTTACTAGGTATTTTGTATACTTAACTTGCCTAAGACGCCTAGAATAGATAGAGGTTTGTCTCTTACTTAGGGGTTTGGAGTGCTTCTTGTTGAGTGTCGTAGTTATCGAACTCTTTAATTTTGGCTACATATATTCTTATTTCATTATGGCAAGTTCAAAAGGAAAATGCCCTAAAAGCATCCCTGTACCCCTTTCTCCTCAAAACCAGATAAAGATAAATCTAGCAGTAGAGATCGATCTAGATCACCCAACAAAGTTGAGAAAAAAGATCCTTGGTCTAAGGAACACAAACCGCCTGGTGAGGACTCGGTCTTGTATGATGCACCTACAGCCAGGAGGAAAAGAAAGGACTTAGATCTTAATTCCAAGACCCAGTACAATGTAACTGACTCCGACCCCGACCAAGAAATAGGTGACGACTCCCCACCTAACCCAAGTCCACTCAGACAACGCCTGAGATACGAAAAGTACACTGACCTCTCCCAAGCCAACACATTAGCTAATAGGGAGGAAGAACCACTCACAACCAAAATCTTTTTGGAAGTCATCTCTTCTTTTAAAATGGAAATTAATAAGAGATTTGACTCTCTGGAGTCTACCATGGAGAACTTGAGGTTGAGAACTGAAAATAATGAGGCTAAAATTTTAGAACTTTCCAATTCTAATCAAACATTAATTAACGTTCAAAAAACAGCAGATGTGGAGCTTAAATCCATCAGAGCCAAGATAACTGACTTAGAGGACTGGGATAGGAGATTGAATTTGAAGTTCAGGGGGATCCCGGAGACTGTGGGTGGTGACCAACTACAAACATACATCAAAGATATCCTTAAAACAGCTATTCCCAACCTCACAAATTTGGACTTAACCATAGTAAGAGCCCACAGACTCCCAAAGCCAACCTCTATACGCCAGGACCTTCTCAGAGATGTAATCTCCAAATTTCACTTCTCTCACACAAAAGACCAATTTATGTCCTACCTTAAAAGATACAAAAATCCACTTTAAACCCTACGAAAACATCAAAATTTTAGCGGACCTATCCAGGGAGACTTTGAACCAAAGGAAACACCTAGCGGGTATTACTGAGGTCCTCAGAACCAATAATATCGTTTACCACTGGGGTTTTAACCCCACCAGAGTTCTCTTCTGTCACCTCAGTAAAACCATCACGATAACAAACCCAGAAGAGGGCCACAAAATTTTTAAAAAGTTAAATATTATTATATCTTGATTCTTCTTTCTCGTACGTTTTCTTCCTGTGGGCTAATGATTAGCCGAAACTTTAGTCCCCAAAGGAGGTTTACCAACGAATCTATACTGATCCCTCCATTTGGGTTTTATAGTGATTTGTAGTTTTTACACTATTATTATTTCACATTTTAAATATATATTTAGATATAGAATTTTGATAACTGCCTTTATTTAGTTAGATTAGGGGTGCGGACTCACACCTTTACAGTTACCCTCCTCATTTGTCCAACAGGGTTGTTTTTTTTTTCTTTCTCACTTTACCTCATACTTACCGTATATCCACATTCCCTTATAGCGGGATTCCTGATCCACAAAGCTAGCAGTAATTATAATCCTAGACTAATCGACTCTTTTAAAAGCTTACTATGTTACTTAAATTTTTGTCCAAAAACGTAAACGGACTCAACTCTCCCCAGAGACGTCACCACCTGTGGAAATTAATAAAGGACTCTAGATCGGAGATAATTGGCTTGCAGGAAACCAAATTCTCTAAACTCAACTCTCCAAAATTTGGTAACAAGCATTTCCAAAATATATTTCTCGCTTCTAATGATAAAAAGAAATGGGGGTTGCCATACTGGTAAAAAACACCATCACTTTTGAAGAATTATCCCATATCGAAGACCCGAATGGAAGATATCTAATTATTAGATGTAAATTAAGCAACTTCTTGTATACTTTGGTTAACATTTATGCACCACACAGAGGCCAGATTTCCTTTCTCAACAAAATACTGAACATAATCAACCAACAACCTATTGGGTCTCTGGTCATGTTTGGTGACTTCAATATGGTACCCAACGGCGAAATCGACTCGTCTACAAAATCCAGACAGTTCTTGGAGTCCTTGGACCCATGGATCTTTAAAGCAGAGCTGTATGACGTGTTTTTCGATGTTTAAATACATCTTCTGTTGAATTTACTCATTTCTCAAACCGTCATCAATCCTACTCCAGAATAGATTTAGTCTTGACTAACATCTTCTCCCTCCCTAAGTTTACAAAGGTGAGTATAGGCACTAGAACGTGGTCCGATCACTCACCGATATTTTTTGAACTATCACAAGGCCCTAGAGATACACATGAAAAACCATGGAGAAACAATAGTTACCTTTACAACCACCCCAATTATAGACCTCTGATTGAGGAGACTATTAAATACTATTTCAAGGAAAACGATATTGAAAACATCTCATCTCCTTCTCTATGGTTGGCCTTTAAGGCAGTTCTCAGGGGGAAATTAATACAATTGAACTCCCAGCTTAACGCATCAAAAAGAGACAAAACCCAGCAATTGGTACTCAAAATAAAAAACTTGGAACAGTCTCACTCCACAAATCCAACCACAGCAACCTCGGATGAAATCTTGAGACTCAGAATTGAGCTGAAGTTAATATTAGCAGCGGACTATGACAAAACATCTACTTCTCTTAAATCCAAATATTACTATTCAGACAATAAACCCTCTAAATTATTTGCCGTTAGACTAAAATATAAAAGATTGACCTCAAGAATTAAACTGATTAAAGAAAACAACGGGAAAACCCTCCACTCACCAAAAGATATTGCAGGTAGTTTCTCCAACTTTTATTCGTCTCTTTATAATTTAAAAAACAACCCCAACTCTCCTAACCCAACTGACCAAGAAATCAATGAATATTTAGCTGAGCTAAAGCTACCTTCCCTTACTATAGCTGAACTGGAAGATTTAAATTCCCCTTTCTCTACACCTGAAATGATGGAAATAATTAAAACCTTAAAAAATGGAAAGTCCCCTGGGCCAGATGGTATTCAGAATGAGATGTACAAGACATTTGCAGATATTATTGGTCCACATCTAACTAAACTAATTAACTATTCCGCAGCACAGGGCCACCTTCCCCAGGAGATGTTTGGAAGCAACAATTATTGTTTTGCCCAAGGACAAGGGGGACCCTGAAAATGTAAAGAACTACCGACCAATTTCACTTCTGAATACCGATACAAAGATAATTGCAAAACTAGTGGCTAACAGAATCAAAAAATATATAAGTAAGCTGATTAACACAGATCAAGCGGGTTTTATTCCTGGGAGATCAACCTCAGATGCTATTAGGAGAGCTATAGATCTTGCCATTACAACGGAAAAAAATAATACCCCTACTGCCTTTCTCGCACTAGGTGCGGAAAAGGCGTTTGATAGAGTCCATTGGAACTACCTCTTTAATACTCTATCAAAATTCGGATTGCATGGAAACATCCTCAACATTATTAAATCTATGTATAAGAACCCATTGGCAAGAGTTTACACCAATAATATTCTTTCCAATCGATTTCCATTGTCCAACGGAAGAAGGCAGGGTTGCCCTTTATTACCCATACTGTTCGCATTATTTATAGAACCGTTTGCCGAAAGTGTGAGAAGGAATACCAACATCCGAGGTATCCCCATAGGCAATGACCAATTTAAAATCTCCCTTTTTGCGGACGATATTTTGATAACTATAACCAGTCTGCTGAAATCCCTTCGTCACATTTGTTCCTCTATTTAAAGGTTTTCCTATGTCTCTCTTTATAAAATCAACCGATTAAAATTCCACATTTTGGAATTCAACATTGACACGACCCTACTAGACTATCTAAAACAGGAATTTGATTTTATCTGGGAAAACAGTAAATTATCATACCTAGGTATATCCTTGGTTAAACCAACATCACAATTGGTACATGAGAATCTAACAACTTTAAGTAAGTCCCTCCATTCAGATATACTACACCTATCCAAACTGGAACTTTCATGGATTGGGAGGATTCAGGCCCTTAAAATGATCATGTTGCCGAAGTTTTTGTATACCATCAGATCCCTACCTTTGTTTATTACTAAATCATGGCTCAAAAAATTTCAAACACAGATAATAGCATTTACTATGAATAAGAAGAAACCAAGAATAGCCAGATCCATCCTAGAAAAAACTAAGAAGTTGGGAGGATTAGGGATTCCAAACTTTCACAACTACTTTCTGGCCACGGTAATTAAACAATCTCAAACTTGGTTACACAGTGATAACGCAAAGTCATGGGCCCGACTTGAGGCAGACCTTGGCAAAACAGGGAACTTAAGGGTATGTGCCCACTGGACGGTTCTGCATCATTGCAGACCGTCAGAAAACCGGTGGAGAATTGCAGAAACTGAGTTTTCTGACCTCAGCAGTGCCCATCGTTTTTTTAGTGGTTTTTGAGCGGTTTTATAGCGTTTATACAGCATTTTCTGGCGGTTTTTCTTAGCGTTTTTAAGACTGTTTTTTGTGCACTTGTAAACTAGAACCGCTGGAAAAACGCTCAAAAGAAGTCACTTGCCTATCTTTGAAAACCGGTGGAAAACCGGTGAAGAAAGTGGAAAGGAGAAAAAAAAACCTTCTAATGTACACAGCGTTTTCTGAAATCCATTGACTAGCATGTTAATCCAACCGGTGGTTAGGATTAACATAAATTAACATAAAACTCAGCGGAAAACGCCAACGGAAAACGCTAAAAAACAGCCCACAAAACGTCCAATGGGCACATAGCCTAAAAGCACTCCTGTATGCCCATTTGCTCGATCACTCGAAGTATTTGACGAACTTCCCAACTTTAAAAACCACTATATCGACATGGAAAGAACTGCTTCGGCTGACAAGCAAAATCTATGAGTCTTCTGTCTCCAATAAGATCCCGTTAGAAACCCTGGAGTCTCTTATAACAAATCTTGATCTCACATCTTGGAAGAATCAAGGAATTACATACATTAGTGACATATATGGATAACACCTTAAAACCTTTCTTCTACCTTCAAAACAAATTTTCCCTATCTTTGGAGGAAATGACCAAGTGGAGAAAGATAGACAAATTTATTTCTAAAAAGGACTTAAACTGGTCTCTCCCGACTTTTATTCACAATTTGACTGATAGCCCCATCAAACCTTCAGACTGGAAGACAGGTTCTTTCTATAAAATATTTAATGACGACTTTGTAATGAAACATTTACCATATGTTTCTGCATGGGAGGAAGAATTGGGGATCGCAATTGACTGTAAAGTTTTAAAGAAAACATTGGAAGTTTCCTACTCCAACACAGCCTGCATTACAATCCAGGAAACCTTTTTTGGCTATGTTCACACACAATTTGCGTTTTTTTTAGCACTCTTAAAAGCACTTGCGTTTTTTTAAGAGTGCTAAAAAATGTCCCTTGTGTGTCTGAAAGGATTTGCCACGTTTTTGGACTTAGTCATTTTTTCACCAAAAACGCAGGCAAAAACGCAAGCGTTAACGCAGGGTGCATAAATGTGCCTTTTAAAAACACGTGTTTCCCATAGGGCCCCCATGTTAAAAAAAACGCATGTGCGTTTTTCCAAAAACGCATGCGTTTTTTTAACATGGGCCCCTATGGGAAACGCATGCGTTTTTGAATGGCACTAAAAGGTACTAATGTACCATGCGTTTTTGCATGCGTTTCCCATGGGGCCCCATGTTAAAAAAACGCATGCGTTTTTGGAAAAATGCACATGCGTTTTTTTACAGCACCCAAAAACGCTGCATGCAGCGTTTTTTGGACTAGGGGTAAAAAACGCAAATGGAGCTGAAAAACGCAGCTACACTCAAATGTACCCTGCGTTAACGCACCTGCGTTTTTTTTAACAGCCCAAAAACGCAGAGATGGTCAAAAAAACGCATGTGTGTGAACATGGCCTTTAAAGTGTTATCGAGATGGTACTGGACCCCAATTACACTCCATCGTATTGACCCTACATCCTCACCTGATTGGAGTGAAGTGAAAGACCTCTTATTTAAAATCTCTGGGCTCTATATTTCTCTCTCCCCCCACCTGGCGATTCTTTCCTTGGGAGTGGAATCCCTTCCCCAAAACATAAGATTCATCATATCACACATATTACTTACTGCTAGAGTCATAATTGCAGCCAGATGGAGGAAGTTAGAACCTCCAACTATACGAGTCCTGACAGAGAGAGTCTCTACCCATAGCGTATACGAGTTTAACGTTGCTATTAGGGAAAATACCTATAGTAAATATGTTAATAGGTGGGAGCCCTGGTTGGCCAATTTTTCTCCAAATTTATTGGTGTGACTCCTACATTATTATGCAATGTAAATTTTGGAACCCTTTGACATGTCTACAGTAAATATAGTTGCCTGAACGACTGTGAATGATATTCCTTGTGTGCATATCGTATATTGGATTTATGTTATTGTTATTGTTATCGCTCTTAACCTCTAATCTAAATAATGGTAATGTTTGGATTAATGCATATTCACGATTTTTATATATATATATATATTTTTTATTTTTTTTTAAATAAGTCACTATATACCCTTTTGTTACTATATGTATTGTGATGTCTTCTTTGTATACCTATTTATGCTTCCCCTCCCTTCCCCTTCATTTTCCTTCTGTAAAACTCCTTCCCTCTTCCATTCCTTATAAAAATATTTGAACAACAGAAAGCATTAACTGGACAAATTAACAAATGACCACAGCTGGGGTTCAAGGATTATGTTTAGAATACACCAGTATGCATCAACAAATTTGTAATAAAAAGCATTTAATATTAAGAACAATAAGAAACTCTCCCAAAAAAAAAAATAATAAGTTACCGTATATACTCGTGTATAAGCCGACCCGTGTATAAGCCGACCCCCCTACTTTTGCCCCCAAAACCTGGGAAAACCTATTGACTCATGTATAAGCCGAGGGTGGGCCCCAGCACAAGTATACAGCCCCCAGCAGTGTGGTATACAGCAGCCTTCCCAGTGGTAGTATACAGCAGCAGCCCCAGTGGTAGTATACAGCAGCCCCAGAGGTATATACAGCAGCCCCAGTGGTAGTATACAGCAGCAGCCCCAGTGGTATATACAGCAGCAGCCCCAGTGGTAGTATACAGCAGCCCCAAAGGTATATACAGCAGCCCCAGTGGTAGTATACAGCAGCAGCCCCAGTGGTAGTATACAGCAGCAGCCCCAGTGGTATATACAGCAGCAGCACCCCAGTGGTATATACAGCAGCAGCCCCAGTGGTATATACAGCAGCCCCAGAGGTATATACAGCAGCCCCAGTGGTAGTATACAGCAGCAGCCCCAGTGGTAGTATACAGCAGCAGCCCCAGTGGTAGTATACAGCAGCAGCCCCAGTGGTAGTATACAGCAGCAGCCCCAGTGATATATACAGCAGCAGCCCCAGTGGTAGTATACAGCAGCCCCAGAGGTATATACAACAGCCCCAGTGGTAGTATACAGCAGCCCCAGAGGTATATACAGCAGCCCCAGTGGTAGTATACAGCAGCAGCCCCAGTGGTAGTATACAGCAGCAACCCCAGTGATATATACAGCAGCAGCAGCCCCAATGGTAGTATACAGCAGCCCCAGAGGTATATACAGCAGCCCCAGTGGTAGTATACAGCAGCAGCCCCAGTGGTAGTATACAGCAGCAACCCCAGTGATATATACAGCAGCAGCCCCAGTGGTAGTATACAGCAGCCCCAGAGGTATATACAGCAGCCCCAGTGGTAGTATACAGCAGCCCCAGTGGTTGTATACAGCAGCCCTTAGGTAGTATACAGCAGCCCCAGAGGTATATACAGCAGCCCAGAGGTATATACAGCAGCCCCCCATCCCATATCAGTATACAGGGCCCCCCCCTTGTGTAGCAATCCTGTAAAGGAAGAGATTAGTATACTTATCCCTGTCGCTGTCCCGCTGCCGCTGTCCCGCCGCCATCGCGCTCCTCCGTCTTCATCCAGCGTCTTCCGGCTTCCTCCTCTGGCGCGCAGACAATGACGTCATTGCCTGTGCCCACCAGAGGAAGCCGGAAAAAGACGGAAGACGCTGGATGAAGCCGGAGGAGCGCGATAGCGGCGGCAGGACAGTGGCAGCGGGACAGCGGCAGAGATAAGTATACTAATCTCTTACTTTACAGGATTGCTACACAAAGGGGGGGGCCTGTATACTGATGGGGGGGCACTGTATACAGTGTATACAGTGACTCGCGTATAAGCCGAGGAGGGGACTTTTCAGCCCAATTTTTGGGCTGAAAAACTCAGCTTATACGCGAGTATATACGGTATCTAATATATAAAGCTGTATGTGTGTGTATGTATGTATTTATAACCGGAATTGGCATCTACACTGTTGCAACTACAGCCACAAAATTTTGCACAGTCACACATCTGGACCCCGAGAGCGTCATAGGCTATGTTGTGAGGCGAAATTTTAACCATGCGCGTTCCAATTCACCAAACAATTTTGCCCCTATCTACAGAATGGGGAAAAAGTGACAGTTACCAGTTGATAGTTGTGAATGAGAGGGGCTTAATGACAGCACCAAAGACTAACAGCATATACCAGCATACAGTAACTAAGGTGGGGCCCCAACATGGGATATTCACCACGCATGGGGACATGTATACACGCCACACGCACACAAAGAGTAACAGCAAGTGTATAGTTGCTAAGATGCAGCCCCAACATTGGATACTCACCACACACCCGAACAAACACACACACACCACAAAGAGACACACACAACACAGAGACACACACACAACCCATGGATACACACACACCCTATAGCGACACATGCACTCACCCCACCGGGACACACACACACCACAAAGAGACACACAACACAGAGACACACACGCACCACACAGACCCCTCCGACTGGGATACACACATACACACCCTATAGGGACACATGCACTCACCCCACAGGGACACACACACACCACAAAGAGACACACACAACAAAGGCACACACACCACACAGACCCCCCCCCCCCACAGGGACACACACATACACACCCTATAGGGACACATGCACTCACCCCACAGGGACACACACACACACCCCAGGGACACACCACACAGACAGACACAGATGTGCACAAATCACCTCACACAACTCACCTCATACGTGTGCTATCTTTAATTTCCGAAAATAAACATCTGATTAAAAACAGCCAATGTGCAACACATGTGCCATATGGAGAATTAAGGCAGATGTCAGACAGATGAGCTGTCTATTATGTGTATGTGTGAAGTAACATATACTGCCCGGCCGGGGGGAGGGTTCACTGTTGGCTGGAGATTTATCAGGCTGCCTATAGCAACCAATCACAGCTCAGCTTCTATTTTCCTACAGGTCATTAATATGACATATTCAAACTCTATTTTGTTATAGCTAACAGCAGTTATTTATTAAGCCGGGCGTAGCTGGGTAGTACAGCTAGTGTATATGTATATGTGTATATATACACACACACATTTATATTATACAATATGTGTATGTATGTTGTATGCGTATATATATATAATATTTGTGGTCGATCCACTCACATGGCTGCCATCCCAGGTAGACACAGGAAGAACCTGACAAAGGGGCCCGAATTAATTGTAGAGGTGGACGGCTCCTATGGGTCCTCCATAATATACACCAGCGTTCTTTCTTCCAATTATTTGGTAAGCACTCTGACTATTGGTTGGAACCTTTATATTATTATTGTCTGTTGTTCACCTCTTGTAATCTGACTGTTAGCTCTGCTGGCTGTTAGATACAATGACTGGATATTCTTTCTTCCTTGTCTTCACTTAGTGATTTACCTTAGAATCCTAGGTTCTTTGATAGGGTGCCAGCTACAATTCATATGATATACCTCTACAACTTAGTTATACCCATTATCATTGTGTAAATCATTATGGATTACTAGCTGTGAGCCCGATGCAAATGCATCGGGATTCTAGAACATGCATTAATTTGATTATAGTAGTTATAGCTGTTAGCCTGATGCAAATGCATCGGGTATCTAAAATATGTTTATTGTTTTTTTAAACATTTTTAAATAATAATCGCATCATCAATAGCAATAATATAAGCCATAGCATTATTATTAGCAGTAATAGCAGTATTAATAGCATTATTAGCAGTATTATGAACATTAATAACAGTATTAATAGCATTAATAGCATTATTATTAGCATTAATAGCATTATTAATAGCATTATTAGCATTAATAATAGCATTAATAACATTATTAATAGCATTAATAGCATTATTAACATTAATAGCATTAATAATAGCATTATTAGCATTAATAATAGCATTAATAACATTATTAATAGCATTAATAGCATTATTATTAGCATTTATAGCATTAATAATAACATTATTAGCATTAATAATAGCATTAATAACATTATTAATAGCATTAATAGTATTATTATTAGCATTAATAGCATTAATAATAGCATTATTAGCATTAATAATAGGATTAATAACATTATTAATAGCATTAATAGCATTATTATTAGCATTAATAATAGCATTATTAGCATTGATAATAGCATTAATAACATTTTTAATAGCATTAATAGCATTATTATTAGCATTAATAGCAATATTAATAGCATTAATAGATAAATATTAGCATTAATTAGCATTAATAGCATAATTAAATAGCATTTAAATAGCATAATTAATAGCAATTAATTAATTAATAGCATTAAATTATTAGCATTAATAGCATTAATAATAGCATTAATAGCATTATAATAGCATTAATAGCATTATTAAAAATATAGCATTATATAACATATGCATTAATAGCATTATTAATAGCATTAATAGCATTATTATTAGCATTAATAGCATTAATAATGCCATTAAGAGGATATAATATTAGCATTGATAGCATTAATAGAAATAATTAATAGCATTAATAGCATTCATTATATAGCATTAATAGCATTATTATTAGCATTAATAGCATTAATATGGATAAATATTAGGCATTAATAGCATTTAATTATGCATTATTAATAGCATTATTATTGGCAATTAATAGCATTAATAATAGCATTAATTAGCATTAATAATAGCATTATTAACATTATTTAATTAGCATTAATAGCATTAATTATTAAGCATTATTAGCATTAATATAGCATTAATAGCATTATTATTAGCATTAATAGCATTAATAATACCATGAATAGGATAAATATTAGCATTAATAGCAATAATAGCATAATTAATAGCATTAATAGCATTATTAATAGCATTAATAGGATAAATATTAGCATTAATAGCATTATTAATAGAATTAATAATACCATTAATAGGATAAATATTAGCATTAATAGCATTATTAATAGCATTAATAGCATTATTATTAGCATTAATAGCATTAATAATAGCATTATTAGCATTAATAATAGCATTAATAACATTATTAATAGCATTAATAGCATTATTATTAGCATTAATAGCATTAATAGCATTATTATTAGCATTAATAGCATTAATAATACCATTAATAGGATAATATTTAGCATTAATAGCATTAATAGCATAAATAATAGCATTAATAGCATTATTATGCATATAGCATTATTATTAGCATAAATAGCATTAATAATAGCATTATTAGCATTAATAATAGCATTAATAACATTATTAATAGCATTAAAAGCATTATTATTAGCATTAATAGCATTAATAATAGGATTATTAGCATTAATAATAGCATTAATAACATTATTATTAGCATTAATAGCATTATTATTAGCAGTAATATCATTATTATTAGAATTTTTTTTTTTATTTTTTTTATTTAATTATTTATTATTTTTTATTTATTTTTTTATTATTTTTTAATTATTTTTTTTATTATTAAATTTATTATTTAGGCTGAGACCCAGTTCTCATTCAGGTCCGCTGGAAGGGCTGATATAATTAGCATATATTTATTTTTTTTATTATTATTTTTATTGAATTATTTATTATTTTTTATTTATTTTTTTATTATTTTTTAATTATTTTTAAATAATTTTTTTTATTATTTAATTTATTTATTTTTTTAAGTCAGACTGAGACACAGTTCTTATTCAGGTCCGCATTTTTTTTTTTTTTTTATTATTTTTATTTAATTATTTATTATTTTTTAATTATTTTTTTATTATTTTTTAATTATTTTTTTATTATTAAATTTATTTATTTTTTTACTTGCGAGTGAGACACAGTTCTCATTCAGGTCCGCCTTTTTTTTTCCCCATTGACATACATTAGCGGTGTGTCGGCGATTTTATGGCCGGCCACCTGGTTCTATTTGTCGGCCCTAAAATCGCGGACACACCGCTAATGCATGTCTATGGGCAGTCAGCTCGAATTCTGATTGGTCGGCGTCCAATCCGAAATCGGGCTGACTGCCCATAGACATGCATTAGCGGTGTGTCCGCGATTTTAGGGCCGACAAATAGAACCAGGTGGCCGGCCATAAAATCGCAGACACACCGCTAATGTATGTCAATGGGGAAAAAAAAGGCGGACCTGAATGAGAACTGCGTCTCAGTCTGAGGGGCTCTTCTGATTGGCTGAGGGCAGTATACAGCGACCAATCAGAAGAGGGCCTCAGATCTCATTGAGATAGAATGGGTTTTTCGTCCATTCTATCTTAATGAGAAGGAAGAAGACGTCGGAGGTGGAAGTTAGCGAAAAGAAGACAGAAGATCCCCGGGGCCGGACGAAGAAGCGGAGATGGCGGAAAGAAGAGAGAAGACCCCCGGGGCCGGAGGAAGAGGACGCCTGGCCGGACGGACGATCAGATGACTTGAAGGCATGTAAGTGATCGACGGGGCGTCAGGTTAGGGGACGGCGGGGCTTCGGGTGTAGGGCCTTAGGTGACAGCGGCGTTAGGTTAGGGGACTGCGGGGGCTTAGGGTGTAGAGCTTTAGCGAGAGGGGCAGGGGGTAGACGGCGAGGCTTAGGGGGTATCGGCGGGGGCTTAGGATGGCTGGGGTCGGGGGTTAGGTGGTCGGGGCTTAGCGTGTACGGGTGCGGCGGACTTAGGGGGTATCGGCGGGGGCCTAGGATGCTACAGGGGTTAGGGGGTAGGGGCTTAGGGGCGGCGGTGCTTAGGGGGTAGGCGGCATGGCTTAGGGGGTATCGGCGGGGGCCTAGGATGCTACGGGGCTTAGGGGGTAGGGCTTAGGGGCTGCTGCGGGGCTTAGGGGGTAGGGGCTTAAGGGCGGCGATGGCTTAGGGGGTAGACGGCGGGGCTTAGGGGGTATCGGCGGGGGCTTAGGATGCTGCGGGTCGGGGGTTAGGTGGTCGGGGCTGCTGCGGGGCTTAGGGGGTAGGGCCTTAGGTGCGGCGGGGTGGTTTTGTTGCGGGGTGGGTGTGCGGACATGGGGGTGGGTGTGCGGACATGGGGGTGGGTGTGCGGACATGGGGGTGGGTGTGCGGACATGGGGGGGCTGTGCGGACATGGGGTGGCTGTGCGGACATGGGGGGGGGCTGTGCGGACATGGCGGTGGGTGTGCGGACATGGGGGTGGCTGTGCGGAGATGGGGGGGCGGCTATGCGGACATGGGGGGCCTGTTTGGACCTGGGTGAGGCTGTGCGGACATTGGGGGGGCGAGTTGTGGGTAGCGGGGAGCGGAGGCGGCTGTGCCGCCTCCGCTCCATGTTCCCCGGGGAGCGAGTTGCGGCTCAGGCAGCGACTCGCAATGGCCTCGCGGCCATTGCTCGCGCTACCTGAGCGGTAAATCGCTAAGGTTGTAGCCGAGGCTGTGGATCGATTTTGGGGCAGCGGCTCGCAATGGCCGCTTTGCGGCCATTGCTCGCCCTGGGCCAGCGACTCGCAATGGCCTAGCGGCCATTGCTCGCGCAGCATTGGGCGCTTCGCGCCCAATGTTAAATTCGTGTCCACATGACGACATCGGAAAGTGCGCGCGGAGGGGCGCTTTTCCGATTCGCGATTATATAATAGATATTGATTGGGTGGAGCTTATATATATACTAGCTGTACTACCCGGCTACGCCCGGGTTAATAAATAACTGATGTTAGCTATAACAAAATAGAATTTGAATATGTCATATTAATGACCTGTAGGAAAATAGAAGCTGAGCTGTGATTGGTTGCTATAGGCAGCCTAATAAATCTCCAGCCAACAGTAAACCCTCCCCTGGCCGGGCAGTAAGTATTACCTCACACACAGATAAAAGACCGCTCATGTGTCTGACATCTGCCTTAATTCCCTATATGACACATGTGTTGCACATTGGCTGTTTTTAATCAGATGTTTATTTTTGGAAATTAAAGATACCAGACGTAAGGCCACACAAAGGCAGTGTGAAAGACTGGTGGAAAGCATGCCAAGACGCATGAAAGCTGTAATTAAAAATCATGTTTTTTCCACCAAATATTGACTTCTGAACTCTTCCTGAGTTAAAACATTAGCATTGTTGTTTCCAAATGTAATATGAAGTTGTTTTCTTTGCATTATTTGAGGTCTGAAAGCACTGTTTCTTTATTATTGTTTTAACAATTTCTCATTTGCTGCAAATAAATACAACTTTTTTAGCTTTGAATTTCGGAGACATGTTGTCAGTAGGTTATAGAATAAAAGAACAATGTACATTTTACCCAAAAATATACCTAGAAAGAGAAAAATCAGAGAAAAGAAAATTTTGCAGTGGTCTCTTAATTTTTGCCAGAGGTGTATATATATGTACAGTTGTGGCCAAAAGTATTGACACCCCTACAATTCTGTCAGATAATATTCAGTTTCTTCCTGAAAATGATTGCAATCACAAATTCTTTGGTATTATTATCTTCATTTAATTTGTCTCCAATGAAAATACACAAAAAGAATTGTCCTAAAGCCAAATTGGATATAATTCCACACCAAACATAAAAAAAGGGGGTGGACAAAAGTATTGGCACTGTTAGAAAAATCATGTGATGCTTCTCTAATTTGTGTAATTAACAGCACCTGTAACTTACCTGTGGCACCTGACAGGTGTTGGCAATAACTAAATCACACTTGCAGCCAGTTGACATCGATTAAAGTTGACTTAAACTCTGTCCTGTGTCCTTGTGTGTACCACATTGAGCATGGAGAAAAGAAAGAAGACCAAAGAACTGTATGAGGACTTGAGAAACCAAATTGTGAGGAAACATGAGCAATCTCAAAGCTACAAGTCCATCTCCAAAGACCTGAATGTTCCTGTGTCTACTGTGCGCAGTGTCATCAAGAAGTGTAAAGCCCATGGCACTGTGGCTAACCTCCCTAAATGTGGAAGAAAAATTGACGAGAGATTTCAACGCAAGATTGTGCAGATGGTGGATAAAGAACCTCGACTAACATCCAAACAAGTTCAAGCTGCCCTGCAGTCCGAAGGCACAACAGTGTCAACCTGTACTATCCGTCGACGTCTGAATGAAAAGGGACTGTATGGTAGGAGACTAAGGAAGACCCCACTTCTTACCCCGAGACATAAAAAAGCCAGGCTGGAGTTTGCCAAAACTTACCTGAGAAAGCCTAAAATGTTTTGGAAGAATGTTCTCTGGTCAGATGAGACAAAAGTAGAGCTTTTTGGGCAAAGGCATTAACAGAGTTTACAGGAGAAAAAAAAAGAGGCATTCAAAGAAAAGAACACAGTCCCTACTGTCAAACATAGCAGAGGTTCCCTGATGTTTTGGGGTTGCTTTGCTCCCTCTGGCACTGGACTGCTTGACTGTGTGCATGGCATTATGAAGTCTGAAGACTACCAACAAATTTTGCAGCATACTGTAGGGCCCAGTGTGAGAAAGCTGGGTCTCCCTCAGAGGTCATGGGTCTTCCAGCAGGACAATGACCCAAAACACACTTCAAAAAGCACTAGAAAATGGTTTGAGAGAAAGCACTGGAGACTTCTAAGGTGGCCAGCAATGAGTCCAGACCTGAATCCCATAGAACACCTGTGGAGAGATCTAAAAATGGCAGTTTGGAGAAGGCACCCTTCAAATATCAGGGACCTGGAGCAGTTTGCCAAAGAAGAATGTTCTAAAATGCCAGCAGAGCATTGTAAGAAACGCATTGATGGTTAACAGAAGTGGTTGATAGCAGTTATTTTGGCTAAAGGTTGTGCAGCCAAGTATTAAGCTGAGGGTGCCAATACTTTTGTCTGGCCCATTTTTGGAGTTTTGTGTGAAATGATCAATGTTTTGCTTTTTGCTTCATTCTCTTTTGTGTTTTTTCATTGAAGACAAATTAAATGAAGATAATAATACCAAAGAACTTGTAATTGCAATAATTCTTAGGAAGAAACTGAGTATTATCTGACAGAATTGCAGGGTGTCAATACTTTTGGCCACAACTGTATATATATATATATATATATATATATATATATATATATATATATATATATATATATATATATATATATATACACATATACACACACCACACCTCTGGCAAAAATTATGTATTATATATATATACATATACACATATATATATACACCTCTGGCAAAAATTAAAAGACCACTGCAAAATTTTCTTTTCTCTGATTTTTCTCTTTATAGGAATATTTTTGAGTAAAATGTACATTGTTCTTTTGTTCTATAAACTACCGACAACATGTCTCCGAAATTCAAAGCTAAAAAAATTGTATTTATTTGCAGCAAATGAGAAATCATCAAAACAATAAAAAATATATATGAGAATGTAAAAAAAAATTGGAGTGTGGTGTTTGTAGTAAAGTAAAAGTATAAAAATCTAATGAAAGTGTGAAAAATATATTTGTGAATATACTGTTTATGTGGAGCTAAAATTATATATATATATATATATATATATATATATATATATATATATATATATATATATATATATATATATATATACTAGCTGTACTACCCGGCTTCGCCCGGGTTAATAACTGCTGTGAACAAAATAGAATGTGTTAACAAAAATTTATTCAGCACACAAAAACCACAAAACAAATCGATAGAAATTTAATTATTAAAAGGCAAAAACTAAGCTAATAGATGCATTTCACAAGATATATTTCAACACCACAGATATTCCACACAGATTTAACTAAATTGGCCAAGTAATGTGAAGTAATCTTCTACTCTTTATTCGAGAGCCTTTTGATAGACGACATTCTTAGTTTTTCCTTCAGGTGCAAAGACGAACAGATTTTTGGCTGTTCCAACTCTTGAACAGGCCACATAAAGTTGACCATGAGAAAAGCATGGAGATTGTAAATCAATTCCAACAACTTTCAAAGACTGTCCCTGAGCCTTGTTGATGGACATAGCAAATGCCAGTCGAACAGGAAACTGGAGGCGTTTAAAATCAAAAGGCAAATCAGATGGAATAAGAGGAATTGTTGGAATGAAAACATCTTCTCCTGTGGCACATCCTGTCAAAATGGTTGCCTGAATTACATGTGGAAACAGGTTCTTAATCAAGAGTCTTGTTCCATTACACAGCTTTGGTGGATCCTCGCTTCCCTCTCCTCAGAAAGTTCATTGGCCCTTGAGGAAGCAGCTCTTGTTTTCATGTCTGCAAGCCTCGCTTCCCTCTCCTCAGAAACTTCATTGGCCCTTGAGGAAGCAGCTCTTGTTTTCATGTCTGCAAGCCTCGCTTCCCTCTCCTGAGAAAGTTCATTGGCCCTTGAGGAAGCAGCTCTTGTTTTCATGTCTGCAAGCCTCGCTTCCCTCTCCTCAGAAAGTTCATTGGCCGTTGAGGAAGCAGCTGCTGTTCTCATGTGTGTCCGCCTTGTTTCTCGGTCTTCACATTTTTCACTCACCTGTAATGCAGCTTTTCTTTTTGCATCAGCTGACATTCGTGCCAAGGAACTCCTTTTCTTATGAGGCATTATTGTGGTAAAAATAGTCTGTAACTGGCAGTTTCTATATCCTCTCACATAGAGGTAATGTGATTGACATCAGCCTTTCCACCAACACACCCTAACTGACATCCTATTACCTCACAGACATCCTATTACCTCACAGAAGCTTTACTGAGAATGTCCTTTGTTGTCTATATTAACCAATCAGAGCTCAGATTAACAGTAGCAAAATAGAAGCTGAGCTGTGATTGGTTGCTATTGGCAGCCTGATAAATCCCCAGGCAACAGTAAACCCTCCCCCCTGACAGTATATATTAGCTCACACATACACATAATAGACAGGTCATGTGACTGACAGCTGCCGTATTTCCTATATGGTACATTTGTTTCACTTGTAGTTTTGCTGCTTATTAATCAGATTTTTATTGTTGAAGGATAATATCAGACTTGTGTTTGTTTTAGGGCGATTATGTGGCGAGGTTGGTGTTTGTGTGGTGAAATGTGTGCTGAGGGTGGTATATGTGTTCAAGCACGTGGTAGTGTGAGGCGCATTTTGTGTGTGTGTTCATATTCCCGTGTGTGGTGAGTATCCTATGTTGGGGCCCCACCTTAGCAACTGTATGGTATATACTCTTTGGCGGCATCGCTCTCATTCTTTAAGTCCCCCTTGTTCACATCTGGTAGCTGTCAATTTGCCTACAACACATTTCCTTTCACTTTTTCCCCATTATGTAGATAGGGCCCAAATTGTTTGGTGAACTGGAATGCTCACGGTTAAAATTTCGCCTCACAACATAGCCTATGACGCTCTCGGGGTCCAGACGTGTGACTGTGCAAAACTTTGTGGCTGTAGTTGCGACGGTGTAGATGTCAATCCCGGACATGCATACATACACACATACATACACACACACATTCAGCTTTTTTATATATTATATATATATATATATATATATATATATATATATGCGCCAATCCGGACATATACACACACAATATATATACACACATTCAGCTTTCTATTATATATATAATATAGAAAGCTGAATGTTTGTATATGTGTGTATGTCCGGGTTGCCATCTACACTGTTGCAACTACAGCCACTAATGTTTGCACAGTCACACATCTGGTTCTCGAGAGCGTCTTAGGGTGCTTTCACATCAGCGTTTTTTTCAACCGCATCTGCCGCGTTTGCCGCATAACCGTTCCACTTGCGGCGCGGTTGCGGTTTTTTCTATGCAAAGTATAGGGGGACTTGCGGCAGATGCGGCAAGTGCGGTTTTGCACTTGCGGCAGGTGCGGCCGCGAAAAAAAACCGCGGCTTACTGCGGTTTTTTTCGCGGCCGCACCTGCCGCAAGTGCAAAACCGCACTTGCCGCACCTGCCGCAAGTATGCCTATACTTTGCATAGAAAAAACCGCAACCGCGCCGCAAGTGGAACGGTTATGCGGCAAACGCGGCAGATGCGGTTTTTTCACCGCATCTGCCGCGAATTACGAAAAACGCTGATGTGAAAGGGCCCGTAGGCTATGTTTTGAGGCAAAATTTTAACCCCGCGCGTTCCAATTCACCAAACAACTTTGGCCCTATTTACATAATGGAGAGAAAGTGACAGTTACCAGTTGACAGTTGTGAATGAGAGGGGCCTAATGACAGCACCAAAGACTAACAGGATATACCAGCATATAGTCACTAAGGTGGTGCCCTGACATGGAATATTCACCACGTACGGGGACATGTATACACACTACATGCACACAAAGAGTAACAGCTAAGGTGGAGCCTCAACATTGGATACTCACCATGCACCCTAACACAAACACACACACTCCTTGACCTGACGAATAAACATGAGAAACTGGAAAAAGAGCACCATCTCCTCAAAGAAGAACTTAGAGAGGTGAAAAATAAAATGACGGACCTGGAGGATAGGGACAGGAGACAGAACCTTAAGTTCAGGGGAATCCGAGAGTCTGTAAAAAGCGACCAACTGGGCCCGTACATTAAGGATCTCCTAAAACGCACGATCCCTACCCTGACGGACCTCGACACAGCAGTAGTCAGGATCCACCGCCTACCCAAGCCTAAATCCCTGAAACCGGAGACCCCCCAGGGACGTCATAATGAAGTTTCACTTCTTCTATGTCAAAGAGCAGCTTCTGGACTACCTTCGATTGAAATAAACTCTTCCTGGACCCTACGACAATATCAAGGTCTTTGCGGACCTGTCCAGAGAAACCATGCTCCAGAGGAAGAAGACTTACCCCAATTACTAACCTGCTCCAAAACAACCGTGTCTAATACAGATGGGGATTCAATCCCACCAAAGTTATCCTCCACCACCAGGGGAAATCAACAACTATACTTGACGTAGAAGAAGGAATGAGGGTTCTTAGGGATCTAGGAATCATCAAATCTTAAATGGATCACATCCATAACAGAAAGGCTGAAGAGAATAGCCATAACTTCAGCCACCCAAGGAGGTAGTTCAGCGTAATCTTAATTAGATTCCCTCCGTTATGGGTCAAGTTGTGGTCACAAGTTTACACTTTTCACCCGCCACTAAAATAGACTCCGAGAAAGCTTTCGGTTCTACCACCAATGTACTGTTTGCGCTAACAATGGAAAGGATCCCCTTATCTAGTTGCTCTCACACTCTGAGAAGTCCTTTCTTCGTCACGTCAATTGTAGGTTATGTCACTTAAATTCTTGTCACAGAACGTCAACGGCCTTAATTCTCCCCAGAGGAGATATTTCCTGTGGAAACTTCTTAGAGAGATCGGGGCAGATGTAGTGGGTCTGCAGGAGACTAAGTTCTCTTCCCTTAAGCCACCGAAATTCAGCAACAAAAATTTTTAAAACATCCTTTGTGTAAACAACTCGAAAAAGAAATAGGGAGTCGCTATAATGAGCAAAAACACTATCTCCTTCGAGGAAATCTCCACATTTGAGGACCCGAACGGCAGATATTTGATTCTAGTATGCAAACTAAATGACCATATTTTTACCCTAGTCAATATCTACACCCCAAACAAAGGGCAGGTAACATTCCTAAACAAGCTTATGGGGATTGTCAACACCAACCAAAAGGGAGAGCTGGTGATCTTCGGGGACTTCAACATTGTCCCCAACAGATCACTTGACTCCTCTACCAAATCCAGACAGCATTTGGAGTCACTGGATCCATGGCTGATTAAGAACGATCTATACGACACCTTTCGATGTCTCAACTCCACGTCTTTGGAATTCACATATTTTTCCAAACGCCACTAATCTTACTCTAGAATTGACCTTATCCTCACCAACATTTTCACCCTTTCCAAATTTCTCGAGGTCTCAATTGGTACTAGAACTTGGTCATACCATTCACCTGTTACTTTCGAACTTAAGATTGGCCTGACGGTAGCCTCTCAAAGACTTTGGAGAAACAACAGTTTACTATACACTCACCCAGCATACAAAAAGGAAATCGAAAAAAACCATAGTAGACTACTTCAAGGTAAACGATACGGAGGATGTTTCAGTGCCTACACTCTGGTCCGCTTTCAAAGCGGTTCTAAGAGGCAAAATGATACAACTGAACGCACAGCATAACAGGACAAACAGGGAGAAAACACAAACCTTGGTGAACCAGATACACAATCTGGAACAAAAGCAAACATCTAGTCCTAGTCCCGATCTCTCCTTGGACATTTTGAAACTCAGGTCAGAATTATAATCCCTCTTATCCTCTGAATAGGACAGGATCTCCCAAATTCTCAAAACCAATCAATCAATAATTTTTGCTGCTGAGAATTTGGAGGGTCTATCGTCAGAAAAATAAACACCAGAAGCTGAAATCCAGAATTAAAGAGATTAGGAACCCACTTGGCCGAATTTTCAAACACCCGAAGGATATAGCCGATACCTTCGCTCACTTCTACACCTCCCTCTACAATTTGAAAAATAATCCCTCCACTTTGGAACCCTCGGATCAAGATATCACTGACTACCTAACCAACCTTGACCTGCCCTCACTTACAGATCGTGATTTACTGGAACTCAACTTACCGTTCACGACATCTGAGATATCAGAAGTCATAGGACAATCGAAAGTGGGCAAATCACCTGGTCCTGACGGATTCTAAAGTGAGCTCTACAAAACCTTCACAGATTTATTGTCCCCTTTTGTTATAAGATTGGCCAATTACTCTGCTACCCACGGACACCTACCGCCTGACATGCTCGAAGCTGTCATTACGGTGATACCCAAAGGAAAGGGAGACCCGGCAGATACCAAGAACTATAGGCCGATCTCCCTCCTGAATTCGGACACGAAATTCTTAGCTAAAATAGCAGCTAATAGAATCAAAAATTACATCACCAAATTAATCCACCCTGATCAGGCAGGCTTCATCCCAGGCCGTACTACGGCTGACGCCACTAGGAGAGCTCTGGATCTAGTCACCTCTATAGAGAATTCAAAACAACCCTCTGCCTTCTTGGCCTTAGACGCCGAGAACGACTTTGATAGGGTCCAGTGGAACTTCTTATTTCGCACCCTGCGGAGGTTTGGATTCCAGGGCAACATCCTTCGTCTCATATCATCGATGTATGCCAATCCCACAACAAGAGTATACTCCAACAATTTCCTGTCTCAAAAATTCCCCTTGACAAGATCCATCCCTTTGTTCATCCCGAAGAGATGGTTCATTAAGCTCAAATCACAACTCCGTGCGTTCATTTGGCTCAATAAGCGCCCAACAGAGGCCAGACTGTCCCTCGAGAGGCACAAGAGAGTAGCAGGCCTAGGAGTTCCCAACCTGCACAACTACTACTTGGCATCCATCACCAAACTTTCACAAAAATGGCTTATAGGCCCGAACGACTTGCCCTGGATCTCTATAGAAGGAACGATCATAAACAATAATCTAAAAGCTCTAATCATGGCTTACCTAGTAAATCCCTCCAAACCTCCTCCTACTCACCCATTTATTAGATCAGCTATTCTAGCCTGGAGAGACCTTGCTAAAAAGGCAGCCAAGTACTACACTTCTTCCACTCTCAACAAAATCCCTCTAGAAAGTCTTGAAATTTTGATGCCCGAACCTGGACCTCTCTCTCTGGAGGGATAGGGAGATTCTTTATGTTAATGATCTGCTTTCAGGGAACTCTATCCTCCCTTTCCACATCCTCCAAGACAAATTGCCCCTAACTAGGGATGACCGAACTAACTGGAGAGTGATAGCCAACTACCTCAGCACTCACAATCTTAAATTCACAGTTCCACAAGTAATTGCCGAACTTATAAACTCCCCGCAGAAAGCCTCCCTTTGGGAAACGAGCTCTCTCTATAGAATCTTCAACGAAGATGTCGAATTACTAAACCTCTCATTCTTTAGAGCTTGGGAGGAGGAGTTGGGTATCCACGTGGACCTGGGGAAAATGGCTAAAACTATTAGGACCGCGTACTCTAGCTCGTGTTGCGCCACCCTCCACGAGTCTTACTATAAAGTCCTCTCACGATGGTACTGCACCCCAATCAAACTAAATCATATGAACCCCACTCACGACCCATCTTGCTGGAGGGGCTGTGGAAACCTGGGAACCCTCTCACATACTTTCTGGCACTGTCCTGTCCTGACCAACTACTGGAGAGATGTCAAATCTCTGATTACAAACGCCACTGGGATTCAAATAAACTTCACCCCAGAATTAATATTACTACTGATTGGTACCGAGGACCTCCCTTACCACATACGCTTCTTAACATCTCACATTATTTTGACTGCTAGGGTCCTGATAGCCTCGAGGTGGAACAAACCAGAACCCCCCACAGTGGTTGACCTGATTGAAAGTGTGTCGACTCACTGTACTTTCGAATACAACTTCGCTGTACGCGCAAACAGGTTCCCAAAATTCCTAGGGGGCGTTGGGAGGCATGGTTGACAACTTTTTCCCCATCCCTCCTGCAATAGGCCGCTGACGTAAAAATTTGATGATTTGACTTTACCTTCCCTACACTGCTTTCAAGCTTGCATTACGATTTACGACAAAATGCAGAGTGTGTTTCGGACTATTAAGTATTCAGATATCCATTTTTACCTTTCCAAATTTTCTCTTATTGTACAAGCGCTGTATTTGAGTTTGCACATGTACTTATGACTTGTACCGTTCATGTTACTTGTTGTTTTTTTTAAATTGTAATATTTATTACCCTGCTTCCCATCCCTCCACTCCCCCCTCCCTTGTTTATTTATGTATCTAATCCCCCTCCCTCCCTTGAAATTTCAATAAAGATATTTGGACGACAAACACACACACCACAAAGACACGCACAACACTGAGACACACACCACACAGACACCCACCCCCACAGGGACACACACACATACACACCCTATAGGGACACATGCACTCACCCCACAGAGACACACACACACCACAGGGACATACACACATACACACCCCACAGGGCACACAGAAACACACAGACCCCATAGGGATGGACACACACCACAGAGACACCCCTCCCCCCACAAGGACACACACCACAGGGACACCCCTCCTCCCCAAAAGGACACACACCACAGGACCCCCCACAGGGACACACGCACACCACTGGGACACACACACACTCCAGGAACACACACACCCCAATGACACACACACCACACAGACAGACACAGATGTGCACAAATCGCCTCACACAACTCGCCTTCTGGGTCATAAATAGAAGCAGTTCTTCTTTGTTTGCCGGTTTGTGACTATCCATCTTTCTTTTGATTACATTCCAGAGGTTTTCAATGCGGTTCAGGTCTGGAGATTTAGCTGGCCATGACAGTCTTTTTTTGTGGTGGTCCTTCATCCACATATTAATTGATCTAGCTGTGTGGTATGGGACATTGCCTGAGCAGAAGGAAGCAAGTGTTTTTCAATGATAACCTTGTATGCGACTTGATTCATACGTCCTTCACAAAGATTACCCTTCCTAATTCCAGCCTTACTGAACGTCTCCGTCTAACCATTAGATGACCAGTTTTTGGGCAAAGCTGAAAATTAGACTCATCAGAGAAGATTACCTTATTCCAGTCCTCTATGGTCCAATCTTTGGCAAACTTCAGCCTGGCTCTCCATTGCTTTTCATTGATGAAAGGCTTTTTTCTAGTTTTACATGACTTGAGCCCTGCCTCTAGGAGCTTGTTACGAACTGTTCTTACCATGCACTTCACCCCAGCTGCCATTTGCCATTCCTTTTGTCGGTCACTTGATGTCATCCTGCGGTTGCTGAGTGACAATCGAATAACATGGCAGTCATCCAGGTCAGTGGAGAGTCGCTTTCGCCCTCTGCCGGTCTGTAGCTTTGTTGTCCCCAATGTCTGCTGTTTGACTTTGCTGTAATGGACTGCTGTCTTCGAAAAGTTTAAGGATGGAGGCGATATGATGCTAACTGTATCCTTCTGCTAGTAAAGCCAGAATTGAGCCCTTCTTTTCCTCACTCAAGACTTTTCTATTCAACTCCTTTGGCACGGTTAAAAGTTATTTTTTCATTCAAATTACTTTGGGGTTATTCCTAGCACTTGTTGCGCCATCCAGCTTGTCCTATTGCAAGAGGATTGTGAAGACCTCAGTAGTGTTTTTTTATTACTTTCCCTTGGTAAGGCTGGTTTCACACTGCAGTTTTTTCCCTGATTAGGTTTGTGTGTCGAAACCAGGAGTGTCTCCAAAACTCAGAACAGGTGTCAATCTTTCAATTATACTTTTTCTCTGCAAATTCCCCCACCTGAGGAAGACAGCAGGCCGCTGTTGAAACGTGCATAGTGGACAAGTCAGAATAAACAGGTCTACTTTAATTATTGGTATCTGCTTCTCTTTACTGAGCGCTCCTAATAAATACCAGAATTACTGCCTTATATGCCACTCCTGGTTTTGTCACACAAACCTGAGCGAACCTGATCAGGGACTAAACTGCAGTGTGAAACCAGCCTAAATAAGATTTGGTTCAGGTGATCACCTAATCAGAAGCACATTAAGTAAAATGAGGTGTAGCGTGGAAGGCGTGAGGGCTGAAATTGGAAAAGATGTTCCGGCAGAGATGTGTCTAATGGTGTGTAAAGGGTCATCAGATGTTTAGGGAAATTATTGATTATATCTTACATATATTGCTCAGAAATAAGAAATGTTGCTGTCTGTAAAGGGGGGTGGGTGGTGAGGAAAGGGATTTCTTTATACTATCAAAAATGGACAATTGCGGTTTTACAGTTGTATGTTATTAATTTCCTTACATATGAATAATATTTTTCTGATTCTAAAAAGGAAGGGAGGGAGGGAGGGGGGCCGGGGGGAAAGAGTTTGGGGCCGGGACCTGATATATATAGAAAATGTATATGTTTTGTATGAATAATTTGTTATTTGTGCTTTTTCATTAATAAAATATATCTGATTAAAAAAAAAAAAAAAATAGAATGAGGTGTACTTTTGTTGGAATTCAACTGACACTAGAATGGAATGACTGTTAGACATATAGACATGGTGAAAACTGCAGTGGTTTCTTAACTGTTTATAGATATATCTATTATATTTTTGGAATCTCTTTGGAACCCATTCAGTTTTGTATAGAGAAATTATTCTAAAAAAATTTGTCAAACTATTGGGAACAAATATATGATTTTATTATTAAATTGTTTCCGGTTTGTTCCCTTTATGTAGCGAGTTTCTATGTATATGTTTTCTGTTCTATGCGGTGTATAGGAGTTTGTCCATACAAGTCTAGTGGTGCTTGAGATGCTTCATGCCTTGCATTGTCAGGTCATTTATCTTCATAGGTTCAAGCGCCCATGATCATGTTCAGTATTTTTCATTTTGTAACTATTTTATAAAATTTTACTAGCTGTGAGCCCGATTCTAAAGAATCGGGAGTCTAGAATCTGGAGAGAGAGAGTGAGAGTGAGAGTGAGAGAGTGAGAGAGTGAGAGAGTGAGAGAGTGGGAGAGTGGGAGAGTGAGAGAGTGAGAGAGTGAGAGAGTGAGAGAGTGAGAGAGTAGAGAGGGAGAGTGAGAGAGTGAGAGAGTGAGAGAGTGAGAGAGTGAGAGAGTGAGAGAGTGAGAGAGTGAGAGAGTGAGAGAGTGAGAGAGTGGAGATGAGTGGGAGAGTGGAGAGTGAGAGAGATAAATAGATATAGATATAGATATATAGATATAGATATGGAGATATAGATAGATGGAGATATGAGATATAGATAGATGGAGATATAGATATAGATAGATGGAGATATAGATATAGATAGATGGAGATATAGATATAGATAGATGGAGATATAGATATAGATAGATGGAGATATAGATATAGATAGATGGAGATATAGATATAGATAGATGGAGATATAGATATAGATAGATGGAGATATAGATATAGATAGATAGATAGATAGATAGATAGATGGAGATATAGATAGATAGATAGATGGAGATATAGATAGATAGAGATATAGAATGATAGATAGAAAGATATAGAGATAGAGATAGATAGATAGATATAGATAGATATAGATAGATAGATATAGAGATAGATAGATATAGATATAGATAGATAGAGATAGATAGATAGATAGAAAGATATAGATAGATATAGAGATAGAGATATATAGATAGATAGAAAGATAGATAGATAAATATAGAGATAGATAGATATAGAGATAGATAGATATAGATAGAGAGATAGATAGATATAGAGATAGATATAGAGATAGATATAGATATAGATAGATATAGAGATAGATATAGATAGATAGAAAGATAGATAGATAGATAGATAGATAGATAGATAGATATAGATAGATAGAAAGATATAGAGATATAGAGATAGATAGATATAGAGATAGAGATAGATAGATAGAGCTAGATAGATATAGAGATAGATAGATAGATAGGTGAGTCGTTGCAGCCGCGGTAAGTCCGGCACGTAGGTCCATTGCGATTTTCTTGGGCCGGCGACAGCCGAGCGCCGTGGCCGAAAATCGAACCAAGGGGCCGGCCATGCATTGTTCGAAACACCGCTATGTATCTCTATGGGAAGTGAGGCGCTATTCTCATTGGTCGCTGTGTGCTGGCGGCGACCAATGAAAATAGCGCCTCACTTTGAGCGGT
Organism: Allobates femoralis; assembly: GCA_033576535.1. Taxonomy (NCBI): domain Eukaryota; kingdom Metazoa; phylum Chordata; class Amphibia; order Anura; family Aromobatidae; genus Allobates; species Allobates femoralis. Next base: position 142,031,598 of record JARQOC010000011.1, read on the forward strand.
AAATTTGAAACTCAAAGTCGTCCATTATATCTCTATGGGAAGTGAGGCGCTATTCTGATTGGTCGCTGTGTGCTGCCGGCGACCAATCAGAATAGCGCCTCACTTCCCATAGAGATATAATGGATGACTTTGAGTTTCAAATTTACCGCTCAAAGTGAGGCGATATTCTCATTGGTCGCCGGCAGCACACAGCGACCAATCAGAATAGCGCCTCACTTCCCATAGAGATATAATGGACGAAAAGTCGTCCATTATATCTCTATGGGAAGTGAGGCGCTATTCTGATTGGTCGCTGTGTGCTGCGCCGACCAATCAGCATAGCGCCTCACTTCCCATAGAGATACATAGCGGTGTTTCGGCGAATTTATGGCCGGGCCCCTGGTTCTATTTTCGGCCACGGGGCTCGGCTCTGGTCGGTCGTTCCACGGGGCCGAAGACTCGCAATGGCCGCTTCGCGCTGCGAGGCAGCCACGTCCACGACGACGGAAGTAGCGCTGAAAATGACGGAAGTGCGCTACGGCAATTATATATTAGATGTGATTGTTTTATCCACATATTTATATGTATAATTGCTAGGAAACGTTTCAGGGTTCCTTTCATAGTTTTTATCAATATTTATATACTGTATAATGTACCGTATATAGATAATTTTAACGTTTGCTTTTTTCACGTTTTGAGAGTTTTGTTTATGTCTGTACACGTCATACATCCGGTCTACTATTTAGAGGCTGATGTTACACATAAAAATAATAATATTTATTAATTTACATCAGGGGTGGGGAACCTCAGGCCCCAGGGCCGTATGCGGCCCTCAATAACGTTTCTGTGGCCCTCGGTAGATTCCTGGGGACCAGTGTCTGCTCAGGCTGGCAGACATGTTTTGCCGACTGTCTGCCCTTTAAATTCAGCTCTCCAGTGATCTCTATGCCCCAGCCTCAGCTTCAACCGTCATGTATATGCCCGTAGCCTCTCCTTTGATGTCTATGGCCCTAGCAAACCTGGAAAATCAGTTGAGAAGCAACATGACCAATATCACCTAACATCACAGCCACGCCAAAGAGAAGCAGCTTCAGCCACCACAGTAGGAGGGAGGTGATTGCTTAACCAAATATATCGGGCAATTTTCAAGGTGATAATTTTGTGCGGCCCTGATGGATGGTAAAAATTTCCAAATGGACCTATGCACAAAAATGGTTCCCCACCCCTGATTTACATAGTGGTATTAATTCCATTGCATTTTTTTTTAACCATTATGTTTTTATTAAAGTATATTAGAGGGGGTTACAACAAATATGCACATCACCAATTCAACACAACAAGGCTCTGGCATCAAAATGAAAAGGCGAGCCTAAAAATAGGGAACATTACCATACATAACAATATACAATGAATAGGAAAGATGAATGAAAAAGAGAGGGAGAATGGGAGAGGGTAAAAGGAACATAGTTAGTTTTCACCAGTAGTATTTCAGGTTGTACTAATAAGAGTTATATGTCATTGCAATAGTAGTGTATTGCCAAACTAGTCTGTTTCAGGTAATTGCTGTGAGTTTCGTCTGTATCACATACAGTTTGTTCATCTGTTGATCACTATAACATTATACACTGATTGTACCCAGGGGTCCCACCAGTTTATGATTTTGTTTCTCGTTGGGAGATCATGAGCCAAGAGAGAAATTCCATTGCATTTTACATACATTTGCAACACTCTACCCATTGAGGCTCACAATCTAAACATCCTATTAGTATGTCTTTTAAGTGTGGGAGGAAATCATCAGAGAAAATAAAGAGCCTCCTCCACAACTACCACAAAAGACTTCAAGCTGTTATTGATGTTAGAGGGGGTAACACACGATATTAAGAACTGGGGTGAGTGAACTTTTGATCAGGGTCATTTGGATGTTTTTGGTTGTCACATAATTCAGCAGCCTGACAACAAATGGCTTCACCCAACCATCTATATATCCTTTGTATCCAGCTAGCATCTATATCACCCATCTATCATTTTTATCTATCTCCCATCTATTTATACAGTGGGTGTGGAAAGTATTCAAACCCCTCTACATTCCTTACTCTTTGTTTCATTGCAGACATTTGGTCTTTAAAGGGGTTGTCCGGGCTCGTCACATAATCTCAGTGCATATCCAGGCTGCCTAATGCTGACAATGTGTAATGTACTTTGTGTCAGCTTTCTGCAGGGTTTCCTAGATAACACTTTTTTTCCATCTGAACAGAACGACCAGGGGGGGTGTTCTGTCATGATAATGAACACTGGTCGTTTCCACCTCCTCTACCCCAACCCCTCCCCCATAGCAACATCCCCGCCCTCCCCATCTACATGATTGAGCCTCTCCACAGTAACAAATCCTCCTCTAGCAGCCATTGCTGTGATCAGACCTGCCCGGTGTAGCTGCTCCTCCCCCAGCCAGTGCAGGGCAGGGAAGGAATCACTGATAACGAGCTATTCATTGTAATCACGGAGCGGCTCCCCCTGAGTACAGCACACTGTCCCTTCTCTGCAGACCCCCATCCCTGGGCTCACACAGTACATGCTCCAGATCACTGACAGCCTGGGACAGTGAGGGAAGAATCACTGATAACGAGCTATTCATTGTACTCACGGAGTGGCCCCCCCTGAATACAGCATTGTCCCTTCTCTGCAGACTTTCCGTACATCACTGTGTGTGGCCGGGGGAGGAGCAGCTACACCGGCAGGTCTGATCACTGCAATGGCTGCTAGAGGAGGATTTGTTACTGTGGAGAAGGCTCATTCATGTAGATGGGGAGGGCGGGGATGTTCCTATGGGGGAGGGGTTGGGGTAGAGGAGGTGGAAACGACCAGTGTTCATTATCATGCCAGAACACCCCCCCGTCGTTCTGTTCAGACGCAAAACAAGTGTTATCTAGGAAACCCTGCAGAAAGCTGACACATAGTACATTACACATTGTCAGCATTAGGCAGCCTGGATATGCACTAAGATTATGTGACGAGCCCGGACAACCCCTTTAAGAGATTTTATTCCCTGAAGAAGTGGGCAGTTTGCCCACAAAACGCGTTGATACAATAGAATCCCTTTGACCAAAGATCTATGGACCTATCTGATTTGGATTGATTCAAATCAGCAGCACAAACTCTAATCATCTGCTTCCCTCCTCTACACGTGGTAAAAGACTACTACTATTACAGATTTGCAATAATTGGGGGCCCCATTGGGATTTTTGTATCAGGGCTCATGAGCTTCAAGTTACGCTCCCATGTAGCAGTACAAATCTGTACTCAAAGGGTCCACTATGATGGCCTCCTTCATGTACTGGTAGTGACTGCTACCCTGCACATTTTCACTGCTACCTTGCACATTACTTCACTGCTCCCTGCACATTTTTTACCAAATTAGGTGGCAGGATACCAGTAAATTTTTTGAAATGCTCTATTGGAAGTCTATAAGAACCCGGGGATTTGTTGTTGGCCATGCATGCTACCATATCTTCCAATGTTTTCATTGTGGTGGAGCAGTCTAGAATGCTCTATTTTCTTCTGTTATCTTAAGGAAGTCAAAGTCCCGCACAAAATCTTGAACCTGAGATTGTGTCTTAGAGGATCTAGATATATATAAGGATTCATAAAACTACCTAAACTGTTGTGGAATATTGGGGGGCCGTCTTCATTCCTTAGTGCATAAACATCTGCATTTCCTTGCTGCGCTTTTGCTACTATAGTCAATACATGCCCACTTTTTCCCCTTCGTCAAAATAGTATTGTTGCTGGAATAATCTCTTGATTTTAGCCAGTTCCAGGATATGCGCGTAATATGCATCTTGTGTTAGTTTCATTTGCAGGAAGTCTGCCCTATCTACACTGGAAATAAACAACCACTCTGTGTCTTGCACTCCAATTCTGAGGAATTCCATGAATTTACTATTTCTCATTTTAACTCTACTCACTGCCTGAATGAGAGTTCCCCTGAGACAGCCCTTCACTTTATCCCGCAAGGTATTCCACTTTACAGACCCACTGTTAAATAAAAATTGAGTCTTTAATAGCCTTTTCTACCATAGTGTCATCTATGACTGATTGCAGCCAGAAAGAGTTAAAACACCAGAGTCTGGATAGGTGTTTGATACTGAGTACTAAGCAAGCTCATCAACAATGGTGAGTGTGGAGGTACTCAATTGAGTCCAGCCGCTAGACTGTGCTCTCTGGCCCCAATACCAAGTCTATCTGCGACAGCGATCCATGTGTGCTGGAGAAGCTTAAAAACTGTTGGAGATCGGGGTGTCGCAGTCTTCATAATTCACTAAGAAGCTCTCAAAATCTAGATGTCAAATTGGTACCTCCTGCCTCAGATTCTAGACTCTTCCTGTCTAGTGATGGGTTGATGACATTATTTAAATCTCCACACATTAATATTGCTAGTATGGTAGAGTATTGACTTATTGACTATGGTCATAACTTCCTTTACCACTGAATTATTATACAGGGGTGGTATATAGATCGCTATAATATTCCTGCTGAAAGATCCTGAAGTGGAGACGCATACTCTGTCCACCATGGTGCCCACTAGTTCACACTGTGGTGAAGCATGGACCAGGATAGATACTCCCCTCACATAACTCAACCTCACTGAGTGAGAGCTATGCCCAATCTATCCTCAATTAGGTAGATGAAGATTGTCTTTACTCATCTGTCTCCTGGAAGCATGGGATAGAAGGAGCAACCTCCTTGATATAATTGAAAACCGCTGTACGCTTGACAACATCTTGACCCCCTTACATTCCAACTTAGGAAAGAATAGTGATCAATCATTTGTACAGATCACAAATAAATTATATCTGTCTTGACATTGTAACCTTATTTCTATTGCATGTATAGATGCTGTGACCTTCTGGACGTAAAAGCTATGCATCCTAAATATAAAGATCCAACCAAGCCTAAAATAAAAATACACAAAAAACAAAGTTCCAGCTTGTTGAACCCTCATTAATTATTTGTAACAGATGGAAAGTCAAGTTCTTCCATAATTGTAATGTTTTGTCCATAAATTTATCTTGCTGCTCCTTAATGAAGTGCAAATTTGCATATATCTGAGAGGAGGGAAGTGGCTACAATCTCCTCACCTACTTAGCTGTCTCCATAAGGTAGATAGCAAGTTCCCAGATCTTGCTGCTCCAGCATTTAATAATATGGAACAGAATGACTCTATTCTTGAATAGTGATGGCCTTGGAGTCAGTTTGTTCTAGTGATGATCCTATAACTGTCCACATGGCTTGCCTTGTCTCTTCAGCATCTGCTCGTGGCGTCTTTAGGTATATCGAATAACTTGAGTGGAGCGGAACCCTGCCACCCTACGTTTTGATGTTTGCAACATTGAGTACTGTGCCTCTACTGCTCTTAGACCGTTCTTGACATCATAGAATTGTATTATCCTTCTCTGAACCTCTGCGGAATAATCTAGAAAAAAGGACATCTTTTGGCAGTTTATAGAGATTTTAGGGTTATTTCTCACTGCTCGTAGAGTAATGTAACATAGTATTTAAGGTTGAAGGAAGGCCTTAAGTCCATCTAGTTCTACCCGTAGCCTAACATGTTGATCCAGAGAAAGGCAAAAAAAAAAACATGTGGCAACACTAAGCTCCACATTGGGGAAAAAAATTCCTTCCTGACTCCACATACGGCAATCAGACTTGGATCAACACCCTACCAAAGAATCTAGTATATATAACCGGTAATATTGTATTTTTCAAGAAAGGCATCCAGGCCACTCTTAATGTTAGTAGTGACTTACTCATTACAACATCATGTGGCAGAGAGTTCCACAGTCTCACTGCTCTTAGGCTACGTTCACACACAGTGCTTTTTTTGCGTTTTTTGTGCTGGCGCTTTTACCCCCACGCAAAAAAACTAAAAAAAAGAAGCAGTGCTGTTCAGACAGCACGCTTTTTTACGGGCCGGGGGAGGAGTGATTTCACAGAGAGGAGGAAGAATCCTGCTTCCTCCTCCCCTCTGTGACGGCTGTGACCGCCCATTAGATTTCGCAGTGTATTAATATACACTGCGAAATCTAAATTAAACAAAGCCAAATGTATGTAAAATAACAAAGAATGAAGTATGTAAAATAACAAAGATGAACGCGAGTGGCCAATCTGCGCCGGGAACGCCCCTCTGACATCACGGCAGGTCCTGGCAGAAGACACATCTCCTGGCTGCACCACCGGACACCGGGAAAAGGCATCGGAGAGGTAAAGTATTTCATTCTTTGTTATTTTACATACATTTGGCTTTATTTAATTTAGATTTCGCAGTGTATATTAATACACTGCGAAATCTAATGGGCTGTCACAGAGGGGAGGAGGAAGCAGGATTCTTTCTCCCCTCTGTGACATCAGAGGGAGAAAACGCAGGAGAACCGACGTAAAGAATTGACAAGTCAATTCTTTTTACGCCGGCGCTTTCTCCTAGAAAGGCGCGGCGCGAAAATACGCGCTGTCTGAACAGCAAATTGAATTTTACATTCACTTTGCTGTCAGACAATACGCACCTGCGCATTTTTAAAAAGCGCTCGTAAAATGCGCAGTATGTGAATGTAGCCTCAAGGTACCATCACACGCGGCAATTTTGCTAGCAATTTCACTGGCAATTTGCTGGTTGCAGTGAAATCATGGACACATTGTTCCATTTGTACACTGCAACAAAATAGAACAATGTGTCCATACTTATATAGCAGTTGTACAGCATTTATATAGCGCCAAATTCATTCATACCTGTGCACTAATTCGGTGCTAATTTGACCTAGTCCGTCCTCTGGCCGCAATCCCCACCGCTGACGTACATTTCAATTAACACATCTTGTGGGGATATATGTGGGGATATAAGTATTATTACTATACATTGGGGATATCCGTCGACCCCAGTAGGGGGGATTTAGCCCTTACCATTAAGATTGAGAACTTAGGGCGGGAGTGTTACTTCTAAGCAAAGATATAAATGAGAATTTTTGGTCTTGCTAGTACTCTTAAAGCGACAGTGCACAATTTAAAAAAAAAATGTATAGTTTATAGTGATTTCTATGCAGTTTGGTGGTATTTGGATCAGTGCAATGTATGGAACCATGATATACCGTATATACTCGAGTATAAGCCGAGGCCCCTAATTTTACCCTCCAAAACTAGGGAAACTTATTGACTCGAGTATAAGCCTAGGGGGGAAATGAAGCAAACTCTCATCACGATATACAGCCCCTCTCATCATGATAAATGGCCCCCCATTACTGGTATATAATCCCCCATCACTGGTATATAGGACCTCCATCACTGGTATACAGTTCCCCCCCCATCAGAGGTTAAAACCCCCATCAGTGGTATATACAGGCCCCCCATCAGAGGTTACAGCCCCCATCAGTGGTATATACAGGCCCCCCATCAGAGGTTACAGTCCCCATCAGTGGTATATACAGGCCCCTCCATCAGTGGTATATACAGACCCCTCATCAGTGATATATACAGGCCCCCCCATCAGTGGTATATACAGGCCCCCCTCAGTGGTATATACAGGCCCCCCTCAGTGGTATACAGCCCCCCATTAGTGGTATATAAAGCCCCCCATTAGTGGTATATACAGGCCCCCTTCAGTGGTATATACAGGCCCCCTTCAGTGGTATATACAGGCCCCCTTCAGTGGTATATACAGGCTCCCCCCAGTGGTATATACAGGCCCCCCAGTGGTATATACAGGTCCCCCCTTGCTGCCGCATACCTGTAAAATAATAGCTCATTCATATTTATCTCTGTCGCTTTGTTACCGCTCTGTCACCGCGCGTCCTTCAGTCTTCATGCTTCTTCCTGCTTGTACCCGGCGAGCGCAGCAGCGATGACGTCATTGCTTCTGCATCGGTCACATGACGCCGGGTACAAGCAGGAAGAAGACCGGAGGACGCCCGGTGACAGAGCGACAGGGATTAGTATGAATGAGCTGTTATTTTACAGGTGTGCGGCAGCAAGGGGACCCTGTATATACCACTCGGGGGGGGGGGGGGGGCTGACATAGTGCAATGTAATATGCACTGCTCCTTCTGCCGCTGATGGACTGGGGGATGTAGTGCATATTGCATTGCACTAATGAGCAGGGGCACGTGACCGCCCGCTCCTATTGCAGCCTCCTCCAGCTCCTGATCACCGACCCCCACTGAGCCGTCACTGTGACTCGAGTATAAGCCGAGGGGGGTACTATTCAGCACAGTTTTTGTGCTGAAAAACTCAGCTTATACTCGAGTATATGTGGGTGTGTAATTTTATTCTAATACGGGCACTGATACAATCACACATACCTGTTAGTACAATTTATGAAATTGCTATAATACAATTGTTGTCCAAAAGATATAAGCCGAATCCTAAAAATTGTAAATTTTTTAAAGGAATGTTTTTAGAGAACTAGCCTTCTGAATATGTAATAATTTTTTATATTCAATAAAGTGAGATTTGTTAATAAGTACTTGAGTGCAAATTCACTGGGAAATACTCTGAGGGACCTGGGAGGGTGCCACAGGTATTTTTGATAAGGTTATATTATTATAAGATCACCCCTAAGCCTTCGTTTTTCCAAACTAAATACCGTATATACTCTTGTATAAGCCGACCCGTGTATAAGCCGACCCCCCTACTTTTGCCCCCAAAAACTGGGAAAACTTATTGACTCGCGTATAAGCCGAGGGTGGACTCCAGCACAGGTATACAACCCCCAGCAGTGAGGTATACAGCAGCCTCCCCAGTGGTAGTATACAGCAGCAGCCCCAGTGGTATATACAGCAGCAGCCCCAGTGGTAGTATACAGCAGCCCCAGTGGTATAAGCAGCCCCAGAGGTATATGCAGCCCCAGAGGTATATGCAGCCCCAGAGGTATATGCAGCCCCAGAGGTATATGCAGCCCCATATGCAGCCCCAGAGGTATATGCAGCCCCAGAGGTATATGCAGCCCCAGAGGTATATGCAGCCCCAGGAGGTATATGCAGCCCCAGGAGGTATATGCAGCCCCAGAGGTATATGCAGCCCCCCATATCAGTATACAGGCCCCCCTTGGGTAGTAATCCTGTAAAGGAAGAGATTAGTATACTTATCCCTCCGCTGTCCCGCTGCCGCTGTCACACCGCCGCCATCACGCTCCTCCATCTTTATCCAGCGTCTTCCGTCTTCTTTCGGCTTCCTCCTCTGTCGCGCAGGCAATGACGTCATTGCCTGCGACCATCGGAGGAAGCCGGAAGACGCTGGATGAAGACGGAAGAGCGCGATGGCGGCGGCGGGACAGCGGCAGCGGGACAGCAGAGGGATAAGTATACTAATCTCTTCCTTTACAGGATTACTACCCAAGGGGGGCCTGTATACTGATATGGGGGGGGGCACTGTATACTATATACATTGTATACAGTATACAGTGACTCGCGTATAAGCCGAGGGGGGACTTTTCAGCCCAATTTTGGGCCCAAATTGGGCTGAAAAACTCGGCTTATACGCGAGTATATACAGTAACCCCAAGTTTAATAACCTGTCTTGGTATTGCAGACCCCTCAGTCCTCTAATAATCTTGGTCGCTCTTCCCTGGACCCGCTCTAGTTCAGCTATGTCTTTCTTATACACTGGAGACCAGAATTGTACACTGTTATTATGGAATCTTTAAAGATTAAAAATAATGGTTTATCTATGAAGGTACTTAATTCGGGCCTGGGGATTTGTCAACTTTAGTGATTTTTAGACTGTGCTGTACTTCTCTGTCTTTGTAGTGTAACAATTTGACCAACACTTCTCTGGGGTGTGGTCTGGGTGGCGATGGGCGAGTACAGACTCTGTATGCTTTTTCAAATGCATAGAACCGTGTTAACATTTCAGAAGTGAACGTCATTTTAATCTAGGTTTCAAAGTATTCTGTTGGATTCATGATTCCACCTTTTCCAGGACTCCCACTAGCAGAGCTGGACTGGGGTGTCTTGGGCCCACCAGAGAAATTGACTCCAGGGACCCACCCACCCTTCAGCTATATACAAATACCTGTTAGCCATTATACCCATTATAGTGGCGGCTCCTGCGCATCACTGTGAGCTCACCATAACTGTTATGTACAATTACTGTAGTTTGCATTAAGGGGATTCTTTGGTGAAAACAAGTTCAGTGATCCACAGGTTCAGTAGGTGATAACTTATTTATTAGTGGAATCTGATCAGTGTAAACCACATCATCAGAAGAATGTGGCCCTTTTATCCCCATTATAAAATGCAGATAATGATATGACCGTAGCTCTATTAATCATCATTCGGGCTTCCAGAACAAACCAAACCCAGTGCTCACAGCCACTAAGGGAATGAACGGATCATGAGCGAGCTGTACATCAGCTCCAATTTAGTGGAGAGAAAAGAAACCTATCACTAAGGACCATCTTTAAGGACGATGTTTTTAATATGTGCATTTTAATGTTTTCTAATAAAATAAATTTTTAAGGATCTACATCTCAGGACTTTGTGCTGGATATTTTTCTATTTTTTGGACACGTTGTGGGGATAAAAGTTGCATATTCAGCAGTTGGACCCCCACCAATAAATAACTTCTCACTTATCCTTAGGTCATGTGCACAAAATGAATATTTGTTGACATTTTTATTTCAGTATTCGTAAGACAAAACCAGGAGTGGAACAATCATGTATTTTTTTTGCAGTTTTCATTCCTGGATTTGTCTTACAAATACTGAGGTAAAAATCTCATCAAATACTCAATGTGCACGTGGCCTTAGAAGATATGATTACGTGCTTTCTATGGAGAAACTGAGTATTACATAGCACCAGAGATGCTTTCTCAGGACAGGGAGGGGTTACACATCCAAGTATTTAATATCTATTAGAAATAAATAATTTTTCCCTTATTGATATCAGATTAAACAACTGACAGATCTCAATCCACTGTACCAAGACTAATAATATCACATAGAATGGAGAAATACCACCACACCATTACCATATCACATATTACCACCACAGTGTCCGAATAATACCATATACAAGGCACAAATACCGGCACTCCTATGACCAAAGCACATAAAACCACCACATAGTGATCAAATACTACCACGGACAAGGTATAATGTCACACCATGGCAAGACCACATATTACCACTACATAGTGACCGAATAATACCACTTACAAGGGACAAATACCGCCTTGTCATGAACAAAGCACATAATGCCACCACATAGTGGCAAATAATACTAAAATAATGAACATGAAAATTTAAAAAAGCTCTGTATATTGAGTCAGTGTACAAGTTATACAGTGATCACCAGTGACATTATACACAAGAGCTCGGTATACAGTGTCAGTGTACAGGTAATGCAGAGATCACCAGTGAAATTATACACATGAGGTCTGTATATAGTGTTCGTGTACAGGTAATATAGTGATCACCAGTGACATTATGCACAGGAGCTTGGTATATAGTGTACAGGTAATGCAGAGATCACCAGTGACATTATACATAGAAGCTCTGTATATAGTGTCATTGTACAGGTAATACAGTGATCACCGGTGACATACACAGGAGTTCTGTATATAGCATCAGTGTACAGGTTATACAGTGATCACCAGTGACATTATACACAAGAGCTCGGTATATGGTGTCAGTGTACAGGTAATGCATAAATCACCAGTGACATTATACACAGGAGCTCTGTATATAGTGTATAGGCATACACATATAGACGTATAGACATACACATGACATACTCACCAGTGATGTCTCTAGGTGAAGTCTTCATCGTCAATCGTCTTCATCTTCAGTTTTCTTCATCTGTCGCTGACCGATATCACGTCTTCTAGCCAGGACTCATCCCTGCAGAAAATAACAGATATCTATAATTGATCACTTCCAGAGCACATTCCACAATTTTCCCAAGATTTCTACACTACATCAAACTACAAAGAAGCAACACAGTGCCGCCCCCCACAGTAACAAGACTTCCCTTTTGTTCCCCTCATGAGAAACAGTATTCTCAAAAGTAAATTATATTACAGCAGTAATGTCCCCTAATTGGCCCCTACAGTAAATATGTTTCTGCTTGGAACCATAAATCAATCATTTTTGTTCCTCATTCTGGTCCCCTTTATTTAATCATGTCCTAGGTCCCTATGTTCCTCCATCCTGGGCCCCTATGTTCCTCTATTCTGGCCCCCATATAGTAATAACGTCTCCCATCCTGGCCCCCTTTATTTAATAATGTCCCCCAACCTGGGACACTTTTCTGGTATATATGTCCCCCATTCTGGGCCTCTTCCTGGTATGTCCCCTATCTTGGGCCCCTATAGTACCCCATCCTGGGCCCCTATAGTACCCTATCTGTGCCCCTTTCTTTCTGGTGTATGTCCCCAATCTTGAGTCCCTATAGTGCCCCATTCTTGGCCCTTTTCTTCCTGGTATATGTCCTCCATGCCTCATCTGAGGCCCCTGGTATATGCCCCCATCCTGGGCCCCTATATGTCTCAAACTTGTTCCCATATATGTCCCCATCCTGGGCCCCTATATGTCTCCATCCTGGGTCCCTGGTATATATTCGCATCCTGGGCCCCTATATGTTCCCATTCTGGTCCCCTGGTATATTTCCTATCCTGGGCCCCTATATGTCCCATCCTAGGCTCCTGGTATAAATCCCCAGCCTGGGCCCCTATATGTCTCCATCCTGTGTCCCTGGTATGTATTCCCATCCTGGGCCCCTATATGTTCCTATCCTGGTCCCCTAGAAGCTTAGGAAAGAGAAGTGTACCACAGTCCGCGCTGCCAGGGTCACTCACATCAAAGAAAACGAGTAGACGATGTCCAGTTCAATCCTTCTTTATTCTCCTACGCGTTTCAGTGCCATCCTGACACCTTCATCAGGGATCATCCCTGATGAAGGTGCCAGGATGGCACTGAAACGCGTAGGAGAATAAAGAAGGATTGAACTGGACATCGTCTACTCGTTTTCTTTGATGTGAGTGACCCTGACAGCGCGGACTGTGGTACACCTCTCTTCCCTAAGCTTTTGGTTTCGTCTTCACGTGCGTGAGACCGGTGGAAGTCCAGCAGCAGCCATCAGGATATTTATCCAAACAGGTCTACAAACCAGTTGTGGGTCTCACAACTGGAATAGGTGAGTGGTTCACTATTTCTCACCTTAGCACAAGTTAGTGTCTAGTGATAAGGGCACCTCTTGTCCCCCCCCCCCCCTCTTTTTTTTATCCTGGTCCCCTGGTATATATATCCCCATCCTGGGCCCCTATATGCCCCATTCTGGGCCCCGGCTATGTATCCCATCCTAAGCCCCCTGTGTGTCACACCCTGGGGCCCCTGTGTATCCCATCCTGGGGCCCCTGTGTGTCTCATCCTGGGCCCCCTGTGTGTCCCATCCTGGGCGACCTTTGTGTTCCATAATGGGCCCCCTATGTGTTCCATCATGGCCCCCCTATGTGTCCCATCATAGGCCCCCTATGTGTCCCATCATGGGCCCCCTATGTGTCCCATCATGGTCCCCCTATGTGTCCCATCATGGTCCCCCTATGTGTCCCATCATGGTCCCCCTATGTGTCCCATCATGGGCCCCCTATGTGTCCCATCATGGGCCCCCTATGTGTCCCATCATGGGCCCCCTATGTGTCCCATCATGGGCCCCCTATGTGTCCCATCATGGGCCCCCTGTGTCGCATCCTGGGCCCCCTGTGTCGCATCCTGGGCCCCCTGTGTCGCATCCTGGGCCCCCTGTGTCGCATCCTGGGCCCCCTGTGTCGCTTCCTGGGCCCCCTGTGTCACATCTTGGTCTCCCTATGTGTCCCATCCTGGGCCCTTGGCTATGCGTCCCATCCTGGGCCCCAGCTATGCGTCCCATCCTGGCCCCGGCTATGCATCCCATCCTGGGCCCCGCTATGTGTCCCATCCTGAGTCCCTTTGTGTCCCATCCTGGGCCCCGGCTATGTGTTATCCTGGGCCCCCTGTGTGTCCCATCCTGGGCCCCCTGTTTGTCCCATCCTGGGCCCCCTGTTTGTCCCATCCTGGGCCCCCTGTGTGTCCCATCCTGGGCCCCCTGTTTGTCCCATCCTGGGCCCCCTGTGTGTCCCATCCTGGGCCCCCTGTGTCGCTTCCTGGGCCCCCTGTGTCACATCTTGGTCTCCCTATGTGTCCCATCCTGGGCCCTTGGCTATGCGTCCCATCCTGGGCCCCAGCTATGCGTCCCATCCTGGGCCCCGGCTATGCATCCCATCCTGGGCCCCGGCTATGTGTCCCATCCTGAGTCCCTTTGTGTCCCATCCTGGGCCCCGGCTATGTGTTATCCTGGGCCCCCTGTGTGTCCCATCCTGGGCCCCCTGTTTGTCCCATCCTGGGCCCCCTGTGTGTCCCATCCTGGGCCCCCTGTGTGTCACATCCTGGGCCCCCTGTGTGTCACATCCTGAGCCCCCTGTGTGTCACATCCTTGGCCCCCTGTGTGTCCCATCCTGGGCACCCCATATGTCCCATCCTGATCGCTGGTTAATCATACAGAGCTGCTGGCGCGTACAGGAAGCAGAGTCCTGGAGCGATGATGTCATCGTTCCGTGACTCCGAACTGCTGTGCAGCCGGCCCGTGCACATAGGAGGAAGCGATACAGTGGGAGATCGCTTGCAGCTGTACCGCACAGCCACAGAAAGGCAGGGCAAAGTGAGCAGAGCCATAGGGACCTGGGGCCCACCGGAGGATTTCGCAATTTCCTGGTGGGCCAATCCGACCCTGCCCACTAGTCTAACATTATATTTCCTCAAGCACTTGTTAGCAAGCAGCATTGCTATTTGGTTGTCATGCTGTCTTGAGTCTTTGTTTAGACCTGGTAACTTGTCCTCCATGTCACTGACCCTATTTTCGACTTCAGCAATTTTCTTATTTACTTTCCTAACATCTTGCCTCATGAAGGTAAAGTCCTCTTTAATTGATCCATCTCTAAACTAAGGGAAGAAAGATCCAAGTTGCAACTGTCACATATAGCCTGCTCTAGAGTCTCTGTGAATTGTTTTGCGGCGTGAGCAGTTTACATGGGACTAAATGTCCTTTTGCACATTAAGGGTTAATGTTAGCTGCTGCTGTCTGTATCAGGTGATGTGGTTGACCACTCCCACATTCTTTAACCACTTAACCCCTTCATGACCCAGCCTATTTTGACCCTAAAGACCTTGGCATTTTTGTCAATTCTGACCAGTGTCCCCTTATGAGGTAATAACTCTGGAACGCTTCAACGGATCCTAGCGATTCTGAGATTGTTTTTTGTGACATATTGGGCTTCATGTTAGTAGTAAATTTAGGTCGCAGTTTTCAAATTTTTCATTTTTATTCTGCTAAACCAAACACAAAAGTGTCACATAAATAACATTTCCCACATATCTACTTCACATCAGCACAATTTTTGAAAAAAAAAAAAAATTTGGGGGTGGGAAGTTATAAGGGGCCAAAGCAATTTCTCATTTTTCCAGCAAAATTTACAAAACCATTTTTTTTAGTGACCACATCACATTTGAAGTCCCTTTTGAGGGGTGTACATGACAGAAAACACCCAAAAGTGACACCATTCAACAAGATTATTAACCCTTCAGGTGCTTCACAGGAACTCAAGCAACATGGAAGGAAAAAATGGACATTATAATTTTTCTAACATGTTCTTTTAGCCTCAATTCTTTCATTTTCACATGGGCAATAGGATAAAATGGATCCTAAAATTTTCTTTTTTCATTTTTACAGATTAATTTGTGAAGCACCTGGGGGTTCAAAATGCTCCCCCCCCCATCTAGATAAGTTCCCTGAGGGGTCTAGTTTACAAAATGGGGTCACTTGTAGGAGAGCTTCAATGTTTAGGCACAGAGGGGCTTTCCAAATGTGACATGGTGTCCGCTAACAATTTGAATGGAAAATTAGCTCAAATTGTTAGTGGATACCATGTCGCGTTTGGAGAGCCCCTATATGCCTAAACATTTGAGCTCCCCCGCAAGTGACCCCATTTTGGAAACTAGACCCCCCCCCCCTCCAAGGAACTTATCTAGATGCATAGTGAGCACTTTGAACCCCCAGGTGCTTCACAAATTGATCAGTAAAATTTAAAAAGAAAATTTGTGTGAAAAAAAAAAAGTAATTTTTCCTTATTACGGATCAATTACTTGTGAAGCATCTAGGGGTTTAAAGTGCTCACTATGCATCTAGATATGTTCCTTGGGGGTTCTAGTTTCCAAAAAGGGGTCACTTGTGGGGGAGCTAAAATGTTCAGGCACACAGGGATATGGTTTCCGCTAACAACTGGAGCCAATTTTTCCATTGAAATTGTTAGCGGACACCATGTCGTGTATGTAGAACCCGTGTGCCACCAGCACAAGGGCAACTGGTAGAGTTGGGGTACAGCACCAGAAAATAGCACCTCTAATGAATGCGCTATTTTCTGGGGTTGGCTGTGGGTTGCAATTAGCAGCGTGGGTTCCCACGTTTGGGTGTCTCCACGCTGAGGATTCCAGCCCTCCAACTGCCTCATTGTACCTGGCTGGCAACCAAAAATACAGCGAAGGCCTTTTTTTTTTATATATTTCTAGAACTGATTTTAGAAAAAAAAATGACGAGGGGCTCCGCCATATTTTTGGTCCAGCCAGATACAACTTGGCAGCTACGGACTGCCAGCAACCCCCAGCTGCCTCGTTGTACCTGGCTGGCAACTGAACATACAGCGAAGCCCATTTTTTTTATTTCTACAACTAATTCTAGAAAAAAAAAATGACGTATGGCTTCGCCATTTTTTTTGGCCCAACCAGGTACATCTAGGCAGATGGGGGCTGCAATCCTCAGCATGGAGAGGCCCAAGCGTTCTGGGCTCCCCATGCTACGAATTACAGCCCACAGCCGCCCCAGAAAATGGCGCATTCATTGAAGCGCCATTTTCTAGCACTGTACCCAGGCTCTTCCAGTTGCCTTGGTGCCGGTGGCAAACTGGGTAATAAATGGGGTTAATACCAGCTTTTTATTGGCAGCTGGCACTAAGCCCGAGATTAATAATGTCGGGCAAATGTTAGACCCGGCCATTAGGAATCTCTAGTAAGTAGTAAAAAAAAAATACACCACACAGAGAAAAATCTTTTTATTTAAAAAACAAAATTCGGACTCCATATTTATTATAAAGATCCGACGTAGTCCACAATGAAGGTCCCACGATGCTCGATCGCCTCTGGCGTCCACAACGAAGGTCCAACGACGCTCGATCGCCTCTGCTCAATCCAGAGACTGCAGCAAGGGATCAAGTGTCCTCTTCCTACAGTCTCTGGGGTCAGAGTTATGGTGCACTGTATGGCAATGATCTGTCATACAGTGCACCGTGACTATGATTCCAGAGACTACAACAAGAGGACACTTGGTCCCTTGTTGCACCCATCCATGCATCCATCCACCCATGCCCCCGTCATCCACGCATTCACCCATCATCAACGCATCCATGCACGCACACATCCACGCATGCTGACATCCACGGCATGCTGTGACATCCACGCATGCTGACATCCACGCATGCTGACATCCACGCATGCTGACATCCACGCACGCTGACATCCACGCATGCTGACATCCACGCATGCTGACATCCACGCACGCATCCACGCACGTGTCCACGCACACTTACATCCACGCACGCTCACATCCCTGCACACTCACATCCACGCACACTCACATCCACCGCACGCACACATCCACGCACGCTCACATCCATGCTCACATCCACGCACGCTCACATCCATGCACATATCCAGGCACGCACACGTCCAGGCACTCACACGTCCAGGCACTCACACGTCCAGGCACGCACACGTCCAGGCACGCACACCTCCACGCACGCGCACACACATCCACGCACGCACACATCCACGGATGCACCCCCCATCCATGTATCCATTCACCCATGCATCCATCCATCCACCCGTGCATCCATCCATCCACCCGTGCACCCATCCATCCATCCACCCGTGCACCCATCCATCCACCCGTGCACCCATCCATCCACCCATGCACCCAACCATTCACCCAACCATCCATCCATTCACCCATGCACCCATCCATCCATTCATTCATTCATTCATTCACACATACCTCCCTCTCGATCCACCAATGAGGAGGAGGAGCCCGGGAGAGGAGACGGGGCCCACATCGATCGCAGCAGAGGCGCACCGGCTGTGCAGCCCGTTGTAAGAGGTGAGGGGGGCCAGGACACAGGGCCCAGAGGTGGGGGGCTGACGGGGGTGGGGGCGATGAGCAGCACAGGAGGGGGCTGTGGAGTCTGACCGGCGGGCGTACCCGCGAGTGTAGCCCGCTGGCAAATACATAATAATAGAGGGGGGGGGCGGTTGTGGGGGACGGGGGGAATGGCGTCCCTGCTGAGTCATAGAGCGGGAGGGGGCTGAGGAGGGGGTGGGCACTTGCCAATCCGCCCCTCCAGATCTGATTGGAGAGCTACAATCAGATCTGGAGGGGTGAATCCCTCTGATTCGCTTTGATCTGCAGTTTCATTTTCAAACTGCCAATCAGAGCGACTTTACCCACGGGGGTAAAGCCACCCACCCTGGGCTAAAGTATAGGTTGTCACTTAGCTGCGGCTCTATTAACCCTTTAGTGACCCCAGTTAATAGAGCCACAAGAAGGGAAACCCGCGATGATATGCGTCATGGGTCGGGAACGAACTTGTTTTCATGACGCATATGCTGCGTCACGGGTCGGGAAGGGGTTAATGACCAAGCCTCATTTTTGCAATTCTGACCAGTGTCACTTTATAAGGTTATAATTCTGGAATGTTTCAACATATCCCAGTGATTCCAAGACTGATTTTTCATGACATATTGGACTTCATGTTATTGGTAAATTTAGGATGATATTTTCTGCATTTCTTTGACCAAATAAAGTGGTTATATACAGTGACAGTTCAAAGTCATGACGGGTATAGCCGTCATTGGTCCTTAAGGGGTCTCAAACTCCAGGCCTCAAGCACCGCACACAGGGCAGGTTTTCAGGATTTCCTTACTTTGACAGTTGGGTCATTTGATTACAAACTGTCAGATACTAAGGACATCCTGAAAACCTGCACTGTGTGCGGTGCTTGAGGCCTGGAGTTTGAGACACCTGGGTTAAAGGGAACCTGTCACCATGAAAATGCATTCTAATCTGCAGGCAGCAAGTTATAGAGCAGGAAATGTAGAGCAGATTGATACACAGTTTTTTGAAAGAAGATTCAGTATAATCTGTGTTTTCATCATTCAAACTTCTGCTCTTTCTGGAATTTTTGGTCCAGCAGGCGGTCCCATCAGTGATTGATGGCTATGTTTGTTTGCACACTTATATAAAGACAGCTGTCAATCACTGATAGGATCACCCTCTGGACCCAATGTCCCAGAAAGAGCAGAAGTTAAAATGATGAAAACACAGATTATACTGAATTTTGTTTCACAAAAATATGTATCAATGTGCTCTACTCCTCCTGCTCTATAACATGCTGCCTGCAGATAAGAATGTATTTTCATGGTGACAGGTTCCCTTTAAAATAGTCCCATGACCCGTCCCCTGATGTCGCTCATAGATTTCACTCTCTGTTAGACCTGTGAGCTGTATTAATGTTTAGTGCAGTTTCTGCTGCAGCCTTCCTGAAGCTACCTTTTCCCTTGGAGTTTAGCATTGTGTTTGGGGTGTTGCTGTTCCTATACCGATCCCTGTGTGGAGGTGAGGACTGTGTCAGCCTAGGGCTGGTCAGGAGCAGGGCATGGGTGGCGGCCCAGATGCTCTCACCTTCAGAGGTCATTCTGGGAACAGAGTCAGCTAGGGACCCCCAGTCTGAGGGTGACTAAATACCCCAATTATCTTTGCGCATCACTACCATCTTGCTTCATTATTTACCTTGTCCGTTATAACCACCCAGTGCCAGCAACTTTTTATTGCCCTGAAGACGTCTTCTATAGTGGGTTCCTCCTATGATTTAATCTCTTGATCCACACTGGGGGTCATTTCCATAGGAGATTTAGGTGGAGCAATCCCATTCAGGTCCCCACTTTTAATTGAGTCGGTTCCTCTTCCCCTTGGATCAGGAGGGCCACCTCCAGCTCTTCACCATTTGCAGCTCTTATTTAGGTTGACAGCTTTGCCACTGTACTTGGTGCTGCATTTTATCCTGCTCCTGTATGGGTATTGTGCGCCAGAGGAACCATTGAGCTGCCATGGTCCTGGTTGCTCATCCCCACCCCCTTTTCCTGCTTGTGCCACCTTTCATCTTATTTCAATTTGGTTGACACCTCTCACTTTTCTCAAATGTGGGCAGCAAGCTGTTCTGCCAACAAGCACAGCACTTTCTCTAGTGCCTCAGGCACTCAGCAGCACCGTTGAATAAAGGTACTGGTCAGATGACTGAGGCTCGGTCTGATTTCATTAACGAACCCAAAGGTAAATATCTGCTTTTATCTGAATTCAATAGTCCTTCTTTATCTGTCCAACAGGAGTCAATGGACATGGAAGCTCTGGTAGTTTATTCTGTTAGACAGAAGACCAAGTCCCTTTTTGTGATCGTCCAGCACTATGATCTGAAGAGAACGAAGCCGCCACAGTGCACCCCCAAATAATTAATTCCCATAAGTGACCGTATCTTGCAGGATCAAGGTTTAATTCTTGCATGTCTATATTTTTGTAGTGCAGTGTGGTCAGTTTTCCACTAGGTGGCAGCAATGTATATAGCAAGATGTGTTTTGCCAGCAAGTTACTGTAGAAATTTACTGTATGTAAAAATTTAGTATCTCCTTTATCTCTGAGGGGGAATATAAGGCTACATTCACACATTGCGTATTTTGTTGCACTTTTTTGCGCGCGCACTTTTTGCCGTGATTTTCGGCCGCACAAAAAAGGGCAACAAAATACACAGGGGCTTTCACACACTGCCCTTTCTTTACCCCAGAAAGCGCAGGTGATGTCACAGAGGGGAGGAAGAATCCTGCTTCCTCCCCTCTGTGACATGTGTGACTGCCCCCATTAGATTTCGCAGTGTATTAATATACACTGTGAAATCTAAATTAAAGCCAAATATGTAAAATAAAAAAGAATCAAATACTTACCTCTCTGACGCCTTTTCTCAGTGTCTGGTGCCGAAGGCGATGTGTGTCCTGCAAGAGCCTGCTGTGATGTCAGAGGGGCGTTCCTGGCGCTAATTGGCCGCTCGTTGTCATGTGACAATCAGTGTCGGGAACGCCCCTCTGACATCACAGCAGGTCCTGGCATAACACACATCTCCTGGCCTCGCCACCTTGACACCGGGAAAAGGTGTCAGAGAGGTAATAATAATAATCTTTATTTATATAGCGCCAATATATTCCGCACCACTTTATAATACAGTGGATAATAGATGAACATACACAGTATAATACAATAAGAAAATACACAATATAATAGTGATTCCAGAGAAAGAATACAGTACAATAATAGGAAACATTACAATAAGCATAAGATTAATGTAAAAAACCCAATACAATAGATAAAGCAAAAAATAAAAGTGACCCTGCTCAAAACAGCTTACAATCTACAACGAGATAGGGGTTACACAAAGTACAGGGGCTTATTACACTGATGGTCCAGGCATCTTGAGGAAATGGGGGATAGAAATAAAGTTACATAACTGGTCACCAGACAATCTGTGTAGACCTTTTGGGTTTGGTGGAGTTTGAAGAAGAGTTATGTCTACATAGATAGTGAATGGGCTATGTACAGTAAAAAGGAATTTTGTTATAGAGCATGATAGGCCGCCTTGAAAAGATGTGTTTTTAGTAAGCGTCTGAAGCCATGCAAGTTGTGGATGGTCCTGATTTCTTGGGGTAGTGCATTCCAGAGAATTGGTGCAGCTCTGGAGAAGTCTTGGAGCCGGGAGTGGGAGGATCGGATTAGTGCAGATGTTAGTCGAAGGTCATTTGTGGAACGTAGAGAACGGGTAATGTGATAGATAGAGATGAGGGAGAGATGTAGGGGTGCTGCATTGTGAAGAGCTTTGTGGGTGAGAACAAGCAATTTGAACTTTATCCTGCAGTGTATAGGCAGCCAGTGCAATGACTAGCACAGAGCAGAGGCATCTGAGTAACGATTGGCCAGGTAGGTGATCCTGGCTGCTGCATTATGGATGGACTGTAGAGGGGAAACTTCAGAGAGGGGGAGGCCAATTAATAGAGAATTGCAATAATCAAGGTGGGAGTGGATTAGGACCACGATAAGGGTTTTAGTTGTTTCCATGGTGACAAAGAAGCGGACTCTAGAGATGTTCTTCAGGTGTAAGCGACAAGAACGGACGAGAGATTATATATAAGAGGTGAAGGAGAGATGGATGTCAAACCTGACACCCAGACAGCGAGCCTGCTGCATAGGCGTTATCGTGGTACCACACACTGAGAGAGAGATGTCAGATTTAGGGAGGTTAGTGGAGGGCGGCAGCAAAAGAAGTTCAGTTTTGGAAAGGTTGAGTTTTAAATAGAGAGCCGACATGATGTTGGAAACAGCAACTAGACAGTCATTGGTGTTCTTTAACACTGCAGGGGTAAGGTTAGGAGCTAAAGTGTATAATTGTGTGTCATCAGCATAGAGATGGTACTGGAAGCCAAATCTGCTGATGGTGTGTCCAGTTGGCGCTGTGTAGAGAGAGAAGAGAAGAGGTCCAAGGACTGAACCCTGAGGGACCCCAATAGTGAGAGGAAGAGGAAGGGAAGTAGAGCCAGCAAATGATACACTGAAAGAGCGGTCAGAAAGATAGGAAGAGATCCAGGAGAGAGCAGTGTCCTTTATACCAATGGAGTGCAACATAGAGAGTAGGAGATGGTGGTCAACTGTGTCAAAGACTGCAGAGAGATCAAGAAGAATAAGCAGAGAGTGGTCACCATTACGTTTTGCTGTCAGTAGGTCATTGGTCACTTTGATGAGGGCAGTTTCTGTAGAGTGAAGGGGATGGAAGCCAGACTGTAATGGATTTAGAAGAGAGTGAGTGGAGAGGTAACGGGTAAGCCGGGAATAGACCAGACGCTCCAGGAGTTTAGAGATGAATTGGAGGTTGGAGACTGGTCTGTAGTTATTTGTGCAGGATGGGTCGAGAGAAACTTTCTTTAATAATGGAGTAATGATCGAGTGTTTGAAGGAGGAGGGTAAGATGCCAGAAGAGAGGGAGAGGTTGAAGATTTTGGTTACGTGAATGGTGACAACCGGACGGAGAGACTGGAGTAGTTGTGTGGGGATGGGGTCAGTCGTGCATGTAGTGGGACGAGAGGAAGAAAGGAGCCTGGCAACTTCTTCTGTTAGGCTGGGGTCACACTTGTGTTTTTTTCATCCTTTTTTGGAGACCTGCGTTTTTAAAAAAGCATGTAAAAACGCACCCATAAACCCCCATGTTAAAAAACGCATGCCCTAATAGCAAAAACGCATGTGTAAATAGCAAAAACGCATGTGTGACAGTACCATGCATTTTGGTGTGCGTTTTTGCTATTATGTGATTAGCTGACATCATAAACACATGCAAAAACGCATGGTACATTAGTACCATTTAGTGCCATTCAAAAACACATGCGTTTTCCATAGGACCCCATGTTAAAAGAACGCATGCGTTTTTTTAACGTGGGCTCCTATGGAAAACGCATGCGTTTTTGAATGGCACTAAATGGTACTAATGTACCATGCGTTTTTGCATGCGTTTTCCATAGGGGCCCATGTTAAAAAAACGCACCAAAAAATAGTGCATGCACTATTTTTTGGTGCGGATTAAAAAAAGGAAGGAAAAAACGCAGGGTGCCATTACACACCTTAAAAAACTCATGCTGACATGAAAAAACGCATGGAAAAACGCATGCGTTTTTTTAAGTCACTAAAAAACTCATGTCAAGTGTGACCCCAGCCTAACTGGGTCAAATGTGGAGAGTGAGCCAGAGAAGATGTGGGGAAGAATGGGAGTGTCAGCACTTGGAGGCTGGGAGCTGATTTCCTGGCGGATGTTGTCTATTTTCTCCATAAATTAAGAGGCAAAATCATCAGCACAGAGGTCTGTGAAGGGGGCCTGCACTTTAGAACTGAGGAGAGAGTGAAAGGTGTCAGAGTTTTTTTTTTTTGATTGTTGGATAGTGAGGAGAATCAGGGTGGTGAAGTAGGTTTGTTTGGCAAGGTGAAGGGCGGAGTTGTAGGTTTTTAGCTTGAATTTATAATGGATAAAGTCTTCTGGTGAGCGAGTTTTCCTCCATAGGCGTTCAGCACTCCTAGAGCATTGCTGGAGGAATCGAGTTTGTGATGTGAGCCTGGGCTGTTTTGTTCTATGTTTGGAGGTTCTGAGGGTGAGGAGCGCTACTTGGTCCAGGGTGCTTCTGAGAGTGTTATTATAGTGATTTACTGCCAGATGTGGACAGGAGAATGAGGAGATCGGGGACAGTGATGAGATGAGGGAGTCTGGGAGTGCATGAAGGTTAATGGCCTGTAGATTTCTGGATGTTTGATAGGTAGAGGTGGGCTCTGGTGGGTGAGGGTTAGTGAGTGAGGAGAGAATGTTGTGGTCGGAGAGAAGAGGTGAGTTATCTAAGTAGGAGGTAGAGCAGAGCCGGGTAAAGACCAGGTCAAGGGTGTTACCGTCTTTGTGCAGAGGTTGAAAGCTGTGAGAGGCCAAGTGACATTTTTATAGATAGGAGCTGGGATGCAGATGGGGAGATTGGGCTGTTTATGGGGATGTTAAAGTCTCCCAGAATGAGGGCTGGTAATTCTGAGGACATGAAGTGTATCAACCATGCGGAGAAATGGTCGAGGAACTGGGTGGGTGACCCTGGGGGGCGGTATACCACCGCTACTCTGAGGGGAAGGGGATGGAATAGCCTAATGGTGTGAACCTCAAACGAGGGGAATGAGAGTGATGGGGCTGGAGGGATGACCTGGTAAGTACATTGTGGAGAGAGGAGTAAGCCAACTCCACCACCTTGTCTGTTCCCAGGTCTCTTGGAATGAGAGAAATGTAAGCCGCCATAAGAAATAGCAGCTGAGGAAGCAGTGTCTGAATCCTGGATCAAGGTTTCAGTGAGGGCCAGGAGGTTAAGAGAGTTAGTGAGAAAGTAGTTATGAATGAAGGGAAGTTTGTTGCATACAGACTGTGGATTCCAGAGTGCACAATTAAAAGAGGGAGATGAAGGTGTGCAGGTAATGTTAATAAGGTTAGTGGGGCTTGTGTGTGAGGTGGGAGAGGGGTTGAAGTCACCAGAGGGCGGACCAGGGTTCGAAGAGATATCACCTGACGGGAGAAGCAGTAAAAAGAGGAAGAGCAGATTTTTGGAATTAGGACATGATTTATTATGACAAACTTTGGAATATGATGGGCTGAGAATCTTCATTAAACTGAGGGTAGCATGGGAGCTGTACATGGAGTAGGGCAGGAGAGAGGGGCTGATGTGAATGAGTGCTGATGGAGGGGGGATAGGGTGATAAATGTTGGTGGTGAGAGCACATAAGAAGACAAACAATGAAATAAAAGACATTGTAAAGATTAGTAGTGAATAGAGTTATACACAATGTTTGAGTGTCCCTCTATGTCATTACCTTTCAGTCTATCCCAGTCAATTGAGATCCATTTCTTGTCTATTTCATATTTTGCCACTTTAAACAGCCACTTTGGAGCAGACTAGTACTGGCCCCAGATATGCTCGCAAAAAGTGAATTCAAGTGTGGAGCAGGGGAGAGGGAATTGAGCTTCATTAACCCATCACCAATTAGGCCATAAACACATGGTGATTCACAGCCAGCTAACACAACACAAGGGATCATAAAACATTAGGGGGCAGTGAAATGGAGAGGTACAAAATATGTCAGTAAGGAAAGTGCACCACATGGACAGCAGAGATGAGTGGAGGACTGTGCAGTTACACGTACCACAGATATTTTAAGTATTGAAGATAGACATTGAAGTAAAGGACATGAGAAAAAAAATAAAAAAATTTGTGTTAAAAGTAAAGTAACCAAAACAGTTAGACGGGTTTTGCTGGTACCTTCTGTGTTATTTCTGGGATATTTCTGATATGACACTTTAAAATGTCACACTTCAATAATGTCATATCTGACCGTCTCCATTCAACTTATACCATTCAAATGACCAAGAAATAGATGCAGGTGAGAGAGGGGAGGAGGAGGCAGCAGGAGGACACTTCACAGCAGGGAGTAATTAACAGAATACAGTTAAGAGAACATTTGACTAACATCAAAGCTGGAGAAAAAAAAAACTAAATAAAATGGAAGAAGGTGTGAGTAGCAAAGACATATCAATATGCATTACGTCAATTAGAAGTATGATACATGGAATTATAGTTATGGAAAGATCAGCAGTATACCCATTAACAAAGAGGAACAGGAGTACATAGGATTCTGGGGTGCAGTGGGTATTCTGGGTTCAGAGTTCAGACGTACCCGTTAACACAGAGGAAGAGGAGTACATAGGATTCTGGGGTGCAGTGTGTATTCTGGGTTCAGAGTTCAGACGTACCCGTTAACACAGAGGAAGAGGAATACATAGGATACTGGGGTGCAGTGTGTATTCTGGGTACAGAGTTCAGACGTACCCATTAACACAGAGGAAGAGGAGTACATAGGATTCTGGGGTGCAGTGGGTATTCTGGGTTCAGAGTTCAGACTTTCCCTGTTAACACAGAGGAAGAGGAGTACATAGGATTCTGGGGTGCATTGGGTATTCTGGGTTCAGAGTTCAGACTTACCCGTTAACACAGAGGAAGAGGAGTACATAGGATTCTGGGGTGCAGTGTGCATTCTGGGTTCAGAGTTCAGACGTACCCGTTAACACAGAGGAAGAGGAATACATAGGATACTGGGTGCAGTATGTATTCTGGGTACAGAGTTCAGACGTACCCGTTAACACAGAGGAAGAGGAGTACATAGGATTCTGGGGTGCAGTGGGTATTCTGTGTTCAGAGCTCAGATGTACCCGTTAACACAGAGGAAGAGGAGTAGATAGGATTCTGGGGTGCATTGGGTATTCTGGGTTCAGAGTTCAGACTTACCCGTTAACACAGAGGAAGAGGAGTACATAGGATTCTGGGGTGCAGTGTGCATTCTGGGTTCAGAGTTCAGACGTACCCGTTAACACAGAGGAAGAGGAATACATAGGATACTGGGGTGCAGTATGTATTCTGGGTACAGAGTTCAGACGTACCCGTTAACACAGAGGAAGAGGAGTACATAGGATTCTGGGGTGCAGTGGGTATTCTGTGTTCAGAGCTCAGATGTACCCGTTAACACAGAGGAAGAGGAGTAGATAGGATTCTGGGGTGCAGTGGGTATTCTGGGTTCAGAGTTCAGACGTACCCGTTAACACAGAGGAAGAGGAGTACATAGGATTCTGGGGAGAGGTAAGTATTTCATTTTTTATTTTACATACATTTGGCTTTGTTTAATTTAGATTTCGCAGTGTATATTAATACACTGCGAAATCTAATGGGCGGTCACAGAGGGGAGGAGGAAGCAGGATTCTTCCTCCCCTCTGTGACGTCAGAGAGAGAAAACGCAGGAGGAGCTGCATAAAGAATTGACAAGTCAATTCTTTTTACGCCGGCGCTTTCTCCCAGAAAGGCGTGGCACGAAAATATGCGCTGTCTGAACGGCAAAGTGAATTTTGCATTCACTTTGCTGTCAGACAAGGGCAAAATGGAGAGTATTATGTAAACTGCAACAATGTACAGAGCTTGCCAGCAATCAGTTTTGAAAAGTGCTTGTAAAGATCTAAAGATGCAAAATTAATCCTGCATGGCTGCTACTCGACCTGAAGGGCTAGAGGGCATACACTTAAGCACTATATGGCCCCTCTGTGATATTGTGATAAGCCTGCACTATTACTTTAATTATTCCTCAAGCAATTAGTCATTGCTGGCACACCCCTCCAAAACATAACTCCGAGAGAATTATGATGCAACATCAAGTCTGATAGTAATGTTGGGCAAAAAACAAGGTGAAAAAACAACTTGATAATTACTGGTTAAAGGGAACTTGACCCCTACAAATCAGTCCCCAGACCATTGATACCCGTCCCTTCACCTCCAGGAATGCATTGTAGGCATTCCTTTGTGTAAAAAAAAAGGTATTTGTAAAGTATCTAAAAGTGCTTTTATTACCTTCCTTTCTGTGGCTTCTCAGTGCTTGAGAAGTCACACAAGGCGTTCCCTGTGGCTTCTCAGTGCCGCATGCAGATCAATTATTCATGCCCAGATGGGCGTGCTAATGTATTGTGAGCTCCCTTGCCTCCTTCCATGGGTGGTATAGGCTGTATGACGCAAATCGCATCATATCCATATCATAGGACTTCGCGCTGCGCATTGCGCATGCGCGAGCTTGCTCTACGGCAGCTAGTCTGGGATTAGCTGCCGCAGAGCAAACTTGCGCATGCGCAATGCGCAGCGCGCAGTTTTATGATGTGGATATGACGCGATTTGCGTCATACAGTCTATACCGCCCATGGAGAGGGGCGAGGGAGCTCACAATACATTAGCACACCCATCTGGGCGTGAATAATTGATCTGCATGCGGCACTGAGAAGCCACAGGGAACGCCCTGTGTGACTTCTCAAGCACTGAGAAGCCGCAGAAAGGAAGGTAATAAAAGCACTTTTAGATACTTTACAAATACCCTTTTTTTACACAAAAGGATGACTACAATGCAGTCCTGGAGGTGCAGGGACAGGTATAAATGGTTAGGGGACTGATTTTTAGGGGTCAGGTTCCCTTTAAGACTGTGTATAGTTTGATAAATGTAATGAATGTTCACAAAAATAACATTTTTCACTGCATAATGGTTGTGTGAACTTTAAACTTCTTTCAAACAAATATACACTATGGGCATGGTTAAAACTCAATTTTATTTCTCTGTATAGTCTACTTAAAAGCATGCAAGAAACCTTCAAAACTGAGCTAACTTCAGCAATGGAGACCTTCACAGCTCAACTTAACAAAATTGCGCAACGCGGGGGCGTGGCTTGGCTCAGCATGGTGATGGCTGCATGATCTGAGAGCTCCAGGACCCACAGGTATTGAAGCGGCTCTAACAGTCTCCTCAGCCCTTCCTCATCGCCCACACAGAGATTTACAGTGTCCAGATCGCTGCTGGAACACATGGGCAAAACTAGAAGCACTGGAGGGGGTCCCCCACAGAGAGTGACAGACTTTTTCCTTACCTCCAGACCCTCAGGCCATGCAGCTAAGATGGCAGCATCTCCCCAGCACTCAGTACACTCCTATTCCAGGAGGGGGTCGGTGGCCTCCTCTACATCTACCAGAGGGGAGAGGGACGATACCCCTGTGACACATGGGAGCATGAGAGACATGCTCTCCTCCATGCTCTCCTCCCTCCGTACCTCCTTGCAAGCTGACATGAAGGAGATGGTGGCAGACCTCAGGGGGAGGTGCTGGAGATCGGAGGACGTTCAGACAAACTGGAGAGGAAACTGGCTGAACTCATACAGTCACATAATGGCTTAATAGACGAGCATGTGGAGCTGAAAAAGGAGATGGGAAAGGTTCAGTCCAAACAACTGGACTTGGAGGATCGCCTGCGGCGTAATAACATCCGCATCAGGGGGATAGATGAAGCTGTGCAGCCTAAAGTTCTAAGGCCCCTGCTGCAGGACTTTATAATGGCTGCCATGCCAGAGGTGGAGAGGAAGGATACAGTGCCTACAAGTAGTATTCAACCCCCTGCAGATTTAGCTGGTTGACACATGCGGAATTAACTTGGCATTGTGACATTTGGACTGTAGATCAGCCTGGAAGTGGGAAATGCAGTGCCACAAAATTTTTTATTTTTTTTTTAAAATTTTTAAAGCGTTAAAAGTTAATTCAGAGGGTCATTTATTATTCAACCCCTCAAAACACCAGAATTCTGTTTGTTCCCCTAAAGTATTAAGAAGTAGTTCAGGCACAAATAACAATGAGCTTCACATGTTTGGATTAATTATCTCTTTTGCCAGCCTTTTCTGACTATTTAAGACCCTCCTCAAACTTGTGAACAGCACTCATACATGGTCAACATGGGAAAGACAAAGGAGCATTCCAAGGCCATCAGAGACAAGATCGTGGAGGGTCACAAGGCTGGCAAGGGGTACAAAACCCTTTCCAAGGAGTTGGGCCTACCTGTCTCCACTGTTGGGAGCATCATCCGGAAGTGGAAGGCTTATAGATCTACTGTTAGCTTTCCACGGCCTGGACAGCCTTTGAAAGTTTCCTCCCGTGCCGAGGCCAGGCTTGTCCGAAGAGTCAAGGCTAACCCAAGGACAACAAGGAAGGAGCTCCGGGAAGATCTCATGGCAGTGGGGACATTGGTTTCAGTCAATACCATAAGTAACGTAGTCCACCGCAATGGTCTCCGTTCCAGACGAGCCCATAAGGTTCCTTTACTTTCAAAGCGTCATATCAAGGCTCGTCTACAGTTTGCTCATGGTCACTTGGAGGACTCTGAGACAGACTAGTTCAAGGTTCTATGGTCTGATGAGACCAAGATCAAGATCTTTGGTTCCAACCACACACGTGACGTTTGGAGACTGGATGGCACTGCATACGACCCCAAGAATACCATCCCTACAGTCAAGCATGGTGGTGGCATCATCATGCTGTGGGGCTGTTTCTCAGCCAAGGGGCCTGGCCATCTGGTCCGCATCCATGGGAAGATGGATAGCACGGCCTACCTGGAGATTTTGGCCAAGAACCTCCGCTCCTCCATCAATGATCTTAAGATGGGTCGTAATTTCATGTTCCAACAAGACAACGACCCAAAGCACACAGCCAAGAAAACCAAGGCCTGGTTCAAGAGGGAAAAAATCAAGGTGTTGGAGTGGCCTAGTCAGTCTCCTGACCTTAACCCAATTGAAAACTTGTGGAAGGAGCTCAAGATTAAAGTCCACATGAGACACCCAAAGAACCTAGATAACTTGGAGAAGATCTGCATGGAGGAGTGGGCCAAGATAACTCCAGAGACATGTGCCGGCCTGATCAGGTCTTATAAAACACGATTATTAGCTGTAATTGCAAACAAGGGTTATTCCACAAAATAGTAAACATAGGGGTTGAATAATAATTGACCCACACTTTTATGTTTAAAATTTATAAAAATTCAACTGAGCAACATAACTTTTTGCTTTGTAAGATTTATGCTTCTGGTAATAAATCCTACTCTCGTTTGCAGTTTGAAGGCTCTAACTTATTGGCATCTTATCAAAGCAGCTAAATCTGCAGGGGCTTGAATACTACTTGTAGGCACTGTATTGTCATAGACAGGATCCACAGGGTGCCTAAACCTTCCCATATCAATCCCAGACTGCCAAGAGATGTGATTGCTAGAATACATTTCTATGAACTGAAGGATGATTTTTTATACTGCCTGCGAAGCAAGCCAGCTCTCCCTGAAAGGTTTTCAGCTTTGACAGTGTTTGCTGATCTATCCCCTGGCACCCTGGCGCTCCGCAGGGCCTTTCAACCCTTCACGGCCGTGCTTCGTGATCATGAGATATCCTATGTCTGGGGCTTCCCAACGAAGCTAATTATACGTAAGGGTGGCTCTACGCATGCTTGCCTTCTCCCTGAGCAGGCTGCAAAGCTCTTGGTTCAATGGGGTCTCCGGTCGCCTGCAACCTCGGCTGAATCTTCCTCAACTGCTGAAAATCATAAAAAGTACGTGGACCCGGAGTGGGCCACAGTCTGAAACAATTATTGCCTGTGGGACCGGGCTTCCCGGAATCTTTTGGATCATCTGCCTATCACTGGCTTGCCTCTTTTTTATGCACACTAACTGTCTGTTTTTGGACCGATTGCTTTTTAAACCCAGGACTTCCATCTGTTCTCTTGGGTAATTGCCCACAGAGTGATTTATTTCTCACTCATTAGTGACTTTTGGTTCTTTTTTGGTGCTTGTTGTTTTCTTCCCGGCTTCCTTTATGTCAGGAGCCATTGTTTTATATTTATGTCTCTGTCTTTGCACTATTCTTCAGCCACTTGTGGCTTTTCTTTTCTCTCCCCCTTTTTTCCCTCCCCTCCTCCCTCTTTCCCTGCTAATACACTGGATTTGTTTTCTTCTGCATACCCTTTGTCTTAGGGTGACCCCTGGTGGTCGCTTCTTACACAACAGTTAGAACCCAATGTTTAATATGAGTGTGTCGATATTATCAATTAATGTCAACGGTCTAAATTCTCCGACCAAACGATCTATAGTATTGCGTCACCTTCTCAAATCTAAATGCGATATTGTCTTTGTCCAGGAGACACACCTCCTGGGTGGGGATAATGATAGAATGCATTGTCACAAATTTCCTCACCGATTTTTAGCTAATGGCCCCTTTAAAAAAGCTGGCGTCGGAATTTTTATTAGAGATACTGTCTCCTTTCAGCTTGGGAGCGTAGTTTCTGATTCAGATGGTCGATATTTAATTTTGTTATGTTTAATTAATAATGTGAATTACACTCTGGTCTCGGCCTATGCTCCCAATGCGGGTCAGAAGCAGTTTTTTGGGTCCCTTATGGACAAGCTCCAGCTTTACGCTCAAGGCCACAAATTATTATGCGGTGACCTAAATATGCCACTAATCAAGCGCTTAGACTGCTCAAACCCCTCTCAGGCTCGAGGTGAACTACGAGCTTTGGTGTCTGAAAATAATTTTCATGATATTTGGTGATATCAACACGGCTCACAGCGTGACTATACCTTTTTCTCACCCAGGTATCACAGCTATAGCCGTATAGATTACGCATTAGTGGTTGATGTCTTATTGAAACTGTGCCTGACCTCAGAGATTGGCCCTATCTCATGGTCAGATCATGCTCCAGTTATGTTACAATTAGCAGATCCCGCTGGAGTTAGACCCCCGTTCGTGTGGAGACTAAATAACTACCTGTTGACGAACCCTGAAATAGTTGAAGATGTTTCTAGACAAATCAAGGAATATTTTGCTACCAACGATACTGGGGAGGTGGGAGACGAGGTCTTATGGTTGGCACATAAAGCTGTCATTAGAGGGGCATTTATCAAAATTGCAGCACACGTTAAACGAAAATACACGGTGGAGTTAACGAATACATTACGAGACCTTCAAACGTTGGAGCAACAACATAAATCCTCCCCTACCCCCGCACTTTTGAAATTACTAACTGCCACCAGGAACCGACTACGGGAGCTTCTACTCCAAAAGGCTGAACGGGACCTTAAAAGAATGAGAGCGAAATATTACGCTATGGGGGACAGGGCAGGGGCCCTTTTGGCTCGGAGGGTGAAGAAACGATCGGCTCGGTCTAAAATCCCCTTCCTTGTTTCACAAGCTGGGGACCATATCCGTAACCCTCTAACTATAGCAGCGGAATTCCGTTCGTTTTATGACACTTTATATAATCTTAGTCGGGATGGGACTATTTCTCAACCGTCTGCAGCATCTATATCCTCCTTCCTAGATAAGGTCCCGCTTCCGAAATTGTCTTCACACCAATGTACTTGCCTTAATGCCCCAATTTCCGAACTTGAAATTAAACAAGTCTTAAAATCCTCAAAGAAACGCACGGCTCCTGGTCCCGACGGTCTGTCATTTGCGTATTACTCACAATTTTCTACTTTGTCTCCGTATTTACAAAGGCTATTCACGACGTGGGGGTTCAAGGGAGAGATTAGGAGAGAGGGTTTGGAAGCTATCATCTCCACTTTGCCTAAACCTGGGAAGCCTCCCACTACCCCGGGCAACTTTCACCCTATCGCGCTGCTCAATTGTGACACCAAATTATACGCGAAGGTGTGGGCGGTGAGATTGATGACGGTATTGCCGTCTCTCATTGGCCCAGACCAGGTGGGATTCGTACCAGGCCGCCAGACGCGAGATGGAACCAGACGGCTTATAGACATTCTAGATATTTTAGAAAGAGCCGACTCCTCCAGTGTGATCCTGTCTGTGGATGCTGAAAAAGCTTTTGACAGGGTACACTGGGGGTATGTTGAAGCAGTTTTGAACAAATTTGGTTTTATTGGACTAGTTAAATCAGCCATTATGGCCTTATATTCATCGCCAAATGCTTCCGTCCGCGTCATTAGTGGGTTACTTTAAACCAGCATGTATAAGTAACCATGGCATATCTATTATATATCATGCTTTGCTCGCTCAATGATAGGTCCAAAGTACCATACATGGAGGCCTGGGAGCGTCGCCTCTCCTTCTCAGCCCCGATAGAGGCCTGGTACGAGGCGGCCTCATACGCCTCTAAATACTCATCCTGCATTAATCATTTAGAGCAAACAAAAAAAGGTTCACTTAAATTGGTACCTAACTCCCGTACGTTTAGCTACGTTTTGTACATATTCTTCCCCACTGTGTTGGAAGGGTTGTGGTCAAATAGGCACCATGGAACATTTGTGGTTTTGTCACAAGCTCCAACCTTTTTGGCACTCAGTTGAGTGGGTCCTGCACAAAGTGACAGGTGTCCCTATTGTCATGTCGGGACAGATGGCGGTATTGGGCTGGGGGATATTCCCTCAATCCTAAGACCAATGGTTGCTAATATTTTAATTGCAGCTAGAGCATGTATAGCCAGAGTATGGCGCCAAACTTTCCCACCCACAGAGAAGGAGCTGATAAATCAATTGTCGCTGCATTTTCAGTATGAAACAATTTTTGGCACATGACTTACAGACTTACAACAATATTCTCAGCTGTTCCTCCCCATACAGACCCAGCGTTGCTCCATAAAGCCAGGATCCATAGAGCCTTAGGAAGACCACGATCAGAAGACTTCCCTAGGGATGTGGTGTTCAAATTACACTTTGGGAAATCAAGACATTTGATCTTAGCGGCTGCTCGTGAAGTATCACCGCTTCCTGGTGTACCGGACACAATTCGGCTTTTCGCTGACATCTTCCCAGCTACTCTCTACAGGAGACGATCCATGCATTCAGTCACCATGGCTCTACAAACTGTTGATATCAAATGCAAATGGGGCTTTCCTTTTGCTCTATCTCACCAATAATAGTCTAACCTATACAGCTCGTTCTTTAGAATAAGGAAAAGCATCGCTACAAAAGGCCGGAATCCCATTGCTTGATATTCCCTCCTTTGTTCCCTAGCGCTGCACGCCCTGTAATGGAATGGAGGGAGGTAGACAGATCCAGAAGCCGATCTTCACATTACACCTGACCTGAAGTTACATCGATCTCCACTTTGTTATAATTGAAACCTAGGATTTTCACGCTGTAGCCGATTTCATTATATGACAATATTGATCTGCTACAGTTGGGATTTGTCTAGGTGTTAGAAGTTATCTAGATATGAATCTACTGCCATATATTCTATGCCAAATGTTGTAGATTTAGAACACGGCCCATGTTATTACTAATGGTTGACTGATGACATATTTCAATGTTTATATTTTTCTACATGCTTTAAGTCTTACTTGATAAATAAGACAATTTGCATTATTTAGGTAAAAATAATGGAAATTGAATAATGTTTTCAGGTATTCTGATGCTTTTGTATTTGGTTATGCTAGGATTAGTGTTATCTTGCTTTGCTAATGACCTGTTAGGCTGGTTTCACACTGCGTATTTTTACCATCCGTGGCTGTCCGTTGTAAAACAGACAGCCATGGATCCGATTTGGCCCCCATAAAACCCTATGGGGATCGGATTTGGCCTAATTGCCATCCGATTTTGTCGGATCCAATTCGGTCCGATTTTTTGCTGTACCCAAAATCGGAGACTGCTCCGAATCGGATCTGACATGATCTGTGGCCCATAACATGGGGGCCTATAGAGCACGGGTCCGAGAAAACATCGGATGGTTTCTCGGACCTGATTTTAGTGTACTGAGCATGCTCAGTACATTAAAATCACTTCTAACCATCTAATTTCACTTCCGCAATATATATATACATTGCGGAAGTCATATTTAAGTGAAAGCAAGTGTTAAAAATAAAAAAAAGTCGATTCTCACCTGTCCAGCGATCCTCCGATGTGTGGCATCTCCGGATGTACAGGACCTGGCAAGACGTCACAGTCACTTGACTGGTTACTGTGGTAACCGGTCATGTGACCGATGACGCTGAGCGGGTAGCCCCTCCCAGCCAGGTCCTTTCAGCATCCGGAGCTAGATGCCGCACATCGGGGGATCGCTGGACAGGTGAGGATGATGGGTTTTTTTTTGTTTATTTTAAACATATTTTATTGATTTTTAGTAACATACAGTGTTAAGTGACATTTCCAAAATTAGGGTCTTATGCTTCACATTAGTATATTAACGTATAGAAATTTCTCTGTAAAAAGGAAAACTTTGTGTTCATTTTAACCGTCTCTTACTTAAAGTCCCCTCTCCCCCCAAACCCCCCTATCCCTGCTCTCTGCAAGCAATGATACCTATTTTTATGGTATTGGAGTGTTGCCCCGGATCCTTTCTAATAAATACCATCGGGTGGTTTCAAACTGACTCTTGAATTGATTTTTCACTTCTTCAGGCATTGTCAGGAGAAGCACTAACACAAGTATTCAAGAATTTCCCCACCAGTTTTTCTTTATCAGTCAGAGTGTTTAGCCAGTCTATTCGAAACAGGAACATTAGTTTGGACTGTATCAGGGCCCTGGTTGGTGATTCCGGACTTATCCATTGTTGTAGGATACTCTTCCTAACTGCTAATGCCCACATTATTAGCATGGCTTTTATTTTTTTGGGGATTGTGCCTGACTTTTCATCTAGGATATTAAAGATTGCCCATTGTGGGTTCAATGGAAACCTCGCTCCACACATCCTCTGAATTTCATCATGTGTTGATCTCCAAAGTCTATTGATTTTCCCACACTCCCACAGATGATGTAGAATATCTGTGTTTTCTGCACTGCATTTTGCACATCTGAACCTTTCCAGTGGAGACATTTTGGATTTAATAAGTGGTGTAATTTACGCTCTATGTAAGATTAACATAGCCATATCCGTGTAGCTGCTAGACCCTACCATTTGCCTTTGTCAGTGGCGCTCACTATGTCCTCAACCATCACTTCCTCAAGTTCTGTCGCCCATTTTGCTGGTCCCGTCACTGTCCCCTCCCACGACCACTCTCGTCTTAACAATGTATAAATGCAACTGGTCGACACTGGCTGTGTCGTAGCATTTCAGAGAAACCATTCATCATTATTTCTCCTACGTCCTGTCTGGCGGTCTGGTTTGCCTTTCTGAGCTAAACCTCTTGCCTGTAAGAATAGGAATGGTCTATTTGTAAAGATAGGGAAGCGTTGTTTTGCGGAGTTGTAAGTTAGTATGGACAATTTATTATCCATCAGATTTACTGCCATTGTACAACCCTGTCTCGCCATCTCTGTATATACTGTATTAGGGGTGGCCTTCCTCTCAGAAAGTCTGGATTATCTAGAAATGGCATGAATGGCGACGTCCCAGCACCCACTCCACATCATTTCTTGGATTTCCTCCAAGTCTTTATTGTTTGCCATATAATCGGGAATTGGTCTATGTTAGCAGGAAGTTTTTCATTACTTAGATGCATCAGTGCAGTCAATGAGACAAACGGATTTAGGGCCTGGTCCAGTTCCACATAAATGTAGTGTGACGTCCCTCTCATCCAGTCAATAATGTATCTTAAATTTGCTGCCAGGTTATACCGTCCTATGTCCGGGAAGTTTATGCCTCCCTCTTCCCTTTGAGCCTGCAGCTTCGTCAGCCCTATTCTTGATCTCTTCCCCATACCCCAGATAAACGTCCTAAATTTTATTAATGTGTGTACATCTTCCTTACGTAATAATAAGGGTAGTATTTGGAACACATACATTAATTTAGGGAATATGACCATTTTAATTAAGTGGCAGCGCCCTGAAAAAGATAATGAGAAGTGTTTCCAAGATGTTAATAGTTAGAGTATTGATGCTATAAGGGGTTTAATGTTTATTGTATATAGTGTGGATAAATCCGCCGGAATATGGACACCCAGATACTTTATGGAAGATGTGCTCCGTCTGAAAGGGATAGTCCGGTTATTTTCCTTTTATCCCTGAGTGCCAAAGCTTCTGATTTGTTGTAATTTATTTTAAAACCAGAGCATTTACTGTATTTCTCTATTATTTCCATTATTATAGGGATTTCAACCTCTGGATAGGAGATAAACAACAGGACATCATCCGCAAAGGCTGCTATTTTGTAGGGTACCTCTCCAATTTTGATGCCCCTATATTCCACTGAGTTCTTGCGGGTTCTAACTAGTGGGTCTAAGGCTAGATTAAACATTAAGGGTGACAGTGGGCATCCCTGTATTGTGCCTCTTTGGACCTGGAAGGGTGATGTAAAAGTACCGTTTATGGCCAGCCTGGACACCGGTGCACTGTATATGCTTTTAATAGCATTGTAAAACCATGGACCAAACTCTCTCAGAGCTAGGACCTCAAATAAGTAATCCCATGACACTCAATCAAATGCTTTATCAGCGTCCAGGCTGGCCACTATGGCCCCCCAATCCTCCTATATGAGATTACTCCCAGCGCTGTACGTATATTGTATGTGATAGATTTACCGTGGACGAAGCCAATTTGTTGGGGGGAAATGACTGAGGGGAGTATCTTTTGAACTTTGTTTGCTAGTAATTTTGTGAGTATTTTAAAGTCCGAGTTCAGCAGTGAAATCGGTCTATAGCCCTTCACTTTTAATGGGTCTTTGCCTGATTTCGGGAGTACTATTATATCCGCTTCTGTGAATCCATCTGGAGCGCGCTCCCCCTCAACCAGCCGGTTAAAAATTTCACATAGGTGTGGGCCAATCACTCCCCCCATGAGTCTGTAATATTCATTACTATACCCATTTGGACCCGGTGCCTTAGAGGTCTTCAATGTACTGATGGTCTGTGTCACCTCCGCTATCGTCACCCTGCAATTAAGTAATCATCTCTGCTCTTCCGTCAGCCTGGGGACCGTCTCAGGTGTCAGAAAGTCAGAGATAGCATCCGCTTCCTTCGTTTCTGCCCTGTAGAGTGTCTCAAAGAATGTCTTAAACTCCCCATTAATTCCCTTGTCATTAGTCTGGACAACACCGTGTTTATTTAGGATTTTATGAACTCTAGTCGCTTTGCGATATGGTCTTGTGATTGACGCCAGCAGTTTTCCTGGTTTGTTTCCCCATCTAAAATATTTTTGTCTCTGAAAGTCCACATTATAGGCTCTTTCATAAGCCAGGACTTCCGCCGCCTCCTTTGCCTCTAGATATTTCTTTTTTGTGAGTGGCGTATTGTTGGTTTTAAATTGTTTGTATGTCTCTGTGAGCAGTGATTGTGATTTCAAAATTCTTTGCATTAGATTTTTCTTTTTACTACTTACATATGATATGATATGGCCTCTCATTACCGCTTTGGAGGTATCCCAAAAAAGTTGGGGTGTTGCTATGTGTTCTATATTATTATTTTTATAATTGTTCCATTCCAGATGGAGATAGTTTTTAAAGTCTTCAGACTTATATAAGTACGAGGGGAACCTCCATCTCTTATTAAATCTGATGGGCTGTCTTAGCCGAAGATGCATAGTGATCGGTGCATGGTCAGAAATATATATGTCTAAAATTTTTGTTCGTTGGACCGACGACATCAGTGCAGAACTCGCCAGCCAGTAATCTATCCTGGCATGGGAGTTTTGGGCATGTGAGTAATGTGAGAAGTCTCTCTCCAATGGGTGCTGCGTCCTCCAAGCATCTACCAGGTCTAAACCGCTCGATAGGGACCGCAACAATTTTCCCCGGGCCCGTGTTTTTGGTTGTTGGGGATTGGACGAGTCCATAACATTATCATATATTTCGTTAAAGTCTCCCCCCACAATCAATGAGTGTGTGCCCCATTCTGCGATTTGTTCCAGTATAGAGGTTTGGAAATGGGTGTCCGGCATATTTGGTGCATAAATATTAACCACTTTATATGGTGTTCCCTCAATTACAAGATTATCGCATACATATCTACCTGCTGGGTCCGCCATTACATCCACCACCTGATGTCTGATATTATTGTTAATTAGGATGACAACCCCTCGTTGTTTCTTGGAGTATGAGGCTTCAGCACATGCCGTAAATGTTTTACTACGAAGCAACGGATGATTACCCCTGATCCAGTGAGTCTCCTGGAGGAGGACTATGTGAAAGTTTTTTTGATGCAGATAATTCAAGATCTTTTTTCTTTTTATTGGGGAATTTAACCCGTTAACATTCCATGAGCACCACTGATTAAAGCATTAGATGAAAGGTGGTAATTCGTGCACTGCTGTCTGTCTGTTGGTTCAAAGAAATCCAAGGAATCACAAGATGTAAAAAGCAATACCTTTAATGTCTAATTCTTGCGCGTTTCGTGGTACTTCAGACCACTTCATCAGAGATCCACAAAGGTAAACCTTTCCACCTTTCATCTATTGCCACCTTTTATCTAATGCTTTAATCGGTTTCCCTTGGGCGGAGTGCTGCAAGCCGGCTTATGCTTCAATAGTTGTTGTGACTCTCACAACAACATAAGGTTAGTGCAACAGCACACATTACAACACCCCGGTTAAACTCGGATAAGACCCTATGTGCGCTTTTCTACTTTTCTTCTAGTTTTCATGAGCACCACTGGTCAGACGTCAGCTCATCCACTCCACTGCCTTGTTTAGCGGCCATTATCCCACTCCGGTCTTAGGTAAATTAGACAAAATTAATGTTTGTATGAAGTTTAGTTGGAACCCTCGCCCATCCCAGCGAGTAGGCCTTTGGATCACCAGAGTTGGCTGATTTTGTTTATTACTGCAAAGAGTTTCCTCCCCTCCCTCCCCCTCCCGTCACTTTCTCAATAATAACATTGTATGCATCAATATAAAAAACATTGAAAACATTGTGAGACTTAGACAGACCAGATTTATCTGGAT
Source organism: Allobates femoralis (assembly GCA_033576535.1). Classification (NCBI taxonomy): domain Eukaryota; kingdom Metazoa; phylum Chordata; class Amphibia; order Anura; family Aromobatidae; genus Allobates; species Allobates femoralis. Next base: position 142,072,538 of record JARQOC010000011.1, read on the forward strand.
ATCACCTTTCCAGGTGTATAATATATACCAGCTACACATGGCCAGTATTTTGAAGGTGGCTTGACAGCCTCCTGTAGACAGCTTAGAGCTTTTTGGGGATCAGTAAAGACCCTATTTTTCCCTGCCAGTGAGAATCTCAGCATTGCCGGGTAGTTTAGACCAAAACGAATATCATTGTTTATCAACATTTTGCAAGCCGGTTGAAATGCTCTGCGCTTAGCCGTCACCACTGCCGAGTAATCTTGGAACATCAGGATTCTGTGGTTTTGATAAAGGAGTTTCTTCTTCTTCCTGTAGGCACTTAATAATCAAAGCTTGTCTTGATAGTCCAGGACTTTGAATAGGACAGGTCTCAGTCCATCTTTCTCTCCCGTCCTTTGTGGTCCCAGTCTATGTGCTCTCTCTACTACGATCTTTGCGGCGTCTGATGGGATGTCCAGAGCCTGGGGCAGCCAATGAGACGCTAGCTGTACGAGCTCTGCTGGGTGAATCGACTCCGGCAAGCCCACCAACTTCAGGTTATTACGTTGAGACCTGTTTTCAAGATCGTCCATTTTCTCATATAGCTCTGTAATTGTCTTGTCTTTGCCCTCCAAACTTTCTCGCATGACCCCAACCTTATCCTCCAGGTCATAAATACGTTGTTCGGCCTCTGACAATCTAGTGCCCTGGGTTGTTAACTGGGAAAGTATGGGGTCTATGGCCATCTGGAATGTAGCAAGTCTGTCATCGATTTCGGGCATAAGACGTGCAAGTATAATGTTAGCTATAGATTGCAGTTTGTCTTTATCCAGATTTTGATCTGTGGTGGGCGATGGTGGAGCCATCTGGCTCCTAGAAGATGCACGATTGCGCTGTTTGCCCATATATTTTTCCATTTTAATAATAATGTCCAGGAGGCTGTCAATGTGATCGGTGATGTCCTCAGTTGTAAAGTTTTACATTGTCAGCAGTCTCAATACAAAAACTGCACTACTTTATCCCTTTGTACTTATCCTACAGTTTGTAAGCCACTAGATGGCGATGTTGTATTAGAGTCACAGCGTTGTGCAATGTAAGAATTCCCAGTGACTATAATGTTTGTGGTATGTTCTCTTTTCAGTGTTTTCTGTAGTTCTATTTTCACCCTTTTTTATGTGGTCAGTCATGGGATGTATTCACTCCACTGTACAGCACACACTTATCAAAATGTCTTTCCAGGAGTCAGCTCCTCTCTCCCCCCTGAACACAGAGAGCCAAAGTGTAGGCTATATTGTGATGTGGCTGGAGAGTCACCCCTTTCACAATGTCTCTGTGAGACAGGGGTACACAAGGCAGCACAACCCCCCTCTCCTTTAACTTGTTCGCTGCTCTCTCACCTCTCCTCACCACTGGGACCTGTCGGATCTCCCTTCTTACTGCGCGGTCTGCCACCTGGGGTTTCTGGCTATCCCCAGCCTCGGCACTCCCCTGCGCCCTGGTGTTCTGGCTCCCTCCGGTCTCCGGCGTCTTTCACTGTTCCTCCCCTTCAGCTCTCTCCTCTCCCGCCACCAGGGCCCGTTGTACCTTCTTTCTCACTGGACGCTTTGCCTCTCAGGGCGTCCGGTGCCTCTGGGCCTCAGCGATCCCTGGCCTGCAGGCTTCCCGGCTCCCTCTGGTTTCTGGTGCTTCCTCTGTTCTCCGCTTTCAGTTCTCAGTGTGGGCGTTTGTTTAGTGGGCTTTCCGCCACCAGCCGCAGCATCCGCACCTTCTGGCCTCCTTCTGCTCCCTGCGTTCGCAGTCTCGTGCCTCGTGGCGCCTGCAGCCACTATTAGGGCTTTGTTCCCAGATTTTCCGGGGATCCTGGTACCCAAATGTCACCACAGCGAGCTTCAACCCAGAGTATAAAATCAGTGGCTTGCCACAGTCCAGAAGGCCTCAGATGGTGTTAAGCCTTGGGGGAGCTCTGTATCAAGCGGCCATTCTCTAGGCCCGCCTCCCGGAAGTCCGATCAATTTTATTTATTATTAACACTTGCTTTTACTTAAATTTCACTTCCGCAATGTATATATACATTGTGGAAGCGAAATTACCCCGCACAGCTCATTCTGTGTCCGGATCCGTGATAATCATGGATCCGGACACAGAAATAGGTCACCCCCTGTGGTGTCTGTTCCTGTCCGTGGGATCCTACAAAAAGTAGGATCCCATGGACAGGGAAAAAAAAAGTAATGTGAAACCAGCCTTAGGCTCAAATTCAGGGATTTAACATGTTGCCGGACACTTGGTGTTTATTTGGAATTCCCTTGTTAATATGGGAACCCATATCATCAACCAAGTTGGGTGCCTCACCCATTTATTTTGGTTTTATTTCTGTGTTGTCGTTGTATGTTTTTTAATTTTAATCCCTATTCTCTTCCCTGACAACATCGTTCTCTTTTTTTACTGGGAATCGCTATACTGAGTACTGTAGTTGCAGTATCTGTGTAATTATCTGGTTACTAGCTGGGAGCCCGATGCACATGCATCGGGATTCTAGTACGTTGAGTCTCTGACTCGCAATGCCCGCTGTGCGGGCATTGCGAGTCGACTTAGAAGTGCTCGCAATGGCCGCTTCGCGGCCAATGCTTCGCACGTATCCACATGACCACGCCGGGGGCAAAAAACCTATTCGCAATTATATAATAGATATTTGATTTGTACTGGTAATAACAGAGGCCTCAAAAAGAGAGGTTACTTTAGCATGCAATATATTGATCATAATGTGTACAATTTTATTCCATACTAGCTGTGAGCCCGATACAAATGCATCAGGATTCTAGAACGTGGCAATATTATTTGCATTAATAGCATTATTATTACCATTAATAGCATAATTATTAGCATTAACAGCATTATTATTAGCATTAATAGCATTATTAACAGCAATAATAGTACTATTAATAGTATTGTTATTAGTATTAATAGCATTATTACCATAAATAGCATTAATAATAGCGTTAATAGCATTATTATGCGAGTATAATTATGCATTAATAAAATTATTAATAGCATTAATAGAATTAAAAATAGCATTAATAGCATTATTAATAGGATTAATAGCATGATTATTAGAATTAATAGCATTAATATTAGCATGAATAGCATGAATAGCATTATTAATAACATTAATACCATTATTAATAGCATTAATAGCCTAAATAATAGAATTAATAGCATAAATAATCGCATTAATAGCATGAGTATTAGCATAAAGAGCATTAATAGCAATATTATTAGCATTAATAGAATTTTGAATAGCATAAATAGCATGATCATTAGCCTTAATAGCATTATTAATAGCGTTAATATGATTATTATTAGCATTATTAGCATTAATATTAGCATTAATAGCATAATTATTAGCATTAATAGCATTATTATTAGCATTAATAGCATTAATAATACAATTAATAGCATTAATATTAGCATTAATAGCATTAATAGTATTATTAATAGCATGAATAACATTATTAATACCATTAATAGCATTATTAATAGCATAAACAATAGAATTAATAGCATAACTAATCACATAATAGCATTATATTAGCATAAAGACATTAATAGCATATTATTAGCATTAATAGCATTTGAATAGCATAAATAGCATTTATTAGCCTTAACTTATTAATAGCTAATATGATTATTATTAGCATTAATAGCATTAATATAGCATTAATAGCATAATTATTAGCATTAATAGCATTATTATTAGCATAATAGCATTATTAGCATTAATAGCATTATTAATAGCATTAATAGCATTAATAATACAATTAATAGCATTAATATTAGCATTAATAGCATTAATAGTATTATTAATAGCATGAATAACATTATTAATAGCATTAATAGCATTATTAATAGCATTAATAGCATAAATAATAGAATTAATAGCATAAATAATTGCATTAATAGCATTTTGAATAGCATAAATAGCATGATTATTAGCCTTAATGGCATTATTAATAGCGTTAATATGATTATTATTAGCATAATTAGCATTAATATTAGCATTAATAGCATAATTATTAGCATTAATAGCATTAATAATAGCATTAATAGCAATATTATTTGCATTAATAGCATTATTATTACCATTAATAGCATAATTATTAGCATTAATAGCATAATTATTAGCATTAATAGCATTAATAATAGCATTAATAGCAATATTATTTGCATTAATAGCATTATTATTACCATTAATAGCATAATTATTAGCATTAATAGCATAATTATTAGCATTAATAGCATTAATAATAGCATTAATAGCAACATTATTTGCATTAATAGCATTATTATTACCATTAATAGCATAATTATTAGCATTAATAGCATAATTATTAGCATTAATAGCAATAATAGCATTAATAGCAATATTATTTGCATTAATAGCATTATTATTACCATTAATAGCATAATTATTAGCATTAATAGCATAAATATTAGCATTAATAGCATATATTAGCATTAATAGCATTAATAATAGCATTAATAGCAATATTATTTGCATTAATAGCATTATTATTACTACCATTAATAGCATAATTATTAGCATTAATAGCATAATATTAATATTAATAGCATTAATAATAGCATTAATAGCAATATTATTTGCATTAATAGCATTCTTATTACCATTAATAGCCTAATTATTAGCATTAATAGCATAAAAATTACCATTAATAGAATTAATAATAGAATTAATAGCAATATTATTTACATTAATAGCATTATTATTACCATTAATACCATAATTATTAGCATTAATAGCATAATTATTAGCATTAATAACATAAATATTAGCATTAATAGCATAATTATTAGCATTAATAGCATTATTATTAGCAGTAATAGCATTATTAATAGCATTAATAAAATTAATAATACAATTAATAGCATTTATTTATTTTTTTTATTATTATTTTAATTATTTTTTAATTATTTTTTTTATTATTAAATTTATTATTTATTTAAAGTGAGCCTGAGGCTGAGACCCAGTTCTCCTTCAGGTCCGCTGAAAGGGCTGATATTATTAGCATATATTTAATTTTTTTATTATTATTTTTATTTAATTATTTATTATTTTTTATTTATTTTTTTATTATTTTTTAATTATTTTTTAATTATTTTTTTTATTATTAAATTTATTATTTATTTAAAGTGAGCCTGAGGCTGAGACCCAGTTCTCCTTCAGGTCCGCTGAAAGGGCTGATATTATTAGCATATATTTAATTTTTTTATAATTATTTTTATTTAATTATTTATTATTTTTTATTTATTTTTTAATTATTTTTTTTATTATTACATTTATTTGTACAGACATTAGCGGTGTGTCGGCGATTTTATGGCCGGCCACCCGGTTCTATTTGTCGGCCCTAAAATCGCGGACACACCGCTAATGCATGTCTATGGGCAGTGAGCTCGAATTCTGATTGGTCTGCGTCCAATCCGAAATCGGGCGGACTGCCCATAGACATGCATTAGCGGTGTGTCCGCGATTTTAGGGCCGACAAATAGAACCAGGTGGGCGGCCATAAAATCGCCGACACACCGCTAATGTTGTCAATGGGAAATGAGGGGCTCTTCTGATTGGCTGAGGGCAGTAGACAGCGACCAATCAGAAGAGCCCCTCACATCTCATTGAGGTAGAATGGTGGATTTGTCATCCATTCTATCTTAATGATAAGTGAAGAGTACGTCGGAGCTGGAAGTTGGCGGAAAGAAGACAGAAGATCCCCGGTGCCGGACGAAGAGGCGGAGATGGCGGAAAGAAGAGAGAAGACCCCCGGGGCCGGAGGAAGAGGACGCCTGGCCGGACGGAGGACTTAGAAGGCATGTAAGTAATCGACGGGGACGTTAGGTTAGGGGACGGCGGGGGCTTCGGGTGTAGGGCTTTAGGTGTTAGCGACAGCGGCGGGGGAAAGCGGCGGGAGCTTAGGAGGCGGCGGGGCTTAGGGGTAGGGGCTTAGGTGCGGCGGGGTGGCGGCGGACGGTAGGGGCTTAGGGGGTAGGGGCTTAGGTGCGGCGTGGCTTAGGGGGTAGGGGCTTAGGGGGTAGGGGCTTAGGTGCGGCGTGGCTTAGGGGGTAGGGGCTTAGGTGCGGCGGGGCTTCGGGGTAGGGGCTTAGGTGTGGCGGGTCGGGGCTTAGGATGCGGCGGGGCTTAGAGGGTAGGGACTTAGGGGCGGCGGAGTTAGGGGGTAGGAGCTTAGGTGCGGGGTGGCTGTGCGGACATTGCGGGGTGGGTGTGCGGACATGGGGGGGCTGTGTGGACGACATGTGGGTGGCTGTGCGGACATGGGGGTGGCTGTGCGGACATGGGGTGGCTGTGCGGACATGGGGGTGGCTGTGCGGACATGGGGGGGGCTGTGCGGACATGGGAGGGGCTGTGCGGACATGGGGGGGGGCTGTGCGGACATGGGGTGGCTGTGCGGACATGGGGGGGCTGTGTGGACGACATGGGGGTGGCTGTGCGGACATGGGTGTGGCTGTGCGGACATGGGGGTGGCTGTGTGGACATGGGGGTGTCTGTGCGGAGAAGGGGGGGCTGTGCGGACATGGGGGGGGCTGTGCGGACATGGGGGGGGCGAATTGTGGGTAGCGGGGAGCGGAGGCGGCTGTGCCACCTCCGCTCCATGGTCCCCGGGGAGCGAGTTGCGGCTCAGGCAGCGACTCGCAATGGCCTCGCGGCCATTGCTCGCGCTACCTGAGCGGTAAATCGCTTAGGTTGTGGCCGAGGCTCTGGATCGATTTTCGGCCAGCGACTCGCAATGGCCGCTTCGCGGCCATTGCTCGCCCTGAGCCAGCGACTCGCAATGGCCTTCCGGCCATTGCTCGCGCAGCATTGGGCGCTTCGCGCCCAATGTTAAATTCGTGTCCACATGCCCACGCCGGAAGTAGCGCGCGGAGGGGCGCTTTTCCGATTCGCGATTATATAATAGATTGTTCGTGAGTTTAATTCTCCCACAAAACGTAATAAAGCATTCTTAAACCACTCTAAGCGTAACTCTGATATATGTCTGCAAGAGACACACTTTTTATCCTTTTCTTGCCCTAAATATTTTAATTCTTAATATTCTAGATTCTTCATCTCCTCTCATGAAAAAAACAAGGGGAGTGGCCATTTTTGTCTGAAATAACTTCCCACTTCAGAACCACTCCGACCCAGAGGAATGCTTTATTTTTGTCTACTTGGCAGGGACAGGATTTATGTATAATTAATAGCTATCTATCTATATTGGCACAGTTATACCCTCAGGAAAATATGACATAAAATATCAATCATGACTTACCACCACTTAATATGATGTGGAGATTTTGACCTAACCCTGAGCCCAGATTTAGATCGTACCATCCAGAGAAGGACAGACATGACTAAATTGGATAAGAAGAAATTTCATTCACTTTTAAAACAGAAAGGCGCACTATTATGGTATATGCGATGAAGGAGAGCCATGGCACACTTCCGTGAAATAAAAAACTTATCAAAAATTTAAAACTGGTGCACTAAGCTAGGTAAACGAGGGGGGAGAGGAAAGGACAAAGCAAGTGGTATAATGGTGGGTTTACACGCCACGATATCGTTTCGATATCGCAACTCAATGGCGCGGGAGCGCGCAATTAGTGCACGTTTCACCCGCATCGCATTGACTGTTTAGACGCTGCGATATCGTAATACAACGTCCGTGCGATGTCTCCGCCTCCCAATCCAGGATCGCATAGTTAACATGGGAGTGAATGGGTGACGTATCAAATCGCATCGTAATTGGGTGTTTACACAGCACGATCTGGCTTCAATCGCTATGCAATATCGGGCATTGAATAGCACGCTCATTCGATCCCCGATATCGCATTGACATCGTTCCTGCATCGCATTGGACGTTCACACCATACAACGCAGGCACGATATCGGGTCCAACGATTGAACCACGTGACTTTTGATTGAAATTGTACTGCGATATCGCGACGTGTAAACCCGCCATAAGGACTACAGCTGTTTTTCTCAAGTGAGCTTCCACAGGTGTAGTCTTTATACCTCTTGCTTTGTCCTTTCCTCTCCCCTTTTGCTTACCTGGCTTAGTGCACTAGTTTTTAATTTTTTGATGCAATAACGTGTTTTATTTCACGGAAGTGTGCCGCGGCTCTCCTTCAATGCATTGACTGAGTATTCACTACAGTTCTCTGCAAATAGTCTGCAAACTATTCTAGGAAAATCTGCCCTCCAAAAGTTATATAGTGCTACTTTCCTTCCAAGCCCTGCATTGCTGTCAAACAGTTGTTTAGAGCAGAATGGGGTATTGCCACTTTAGGCAGAAATTATGTGACAAATTTTGGTAACATTGCTACTTATTCCCCTTTCTGAAAATGTAAGATCTGTGGCCAAAACAATTTTATTTTCTACTAAAAATGTAATTATTTACCTCCAAATGGTATAAAGTTCTGGTGACAATATGCTCACTTCATCCTTAGATGAAATAATTGAAAGGACTAGTTTGAAAAATAAGTTACCATTGAGGAGGGTTGTGCTGTTCTGGCCCCTCGGGGCTCTACCAATGTGACACTGTGCCTGCAGCCCATTCCAGCAATTCTGCACTGTAATTCGGTACACCTATCAGCCTGATATTTGAACTGTGCCTGGAAAGTAGTTTCTGACCTCATGTGCAGCATCAGTGTACTCAGGAGAAATTGTACAAGTCCATGAAATACCTGTGGAGTTAATTCGCTAACTGTAGTCCTAATTGAATTATTTGAGGGATGTAGTTTGTAAAATCACACTTTCCATGAGGGATTCTGCTGTTCCAACATGTCAGGGGTTCTGCCAATGTCACATGGCAAACCATTACATTAAGATCTGCACATGACTATAGCGCTTTTTCTCTTCTGAGCTTGCTCTTTGCCTCAAAAGTAGTTTTTGACCAAACATAGGAGATATCTCCTGGCATCCACAATCTATTCCAGACAAAATGGTGCCCCAAAATTCAAGTAGGGCTCCTTCCTTTACAGGCCATGCCACATGACCAAGAAGTAGTTTCTGACCAGATATAGGATATCATCATACTAAGGAGAAATTGCAGTACAAATTTTGTGGTCCATTTTCTCATGTTACTTTTGTGATAATGAAAAATTTGTTCCTAAAGAAACAGTTATGGCAAAAATTTAAGTTTTCTTTTTCATGGCTTATCTAAAGTTCTGTGAAGCAATTGTAGCATCTAGACATGCAGCAAAACAGCAGTGTAGTTTTCAAAATGGGATTACGTGTGTAAAACTGTTCAGGCACCCAAAAAATGCAAAATGGTGTTAAGTCTTTTCCAGCCAAATTTGTGCTTAAAAACCAAATACCGTATATACTCGTGTATAAGCTGAGTCCGGCCGTCGCAGCATATGACGTCATCGCGCGACGACCGGGGATCCCGGATGTAGCAGGACGGGAGCAGCGAGTACGGAGCACCGAGGAGCGGCGCTGAAGAAGACCGGGATGGTAAGAGAAGCAGCGGGGGGGGGGGGCCTTACAAGGGGGGCGAGTGCCAGCATTTGGGGGCTGCTGGGTACCCCCTGGGGGCTGCTGGATACCCCCAGGGGGCTGCTGGGTACCCCCAGGGGGCCGCTGGGTACCCCCGGGGGCCTGCTGGGTACCCCCTGGGGTCTGCTGGGTACCCGCCGGGGGCCTGCTGGGTACCCCGGGGGCCTGCTGTTTGTACCCCCGGGGGCCTGCTGTATGTACCCCCGGGGGCCTGCTGTATGTACTCCCGGGGGCCTGCTGTATAAACCCCCGGGGGCCTGCTGTATGTACCCCCAGGGGCCTGCTGTATGTACCCCCGGGGGCCTGCTGTATGTACCCCCGGGGGCCTGCTGTATGTACCCCCGGGGGCCTGCTGTATGTACCCCCGGGGGCCTGCTGTATGTACCCCCGGGGGCCTGCTGTATGTACCCCCGGGGGCCTGCTGTATATACCCCCGGGGGCCTGCTGTATATACCCCCGGGGGCCTGCTGTATATACCCCTGGGGGCCTGCTGTATACCCCTGGGGGCCTGCTGTATACCACTGGGGGCCTGCTGTATACGATACTACTGGGGCCTGTATACCACTGGGAGGGCCTGTATACCACACTGCTGGGGCTGTATACCTCACTGCTGGGGGTTGTATACCTGTGCTGGAGTCCACCCTCGGCTTATACGCGAGTCAATAAGTTTTCCCAGTTTTTCGGGCAAAAGTAGGGGGGTCGGCTTATACACAGGTCGGCTTATACACGAGTATATACGGTAGCTCTTTTTCCCTTCTGAGCCCTACTGTGTCCACAAACAGTAGTTTCTGACTACATATTGGGTAATACTCGGGAGAAATTGCACAGTCCATGTTCACCTGTTACCAGGGGTGTAACTACAATAGGTGCAGGGGTTGCGATTGCACCCGGGCCCTGCAGCCTAGGGGGGCCCCAAAAGTCCCTTTGGCCCATAGAATAAGACTAATACTATTAAAGATTTGCAATAATTGGGGGCCCCGTTGGAGCTTTCGCATCGGGGCCCCTATGCCTGAAGTTACACCACTGCCTGTTACCCTTGTGAAAATCAAAAATTGGGGCTAAAACAACATATTTGTGGAAACTATTCCCCTGAGGAAGCTGTCCCATGTTACAGCGACACACGTTGGGTGTCCGTGCCCCAGCCTTCTAGCTCATTCCGATCCCACCTTGCTCAACAACACTTCCAAATGATCTGCCTATTGGGTAGTGTACCACCTATGCCTTTCCACAGGCAGCTTTTGTGATTGTGTGTTCCCACAGGTACTTTTTACACATAGCTTCTAAGGAGCTGGCTTTTATTTCAGACATAGTGTCTGCTCTATCTATATCAGCTTGAATTGCTTTGCTACATTGGTTTCTTTCCCTCTGTTCCAGCATCTTCGATCTATTTATTTAGATCAGAGAGGTCATATCTCCACTTACATGCATATTATCTATGACTCTCCAGAGTGTTTCAATGTGCTGACATAGATTCTAAGGAGCTGGTTATTTTTACAGACACAGTATCTGCTTCATCCAAACAAGCTTGATTCGCTTTGCTCCATTTGCTCTATCATTATTTCAGCATTTATGATTTACTCATCTAGATCATAGAAGTTAGTTCTCTACTTATATGTGTACTATCTATGACTCTCTTGAGTGTTGCAATGTGCTGATAAAGTACCGTATATACTCGAGTATATGCCGACGAGAGTATAAGCCGAGGCCCCTAATTTTACCCTCCAAAACTAGGGAAATGTATTGACTTGAGTATAAGCCTAGGGTGAGAAATGCAGCAGACCCCCATCCGGTTATATAGCCCTCCATCCCGGTATATAGGCCCCCCTCCTTGTAGTATACAGGCCCCCCCTTCTTAGTAGTATACAGGCCCTCTTCCTTAGGAGTATACAGGCCCCCCTCCTTAGGAGTATCCAGGCCCCCCTCCTTAGGAGTATACAGGTCCCCCTCCTTAGGCGTATACAGGCCCCCCTCTTTAGTCATATACAGTCCCCCCTCCTTGTAGTATACAGGCCCCCCCCTCCTTAGTAGTATACAGGCCCTCCTCCTTAGGAGTATACGGGCTCCCCTCCTTAGGAGTATACGGGCTCCCCTCCTTAGTTAGTATACAGGCCCCCTCCTTAGGTAGTATACTGGCCCCCTCCTTAGGTAGTATACAGGCCCCCATCAGTGATCTACAGGCCCCCCTCCTTAGTATCTGTCCCCCAGACTGCGGCACACATTTAAATAACAAACTTTTTATACATCACCTTTCCGGCGACTCCTTGCTGGCAGCGCCGGTCCTCCAGTCTTCATGCTTCTTCCTGCTTGTGCCGGCTTCTATTCCTGTGGCCGACGCAGCAGTGATGACGTCATCTGCTGCGTTGGTCACATGATACCGGCAAAAGCAGGACGAAGCATGAAGACCGGAGGAGCGGCGCTGCCAGCAAGGAGTCGCCGGAAAGGTGATGTATAAAAAGTTTGCTATTTTTTTTTTTTTTTTTTTCAGAAAATTTCTTTATTCAAGTTTTTTATCATAACAAAGTAAACTGACAATTATCAGCAGAATTCCAATAATAACATCAAGTGCGTTAATCGCATACATATAGACACGGCTTGCTGTTACTCCTTTCAAGCAACATAAGGCGAGAGAAAAAGCTTTAAAACCATCTAAAGATTTAAGTAGAGAATGATAGAAGAAGAGAGAGTAGAAGTGTGAGAATAGCAAAGAGAAGCAGAGAAGAGAGAAAAGAGAAGTGAAGAGAAAAAGGGAGAAGGGAGAGGGAGTGAGTGGAAGAGAAGGGAGGGGGAGGGAGTGGAAGGGAAGTGGGGGGGGGAGTCCACCGAACACCCACCAGAATACAACCAAGAGGCTCGTAGAAATCATTTTATGATAAGGGAGAACCGTCTCGGAAAAGCCACCAAGGAGTCCACAGTCTCTGGTGCTTCTCCCAGGTTTCATGGTCTCGTGCCATCAGGCCCTCCATACGGCATAATCTGTCCATCTCAATTACCCATTCTCTGAGAGAGGGGATAACTGTGGACTTCCAATGTCTCGGTATTAGAACCCTCGCCGCCATAAGGCAAAAGCGGAAAAGACTGCGTTTGACCAAGGCGAGCGGTTCCGGAATGAGAGACAGGAGTGCGATCTGAGGAAGTGTGGGGTAGCGAGTGCCAGTGATAGACTCACATGCCGAGAAGATTGAATGCCAATAAGCCTGGATGAGCCTACAACGCCACCAGATGTGAAGCATAGTCCCAGGCTTCTCTCCGCACCTCCAGCACAGCTCCGAAACCGAAGGGAACATTGTGTGCAGCAGAGTGGGACATCTATATTACCTAGTCAAAATTTTATAATTTGTCTCCTGAAAGCTGCAGGATATCGACATCTTGTGGGTCAACAAGCAAATTTTGGTTCGTTCGGATTCAGTGAAGGTAGTTCTCAAGTCTGTCTGCCATGCAGTAAAGAATCGAGGGACGAAGGGCGGCCCGACCTCTCCTATCACCGCATACAAGAGAGAAATAGCGTGAGCAGGGGCGTCGGGCAAGAGCAGTAGTGACTCAAATCTCGAGGGGGCCCCCCTACTTAGGGATCGGATGAATGTTCTCAGCTGGGAAATCTCCAACCAGGACCCCGGTCCCAACCCTCCGCCCCCCGTCGTCGTCTCCCCCTTTAGCCATTCCTTGACCTGAAACATGTCAGGGTCAGTGTCTGCATTCCATTTCAAGAAGGTCGATCTCACAACTGTCGGGGGAAAGTCTGGGTTATTGAAGAGGGGACCTAAAATTGATGGGTAGGCAATGTCACAGACTCTACTCCGCCACACATCCCAAAAGTTCAGCACCACTTGTGTGAGAGGGAGGAACATTGTGTCTGGAGGGCGGTTATGCTTTCGCAACCATGGCACCCAGCGCAGCGAGGTGGGCGAAGCCAAATCCTCAATTGTCACCCATTGTTTACTATTTGAATTGAATCTCCAGTCTAAGATCCTCGACAAAAGCGTTGCATGATAATAGCGCTGGAAGTCAGGGAGCCCTGTCCCGCCCCTTCGCTTTGGATTAGTCAGGGTCGAAAAGCGAATCCGAGGTCTCCTGGCTCCCCAAATAAATTTACTTATAGCATTATTTAACTGACGAAAGAACTGTGGTGGGATAGCAGTGGGAGCAGTTTGGAATAGATACAAAAATCTAGGCAGGATATCCATCTTGATAACATTAATGCGTCCAAACCAGGATAGCTGTGTGCCACAGAGTCTTTTCAGGTCGCGTAATGTAGCTTGTAAAACTGGGGCGTAGTTAAGGGTATAAAGATCCTTAGGGTCTTTGGGTATAGTGATGCCTAAGTACCTCAAGCCTCTGTCAACCCATCGAAAAGAGAAGGAAGACTGAACCTGATGGACCAAGGCATCCGATAGAGTAAGATTCATTACCTCTGTCTTGGAGTAATTTACTTTGAAATTTGACACGTCACCAAATCTCATGAATTCTCGTATGATAACCGGGAAGGCGACCCTGGGGGTTCGAGATGTAAATCAATAGGTCGTCAGCATAGAGGGCCAGTTTAAAATGGGCTCCCTGGATCCATACACCCTCAATATCTGTAGATCTCCTGAGTTCACAGGCCAAGTGCTCCATTGCAATGGCGTATAGCATCGGTGACAGGGGACAACCCTGCCACGTGCCATTGGAGATCCCAAAGGCAGGGGAGAGGAGTCCATTGACTCTAAGCCGCGCAGTGGGACCACGGTACAGCGCTCGGATTTTCCCCACAATGACCGGGCCCAGGCCCAACTGCTTTAGAGAGGCAAAGAGAAAATCCCATCCTAAGCGGTCAAATGCCTTTTCGGCATCGACCGAGAGAAGGCATGCGGGGATGTTGTGGCTTTGAATCTGGGCCGCAATAAGTAAAGTCTTGATGGTGTTATCTCTTGCCTCTCGATGCATGATAAATCCAGTTTGGTCATTGTGAATAGAAGCCGGTAACAGAGGTCCCAGTCTTGAGGCCAAGATCTTTGCAAAGATCTTGACATCTAGATTCAAGAGGGAGATGGGGCGATAACTGGCGCAAGAGAGGGAGTCCTTACCCGGCTTCGGAATCACTGTAATTGTAGCTGCTAAAGTCTGAGGAGCAAAGGGGCAGGAGTCGGAGTTAGAGTTGAAGAGGGCTGTTAATTGTGGTGCTAAATCATGCACAAACAATTTATAGAAGTTTGCCGAAAAACCATCAGGACCTGGGCTTTTCCCATTGGGAAGTGCAGAGATAATATCGATCACTTCCTGCCCGTAAAAGTGGCCTCTAAGTTCTCCGAGTCCTCCTCTCCGATAGGTGGAAGTGGGGTGTCTGCCACATAGTCCTCGATAAAAGTTTGCTATTTTAATGTGTGCCGTAGCCTGGGGGACAGATACTAAGGAGGGGGGGGCTGTGGATCACTGATGGGGGGCCAGTGTAGTGCAATATGCACCGCACCCCCCGCCACTGATGGACGAGGGGATGCAGTGCATATTCATTACACTAATGAGGCAGCCCCACGTGACCTCCCGCGGTTACTGCGGCCCCCTCCTGCCTCCTCCAGCACCCGGTCACAGCCCCCCCCCCAAGCAAATACCCAGTGACTCGAGTATAAGCCGAGGGGAGCACTTTTCAGCACAAAAATTGTGCTGAAAAACTCTGCTTATACTCGAGTATATACGGTATATGCCTTGTTTCCCCAAAAATAAGACCGTGTCTTATATTTTTTTGGGCGCCAAAAGTGGCACCCTGTCTTATTTTCGGGGGGGGGGGGTAAAGGTCTTAAATTGGCAGCCCCAGCCACTGCAGCCTCCCATCCACACACACTCACCCACCCATATACTTACAAACACACATATACACACACACACACTCACACACACTTACAAACACATACACATGTCACACACATACACTTACAAACACACACATAAATACACACACACATACACTTACTTACAAACACACACACACATACACACACTTACAAACACACACACATACATTTACAAACACATACACACCGCTTCTTACTGGCTCCCCCGGCCTTCGGTGTGGCTCCCCGCTGTCCTCGCTGTCCCCCGGTGTGTCCAGGCTCCTCCAGTGTCCTGCAGGTGCCGCCGCGCTGGAGCAGATGGAGTTAATCACAGCCTAACTTGCTGTGTGCCCCTGCTGAATTCTGCCCAGCCTGATGTCACAACAGCCCGGCTCGAGCTCTGATTGGCTCCCAGGAACCAGCGGGTGCGGCCAGATGACGAGCCAATCAGAGCTCACGACGTCATCTGGCCACGCCCGCTGCTTCCTGGGAGCCAATCAGAGCTCGAGCCGGGCTGCTGTGACAGCAGGCTGGGCAGAGTTGAGCAGGGGCACACAGCAAGTTAAGCTGTGATTAACCCCATCTGCTCCAGCGCGGCTGCACCTGCAGAACACTGGAGGAGCCTGGACACACCGGTGGACAGGTACTGGCCTTATATTCCCCAGCGACCCCCTTCCCCCCCAGGCGGCCTTACTTTCGGGGGGAACCTTATATTAGCAGACCCCCCCGTTCCCCCTACCCTGTCTTACTTTCGGGGGGGTCTTACTATCGGGGAAAGACGGTATGCATATTGGAGTATCGGAACCCTCACAACAGTTTGATTACACGTGGTTACGCCTCATTGTGTATCAATTGCTGAATGTAGATTAAAATTGTACAATCATTTAATTTCTCACATCAGCCTTGTTGTATTGTTTCTTATTCCGGTGGGTTTGTGATTTATTCATTATTAATCAGGTGTACCAATATCAGGTACATAATTTTTGATCAAATGGGCCTGGAAACTTGGGTTCACGGTGATTTCTACACTGTTTTCAATTGCTTTTAAACTGTGTGGTGTGTCCTTGATCTTTTTTGATAATTGTTAAATAAACTACTTTTTCGATGATTACATTCATCTGAATTTAATTATTCCTTAGATGCTGGTCAAAAAATACATGCTCCTTTTCCTTTTAATGTCAAACATATTTGTGGAAAATAAACTCGTTTTTATTTTTTTTTTTTTTTTCCACTTTTCTTTAATTCCTGTAAAGCACCTGAATGGTTATAATGGTGTGTGCCCACAGGAAGGTTTTGCTGCTTTTGAGATCAGGTTTTGCCTTGGTTTTATGTAAATCTATGCTAATCTAATCCTGAGTTTTTGGTTTCCAGCAAAACCTATGTGATCAGGGAAAAGCTTTTACACACATTGGTTTTTGTTCTCTGGAGACAGTGTAAACCCCACAGGATATGTTGTATTTTTGTTTTCCAGCAAAACCTATGGATTCTAGGATTAGCTGTCCCAACACATTGGTTTTTGTTTGGCGAAGAAAGTGGAAACACCTCAGGTTTTGATGTGTTTTAGAAAGAATGAGCATGTCAATTCTTTGCTGCACTTTTGCTAAAGTGGAAACACCTGTGGTATTTCCATTTTCTGTAGAGAAAAAACAAACAAACAGTGTGTGTGTGAAAGCTTTTCCCTGATCACACAGGTTTTACTGGAAACCAAAAACTCAGGATTAGATTAGCATAGATTTACATAAAACCAAGGCAAAACCAGATCACAAACGCAGCAAAACCTAAACTTCCTAAATGTGGATTCAAATACCTTAAAAGAGTGCTTTTTTTTTAAGCTGGGGTTACTTTTGTCAATTTTTTTTTTACATTTAGGCCCCTGAAAATCACAACAAATATGGAGTTGTCTCAAATATAATAGGTTTTGTGCCTTTTGTTGGAAAATTGAAAATGTCTGCTAAACATTTAACCCTTCTACATTTCTAACAAAAGAAATTACCGTATATACTCGTGTATAAGCCGACTTTTTCAGCCCAAAATTTGGGCTGAAAAGTCCCCCCTCGGCTTATACACGAGTATATACTGTGGTGTGGTGGGGGCTGTGTCCGGGCACTGCAGGAGGAGGCGGGGGGGAGGCTGCAGAATGAGCGGCACGTCACGTGGTGCCGCTCATTAATTATGCATGGGGAGCAGCGCATAGTATATTGCTGCTCCCCTGCACAGTATAGCCTCCCCCGCTGTCTCCCTGCCCCCCCTATGTATACAGAGGCCCCCCCCCCCTCAGCATTGATTCATCTCACCCCCACGGTCTTCACCCGGGTCCTCCAGCTGCTCCGGCTGCGTGTCCCGCGTCTTCTAATACCGGCGTCCTCCCGCTCTTCCTGCTTGACTGTAATCATGTGACCCGGTCACATGATCGCAGTCAAACAGGAAGTGCGGGGAGGATGCCGGTATTAGAAGACGCGGGACACGCAGCGGAGCAGCTGGAGGACCCGGGTGAAGACCGAGGGGGTGAGATGAATCAATGCTGAGGGGGGGGGCCTCTGTATACATGGGGGGCTGCATTATCACTGCTGGGGGCTGCATTACCACTGCTGGGGGCTGTATACTGCTGGGGGCTGTATCACCACTGCTGGGGGCTGCATTACCACTGCTGGGGGCTGCATTTCCACTGCTGGGGGCTGCATTACCCTGCTGGGGGCTGTATACTGCTGGGGGCTGGGGGCTGTATCACCACTGCTGGGGGCTGCATTACCACTGCTGGGGGCTGGGGGCTGTATCACCACTGCTGGGGGCTGCATCACCACTGCTGGGGGCTGCATTTCCACTGCTGGGGGCTGCATTACCACTGCTAGGGGCTACATTACCACTGCTGGGGGCTGTATCACCACTGCTGGGGGCTGTATCACCGCTGCTGGGGCTGTATCACCACTGCTGGGGGCTGTATTACCACTGCTGGGGGCTGTATTACCGCTGCTGGGGGCTGTATTACCGCTGCTGGGGGCTGTATTACCGCTGCTGGGGGCTGTATTACCGCTGCTGGGGGCTGTATACCTGTGCTGGAGTCCACCCTCGGCTTATACGCGAGTCAATAGGTTTTCCCAGTTTTTGGGGGCAAAAGTAGGGGGGTCGGCTTATACACGGGTCGGCTTATACACGAGTATATACGGTAATGTTTAAAAATTGAAGTTAATGTAATGTAGATGTGTCAAATATTATTATTTATTATTTTTAGCAGAATGACTTTGTTAATGGCGTAAAAATTAAAAGTTCAAAATTTGGGAATTTTTAAAAATTTTCATCATCTCCAATTTTTTTCGTAACTAAAAGCAAATCATATCAATCTAAATTTACCATTAAGATGAAGTATATTTGTCACGAAAAAAAGAAATCTATGAAGCACTGGGAAATGAGGAAGCATTTCAGCGTTATTACCAGGTAATAGATAAATTACCAGTGGTCAGAATTGAAAAATTTAGCATGGTCATTAAGATGACAATAGGCTTCAGCAGTAAGGGGTTAAAGAAAGCCTATCAGCAAGTTTTCAGACCCAAAAGTAATGGTGCAGTAAACTTTCAGCAATGATAACTTCCATACCTTCATGTTATAAGTCTGCGTCTCCATTGTCTTGTGCATTCTTATGCAGATGAGCTCACTTTTACAATTGCTTGGCCTGTAATCACAGCTCTCCAGCCTTTCTCCTCCCACCGTTGGCCTCCTACATGTTATTGACAGGTTACTTATCTCTGTGATCTGCTAACTCAGTCAACATCTTGCCGAAAAATACCATATATGATTAAGAGTTCTTTCCAACCCCCGCAAAAAAAAGAAATAACACGTTTCGCATACCTACAGTTACGCCCAGACAGAAATAATTAGAAAAGTGACTGATTCTTTTGGATTTTAGCTCTGCACACCAATATTTATTTTTATTTAAAATTAAACAACTTAGGGGGCGTGTCCAGCAGCCGATGGCGCCGGATGCATTCTAAGGAGGCTCCACCGCACAGACCGGAGAAACGGCAATAAACGGCCCACCCGAGCCCCCTAACCGCTCAGGAGACTGCCTAACATCCCGCCCTCACCCTGGTCATGCCACGGATGGGGTCTCGCCGCCGGGAAGCGGAGAGTAAACTCACGGATTTCTTCACTCCGGACCCTCAAAGAGATCCCAAGATGGCGCCTGCCAGGAAAGACCCAATGTCTCCCTCCAGCGCATCCACACATGCACCACGATCTCCTCGCCGCTCTGAAGAACGCAGCACTGTGAATAGAGATGAATCCCCTTTGACCAAACGCTGCTTGAGAGACATGCTGGGCTCTATGAGGGATGCAATGCTGGGGGAGATGCGTAACATGATGGGAGAATTGAGGGCCGAGATGGCGGCACTGGGGGAGAGAACCTCACATGTGGAGTCTAAGATGGCTGAATATGCATCGGCACACAATAATCTAGCTGACAGCTATGACGTGCTGGACAGGGAAATGAGATCAGTACAAGCAACTCTTTGCCACCTGGAAGATGGTTTGCGTAAAAATAATGTGAAATTGAGAGGGGTGGCAGAGACGCAAGATGGAGAAGATCTCCCAGCAGTTGTTTCAGCGTTCCTGTCTGCAGCACTCCCGGATGCTTCACCTGAGACGCTGGAGGTGGTGAAAACATATAGACTGCCAAAACCCATGAAACTACCCAAAGATATACCTAGAGACATTTTAATTTCCTTCCTGCGTCCCAAAACGAGAGATATTCTCTTACAAGCAATGAGAGCAAACTCTTCTCTCCCAACCCAGTTTAATAACTCTGCGGTATATCCGGACCTTTCACTGGGCACGCTAGCCAGGAGGCGCGAATTTGCTCCCAGCTGTCAACTTTTGAGGGAAAAGGGGATTCAATATGCTTGGGGCTCCCCAGTGGCTCTAAACGTCCGGTACAAAGGATCTAGACATTCTTTCTCGTCCCCCACCCATCTACGCAGAGCATTAAGATCATGGAACCTAGCGACTTCCGGCACAAACTCTCCGCGCTCCCCGGAGGCGGGAGCCCACAGACCACATCTCCGAGGTCAAGATTGAAGAGGAGGAGGCTTGGGAATATCTGATTCCAGTCTGCATGGGCCGGCCTTTGTTTTGGATAAACTTCTAAAACCTTTACGCCAGACCTCACCTGAGGTGATTCCAATTGGGGTCTCGGACGAATGTGTGTCCCCCTCCTTACCGTTCCAGTGGCCATTCCGGGTTTCGGTCACGTTGAAAGGAGGGCCTGGTGAGGTTTACTGATCCCCCCGATAGTCTAGACACTCTGTGTCTGACTACGTTTTGGTTTACATTAGTGTTCTCCACTCCCCCCCCCCCACTCCTTCCCTTCATTCCTTCCCTCCTCTCCCCCCCTCCCAGTTCCCCCTTTTATTTAGTCACTCCATCTCCCTCCTCTCCCCCCCTCCCTCCTCTCCTCCTTCCCATCCCCCCCCCTCCTCTTTATCTTCTAATCTCTTAAACTTTATCTTTTATCTCTTTCACCGGTAGCCTCTCCGCTTGGAAACAAAGGGCAGGTAGCTATGATCAAGGGGCTTTCTGCCTGCCTGATACCTCTTCGTCATTATGTGTGGCGTCGCTCAATGTGAAAGGCCTGAATTCTCCGGTAAAGCACTCCTTCCTATGGAGGGAGACTCGGAGACTTCGGGCGGATGTTGTTTGCATCCAAGAAACACACTTATTGGCTGAAGACAATCACCGTGTGAGGAACCCCTCCTTCCCCCACATTTACTTCGCCAATCATGACGTAAACAAAGCAGGTGTATGTGTGATGGTAAGCAATAGAGTCCAGTTTCAGCTGAACTCAGTGGAGGCGGATCCACTGGGGAGGTACCTCATTCTAAAATGTCTCATCTCAGGGGAGCTGCTCACCACAGTGACGGTTTATGCCCCGAACGTTGGACAACTGAGATTCCTGAGATCTCTGTTCAAAAAGCTGAGTCAATCAACCGAGGGGTCCTTGGTGATCTGCGGAGATTTTAACCAGGTCATGGAGGCTAGACTGGACTCTTCGGCTCCACACGCAAGGAGAGGAAGAGAATTGGCAGGCTTGTGCCGGGAATTCAGACTCCACGATGTGTGGCGGTACCTTCACGCAGAGGAGAGAGATTACACCTTCTTCTCCAAATGCCATAGATCCTACTCCAGGATTGACTTTTTCTTGGTAGGGGAGGAAGCTTTGCCCCGCTGTATATCAGCCTCGATTGGTCTGATCTCATGGTCTGATCACGCACCCGTCACATTGGGGATCGGACAAGGGCAAAGAGGAGGTACTCCCCGTCGTTGGAGGATGAATGTGGGTCTCCTGTCGGATCAACAGATCCTTGATTCTCTGGGTGGGAGTCTCGATGAATTCTTCCAATGAAACGATAACGGCGAGATCTCGGATGGTACCCTTTGGGCTTCGCATAAGGCGGTTCTATGTGGCCTCCTTATTCAGAAGGCCTCACAACAAGAAGAGCTAGGGAGAAACTCTGGAGGGAATGGTCTGAACAAATAGGGGTCTTGGAGAAATCAAATAAGGCTAATCCTTCCCTCCAACTGGCCTCTCAGATTCTGGACTTGCGAACGAAACTTAGAGCCCAGTTGCTTTACCAACACGAATTAGGCTTATGGAAACTCAACACTCAGTTTTACGCAGCAAGGGACAGAGCAGGCAAACTGTTGGCCAGGAGACTTAAGAAGATTGTGTCTCAGTCGATGGTGACGTCCATGACATCCTCTGACGGCAAGCGAATCAGAGACCCGATTGGAATAGTGGAAGTTATGGCAGAACTTTTATTCTAAACTCTACAACTTGGCAGATGATCCCCTGACTCAACAACCCTCGTTAGACATTATCCGAGCTTACTTAGCACGGGTAGACCTTCCTACTGTCCCACCGGAGGTACTCTTAAACTTGAACCAGCCTTTTACCCTCTCGGAGGTCTCAAAAATTGTTAAGACACTTAAATCAAACTCTGCCCCAGGACCAGATGGCTTTGCCAACGAATTTTATAGTGTTCTCCCGTCACTTACCACCCTACCTCCTCCGACTGTTCCAATATTGGCAGACTGAAGGGGAGCTCCCGGCTGAGGCCTTAGAGGCCACGATCACCACCATCTTGAAACCAGGGAAGCCCTCAGACCTGCCAGGCAACTATCGTCCCATCTCGTTATTAAATACAGATGTGAAGATTTTTGCCAGATTGCTAGCCTCCCGGCTTTCTAAGGTGATCCCCCTGTTGGTGGACTCGGACCAGGTGGGCTTTGTGGAGGGACGACAAGCCAGAGACGGTACCAGACGCATGTTGGATCTGGTGGTGATAGTGGAGGGGCGAGGGACCCCCAGTGTATTCCTGTCCCTTGACGCTGAGAAAGCGTTTGACAGGGTACATTGGGGTTACCTACGCGAGGTCCTCGGGAAGTTCGGATTCTCCGGACCAATTCTCTCGGCTATGTTAAGCCTCTACTCTGCACCGGGAGCTCGGGTCTCAACGTCAGGGTTTGTGTCTCGACACTTTAACATCACCAACGGAACAAGACAGGGGTGCCCCTTGTCACCCCTGATCTTTGCCCTTGTCATGGAGCCCCTTGCCGCCTCAATTAGATCCAACCCTAAGATTGTTGGCATTCATGTAGGAACAAAACACCATGTTATAGGGCTGTACGCTGATGATGTCATTATTACATGTATTGACCCTGACAGTTCCATTCCAGCTATACTTAAGGACTTAGATGACTTTTCAAGAATATCCTATTACAAACTGAATATGGGAAAGACCATGGCCCTCCCTATTAATCTGACGGGGCTGGACCTGAAGGCCCTCTCCTCAAAATTCACCTTTGCTTGGGCCCCGGAGGGCATACCCTACCTGGGAATAACTTTGTGTGCTTCTAATCAAGTGGCCTGAGTAAATATAACCAATCTGATGGCAACGTTACGGGGGGCCCTTGACTTCAGCCCCCTTTCTCTTTTGTCCTGGATGGCGCGAATTCAGGCTTTCAGGATGCTTTGACTGCTGAAACTATTATACCTCTTGCGCTGTATCCCGATGGGTTACCCAAGCAAGCTTCTAACTCAGCTACAAAGACAAATTAACAAATTCATCTGGGTGGGAGGTAGGCCAAGAGTCCAAAGACGGACGATGTATCTGAAATTGAAGGGAGGTGGCATGGGGGTGCCAGATGTAATCACCTACCATAAAGCAAGGCTCCTAGAAGCTTCTAGAGCCCTGTGGAGACAACAGCCGGTCCTGGGCTGGGCTCAGTTGGAGACAGAGTTGGCTCCGGGTGTCTCGCCCGATGGGCTTCTGGCCGGGGCTGCTCTGGGACCGGTCAGGGTGACTCACCCACTGTCCACGGTTCGAGCACTCCAATCAGCGTGGGGAAAAATGCCAGATTTCTGGTATAAATTGCCCCCGGAGAGGATCCCGTTGGAGGCTTTTCAGGTGCACATCCCTACATTAAATCTCGTACCCTGGCAGGCGTTGGGAATTCATACCCTGGGTGACTTGATGAAAGACGGTATATTACTTACATTTGACAGCTTTAGTAGCGACAGTCAGGACCTGAGACGTACCTATTTGCAATATTCGCAAGTGCGCCATTTTCTTGATTCTTCAGAATGCTTACATGACCTGAAACAGCCCACTCCCTCACCATTTCAGCGTTTCCTCTTCGCAGAAGCCACTATCCCAAAGGGATTATCCTCTATATACGAAGGACTGGTAACACAAAACTCCCCCACTAAACTACCTACTATGGTGGCGTGGGAGAAAGACCTAAATTTCTATGCAGACATGGATGAATGGGAAGGGGCAATCAGGAGTGTCTCTCAGGCCACAAAGTGCATTAATCATCTAGAATCCCTAAAAAAGGTGCACTTACATTGGTACACCCCCCCCCCCCCCTGCCAGGCTGGCCAAATTTGGTACGGGAGCTTCATCCTTGTGCTGGAGACAGTGTGGACAGAGGAGAGATTTGGTACACATGTGGTGGACTTGTCCCAAGATCTCCCAATTTTGGGAGCTGGTGGCCGGCCTGATGGGGACGGTAACGGATACGCATATTCCCCTGTCCCCTCAACTAGCAGTGTTACACATAGGAGCGGAGTCTATCCTCCTGTCCCACGTCATGCAATTTCATACATTCTAATTGCTGCAAGACTATGTGTCGCGGCGTCATGGAAAAATGTGGCCCCCCCCCGTCTATAGGAGACCTCATCAAAAAACTAAACATAATATTTTGCCACGAATACCACCTGGCAATGGATGCCCCGAGGCGGCGGTACGTCTCCGAAGCATGGGACCTCTGGGCAACTCATCCGTCAGCCATAAGACCACCGCCTTGAACTCCAGTTCGGAGCCGTGGCTACTCTCTCTAGCTCTCTTTCTTCCTCCTTTCTTATCTCTCTCTTGTCTCTTCCATTTCTTCTAATCCATCTATTCTCTCAGCCTTCCCTGTTCGCATATGTCTCTATTCCTCTTCCTTTATTATCCCCATAATTCTCCTCCCTACCCCTGCCTTCCCCTCTTCCAGCTTCCCCTTCCTTCATGTTGGTCTGCCTTAATTCTCTTCCTCCTTCCCCCCCACCCCCCACCCCCTACCCTGCTCTCCTCTACCCCCGCCCCTGATCAGTTAGTAGAATAAACTCCAGGAGATCCACAGATTTTGAAACCTTTTACAACCTACAGATAACGGGGTTCCTGGACCGATTTAAAACGGTCATATACAGACCCACACCTGGAGGGTCTATGAACAAAAAGACTTATATCTACATAGCTTGGTGTCCTCTTACTTTTCTCCAACTAGACTGGAAAGAATCCCTGAACCTATAGTCTAACCTCTTCACACTGAAAAAGTTGATTTTGTTGTTGCTCTCCACTTTGTGGCCCTCTCCCCCCTCCCTTTTTTCCTTCTCCTTGGATCTTCCCATTCTAACCTCTTCCCCCTTCCCTCCCCCCCCAGTATAAGCTTTGTTATACTCATCCATCATATGGTTGTATGTCTATGTATGTGTTATTACATAAAGTGTTACTCCTTCTGTTGACAATAAAATATATATTGAAGACTAAAATTAAACAACTTAGATGCAATTGATGTGTAGACTTTCAGGCTTAAATAAAGGGGTTGAACGTTTAAGAATTGTAACAACTGTTCTACAAAACCTCCTCATTTCAGTGGGTCAAAAGTAATTGTCCAAATTTGCTTTACCATAAATGTTAATTTTTATTACTTTGTATAGAATCCTTTGCAGGCAGTGACTGCCTGAAGTCTAGAAGCCGTGGACATCGCCCAAACGCTGGGTTTACTCCTTTGTGATGCTTTGCTTCAGGTCTTTTTTCCTTAAGTTTTGTCTAAGGCATGTGAAATGCATACTCTTTGGGGTTGAGATCTGGGGAGTGACTCAGCCTTTGCAGATTATTCCACTTCTTTGCCTTAAAAAACAAAACAAAAGTGGGTTGCTCTTGCAATATGTTTTGGGTCAAAGCCCATCTGTACTGTGAAGCGTCGACTAATCAAACCTGCTGCATTTGGATGAATCTGAGCAGAAAGTATCAACCTGTGCACTTCAGATTTCATCCAGCTGCTTCTGTCTTCAGTCACATCATCAATAAACACTTTTTACCCAGGGCCATTGAAAGCCATGTATGTCCAGCCATCACACTTTCTCCACCATATGTTACAGAGGATGTGATGTGCTTTGGATCATGAACCATTCCGAGATTTCTCTATACTGTCTTCTTCTCATCAATCTGATTGATCTTAGTTACAGATCAGATTGATCTTAGTTTCATCTGTCCCAAGTATTCCTTTACAGAACTGGGCTGGCTTCTTTAGCTGTTTTATTTGGCAGTCTAATCTGATCTTTCTATTTTTAAGGCTGATTAATGGTTTGCACCTTGTGGTGAACCCTCTGTATTTGCTGTCATGTAGTTTTCTCTTTATGATGAACTCCATTACTGAAACACCTTGTTTCTGGAGAGTGTTCTTTACTTGGGTGAATGTTGTAAATGGGTTTTTCTTCAGCATGGAAAAGATTTTGTGATCATTTGCCACTGTTGTCTTACATGGACATTCAGGTCTATTTAAGTTCCCAAACTTACCAGTACACTATTTTTTTGCAGAATGTACCGAGTTGTTGATTTGGCCACTCCTAACATTTCTATTATCTCTCTGATGGATTTCATATTTTTTTCAGGCTAATGATTATCTGTTTCTCTT
The DNA here is from genome assembly GCA_033576535.1 of Allobates femoralis. Classification (NCBI taxonomy): domain Eukaryota; kingdom Metazoa; phylum Chordata; class Amphibia; order Anura; family Aromobatidae; genus Allobates; species Allobates femoralis. The sequence goes on from JARQOC010000011.1 coordinate 142,099,094, forward strand.
CCACTGAGAGCTCCTTTAACCACATGTTGTGGGCTTCCAAATGCAAATGCCACTCCTGAAATCAGCGCCACACCTGTTATCTACTTAGTTGATGAGAGATTAAGAAGGGAGTAGCCCACGCAGTCCATTAAAGAGCTTTTAAAATAATTGTCCGATTTCTTTTGGTCCCTTGAAAAAGAAGCAGCAACATATTAAAGGGATGTGATTCCTGAACCCTTACTCCAATTAGGATGTGAATACTCTCATATTAAAGCCAAGTGTCTATACTTTAAGCCAATATTGATTATATAACTGTATCTTGAATATGTTTTGGTAAACAGCTGAAATGACAACTTGTCACTGTCTAAATATTTCTGCACCTTAACTGTATATTCTGTATTGTATTTAAGGTTTGTTAACATTGTGTTTTTTTTTTTTTGTTGGCTGTTTCTCAGCAGAAATGCTTGATCGGACTCCTCCACACTGGCCTTCATTATATTCATCTGCACATACTTCAATCCATCATGCACACCAGCTTCAGCTGTTATCTCAGCAGCATCTTATGCGACAACATGAACTGTATATGCTAATGCAACAGCAAGCGGCACATTCTGTAGGAAGCCATAGAAGTGCCCAACTGGATAGTGTTGAACCACAGAGAAATGAACAACCAGATATTTTGGATCTACAGAGAAATGTTGAAATAGTGGAAACACAGAGAAATGCACAATTAGAAGCGAAAGAATTCCCAAGGAAAACCCAGCATGAGTTTCAAGGATGTCATAGAAATGAACAACTAGGGGTAAGACATTTATATGATTGTTATTTAATTATTACATGGGATTTTGTTTGTTTTTTTACTAACTAATCAGTAAATAATGTTTTTTTTTTTCACAAAAAACACCAACAAGATATTACTACTTAGTGAGCATGTTGGGACAGGTCATTCTATAGGACTTTTCTGCTGATACCTACTATCCTTATAACCAAAATCTCCTAGAGAGACCTCAAGCTTGCAGCATTTATTAACATTCAACAAAAGTTAAAATGAAAGTGAACAGTCCGGAACATTTGCAATGCAACACTAAATCTAAAAATTCAATGTGTACAAGGAGTAAAAGTAGTTATTGCACCGAATGTATCATGTACAGTAACTAATGCTCAAACTTGCCAAACCACCAGGAGAGGAAAGAATGACATCTTGTGATATCAGTTTAAAAAGAATGGAGATATATTGCAGTAGTGTAGATAATAGAACAAACCAATCAGAATACAGGCGTTCTATAATCCACTGTAACGCGAGAATGCCGAGGAAAATCAACACCGGAAATACCTGGATAATGAAACCGCATGCCAGAGGTTAAAAGTACTTTCAGGCTTCCAAAGGGATGCGAGACCTAGAGAAAAAAAAAGAGAAAAAAAAAGGAGACACTTTAACAGGTGGGAATGCAAATCCAATCCTGTGCCTCCGATGAAGATGTAAAGAAAATAGATTTACCATCTACCATAATTCGCACATGAGTTTGATATGCCATGGAGAATTAGATGCCTCTCTCCTTCAGCTTCTCCTTTAACTTCTGTGAAGGTGTCGTGGTATTTTTGCAATTCTGCTAAGAAATCAAAGAATATGGATGCTGAGGAGTTGTAGTTTAGTTGGCCTTTCACCCTCTTAACCCTTAATGCTGCATTGAGTAGGTGAGCCTAGAATGGTTTAGGGTAGGAGAAGCCCCAGGTGCAGAAAGTTTAACATGGATCTGATGAATGTCCACTTTTTGCTGCCAGAGATCTGTTTTCTTAGAGGCACCAGATAGTTTAGATGGTTTCCATTCTGCTGTTTTAGTGAAATGTACAGATGAAATTGAGCTGGCACAACTGCGGTGGGGTGGACACGCTGTTACAGCTCTTCTGCTCTTGCTATTTCCCACTCATTGTCTGTCTCTGACTGACAGTTCCTTGAAACATTAGTGCATATGGTTAAAACACCAAAAAATTGTGCATGTGTCATTTTCTTGTGAAGGTTGATTCATTCATTTTTACAAACAAAATCATTTTTGAAAAAACAAAGTGTATTTGTTTTGTTGTGTTGTGGTGGTTTATATATTTCTTCTTTTTTCAACCACAAACTTTTTATCCATTTTTAACGCATTATTCCCATAAAGCGATTTGAACATGTGTACTATTATTATTATTATTTAATTATATTGCACCATTAATTCCATGGAGTTTTACATAATGTATATTGTATTGTATACTAATATACAATATACTGTTATACTGCCTGGCAGCCTTTTAGACCCTCCCTCTGGCTGTATCCTATGGGTAGCATACGTGCTTTTGAACACTCAAAAGATGATAAATTTACAAAAATAAGCATGGAATGAAAAATACATGTGTAAGTTAGAAACATTTTGGTTGTATTTAACCCAATATGTTGTTATAACTGTGAATGAATTTTCTATCTCAGTGATAAGAACTTTTAAAATATTTTTGCATTTTGAGCAATGGTGTTAATATTTCTCTGAGCTAAAGTGATTGTCTGTTTTCCATGTTTAGGAGCGAATGAAGTTGAGGCAAGAAAAGGTTGTGGATTTGTCTTTACAAACTAATAAGGAAAGCTCTCTATGCAAGCCTCAATCTAATTCCTGTAGCAAAGTGTTTGATTCTTCACCTCTAATTCTTGAATCGTTATCTGCAACAAACAAATTGGAAGAAGATGAAGTTCTAAGCAGCTATCCTTTAGCAGTGTACCTGTCTCAATGTTACCAACCAAATCAGAAGTTATTGTTGAGTCAGCGGAAGATCCATGTATGGAACAAGGTAGATCTTCACCACTCCAAGGTTTGTTCCTTTTGTTCTTTTTTTTTCCAAACAATTGAATCTTTATTAATTCATAACAAACATTTAACAAAGATCTGATTGACGAGAGTGCAATCCTCAGCATGGAATCCATTTAGAGAAATAAATATTTGATCCCCTTCCAAACATTAAGAGTTCTGGCTCCTACAGACCAGGTAGATGCTCCTAACCAACTCGTTACCTGCACCAGAGACTACAACAAGGGAACACGTGTCTTCTTGTTGTAGTCTGGTGTCATAGTGATGGTGCACTGTATGGCAATGATCTGAAATACAGTGCATCATCACAGTGACCCCACAGAGTGCAACAAGAGGACACTTGATCCCTTGCTTTAGTCTCTGGGGTCACAGTGATGATGCACTGTATGGCAAATTATTGCCATACAGTGCACCATCAATAGTACCAGAGACTACAGCAAGGGATCAAGTATCATCTTGTTGTAGTCTGGTGTCATAGTGATGGTGCACTGTATGGCAATGATCTGCCATACAGTGCACAATCACCATGACCCCAGAGACTACAACAAGGACACTTGATCCTTTGTTGTAGTCTCTTGGGTAATGGTGCACTGCATGGCAATGATCTTCCGTTCCGTGCACCATGATTCCGCCCATCCATCCACCCATGCAGGCTCTCTCTCCATCCATCCACCCGCCCATCCATTCACCCACGCACCCATCCATCCATCCATGCACCCACCCTTCCTTCCACCCATGCACCCATGCATGCACCCATCTATCCATACTCACATCACTGACCCTCCTGGCAGCGGTGACCGGTGTTCTGCAGCTCCTCAGCTGTCAGCAGCTGAGGAGCTCGTGAGAGGTGGCGGCACCTGCGGGGAACGGAGGTACGTAAGGGCAGCGGGTGGGGGGGCACGGAGGGGGGAGCAGCAGGAGAAAGAGGGTGGGGACGGAGATTAGGAGTGTTAAACAATGATTGAACTACTTTTTCTAGCTCCAAAGGAGGGATCTTTTCTGGGAGCCCTCTAATACATACATTGTTGCAGCGATTGCGATTTTTGATATCTTCTTGGCCAAGTAGCAAGTCCTCCATTATGGTGGAATGCGATTCTAGAAGGTTTCTGTGAGCTTGCAGCTCATCTAAGACCCCCTCTTGTGCCTTCTCCACTTCCTCAATTATGGATGTAATTTCAGACTTGAGAGCATGCATTTCTATCTTATAGTTACTTTCTAGGCAGCAAGCAAACTGCTCCAAATGTTTTTGTGAGTAAGTTTTTAAGATAAGCACTTAACTCAGCACTGTAGATATCCTCTGTGGGGGCTGGAGGGTCTGAATCCTCATCCTGTTCGTTCCGGAGCTCCTCATAGCGGCTTCCTCTTTCTCTACTGTCCCGCGCTGCAGCGTCTAGCTGGTAAGAGGCCGACGCCATCTTGGAAGGTGCAGGGTCTGAGGGGGAACTGCGCCGGAATGAAGAAAATGGTCAATACCGCTCTGGGAGCCAGATTCCTCACCTCCAGGACCTTCCGTGAGTCTCTTGGCTTCCCCATCCTTGAACTGCAGCGATCGGCTTATTATAGCTGTGGTTTAAGGACTCAGTGGAGCGGAACTCTGGTGGCAAGCGTCCTAATCCTTCATCAGCAGGCCACACGCCCCTTCCTTATTATTTTTAAATATATTTAGCATAGTGTATACATTCCAATTCCTATAGTTTCTATTTCAAGCAGCAGTAGTCTAAGCAAGTGTGTAAAGCTGGGACTTAAACCACTTAATTAATGTAAAAGATTGGTATCTTGTCTAAAATCTACAAAGAGACAAGCACTAAATAAGTTTGCTGCTTGACATTGCTGGAATATATTGAATTGCGCTGCAGCCTGTATTTGAGTGGCGCTCTAGAGGTAATTGTCACCCTTTGAGGACTAGGTTTAGGTTCAATATTAGACTGTCTCGTCTCTGCCTAGTTCTGGTACCTAGTGATAATAAAGGTGCAAGCTTTTTTAAAATACACACTTTGGCATTAACCTAATTGCTTGGGTAAAACTAGTCTAATGTTACACCAATATTTATAAATAACTTGGCCAGATCCTGGGTAATGTCTGGACTTACTATATAAGTGACTATCGAATCACTGAAAGCTGACCTCAATGAGCAGTTTGATTTTTATCTTTCGTTGGCCTCCATTGCGTCAAAGACTGAAAGTAATGAAAGAGCTGTCGCTAACTTGAAGGAGGACAGTAAGGGAATTAAAAACGAACAGCACAAGATGAGGAAAGAAATAAAGAATTTAAGAGATAACTTGACTGATGGAGAGGGTAGGGACAGATGTAGTAACCTTAAATTTAGGTGAATGGCGAGGTCCAGAACTTATTCCTTTCATGAAAAATTTATTTAAGAAGACACTTTCCTCCTTATCAGAAATTGAGTTCTCAGTGGAGAGAGCTCATAGAATCCCCAAACCGGCATATCTCCCGGAAGAAATTCCAAGAGATGTGATTGTGAACTTTACATTTTTCCAAATGAGAGATTTAATACTGAACTACTTCAAATTAAATACAATTTTTCCGTCGCCATATGATAAAGTAAAAGTTTTTTCTGATATCTGAAAAGAGACAATGACAAGTAGAAAAGTCCTTAAATCTATAACCGACATTCTTCGAGTGAAGGAAATAATCTACCGCTGGAGGCACCCTAATACTAGTGTAATATTCTCATATGGGCAGAAATCGTTTGTGGTTGAGGAGAGGGAGGGTGGTATTAAGATTCAAAGATTTCCAGTTACTCTACGCTTGATTTCTGGTTTATAAGCTTGCATATCCCTACTTATTTTGATGACATGTTGATCCCAACTGGAGCACAGAAGGCTGGAATATTAACCTTGGTGGAAATTTAATAAGGGTCCCATTGAACCCTTCTGCTTTGTACTAGTCTTAGTTTGAATTATCTATCTTTTGGGAAGACATAGTGGTTATTTATTAATAGTGTAATATAGTTAATAGTTAACTGTTGATATGCTAACGAGTAAACATCATCATAAAAACATCACAATGAACTTTTTCCACCACAAGCCCAATGAGATTATAGTCATATGGAAGAATAAAATGCTACCAACATGACGAAGAGATTCATGTCCTTTAATGTTAACGGGTTAAACTCCCCCCAAAAGAGATTCATGGTCTGGAGTGAAATATCAAAACAAAATCTACTATATAATTGTCTAATCTTCTCTCAGTGTCACGGAAATCGCACGCCAGTGCTCATTGGTCTCCGGCAGATGTGGCGGCCAATGAGTGCAGCGTATGCAAAAGATCAAATTCAAAATTTGCGTGCTGGGCGGCTCTCCTCTATGCCCCCCGCTCCTCCTGCCCTGACCGCGCTCCCCCTCTGCTCCTCCTGCCCGTGCTCCCCTTCGTCCCCCCGCTCCTTAGGGCTACTTCTGTAGTGATGTCACAGAGGGGAGGAAGAATCCTGTTCCTCCTCCCCTGTGTGACATCTGTCACAGCCCCATTTGATTTCGCAATGCATTATACACTGTAAAATCAAATGTAAAATTCATAATGCAATTAGGATTTGGGGTTCAGTGCACTAGATATAAAGCATATGATTCGAAGTAAAACACCGGTTTGAAAATTAAAATAATTTTTTATTTAGTGACAGATTGTACTAAATTAAAACAATATATCAATGTACAAGATAACATGTATATACAGTCATGTGAAAACGTTTGGGCACCCCTCTTAATCTTACTCATTTTTTTTTGTTTAAAATTGTTTTTTTGCAACAGCTATTTCAGTGTGATATATGTAATAACTGATGGACACAGTAATATTTCAGGATTGAAATGAGGTTTATTGTACTAACCGAAAATGTGAAATATGCATTATTTAAAAAATTGACAGGTGCAAAAGTATGGGCACCTCAACAGAAAAGTGACATTAATATTTAGTAGATCCACCTTTTGCAAAAATTACAGCCTCTAGTCGCTTCTTGTAGCTGTTAATGAGTTCCTGGATCCTGGATGAAGGTATTTTTGACCATTCCTCTTTACAAAACAGTTCCAGTTCAGTTAAGTTTGATGGTCGCCGAGCATGGACAGCCCGCTTCAAAACATCCCACAAATGTTCAATGATATTCAGGTCTGGGGACTGGGATGGCCATTCCAGAACATTGTAATTGTTCCTCTACATGAATGCCTGAGTAGATTTGGAGCAGTGTTTTGAATCATTGTCTTGCTGAAAGACCCATCCCCGGCGTAACTTCAACTTTGACACTGATTCTTGAACATTATTCTCAAGAATCTGCTGATACTGAGTGGAATCATTGTGACCCTCAACTTTAACAAGATTCCCGATGCCGTCATTGGCCACACAGCCCCAAAGCATGATGGACCCTCCCCCAAATTTGACACTGGGTAGCAAGTGTTTTTCTTGGAATGCTGTGTTTTTGTGGCGCCATGCATAACGCCTTGTTGTATGACCAAACAACTCAATCTGTGTTTTCATCAGTCCACAGGACCTTCTTCCAAAATGAAACTGGCTTGTCCAAATGTGCTTTTGCATACCTCAGGCAACTCCGTTTGTGGCGTGCATGCAGAAACGGCTTCTTTCGCATCACTCTCCCATACAGCTTTTCCTTGTGCAGTGTGCGCTGTATTGTTGACTGATGCACAGTAACACCATCTGCAGCAAGATGATGCTGCAGGTCTTTGGAGGTAGTCTGTGGATTGTTCTTGACTGTTCTCACCATTCTTCTTCTCTGCCTTTCTGATATTTTTGTTGGCCTGCCACTTCTGACCTTTACAAGAACTGTCCCTGTAGCTCTCGCCATCGAACCATTGGCTGTTAAGTTACGTAACAGTCCTGATATTCGGGGTTTCCGACACGGGGACTTGGAGGAGAGAGTGGCATTATATGCTGATGATCTCCTGCTGTTTTGGGGGGACACATCAGGCTCCTTAACCGCAGCTATGGGGCTTATACAGGAATTTGGAGAGTACTCGGGTTTAAAAATAAATTGGGATAAGTCGGTAATTATGCCAGTGGATACTCTATCGGCTGATACGAGAGTGAGAGATACCTGTCTTAAAGTGGTTTGAGAGTTCAAATATCTTGGTATAGTGGTGTCTCCTATTATCTCTAACTATATCTCTTTAAATTTATTGGATATGTTGGGTAAATTTCAGCAGAAAATTAATATTTGGTGCAAGCTTCCCTTGTCGGTGGTCGGTCGAACCAATCTGGTAAAAATGATATTAATGCCACAATTGCTATACGTAATTCATAATTCGCCAATATGGATTCCTATGCGAATTTTTTATAAATTTCAAGCCCTATTTAGGGAATTAATTTGGAAAAAAGGTGTGGCCAGGATACGTCTCGATACACTACAAAGGCCTAAGGACCAGGGAGGATTGGCGGCCCCTAACCCGTGGGCGTACTTTTTGGCAGCCCAGCTCCAACAGCTTGCTCTGGTTAGTGGAAATTTGGAGAAATTGGCTCATGTCATTACGGGGGGAATCTCCATCACCTCCTTTTTGGAGGTAGGGCTCTTGGAGCAGGAGCGCAAAAAGTGTTTGCCAACAGTGAGGCTCATGAGGAAAATATGGCAAATAACTAAATCTATTATAAACGTGACAGGGCATACTCCTTTTACCCCACTTTGGGATAATCCCGCTTTACCGGAGATTTATAAGCTGGAGGGAGGGGGTTTGTGGAGGGGATTGGGTATCACACTTGTGGCACAAATTTTGAATGGAGATATTCTTAAATCTTTTCAGCAACTGTCTGATGAATTCTCTGTCCCACGAAATACTTTTTATTTCTATTTACAGCTGCGTCACGCCTGGATGAGCCAATCTAGACAGTTGCGGAATAAGATACAGCATCACCTACTGTTCAATACATTGCTTAGTCATAATGGAGGCAAGGGTCTTATTTCTAGGATCTATGGCATTTTGATGCAGCAATTCCAATGGGAGAGACCGTTGCTAATTAAGGACAGGTGGGAGCGGGATGTGGGTCCTATTGATAATGAATCCTGGGAAGATATACTGGATAGTGTCCCACTTCTGTCCACTTGTGAGGCACAGCGGTTATCCCAACTATACTTGCTGCACAGGGTGTATAGGACACCCAAATTTTTGTGCCAAACCGGTATTAGAGGAGATGATAAATGTCCAAAATGTGGGGAGGAGGGAGCGGATCTGGTACACATGTTTTGGACGTGTAGGCAAGTGGCGGTCTTTTGGAATGCATGTATTGAATATATAAATAATGTGTTTGAATTTGCTTTACCACTTACCCCGTTGGTGTGTGTGCTGGGATGTGTGGGCCCTGGACAATATGATGATTGTGAAGAATTGGCTTTAAAACGCACCCTGTACCAGATTCGAAAAATAATTGCTACACATTGGTTAGACCCTCAAGCATTAAGATTACAGGAGTTTGTGGATAAAATGCGGAATCTGATCAGATTAGAGGAGGGGGTGTATAAAAAAAGAAAGGCAATGCATAAGTTTGATAAATTATGGAGTAGGTGGAGACACTTCCATGGTGATCAATTTATAGCCTTGTTGAACATGATAGGATCCTAATGCTATCTGAGGTGGTATAATTGTTTAACCTGATTAGACATTTCTTGCTAGTCGTATCTCATATATGAGTTGATCTAATAGTACAGCATACTTATTATTTGATTCTATGACTGATTATCAATGTGGATCCCTATCCGGATTGAAAGGCGCAGTGTCCAACCCTGATATGTGTTATGGTTCATGGGGAAAAGGGGGGGGGGTGTACTTGTATGTGGGCTGTATAAGCCATTGTTAAATGTCCCTTTGATTCTGTTTTCTTTGTATGTGATGTATTCTACTGTATTGAAAAAATTCTATTTCAATAAAAAGGATCTGATTTAAAAAAAGAACTGTCCCTGTGGTCTTCCATTTCCTTACTATGCTCCTCACAGTAGAAACTGACAGGTTAAATCTCTGAGACAACTTTTTGTATCTTTCCCATGAACAACTATGTTGAACAATCTTTTTTTTTCAGATCATTTGAGAGCTGTTTTGAGGAGTCCATGATGCCACTCCTCAGACAAGATGCAACTAGGAGAACAACTTGCAAGTGGACACCTGAAATAGCTTTTCTCATGATTGAATACACCGGGCTATGAAGTACAAAGCTCAATGAGGTTACCAAACCAATTTAGTGCTTCAGTAAGTCAGTAAAAAGTAGTTAGGAGTATTCAAATCATGAAAATCAGAAGGGTGCCCATACCTTGACACCTGTCAAATTTTGAAATAATGCATATTTCACATTTTTTGTTAGTACAATAAACCTCATTTCAAACCTGAAATATTACTGTGTCCATCATTTATTACATATATCACACTGAAATAGCTGTTGCAAAAAACAATTTTAAACAAAAAAAAGAGTAAGATTAAGAGGGGTGCCCAAACTTTTTCATATGACTGTATGTAAGAGTTCCTATGGATGCATTCAGGAAATCATACGATCTGCAATGGATCCTCAAGACTCTTTTTTTCATATCTCCAATGATCGCATTATTAGGCATATATTTCTACTATTCTTGTGGCCAACATCCTTGATGTCCCTCCTTTGTATATTTTGTTGCAAGGGCACCTCAAAACGTATATTATATCTTTAGAATGACATGTTACGTTTTGAGGTGCCCTTGCAACAAAATATATATAGGAAGGACATCAAGGATGTTGGTCACAAGAATAGCGGAACATGTCAGGAATATCCAAAAAGGCTTTTTAGGACATCCTCTAAGTAGATATTTTAAAGACTACCATAATTCCTCATGTACAAATTCAATTTTTTTTGCTATAGAACAGATCCAAAAACACTGGAGAGATGGTAACCACATAGAAAGGATTTCTAGGGCAGAGACGAGATGGATATATGAACTTAACTCTCTCGTCCCAACAGGAATCAACTATGACACAGAATTGTTTGGTTTTAAATAACTATAAGGCCAAAAGGGTTACCAAAACCTTGGTGTAAATATTTTCAACATACAGGACAATACCATTACTCAGTTTCAGAAGTAACAGTTAATGGGTGTAGCGAATATCATCCCTAAATAAACTTGCCCTAAATACACTCGCCTGGTCTTATTTGCATTCCTTTTGTGCAAAGGGGATTGAAAAGACAAAACGTGAATAGGAGCATGAAAGCATACGTCATGGTTGTGTAATGACACGTGTACTTATAGAGAAAAGATGACTAAGCTAATCAAACCCTTGTACAGTAAGAAGGCACAATATATTAAAATGTAGGATATCTATAAAGTGCATACAAAACCTTCTTACATTTTTTTCAAATGAAACGAATTGTCATATTAAATCCATAGTATTAAACATACCAAGCCAATAGAGCTGCTTTCACATATTTACAAAATATAGGATTAAACATATGAAGTCAATGGAGCAGCTTTCATATAAAACAATTTTATAATGAATCAAAGCATATAGGTTAACTGTCACAGTTTATTAAATCATTGAAGGATGGCAATATGAGCAGCGGCTATTTAATTTACTTCAGCAATTAAGCTATTATGGGGATGCTATATAAGACAAGGAAGTAACAGATGCTGGCCATCCTGATGAAGAAGGGCGTTTCCTTCGAAACCGGTCGATAGCCAGACCTGCCAGACTTGCAACTGTTTACTGAGCAACCGTTTTCTAGCAACCCCCAGCGTCCTGTACACGATACAGATCTTAGCCACCACCCCCCAGTGACACGGTCGGTCAGATGACACAGTGACGTAGCGAACCCGTGAGCCTGCGGTGAGACCGCAATCCGGAAGACGCTGTGAGCGGAGGATAGCCACGCCACAACAAGCGGGCCAGCTGGTCTGACCCCCGCTCCTAACCACCGGCTGAAGCCTGCCGCATTTCTGACAGTCCCGGGAACATGGGGTGAGTAATCAATTAGTATGCTTCCAGCTCATTTTTTGCCATTTTTGCCAAGCCGCGATTGTGACAGAGGAAGTTAGTGTATATGAAGAGTAATTGATCCCATTACCTCATTAAGATTGAAGCGCATCCTTGGCTTGAATATTTTACTGGATAGTGCACATTTCGATTTATTTTAGGGGTCATGTTAACAGAGTAAGTTAATGTATATGAAGGGGAATTGAGTCTATTACCCATTAAGATTGAAGCACATCCTTGGCTTAAATATATATTGGACAGTGCACAGTCTAATACATTATAGGGGTTACAGTAAACCACGGCTGTGATAAGATAGGATAGTATGTATGGAGGTTAAGACAGTTTACTACCCCTGAATCTTAAAGCACATCCTGGGCAAGAATATACAGATATACTGGATATTGCACATATAACCATAATTTATATTGATATACATGAAGCACAAGTACTAAGTCCCTTTACAGAGGTGATATGACAGTTCACAATAACCTTAGTGTAATCAGTAGATCTGCACAACTAAGCCATCAATCAATTGAATATTTGTATCTTCTGATTAGAAGACAGCATAAACAAAATCTCAAGATCACAGAACAGTCTCCTCAAACAACCATTTAATACAGGTACAATTTGCCCTATATAAAGTGGAATTTTGCATGTACCCGTATATACTCGTGTATAAGCCGACCCGTGTATAAGCCGACCCCCCTACTTTTGCCCCCAAAAGTTGGTAAAAGTTATTGACTCGCGTATAAGCCTAGGGTATGAAATGCAGCAGACCCCCATCCTATTATATAGCCCCCCGTCACTGGTATATAGCACCCCTCAGTAATGGTATACAGGCCCCTCAGCAGTGGTATTATACAGGCCCCTCAGCAGTGGTATACAGGCCCCTCAGCAGTGGTATACAGGCCCCTCAGCAGTGGTATATAGGCCCCCAGTGGTGGTATATAGGCCCCTGTGCGGTGTATACAGGCCCCTGTGCGGTGTATACAGGCCCCTGTGCGGTGTATACAGGCCCCCTCTGCAGTGTATACAGGCCCCCTCTGCAGTGTATACAGGCCCTCAGTGGTGGTATACAGGCCCCTCTGCAGGTATACTGGCCCCCAGTGGTGGTATATAGGCCCCTCTGCAGTGTATACAGGCCCTCAGTGGTGGTATACAGGCCCCTCTGCAGGTATACTGGCCCCCAGCAGTAACACACAGCCCCCCCTCCTTAGTATGTCCCCCCCCAGGCTGCGGCACTTGTCAAAATAACAAACACTTTATACATCACCTCTCCGGCGCAGCTCCTCCGGTCCCAGCTTCTTCCTTCTTGTGCCGGCTTCTAGTGCTGTGTCCGGGCACAGGAGATGACGTCATCGGCTGCGCCCGGTCACATGACACCGGCACAAGCAGGAAGAAGAAGCCGGGACCGGAGGAGCGGAGGAGCTGCGCCGGAGAGGTGATGTATAAAGTGTTTGTTATTTTGACAAGTCCCGCAGCCTGGGGGGGCATACTAAGGAGGGGGGCTGTGTGTTACTGCTGGGGGCCAGTGTAGTGCAATATGCACGGCATCCCCCCGCCGCTGATGGACGGGGGGATGCCGTGCATATTCATTACACTAATGAGGCTGCCCCACGTGACCGCCCGCGGTCACTGCGGCCCCCTCCTGCCTCCTCCAGCCCCCGGTCACAGCCTGCCCCCCCACAGTATACCGAGTGACTCGCGTATAAGCCGAGGGGGGGACTTTTCAGCCCAATTTTTGGGCTGAAAAACTCGGCTTATACGCGAGTATATACGGTAATTTCGTATAATTACTTATCAAACAGGGAATTAACCCACCTGTCTCTCTAGAACGGTCTTATGAGCTAATCTGCCTGAGTCACAGCACGGATAGCATTATTCACTACACAACCCACCAGTCTAATATTTAACCTTTAATCTATCTTAGATATGAAGAGATAAAGTGTAGTCCTTGCCAAGGTGGGAGAACCACTTGAAGTTCATACAGATAGAAAATCAATCAGTATCCTTCTATCAGAAAGGTAGGCAACAATTAATTTCTCTCTTTATCATCAAATATCACAAATTAAATTCATTTTAGATTAATTTTACATTTTTAAAATTTTTAGGCACATTAAGTAGCTTTCTAAAAACCCGTTTGAACTACTCACGGTTCATACCAAGATGGCTGCCTATTAATGCGATCATTGGAGATATGAAAAAAGAGTCTTGAGGATCCATTGCAGATCGTATGATTTCCTAAATGCATCCATAGGAACTCTTACATATATACATGTTATGTTGTACATTGATATATTGTTTTAATTTAGTACAATCTGACACTAAATAAATTATTTTAATTTTCAAACCGGTGTTTTACTTAGAATCATATGCTTTATATCTAGTGCGCTGAACCCCAAATCCTAATTGCATTATAAAGATAAAGGTTTGAGGTAACTAAGCCATAGAAGAACGATCACACGGAATTCTTTAGGGGTCTACAAGCTGCACATGGGAATAAATTTTTATACAATTAATTAAACAATTATACTCCCGCCAACAAATACGCCAGCTACAGTGTTAACCTAAAATATAGATACTGAAATGTAAAATTCAGCCAAATGTATTAAAAATAATAAAGATTGTTATACTTACCCTCTGCGGAGTGCTTGGTAATCAGGAGCAGGAGCAGGCAGTGTCCTGCTAGAACCTTGCATGATGTTAGAATGACATCGGCGTTCGGCGCTGTGATTGGCCCGCTCGCGGTCTTGTGATATGCGTGTCATATATCTCATGACCGCGAGCGGGCCACTCACAGTGCCGAACGCCTATGTCATTCTGACATTATGCAAGATCCTCATATACAGGACAGCTGATTTATTAGAAGAGCACTGGATCTCATATACAGGACAGCTGATGTAATAGAAGAGCACTGCATCTCATACAGGACAGCTGATGTATTAGAAGAGCACTGGATCTCATATACAGGACAGCTGATGTATTAGAAGAGCACTGGATCTCATATACAGGACAGCTGATGCAATAGAAGAGCACTGGATCTCATGTACAGGACAGCTGATGTATTAGAAGAACACTGGATCTCATATACAGGACAGCTGATGTATTAGAAGAGCACTGGATCTCATATACAGGACAGCTGATGTAATAGAAGAGCACTGGATCTCATATACTGGACAGCTGATGTAATAGAAGAGCACTGGATCTTATATACAGGACAGCTGATGTATTAGAAGAGCACTGGATCTCATATACAGGACAGCTGATGTAATAGAAGAGCACTGGATCTCATATACAGGACAGCTGATGTATTAGAAGAGCACTGGATCTCATACAGGACAGCTGATGTAATAGAAGAGCACTGGATCTCATACAGGACAGCTGATGTAATAGAAGAGCACTGGATCTCATACAGAACAGCTGATGTAATAGAAGAGCACTGGATCTCATATACAGGACAGCTGATGTAATTTGAAGAGCACTGGATCTCATACAGGACAGCTGATGTAATAGAAGAGCACTAGATCTCATATACAGGACAGCTGATGTAATAGAAGAAGCACTGGATCTTATATACAGGACAGCTGATGTATTAGAAGAGCACTGGATCTCATATACAGGACAGCTGATGTAATAGAAGAGCACTGGATCTCATATACAGGACAGCTGATGTAATTTGAAGAGCACTGGATCTCATATACAGGACAGCTGATGTATTAGAAGAGCACTGGATCTCATATACAGGACAGCTGATGTATTAGAAGAGCACTGGATCTCATATACAGGACAGCTGATGTATTAGAAGAGCACTGGATCTCATGAACAGACAGCTGATGTAATAGAAGAGCACTGGATCTCATATACAGGACAGCTGATGTATTAGAAGAGCACTGGATCTCATATACAGGACAGCTGATGTATTAGAAGAGCACTGGATCTCATATACAGGACAGCTGATGTATTAGAAGAGCACTGGATCTCATATACAGGACAGCTGATGTAATAGAAGAGCACTGGATCTCATATACAGGACAGCTGATGTAATAGAAGAGCACTGGATCTCATATACAGGACAGCTGATGTAATAGAAGGAGCACTGGATCTCATATACAGGACAACAGCAGTGATGTATATAGAAGAGCACTGGATCTCATATACAGGACAGCTGATGTAATAGAAGAGCACTGGATCTCATATACAGGACAGCTGATGTATAGAAGAGCACTGGATCTCATATACAGGACAGCTGATGTATTAAAAAGCACTGGATCTCATATACAGGACAGCTGATGTATATAGAAGAGCACTGGATCTCATATACAGGACAGCTGATGTATTAGAAGAGCACTGGATCTCATATACAGGACAGCTGATGTAATAGAAGAGCACTGGATCTCATATACAGGACAGCTGATGTAATAGAAGAGCACTGGATCTCATAACAGGACAGCTGATGTAATAGAAGAGCACTGGATCTCATATACAGGACAGCTGATGTATTAGAAGAGCACTGGATCTCATATACAGGACAGCTGATGTATTAGAAGAGCACTGGATCTCACATACAGGACAGCTGATGTATTAGAAGAGCACTGGATCTCATATACAGGACAGCTGATGTAATAGAATGAGCACTGATCTCATATACAGGACAGCTGATGTAATAGAAGAGCACTGGATCTATATACAGGACAGCTGATGTATTAGAAGAGCACTGGATCTCATATACAGGACAGCTGATGTAATAGAAGAGCACTGGATCTCATACAGGACAGCTGATGTATATAGAGAGCATTGGATCTCATATACAGGACAGCTGATGTATAGAAAGAGCACTGGATCTCATATACAGGACAAGCTGATGTATTAGAAGAGCACTGGATCTAATTACATGGACAGCTGATGTATTAGAAGAGCACTGGATCTCATATACAGGACAGCTGATGATATTAGAAGAGCACTGGATCTCATATACAGGACAGTGATGTAATAGAGAGCACTGGATCTCATACAGGACAGCTGATGTAAAGAAGAGCACTGGATCTCATTACAGGACAGCTGATGTAATAGAAGAGCACTGGATCTCATAACAGGACAGCTGATGTAATAGAAGAGCACTGGATCATTACAGGACAGCTGATGTAATGAAGAGCACTGGATCTCATATACAGGACAGCTGATGTAAAGAGAGCACTGGATCATATACAGGACAGACTGATGTAATAGAAGAGCACTGGATCTCATATACAGGACAGCTGATGTAATAGAAGAGCACTGGATCTCATATACAGGACAGCTGATGTAATAGAAGAGCACTGGATCTCATACAGGACAGCTGATGTAATAGAAGGGCACTGGATCTCATACAGGACAGCTGATGTATTAGAAGAGCACTGGATCTCATACAGGACAGCTGATGTAATAGAAGAGCACTGGATCTCATATACAGGACAGCTGATGTAATAGAAGAGCACTGGATCTCATATACAGGACAGCTGATGTATTAGAAGAACACTGGATCTCATATACAGGACAGCTGATGTATTAGAAGAGCACTGGATCTCATATACAGGACAACTGATGTATTAGAAGAGCCCTGGATCTCATATACAGGACAGCTGATGTAATAGAAGAGCACTGGATCTCATATACAGGACAGCTGATGTATTAGAAGAGCACTGGATCTCATACAGGACAGCTGATGTATTAGAAGAGCACTGGATCTCATATACAGGACAGCTGATGTATTAGAAGAGCACTGGATCTCATATACAGGACAGCTGATGTATTAGAAGAGCACTGGATCTGATATACAGGACAGCTGATGTATTAGAAGAGCACTGGATCTCATATACAGGACAGCTGATGTATTAGAAGAGCACTGGATCTCATATACAGGACAGCTGATGTAATTAGAAGAGCACTGGATCTCATATACAGGACAGCTGATGTAATAGAAGAGCACTGGATCTCATATACAGGACAGCTGATGTATTAGAAGAGCACTGGATCTCATATACAGGACAGCTGATGTAATTAGAAGAGCACTGGATCTCATATACAGGACAGCTGATGTATAGAAGAGCACTGGATCTCATAACAGGACAGCTGATGTAATAGAAGAGCACTGGATCTCATATACAGGACAGCTGATGTATAGAAGAGCACTGGATCTCATATACAGACAGCTGATGTAATAGAAGGGCACTGGATCTCATACACGACAGCTGATGTAATTAGAAGGGCACTGGATCTCATACAGGACAGCTGATGTAATAGAAGAGCACTGGATCTCATATACAGGACAGCTGATGTATTAGAAGAGCACTGGATCTCATATACAGGACAGCTGATGTATTAGAAGAGCACTGGATCTCATATACAGGACAGCTGATGTATTAGAAGAGCACTGGATCTCATGTACAGAACACTGCCTGCTACTGCTCCCGGCTCCCGGTTACTGAGCACCCGGCAGAGGGTAAGTATAACACACTTTATTATTTTTAATACATTTGTCTTTATTTTACATTTGGTTTCGCAGTGTATAATGCACTGCGAAATCAAATGGGGCTGAGACAGCTCACACAAGGTATCACAAAAGAGACAGCAGACACAAAGAATCACAGAGACGGCACACACAAATAATCACAAAAGAGAGAGCACACACAAGGGATCACAAAAGAGACAGCTCACACAAGGGATCACAAGAGCACACACAAAGAATCACAAAAGAGACAGCACACACAAGGGGATCACAAAAGAGACAGCTCACGCAAGGGATCACAAAAGAGACAGCTCACACAAGGGATCACAAGAGACAGCACACACAAAGAATCACAAAAGAGACAGCACACACAAGGGATCACAAAAGAGACAGCACACACAAGGGATCACAAAAGAGACAGCTCACACAAGGGATCACAAAAGAGACAGCACAAGGGACAAGAGAGACAGCACCGCACAAGGGGCAAAAGAGACAGCACAGCACAAGGGGCAAAAGACACAGCATAGCACAAGGAGCAAAAGAGACAGCACACACAAGGGGAGAAAGAGACAGCGCACACACAAGGGGAAAGAGCGCACACAAGGGGGAAAGAGAGCACACACAAGGGAGGAAAGACACAGCACGTACAATAGGCAAAAGAGACAGCGCACACAAGGAAGGAAAGAGACAGTGTACACAAGGGGCGAAAGAGACAGCGCACACAAGGGAGGAAAGAGTGCAAACAAGGGGCAAAAGAGAAAGCATCCAAGGGGAAAAGAGACAGCACGCAAGGGGAAAAAGAGAGAATGCATATAGGGGGAAAGCGCACAGGGGAAGACAGCTCAAAGAAGAGAGCACATGAAGGAAGAAGACAGGACAGTGGGAGACAGGGCAAAGGAGAGAGTACAGAGTGAAGAAGACTGTGCAGGCGACAAAGACAACACACCGCCCCCAGCACCACAGTTCCCACCCCCATCATGATGCTATCGTGATGCTACGCTATCTAATATATAATTACCCTATCAGGTCTGTCACTGAAATTCCGCGTCACTGATTGGTCGCCGAGCAGCCACGCCCCCCAGCCAGGACCCCCACCCGATTGGCTGTCCCCACTGTCACTCACTACACCCAGCCCTCTATTCTTTTTACTATCAAAAGGAAAGAGTTGTGCGTTTGGGGAAGGAGATGAGGAGCAGAGCGAAGGATGGGGCACCTGCCTGCTCCACTGCCAGGGCTATAAAACTGGGATGGAGAGCACACAAACTCCTGAGGATCTGGGATCACCTGGAACAAGCTCCAAGTACTGACAGATCCCAGGATCTCCCTCCAGGGCAAGTGGGTGTAAGGTGCAGCATTTCTGGAGGCGCATGATCGGGCACATTGGCTCCCAGGACCCCGCATCCCTGCTGTGATCTCTGCTCCAACGACCCCTGATGTGATCTCTGCTCACCGTATCCCTGTGATCTCTGCCTCTCCAGCACATACCTGTGAACCACACGGACACCGCCATCACATAGACACCGCCGCACACAAACACCACCGCACACTGACACTGCTGCACACCGAAACCGCCGCACCGACACTACTGAACACTGGCACTGCTGTAGGGATCTACTATATAATCATCTCTAATTCTGTCTGTTTGTCTGTAATGTAAATCCTGCATTGCTAATTGGTCGCGCCAGCCGCCCGTGACCAATCAGCGACAGGCGCAGTCCAGCTGCGAATTGGCGCGGGATTTAAACCCAGCTTCGCATTGCATTATTCTTAAATCTTCATAAATAAACTATATACATATTCTAGAATACCCGATGCGCAGTGGCGTAACATTCACGGTCGCAGGGGTCGCCGCTGCGACGGGGCCCGGGCCTATAGGGGGCCCGCATCGCCAGCCGCCCCCTGCGCCCGCTGTGCCGAGCGCCCTGCGCCCATCAATGCCAGCGCCGGGCGCAGCACAGCCCTCACTGTCAAGCAGCCGAAAATCTGCCCTTTGCCCCTGGGAAGCTGTCACCCACCTCCTCCTCAGTCTCCCGCCCAGCGGCCGTGCATCAGGTCCTGGCCGCTCATTATCCAGGAAGTGAGAACACGCCCCCCAGCTGCTGCCGAACAGAGAAGGGAAGAAGAGAGCGGAGAACAAGACACGGGTGAGAGGAGGAAAGCGGGGGAGAGCAGGGGACACAAGAGAATGAGAGCTGGTGGACAGAAGAGGATGAGAGCGGAGCACAGAGGAGGAGGATAAGAGCAGGGCACAGAGGAGGGGGAGAGCAGGGGACATAGGAAGAGGATGAGAGCTGGTGGACAGAGGAGGAGGATGAGAGCGGGGCACAGAGGAGGAGGAGGATAAGAGCGGGGGACAGAGGAGCAGGAGGATAAGAGTGGGGGACAGAGGAGGGGAAGAGCAGGGGACACAGGAAGAGAATGAGAGCTGGTGGACAGAGGAGGAGGATGAGAGCTGGTGGACAGAGGAGGAGGATGAGAGCGGGGCACAGAGGAGGAGGAGGATAAGAGCGGGGGACAGAGGAGCAGGAGGATAAGAGCGGGGGACAGAGGAGGGGAAGAGCAGCGGACACAGGAAGAGAATGAGAGCTGGTGACAGAGGAGAGAAGGTAAGAGGAGTGAGAGCTGGACAGAGAGAGGATGAGAGCTGGGGGACAGAAGAGGGGAGAGGCAGGGACACAGGAAGAGGATGATAGCTGGTGGACAGAGGAGGATAAGAGCGGGGCACAGAAGAGGGGGAGAGCAGGGGACACAGGAAGAGGATGAGAGCTGGTGGACAGAGGAGGAGGATGAGAGCTGGTGGACAGAGGAGGAGGATGAGAGCTGGGGACAGAAGAGGGGGAGAGCAGGGGACACAGGAAGAGGATGAGAGTTGGTGGACAGAGGAGGAGGATAAGAGCGGGGCACAGAGGAGGAGGATAAGAGCGGGGGACAGAGGAGGAGGATAAGAGCGGGGACAGAGGAGGGGGAGAGCAGGGGACACAGGAAGAGGATGAGAGCTGGTGGACAGAAGAGGAGGATGAGAGCAGGGAACAGAGGAGGAGGATAAGAGTGGGGGACAGAAGAGTGGGAGAGCAGGGGATACAGGAAGAGGATGAGAGCTGGTGGACAGAGGATGAGAGCGGGGTACAGAGGAGGAGGATGAGAGCAGAGGAGGAGGATGAGAGTGGGGGACAGAGGAGGAGAAGAGCAGGGGACTCAGGAAGAGGATGATAGCAGGGGACAGACAGAGGAGGAGGATGAGAGTGGGGGACAGAGGAGGAGGATTAGAGCGGGGACAGAGGAAGAGGATGAGAGCAGGGGACAGAGGAAAAGGACAGCAGGGGACACAGGAACAGGAGCGGGTGGACAGAGGAGGAGGTTGAGAGCAGGGTACAGAGGAGGAAGATGAAAGCGGGGAGAGAGGAGTAGGGGAGCAGGGGACACAGGAAGAGGATGAGAGCGTGGAACAGAGGAAGAGGATGAGAGCGGGTGGACAGAGGAGGAGGATGAGAGCGGGGCACAGAGGAGGAAGATGAGAGCGGGGGACAGAGGAGGATGAGATTGAGGGACGCAGGAAGAGGATGAGAGCAGGGGACAGAAGAGTAGGGGAGCAAGGGGCACAGGAGAAGGTGGAGAGTGGGGGGACAGAGGAGGAGGAGGAGAGCGAGGGGCACAGGAGAGCGGGGCAAAGAGGATGCTATGAGGCTGCATATATAAGGCTGCACTATATGGAGAGCTATGAGGCTGCATGTATAAGGCTGCACCATATAGAGAGGCTATGAGGCTGCATATTTGAGGCTGCACCATATAGAGAGGCTATGAGGCTGCATATATAATACACTATATAGAGAAATATAAGGCTGCACTACATGGAGAGATATGAGGCTGCATATATAATACTCCACTATATGAGGCTGTACTATATGGAGAGCTATGAGGCTGCATATATAAGGCTGTACTATAGAGGCTGCACTACATGGACAACTGAGCCTGCTTATACTGTATAGAGGGCTGTGAGGCTACGTTATATTATATGGAGGGCTGTGAGGCTGTATTATACTATATGGAGGGGCAATGAGGCTATATTATACTATATGGAGGGCTGTGAGGCTGTATTATACTATACAGAGGACTATGATGCTACTATATGTAGGATAGTAGGGGTGCATTATAATAATTGGATGACTATTGGGGCTACCATATGAATGGGGGACTATGGGATGCATTATAATACATGGAGGACTATGGGGGTCTATTGTAATATATGGAGGAATATGGGGATACATTATAATAATTAGAGGACTATCGTGGCGGGAGGAGGAAGACGTATATACCAGGACGGGGGACATATATACCACGATAAGGGCCATATTCCCGGAGGGAGACCATATATAGCAGGATGGGAGACCTATTTAAAAGGATTAGCTCCATATTCCAGTAGGATGACCATATATAACAGGATGAGGGACATAAATACATAGACGGGTCAATTTGTGAGTCTTTATAGAACTTAGAACGTTACTTGGGGCCCATACATCTGACCAACGTGTGCCCGTGGGTGGGGGGGGGGGGGGTCCCGGTGTGAGTTTTGCACCGGGGCCCACCAGACTCTAGTTACGCCACTGCCGATGCGTTAGAATCGGGCCACCATCTATCTAGTACAGACATACTTGGTTTACAGGAAACGAAATTTGCTAAAGATAAAGTCCCAAAATTCGACGACAAATTATATCCGAACATTCTACTATTCTCCAATATGAAGAAGAAAGCTTGTGTTGTGTTCATTATCAAATAATCAGTCAGTTGTGAAAAGATACAATGGATAGAAGACCCGGAGGGTAGATTCTTTATCTTAGTGTGTACAATCAATAATTCCTTGTGCACAATAGTGAACATCTACGCACCTAACAAGGGTCAGATGACTTTCTTAAATAACCTAATTAAAATCATTTGGGAATTGCAGAAAGGATCTTTACTAATCACAGGCCTGCGATGAAAAAAATACAAGAGAAGTTTTCACTGATTTTTATGTAATTTGGTGTGCTGATTATGAAAATGACCTCCATTTTTTCCATGACGTATGGATTTTTTGTAAAACCAAGATCAATATTTTTGCTAAAATCCTATTTAAAAAGGAATTCTGTCGAACAATTGTACATGTAATATATGGCAACAGTGGTTTTTATTCATTTAAATTTATGTATAAATATACAGAGGCCCCCCCTGCTGGCACACGGCCCCCCCATTGGTATACAGAGGCCCCCCTGCTGGCACACGGCCCCCCCCGTCAGTATACAGAGGCCCCCCTGCTGGCACACGGCCCCCCCCCTTTGGTATACAGAGGCCCCCTTCCTCCGCATTGATCTCACCCTCCGATGTCCGCAGGCACCCGGGTCCTCCATCCACTCTACTCGCTGTATGCCGGGCACAGTGATGACGTCATCCCTGCTGCGCCTTTCTCCGCAAACCCGGCATACAGCGAGTTCTGTTCCATATGCTTGACAATTTTGGGTTTAAAGGTAACAAGGTAACATTGTTAAAATAATCAAAGTACTATATTCCAGCCCTACAGCCAGAATAATGTCTAATAATTTTTTATCAAACAGAATACCGTATATACTCGCGTATAAGCCGAGTTTTTCAGCCCAAAAATTGGGCTGAAAAGTACCCCCCTCGGCTTATACGCGAATCAGTGCGGGGGCTGCTGTATACAGCGGTATACAGCATCCCCCGCATCCCCAGTAATGCAGGGCCCCCCCTCATGCTCCGGTCACCTGTAAAGCAAATTATACTTATCACTGTCCCGCTGTCCGCGCCCGCCGCTGCCGACATCGCGATCCTCCATCTTCATGCGTCTTCTTCCTGTTTCCTGTGTTCGGCGCAGCCAATGACGTCATTACCGGCGCCGAACACAGGAAACAGGAAGAAGACGCATGAAGATGGAGGATCGGGATGTCGGCAGATGCGGGCGCGGACGGCAGCGGGACAATGCTAAGTATAATTTGCTTTACAGGTGACCGGAGTCAGGCTGGGGGGGCCCTGCATTACTGGGGCTGCCTGTATACTACCACTGGGGCTGCTGTATATAGGGGCTGCTGTATACACCACTGGGGCTGCAATACCACTGGGGCTGCTGTATATAGGGGCTGCAATACCACTGGGGCTGCAATACCACTGGGGCTGCTGTATATAGGGGCTGCTGTATACACCACTGGGGCTGCAATACCACTGGGGCTGCTGTATATAGGGGCTGCAATACCACTGGGGCTGCAATACCACTGGGGCTGCTGTATATAGGGGCTGCTGTATACACCACTGGGGCTGCAATACCACTGGGGCTGCTGTATATAGGGGCTGCAATACCACTGGGGCTGCAATACCACTGGGGCTGCTGTATATAGGGGCTGCTGTATACACCACTGGGCTGCAATACCACTGGGGCTGCTGTATATAGAGGCTGCAATACCACTGGGGCTGCTGTATATACCACTGGGGCCTGCTGTATTTCATACTGCTGGGGCCTGTATACCACTGCTGGGGGCTCTATACCTGTGCTGGGGTCCACCCTCGGCTTATACGCGAGTCAATAGATTTTCCCAGGTTTTGGGGGCAAAAGTAGGGGGGTCGGCTTATACCCGGGTCGGCTTATACACGAGTATATACGGTACATCTTTCTAACGGAACACAACAGGGATGCTCCCCATCACCATCCTTATTTGACCTCTTTATTGAAGCCCTAGTGGAGAAAATTAGAATAGATTGTAATATTAGAGACATTTCAACAAATGATGGGCAATATAAGGTGTCCCGGACAACATTTTAGTTTCACTTACAGATTCACTAAATTCGGTCAGGAATCTATTATCAACTTTACAAGAATTTTTCAGTGACTCGTTATATAAGATGAGCCATAAAAAAACACAAGTTCTTTACAAAAACATTGACCCAGATCTACTAAATATTTTAAGGCATGAAGTTGAATTTGACTGGTCATCTGATAACTTGTCATATTTAGGTATAAAACTAACTAAAACTACTACAGATATTATAAATCAAAACATTTCTGATATAAATGCCACTATTCAAAAAGACATTTTACATCTATCAAAACTAAAGATGTCTTGGATGGGTAGAAATCTTACATTTAAAATGAAATTACCAAAACTCCTCTATATCTTTAGGACTGTTCCCTTACCAATAAAGAAGACCCTATTAGAAAAACTACAAAGCCAACTTGTAACTAGTGATGGGCGAACCCCCCCAATGTTCAGAATCGGGGGTGGGGTTCGAGCCCGAGCTTTTTGTAAAGTTCGAACTCTGGGCCGGAAATGACACAAAATTGTGTCCAAACTCCGAGCTTGAACTTTACAAATATGGGATGGGGCGGGGAGGTCTGTGCAATAAAGCGTAAAATTATTAATAAACATTATAATTATACTTACTTGTCCCGCGACGCATCCTGCCATCTCGCTGTTTCCCGACAGCATCTACTTCCAGGACCGCTCTTTAACTTCCGGGTTATTCACTGCACTGATCGGCAACTTTCAGCCGGCGTTGGCAGTGTTCGGGCAGTGATGTCAGGGTTCACCCAAGTTCATGGCCCGAGCCATGAACTCGATTGAATTCTGACTGTTACTGTCAGTATCAGCCTGCTTCTTGCTCTGCATAGATGCTTCTCTATGCAGAGCGAAGTAGCAGAGCTGACATTGCTTTGCTATCCATGTGGACTACGTCGGACGGAGGATATTTTTTCATAATAATGATGGAGTCTAAATTTTTTTTGTCTTATTTCTAATAAAAAAAATTTTCTCTGGGTTGTGTTTTTTTCATCTTGACCACCATGAATTTCTAGTAATGTCTAATATTGGTGTGACCCCATGAATTTTGGGCTTAGGGCCAGCTGATAATACTAACCCCATTATTACCCAGCGGGCCACCTGGCACCAGGGCCGCTGGAAGAGTTGGATACATCGCCAGAAGATGGCAATTCTATGAATGCTAAGAACATTTTCTGGGGTAACTGCGAACTGCAATTCGCAGCAGAGTGGCCAGGAAGCTTGGGCCACCCTGCGATGCGGATTCCAGTCCCCAGCTAAAAGGGGGGTGATTTGAACTTTTATGGTTTTTTTTACGTGTTTGTAAAAACTTTATTTATTAATTAACTAGATGGCGGCCCGATTCTAAAGGATCGGGTAGTCTAGAATCCATATATAGTTTATTTACTAATAGTTACAGGAGTGCGGTGAAATGAATTGTGTGTATACAGGCGGCTTTGTGGGTAGCAGAGTATACAGGCGGCTCTGTGGGTAGCAGAGTATACGGTGGCTCAGTGGTTAGCACTGAGCGGTGGCTCAGTGGTTAGCACTGCGCGGTGGCTCAGTGGTTAGCACTGCGCGGTGGCTCAGTGGTTAGCACTGCGCTGTGGCTCAGTGGTTAGCAGTGAGTGTGGAGAAAGTGGTAAGCGCGGTCAGCACAGTGCCGTAGGCAGAGTGGTCAGTGCAGTGCCGCGGGCAGAGTGGTCAGCGCAGTGCCGTGGGCAGAGTGGTCAGCGCAGTGCCGTGGGCAGAGTGGTCAGCGCAGTGCCGTGGGCAGAGTGGTCAGCGCAGTGCCGTGGGCAGAGTGGTCAGCGCAGTGCCGTGGGCAGAGTGGTCAGCGCAGTGCCGTGGGCAGAGTGGTCAGCGCAGTGTCGTGGGCAGAGTGGTGAGCGCAGCGCTGTGGGCAGAGTGGTGAGCGCAGCGCTGTGGGCAGAGTGGTGAGCGCAGCGCTGTGGGCAGAGTGGTGAGCGCAGTGCCGTGGGCAGAGTGGTGAGCGCAGTGCCGTGGGCAGAGTGGTCAGCGCACACACACACATACACACACACTCCACTATACTTACCACCGGTCCTGCGTCTTCCCCGCTGTGACTTCCCGGACGCCATATTGGATCCAATAGTTCGGGGGCGGTGACATGTCGACTGGATATCCAGGCGGCGGACGCAGGGCCGGTGGTAAGTATAGCAGAGTGTGTGTGTGGACAAAGTGACGGAAGTGCCTTCGGCTTTTATATATTAGATTCTTAATTTTAGAACTAAGTAGAGGAAAGTAAATGTGATGTGAAGACCAAGATCAAGGAATGTAGTCAGTAACAAAGATAAAAATGTATTTCTCAATTTTATTAGGCAAAACAACTCAAGAAACATAAATACACACTGATTTAAAGCCAATTAAAAATTGTGTAAACACACAGAAACCATTGCCCATGCCCAAAAAGAGTGACAATGAAACAATTTGCGAGCCATGCAATTTTCAAGGATTTTTTTTTTCCACAGGAATTACTAAGGTGACAAATTATGGTGACACAAGTATGTATCAAATATCTTGTTATGTTGCATTCAAGCCCCAATAATAGGCAGAAGCACCTGCAATAACAAATAGGAACAATACAAGGTAATCAAAAATAGATACCAAGGAGTATATAGTCAGTTAATAAGGCAGTGAATGTCCAATATCCAATATCTTTGAGCCCACAAGCTACCTAACGGGCATATTGCAGCTCTAGTATCTTTTTCCAGTGTATGTACATATAAATATTCCTCCCCCACTCCCACCCACATCTATGGTGCTCTCCCCCACCTCTCCACAAGGAAGCAGCCGCTTCCACAGACAAGTGCGATGACTGAATAGACCGGCCGGTCTGCGTGGCCGTTGCTATGCGACAACCAGAAAAATTGCCTCACCAGCACCTGCGTCCCCGCATACGTCCGCACGCCGCCGCCTGCCTGTTACAACGCAAGCGCATTACTTATCATAAGGTACTATGTAAGGCACAATGACTCACACACTTACAGCACTTTACCCCTGAGGAAGCTGTCCCCAGAGGCAGTTACACGTGTTGGGTGTCAGGGTGCTTGCTGCCCATGCCCTGACTTCATACTTAGGATCTAGGTGACATTTTTTATTGGTATATCCTATGGTTGTCACATCATGAGACCGTGTTCTTCATGGCTCCTATGATTGTGTGACCACTTTTTCCTTTGTGTGGCAAATCTAGGAACTGTATGCATCAAGCAGGGCACCCCTTGTACCATAGGGAAGCACTATGGGTATATTGGATTAATACTTAATCTTTAGTCAGCAGGAGCAGTGGTTAACTGTACCTTTAATACTGCACAGAATTACCATTGCTGTGGGGTTAATAATTTATTTCTTTAATTTTTGTTTTGCCATTTTTTGGATATTTGCACAGTCACTACTTTATTATATGACTATATTTTTCTTGGTGTCCTTTTCTGACTATCTTGCATTGTTCCTGTATGTTATTGCCGGGTGTTTATTCTATGATCATGTAACTACTTTTCCCTTGTGTGGCAAACCCAGGAGCTGCATGCATTATGCAGGGTGCCCCTTGGTCCATAGAGGAGCACTCAGGGTACATTTGATTAACATCCGATCATTATTTAGTCAGCAGGAGCAGTGATTATGTATACCTATAACTTTTCTATTTTATGCAATATTGACCTTGCTATAGATCAGTTTATCTCCAGCAGAACAATTTTGCTGTAGCTTCAACAATATATCTCCTTACTGTTTTCTGGCCATTTCTTAGATATTTGTACAGTCACTGCTTTACTGTCCGACTATATACTTCTTGGTATTTTTTTTTTTTATTACCTTGTATTGTTCCTATTTGTTATTGCCAGGTGCTTTTGCCTATTAGGGCTTGAATGTGAATGCAACACAAGATAATTGATACATACCTGTGTCACCATAATTTGTCACCATAATAATCCCTGTGGAAAATAAACTTCTTGAAAATTGCATGGCTTGCAAATTGTTTCATTGTCACTCTTTACGGGCATGGGCAATGGTTGTCTGTTTGTTTACACAATTTTTAAGTGGTGGTAATTCGGTGTGTATTTGTGTTTCTTGAATTGTTTTGCCTAATAAAATTGAGAAATAAATTTTTAACTTAGTTATTGACTATATTCCTTGATCCCGGTCTTCACAACACGTTTACTTTCCTCTACTTAGTTCTAACATTGTTTAACGTGTGACTGGTGGATCACGCAATTGTGCTATCCTAAACCAATTTTTCTTAATTCTTCATTTTACATATCCCCATAGGGAGGCACACTGCTGCAGGGTCCGATCGCTTGTGACAGGTCCCAATGAGCTGCAGCACATCGGGATCTGTCACAAATGCGTATTGTGAGAAATGGCAGTGCTTGCCAACCTCTCACAGGAAGCGGTCCCTGATAAGGTCTCGGCAGCACCCTGGGCTATCATGTGAGCATCGGAGATCTCACAATATTATCACTGGATCTCCGGTGCAGGCAGGGAACAGCGTGTTCCCCACTGCGGCAGCTTTGGATCCTGCTATCAGTGAATGACAGCGGGATCCAAAGGGTTAACAGCACTGATCGGATCCCGGATCCGATCGGTACTGAAAACCCGACATCTCAGCTGATGAGGTCAGCTGAGATGTCGGGGAAATGATGTGAGCTCTGCGCCGGAGCTCACATCAAACCCAGGTAACCAGCCTATGACATTGTACAACGTCATGGTTGGGAAGGGGTTATTAGTTAATTTAAAAAAAAAAAAAAAAAAATATATATATATATATATATATATATATATATATATATATATATACATTTAGGGACTGCATCTTTATTAACCCCTCGACCCGCATGTCTGTACTGAACATGAACACTCTCAGCTCTGCTTTTTCAGAGGCCAAGGGGGCAAACAGAGCTTCTATCCCCTTGGTCCCTAAATGGGAATCTGGAGTGCTGTGACATCATAAGGGGGGGTGGGTAACTCAGGTCATGCCACCTTAGCTGTCCTTGGGTGACCCCAGTGTCTCCCCCGTTACAATGCCACAGATCGTGCTCCTTACGCAAATTAAAATCTGAGCTGTCAGAAGATTGCATCAAAAAGCATGACATCCGTGGCAAAAAACACAGGAAAAAGTCCCAGTTTTTGTGGGGGGGTTTTAGCCCAGGAGATGAAGACGGACACCTTGTATACAATGCATGTAGTTTCATGCGTAAATTGCACCAAAAAGCATGAAATCCGTGGCAAAAACCATTGGAAAACGTTGCATATTTTTGTGCTTTTTTTTGGGCTCAGGAGATGCACATGGACACCTTGGACACAATGCATGCAGTTTCAGGCCTAGATTGCACCAAAAATTATTAAATCTGTGGCAAAAACGTATATAAAATATACTGGAATGCTATTCAAGACCTTATAAATAGGGTGACCAACTTAAACATTAATCCTACCCCTGAACTTGCACTTTTATTGAATATAAATGATATTCCCAAGAGTAACAGACCACTATTGGCACATGTTTTATTGGCAGTGAAAAACATAATTGCATCCTATTGGATACAGACATACATGTCAATATCCAAGAACTCCTAGAAAAGATAACTACTCATAATGCTTTGGAATTTAGTTTTGCACTTAGACACAATTCAAGAGACAAATATAGTATAAAGTGGTCGGACTGGAAAGGAACCTTTACTCCAGTGACTCTTAACCCATTGACATAGACAACATTTTCCTTTAGAACCAAAAATATTAAGAAAAACAATACTAAATCTCTTGGGCATAGATAGAAGTGGTGCTTGGATATATTGTAACTATATATTATTACTATGAAGGTGGATGATTGAAAACTCATGTCATTTTTGTTGTATGTTCTGTTCTGTGTCATTGTTGAATTGTCTTTCTTTAGAACAATGATTGTTAACGTATGCAACCTCATAAAAGACTTGTACTGTAATAAACTTGTATGCTAGGATATGTCAACTGTAATTCCAACTGCCTATGAACAGACATCAACAATTGTTTATTCGGAAAGGTCACTGCAGTCGTCCATGTCATAGAATGTCAAAAGCGTGGTCTTTCACGTGCTCAAGTTTTGATCAACCTTGATAGTGATTTTAATGGTGCCGTCACGCACATCAATCTGATGAACGATTTTGTTAGCGATCACATTCACGCACGATCGCTAACAAAATCGTTCAGATCGCTGGTGAGCTGTCACACAGGCAGACTCACCAGCGATCAGTGGACCAGAGACATCGTGGAAATGATTTAAATATCGTTTCCACAATGTCTTGCTCCCGCTGCCAGGCTGCGGTAAGCGGGAGCAGACTGGTCTCCAAGGTAAACAGCGGGTAGGGGCGGACTGGCCCAGGTGGCTGGGGGGCAAGCGCCCCCCAGGCTGGTGGTATTGCCCTCATCTAGGGCCGCCCCTCTCACTAAAATGGGCTGGCCAGCTTTGCTTTGCGGCCGCAGCTGCTGGCAGCATAGCAGGCGACGCGACGGGCAGTCTGGTGAGTGAGCACCGAAACACAACCAGCCCCAAAATCTCCCCCACCCCCGCTCCTCATCGTGTCCAATACCAACCAGCGACGCTGCGTGTCCACCGGGCGACCAACGATAGATTTGAGGTTCTGGCCTCAAATCAAACGATGAACGATCAGTCGACTGATCGTTCATCATTTGTAGTGTCACACGCAACGATGTCACTTCGACATCGTTCAAGCGTCACAGAACACGTGACTTTTGAACGATATCAGCAATGATATCGTAACGTGTGACTGTACCTTCAATACAGACCAAAGATGATATAGACAACATTGTATGGGCAGCAATACCAGATGAAAATGAATACCCTCAGCTCCACAACATTGTTTTTGAAAACATGATTCAAAGTTACTGTGGTGAAGCCAGTTCTGATTCTTCCTGTATGGATAATGGCAAGTGTACCAAAGGTTTTCCAAAGAAGCTGCAAGAATACAACATCAAAGAAAAGGACGGCTATCCAAGTTACAGAAGGAGCATTAGTGAGAACATACGAACATAATTCCAAGTCAACTGACAATTCCTCTGTAGTTCCATATAACCCCTATTTGCTCAAAAAATACAACTGCCATTTTAATGTTGAAATTTGTGCATCCATACAAAGTGTAAAATATTTGTTTAAATACAAATGTCCCAGGGGCAAATCTAGTCTATCTATGAAGGCCAGTAGACGATTACGCCGTGCGCTCCATGACCACCAACTACTGGATGCCTGGTGTCTCTTGTTCCCAACCTGCAAGGACTTTACCTTCTATTCTCTGATTCCAGAATTGACTTTTTCCTTTTGAGACTATTGAAGGGCTGGTTTTGTTTATCGGTTATTATTGTGGGTTATGACTACAATCACCGATATCCAGAGTCCACCTTCCCTTACCGCTTTCTATTCCTATGCTGATTAACTATATATATATGTATATACTGACGACTTAATGAAAACAAGTCTGTTCTAATAAATGAATATTTATTAAACACACCCAAAAAGTCTACAACAATAATATATATATTCTAGATAGCACGATAAATAATACACAATACAATTGCTGTTACAAAATGTAAAACACCCACAATTACTAACAATTATAACCCCACTCACGTTATCTAACCATACATGCACACTATATTAATTAATTACATCCATTCGCCTGCCCCTAACTATCCCTGAAAGTAGGCTGAGTAATATTATGAGAGAGAGTGTGTATAGTAGAAGGAGATAGAGAAGGAAAAGTTACACGGAAGATATAGAGGAGATATGGGGGTGATACTTAATCCAGGTCTTCATGATTCTATTCCATCGTGCATCCCAAGTAGAAAGAGAGAGCTTTTGTGTCCCAGAGTGCATTTTAACCTGTCCCTCAGCTGTGCACGTGACGGACACACCTCCTCATCCGTGCACTTCTGACGGGGGTTTCAAGGGTGCACGCTCACCGTGCACTGTATTGGAATGACCTAAAGCTTCGGTGGCTCGCTCCTGACACTATAGATTGGCAAACAATGGGAATAATACTTCTTAGAGATACCTTAGTGATGTCTACACCTATCACCTTAGACATCTTGGCTGCTGTAGTTTGCTAGAAGAAAGGGTGAGAATAATCCTGTGTGCCAGCAGCCTGTAGATCTTTAAAATATTTAAATTAAGAGTGTTATCTGATGGCTTCCCACACTGAAATGCAAGAATGGACATCTTCTGATATGGTAATTAACCATGTCAGGAGATGAATAGATTTCCATCAGATATAGCTGAACTGGTCAATGTTATACTAGAATATGAAGGGACATTTATTATGGCCTATTACACCAATGTGGGCATAAATATAGATATATACACATGCATACCCACAAAGAGAGAGCTATATTTATGTGTCATATTAAATTATTAATTATACCATCACTTCCCCCTCAACATTCCCTTTTTGTCGGAAAATATGACAATAAAAATGAGTGGGAATTGTGGGATATATTTGCCTACTCAATCCTATCACCAATGTGGACCTGGTAAAAGTTGCAGAGCTTAGGGGGTCCCCAGTGCATTCCTGTCGCTTGATGCTGAAAAGGCCTTTGATAGGGTGCACTGGGGATACCTTCGGGCTGTCTTAGGGAAGTTTGGCTTTGAGGGGCCGATTGTGTCGGCAATCCTTAGCCTTTACTCCCGCCCGAATGCCAGAGTCGTCGCCTCCGGGTTCCTGTCCAGAAGCTTCCAAATTACCAATGGCATGAGGCAGGGTTGCCCGCTTTCACCAGTAATCTTCACTTTGGTGGTAGAACCTCTTGCGGCCCTGATCCGGGCTGACCCGCTGATATCGGAAATCGCGGTTGGAGAACTGGACCATAAAATAGGCCTGTACGCAGACGATATCATAATTGCTTGCACGAACCTTGAAATTTCTCTCCCTGCGACTATGTCGGCTCTCACTAAATTTGCACGAGTGTCCCTATATGCTAAACGCTTCAAAATCTATGGTACTATCAATATGTGTCCTGTTGTCTCTGTCCAGCTTATCAGAAAGGCTCCCCTTTCAATGGTGCCCGGTTGGCATAACATATTTAGGTATCATTCTAGGCCCCACTCCTCAGATAGTACAAATTAATGTTGAGGTCCTGGTGAAAGCTTTGTCGGACGGCATGAGTAAACACCCCCTACATGCCTTGACATGGATGGCGAGAACGCAGGCGTTTAAGATGATGCTTTTACCTAAGATTCTCTGTTTCCGCTGTGTGCTTGTTGCTATACATGGCAAGTTAATGAACAAACTGCAGTCCCTGACTAATAGATACATATGGGCTGACAAAAAACCAAGGGTCCCCAAAAGAGTTATATCACTTCACATGAATAAAGGAGGGATGGAGGTCCCAGACTTAAAGTCTTATCATGGGGCAGTCATATTAGAGGAAGCAAAGAGGTTCTGGATATCTGCTGGAGACCTGGGTTGGATGCAGATTGAGAGTTTTGTTGACGGGGTCGGACTCCAGGGACTTCGGACTATTCTCGAGGCAGAATCCTTGACCAAACTAAAAAGGAAATTTAAACTAGACACGACACGTACCCTGCTTCTTCACTGGAGGGGTCTACCAAAATCCTGGACTAGATTACCAGCCTCTGACATTTCTCTGAATGAACTTTGCCTACATTTACCCTTTTTAGAGATTCCTAAATGGGAAGTGGCGGGAATTCACACACTAGCAGACTTAATGACGGAAAGAGACTTAGTGTCATTTGACACATTGACGGAATGTGACCCATCCTTACGAACTTTGTTCCTACAATACCTCCAACAGAGACATTTCATGACCACTGAGGCTAGAGACTGGTTGACGGGGAGACCATCTCCTTCTGCCTTCCTGGGCTTCCTTCTGTCCACCCCATCAGATCTGAAGCGTTTATCCCGGATATATAAGGCTCTCCTGGCCAGGGGCGACCTGGAGAAATTGGTTTACATGCAGAAATGGGAGGAAGACCTCCAGTTTGCTACAGAGAGAGAGAACTGGGAGAAAGCGTCCCAACGCATGGCTAAACTTACCAGGTGTATCAATCATCTAGAGAACTTAAAGAAATTACATTTTCGCTGGTACCTTCCGCCAGCCCGTTTGGCAAGATTTGGGAGACATGCCTCTTCTTTGTGCTGGAGATTATGTGGACAGAAGGGTAATCTTGCCCACATGTGGTGGTCCTGCCCGAGAGTCACCCCCTTTTGGTTTCTGGTCGAGCGCCTGATCCAGTCGGTCACGGGTTTTATGATCTCTCTTTCGCCACAATTGGCATGCCTACATATTGGCCTGGAGTTATATCCCCCCATTATGTGGAGGACCCTGACTTATATCCTGGTGGCTGCCAGGCTGGCCTTGGCGTCCGACTGGAAGGCGCAGACCCCACCTAATTTATCGGAAGTGGTGAACAGGGTAAACTCTATTTTTGCTCATGAATATTACCTGGCGCAAAACCTGCCAACTAGAAAACAGACTTTGGATTCATGGCACATATGGGCTCATCCTCTTGCTACACCGATCCCATCTTAATACCGAATGTAAGGTGTACTATGGAACATGTTGTAGCCATGGTGTAGACTCAGTACCTTTTAAGTTTAATTTTAGTCTGAATGTGAGTTTAGACTTCAGTATAAGCCCAGAAACAGATCCAGAGTTCAGGAACTGTCTGAATGCTCTATTTGTTCATAGCCTTATCTCAGAAAGTGTCAAATGTGAATTTGTGATCCCCCCCCCTTTTTACCTCCTCTCCCCTTCTCCCCCCCCTCTTGACCCTTGTTTTATACATGGACTCCTTATAGTATATTACTGATGTCTTGTTTGATTTGTATGAAAACTTTGTTCAATAAACATTTATTGTTTAAAAAAAAAAAATCCTATCACCAATAACCGTTCAGGATGGAATGAAGTAAAATTTTCCACTTCGGTATCTAGACATCACCCATCGCCATCACCTCTCCCCTGCCGTTCGCCGTAATCCAGTGTCTCCATCCATCGATTACACCATAGTCATCTTTGTGGATCTTCTTGGTCTCTTTGGTTCAGGAATAAAGTTCTCTATTTGTCAGTACACTTCTGATCTTGTCATTGCCAATCTCAAGAAACACGCCTAGCACCAAGTAGTCTTCTTCCAAGCTTGACTGCTTAGACTCTGGCTGGAGTGGCTGTACCTGTCATGGTCAATCTCAAAATACACGCCTAGCCCCAAGTAGTCTTCTTCCAAGCTTGACTGCTTAGATTCTGGAGTTGCTGCACCTTCGTCTCTTGATCAGTCCACAGAATTTTCATGTGTTCGCCCCTCTCCCTACCAGTTTATTTATTTTTTTTTTTTTGCAAGTCTGGTGTGTAGGGACTGCCGGGGATCACAATCTGTAGCTGGGCCTCACCAGGTGGTTTCTTGGAGCACCTCCTTCTTGGGATTAGATCAATCAGGGGATGGCATTCTTCTTAGCTGAGGCACGACTTTCAACAGAGACTTCTCCTGTAAGCTTGATTGAAGCATCTATCGTTAATGTGGTTCTTCCATGGATAGATAGTTGAATCTCTACTAGGCAGGTCAGAGTTTATTGGGTAGGGGATGATATCAGCATACCTAAGTTGACTGTGAGAAGAACGCAGTCCAACCGACCCTCAATCCATCCCTTATGAACGTTACTGACTCAAGGGTTGGAGTAGCAAATACCTTAGACAATGATGGGGCCTGTCCCTACATAACATTACTCTTTCCTCCAACAAAACAAACAAACCTACATCCCTCCCTCCGCAAACAAATATCATACCAATGTAAAAATTAAACAGTATATAACAATACTATATTTCCCTCCCCCATCCTTTAACCATAAATCAAAGTAAAAGCCAAACAAGATATACAATGTTATGAGGTCTCAGGGCTGAGTTGACGTAATGTCCTAAACACTCTTATCAAATATAATCTCAAGGTTTCTGGACTTTAAGTGCTAAGTATTGGACCTTCTTTTTGGATGATCAAATCTTTCCCTGAATAACTCCCTATTGATTTTTGGACATAACAACTGTAGGAGACCATAGTTGCTCTTTTATGTACTGACCTGTAATTTATGA
Organism: Allobates femoralis; assembly: GCA_033576535.1. Taxonomy (NCBI): domain Eukaryota; kingdom Metazoa; phylum Chordata; class Amphibia; order Anura; family Aromobatidae; genus Allobates; species Allobates femoralis. Next base: position 142,136,226 of record JARQOC010000011.1, read on the forward strand.
TTTTTCCTCCTTTCCTGTCCGGGATGCTGCAATCTGGGGACCTTCACGTGACCGACACATGTTGTTGGGTCATCTTTTGTGGGGATACTTATCCCCCTTGGGCTGTGTGTTTTATACAGTCCACCTCCCCTGGCTTGGCTTGATAGGTTAGGGTGGTGCTTGCGGTTTACGCATCTGGAATTGGGATTGTGACCTGTGACACATGGCCTGACTGATGTAACTCTATTTCTGAATATCACTAGATCTATAAATAAATACCCGGTATCTGGATTGTCACCATTGTGGTTGGGCTGTGCATTGTCACTTTGATGGACCCCTTGATTATTGTGTTTTTTCTTTAACACTCTATATGTAAGGCTGGAGATTTTAATGATTATATAATATTATAATAAAGATATTTTTGTACATTCCTATCATACATGGTCTGTCATTTGATGTATATGCAATGTTCAGTCTTATATCTTTTTTCATATACACGATCACTCCCAGCTGAAATGGTTTGGATTTTTTATACAATTAATTGCAGCGAATGGGGTCGAGATGGCACGTATGGGAAAGCACCTTCCCTTGGGGTAGTCTGACCCTGATCCGCTCCTCTCGTCTTAGGTGTTTATTTGAACCATCAGCTCTTTACTGAGCTATGCATCATCCATTTATTTGATTTACTATATGGGTCATCCATACTGATTATTTAATTAATTAATTTTTTCCTCCACAGCTGACACACCCCCCCTTGGTGCAGGGTAACTGATGCGTTATTCTGCCGAGGGACTAGTCTATGTTTTTCTATTTACAGGTCTATGCGTTTTTTTTTTTTTTTTTTTTCTCTCACTGCTGCAAGCGTCGCACCGGCTTGGCCGTGGGTGTTGCTTTATTTTTCGCCTGTACAATTGCCGCGAGGCCCCCCCTCCTTTGAAGTTTCGTGGGGGGTCCTCTTTCACAATGCTAGCCAGTTTGGATTTATTTCCGATATGGTGCGGCTACCACACTTGCCCTTTATGTGATTGCCTTGATCTCTCTGCCAGATCGGCGCGACTGTTGTCTTTCTCCTTGACAACTAGTCCGCATCATTTCCGGCGCGACTTTGCCTTGGTGACGTTACACCTACCTACGCGCCATCGCTGTGCGCGCATATATACATAACGCGCCACCATAGTAACGGCATTACGCCACTTCCGATGCACGTTCTTGTGGCGTCCTCATATGTATCCATGCGCGCACATATACACAACGCGCTGTTATGGTAACGGCATCACGTCTTTTCCGGTGCGCGATCAGGCGGCACCCTCACATGCGTGACTGACGCCAATAACAAACCGGGATTACATGCACCCGGCGGCACTACAATGGTATAATTTTTTTTTTTTTTTTTCTCTTCCTCCCCTTCTCCATGCTTTGACCAATTGACAGTCTTGGACATAGTTGATTACAGGTAACCACACCTCTTGCTTCATTAGCTGTAATTGATTATCAGGACCCACTGGGCTGTATGGCTTTATAGCCTCTTGTATATAAGGCGGCTCTGACACAGGGCACATCAGACTCCCCTGAGGAAGCTGCCTAGTTGCAGCGTAACGCGTGGGGTCCCCGGTCACCCAGGTTGCAGCATCCATCTTTGGTATGATCCTTCACTTATGATGCATGTTCATATTGACTTTCATCCACACCATGTCTAATTGGTTCCTCCATGCACATGGAGGACCTTGTTGTATAGTTCTTTCACAGACTTCACATGGTGTGCTATTTTTGTTTAATTTTGACATTTCATCTGTCATTTCATTGGTATTGATCTGCTTGCAACCGGCATACTGGGACCTACTTTGTTTTAAGTGGTTTTAATTTTGTGTCTCATGTGTTGTTTGCCTTAGTTATTTTCTACAATAAACTCCATGTTTTGATCTTGGGTGTGCAAGTTTGTTCTGCATAATCTTTTTTTCTTCCCTCTCATGATATATGATTATATATGCAGTCTTGCACCCCTTATTTATTTGAGAGCTGTGCAGCACCAACCCCCCTTTTTTTCACAATCTCAAAATACACGCCTAGCCCCAAGTAGTCTTCTTCCAAGCTTGACTGCTTAGATTCTGGAGTTGCTGCACCTTCGTCTCTTGATCAGTCCACAGAATTTTCATGTGTTCGCCCCTCTCCCTACCAGTTTATTTATTTTTTTTTTTTTTGCAAGTCTGGTGTGTAGGGACTGCCGGGGATCACAATCTGTAGCTGGGCCTCACCAGGTGGTTTCTTGGAGCACCTCCTTCTTGGGATTAGATCAATCAGGGGATGGCATTCTTCTTAGCTGAGGCACGACTTTCAACAGAGACTTCTCCTGTAAGCTTGATTGAAGCATCTATCGTTAATGTGGTTCTTCCATGGATAGATAGTTGAATCTCTACTAGGCAGGTCAGAGTTTATTGGGTAGGGGATGATATCAGCATACCTAAGTTGACTGTGAGAAGAACGCAGTCCAACCGACCCTCAATCCATCCCTTATGAACGTTACTGACTCAAGGGTTGGAGTAGCAAATACCTTAGACAATGATGGGGCCTGTCCCTACATAACATTACTCTTTCCTCCAACAAAACAAACAAACCTACATCCCTCCCTCCGCAAACAAATATCATACCAATGTAAAAATTAAACAGTATATAACAATACTATATTTCCCTCCCCCATCCTTTAACCATAAATCAAAGTAAAAGCCAAACAAGATATACAATGTTATGAGGTCTCAGGGCTGAGTTGACGTAATGTCCTAAACACTCTTATCAAATATAATCTCAAGGTTTCTGGACTTTAAGTGCTAAGTATTGGACCTTCTTCGACGGTTAAATTTGTGAAGTTCTGCCTGGTTCTCTTGTATCTGGTCGGCAAGTCTCTTTACTCTCTGGTAAACTAGGCACAGTCCAATGTACATAAGAAGAACAAGAACCAGAAGAACAATCACAGGGTGGATAATGAAGTTAAAACACGATGTAGCTGTCGGACTATAGCCAAATAAACTTTACCACCAGGACACTAAACAAAACCTCAAACAGTGGGCTTAGGCTCGCCAATATGTTGTAGGGTTGGTTCTGATTATCGGTTATTATTATCGGTTATGACTACAATCACCGATATCCAGAATCAACCCTTCCTTACCGCTTTCTATTCCTATGCTGATTAGCTATATATATATATATATCTATTATATAATTGCCGTAGCGACTTCCGTCGGAGCGGCGCTGCTTCCGGTGGCTTGGTTAGCGAGTCCGAGCTGCTTCTCCTGGACTCTGTCCGTGGCCGCGTAGCGGCCAAGGCGACTCACGAAGCAATGCCCGCAAAGCGGGCATTGCGAGTCGTTGCAGCCTAGCGAAGCAATGCCCGCGAAGCGGGCATTGCGAGTCGCTACACCGCTAACCAAGCCACCGAAGCCGAAGCCCATACTCCTGTAGTGTACACCGCTATAGTATACTACAGTCCCATGACCATAAGCGCCATGGGACTGTAGTATACCATCGCGCTGTACACTACAGACCCCTGCCGCTCTAAGCCACTACGCGTACACTAACCAAGCCACACAACCCCAAGCCCCTACCCACTGCCGCCCTAACCCCTAAGCCACTACCCCGACGCCGAAGCCCCTACCCCCTGCCGCACTACCCCGCCGCACCCACTACCCTCTGCCGGAAGCCACTACCCCCTGCCGCCCTAACCCCTAAGCCACTACCCCGCCGCCGAAGCCCCTAGCCCCTACCCCCTGCCGCACTACCCCGCCGCACCCACTACCCTCTGCCGGAAGCCACTACCCCCTGCCGCCCTAACCCCTAAGCCACTACCCCGCCGCCGAAGCCCCTACCCCCTGCCGCACTACCCCGCCGCACCCACTACCCTCTGCCGCAAGCCCCTACCCCCTGCCGCCCTAACCCTAAGCCACTACCCCGCCGCCGAAGCCCCTACCCCCTGCCGCCGTAAGCCACTAGCCCGCATCCGCACCTAAACCCCTGCCGCCGCAAGCCCCTAACCCCTAAGCCGCACCTAATCCCCTACCCCTACCCCCTAAACCGCACCTAAACCCCTGCCGCCCTAAGCCCCTACCCCCTAAGCCGCACCTAACCCCCTACTCCCTGCCGCCGTAAGACACTACCCCGCATCCGCAAATAAACCCCTGCCGCCGCAAGCCCCTAACCCCTAAGCCGCACCTAACCCCTAAGCTGCACATAATCCCCTACCCCTACCCCCTAAACCGCACCTAAACCCCTGCCGCCCTAAGCCCCTACCCCCTAAGCCGCACCTAACCCCCTACCCCCTGCCGCCCTAAGCCACTACGCCGCATCCGCACCTAAACTCCTGCCGCCGCAAGCCCCTACCCCTTAAGCCGCACCTAATCCCCTACCTCTACCCCCTAAGCCGCACCTAACCCCCTACCCCCCTAAGCCACTACCCCGCATCCGCACCTAAACCCCTGCCGCCGCAAGCCCCTAACCCCTAAGCTGCACCTAATCCCCTACCCCTACCCCCTAAGCCGCACCTAAACCCCTGCCGCCCTAAGCCCCTACCCCCTAAGCCGCACCTAACCCCCTACCCCCCTAAGCCACTACCCCGCATCCGCACCTAAACCCCTGCCGCCGCAAGCCCCTAACCCCTAAGCTGCACCTAATCCCCTACCCCTACCCCCTAAGCCGCACCTAAACCCCTGCCGCCCTAAGCCCCTACCCCCTAAGCCGCACCTAACCCCCTACCCCCCTAAGCCACTACCCCGCATCCGCACCTAAACCCCTGCCGCCGCAAGCCCCTAACCCCTAAGCTGCACATAATCCCCTACCCCTACCCCCTAAACCGCACCTAAACCCCTGCCGCCCTAAGCCCCTACCCCCTAAGCCGCACCTAACCCCCTACCCCCTGCCGCCCTAAGCCACTACGCCGCATCCGCACCTAAACTCCTGCCGCCGCAAGCCCCTACCCCTTAAGCCGCACCTAATCCCCTACCTCTACCCCCTAAGCCGCACCTAACCCCCTACCCCCCTAAGCCACTACCCCGCATCCGCACCTAAACCCCTGCCGCCGCAAGCCCCTAACCCCTAAGCTGCACCTAATCCCCTACCCCTACCCCCTAAGCCGCACCTAAACCCCTGCCGCCCTAAGCCCCTACCCCCTAAGCCGCACCTAACCCCCTACCCCCCCTAAGCCACTACCCCGCATCCGCACCTAAACCCCTGCCGCCGCAAGCCCCTAACCCCTAAGCTGCACCTAATCCCCTACCCCTACCCCCTAAGCCGCACCTAAACCCCTGCCGCCCTAAGCCCCTACCCCCTAAGCCGCACCTAACCCCCTACCCCCCTAAGCCACTACCCCGCATCCGCACCTAAACCCCTGCCGCCGCAAGCCCCTAACCCCTAAGCTGCACCTAATCCCCTACCCCTACCCCCTAAGCCGCACCTAAACCCCTGCCGCCCTAAGCCCCTACCCCTTAAGCCGCACCTAATCCCCTACCTCTACCCCCTAAGCCGCACCTAACCCCCTACCCCCCTAAGCCACTACCCCGCATCCGCACCTAAACCCCTGCCGCCGCAAGCCCCTAACCCCTAAGCTGCACCTAATCCCCTACCCCTACCCCCTAAGCCGCACCTAAACCCCTGCCGCCCTAAGCCCCTACCCCCTAAGCCGCACCTAACCCCCTACCCCCCTAAGCCACTACCCCCATCCGCACCTAAACCCCTGCCGCCGCAAGCCCCTAACCCCTAAGCTGCACCTAATCCCCTACCCCTACCCCCTAAGCCGCACCTAAACCCCTGCCGCCCTAAGCCCCTACCCTCTAAGCCTCGCCGCTTTCCCTAACACCTAAGGCCCTACCCGTCCCCTAACGTCCCCGTCGATCACTTACATGCCTTCAAGTCATCTGATCGTCCGTCCGGCCAGGCGTCCTCTTCCTCCGGTCCCGGGGGTCTTCTCTCTTCTTTCCGCCTCTTCGTCCGTCCCCGGGGATCTTCTGTCTTCTTTCCGCCAACTTCCAGCTCCGACGTCCTCTTCAACTAACATTAAGATACAATGGACGATCAATCCGCCATTGTATCTCAATGAAATGTGAAGGGCTCTTCTGATTGGTCGCTGACCTCAGCCAATCAGAAGAGCCCGTCATTCAGTTCTCATTCAGGTCCGTCTTTTTTCCCATTGACATACATTAGCGGTGTGTCGGCGACTTTATGGCCGGCCACCTGGTTCTATTTGTCGGCCCTAAAATCGCGGACACACCGCTAATGCATGTCTATGGGCAAGTCAGCTCGAATTCTGATTGGTCGCCGTTCAATCCGAAATCGGGCTGACTGCCCATAGAGATGCATTAGCGGTGTGTCCGCGATTTTAGGGCCGACAAATAGAACCAGGTGGTCGGCCATAAAATCGCCGACACACCGCTAATGCATTTCAATGGGAAAAAACAAAGGCGGACCTCAATGAGAACTGCGTCTCAGCCTAAATAATAAATTAAATAATAAAAAAAATAATTAAAAAAGAATTAAAAAATAATAAAAATATTAATTAAAAATAATAAAAAATTCAATAAAAATAATAATAAAAAAATAAAATATATGCTAATAAGATCAGCCCTTTGCGGACCTGAATGAGAACTGACTCTCAGCCTAAATAATAAATTAAATAATAAAAAAAATAATTAAAAAAGAATTAAAAAATAATAAAAAAAAATAATTAAAAATAATAAAAAAATCAATAAAAATAATAATAAAAAAATAAAATATATGCTAATAAGATCAGCCCTTTGCGGACCTGAATGAGAACTGCGTCTCAGCCTAAATAATAAATTAAATAATAAAAAAAATAATTAAAAAAGAATTAAAAAATAATAAAAAAAAATAATTAAAAATAATAAAAAATTCAATAAAAATAATAATAAAAAAATAAAATATATGCTAATAAGATCAGCCCTTTGCGGACCTGAATGAGAACTGCGTCTCAGCCTAAATAATAAATTAAATAATAAAAAAAATAATTAAAAAAGAATTAAAAAATAATAAAAAAAAATAATTAAAAATAATAAAAAATTCAATAAAAATAATAATAAAAAAATAAAATATATGCTAATAAGATCAGCCCTTTGCGGACCTGAATGAGAACTGCGTCTCAGCCTAAATAATAAATTAAATAATAAAAAAAATAATTAAAAAAGAATTAAAAAATAATAAAAAAAAATAATTAAAAATAATAAAAAATTCAATAAAAATAATAATAAAAAAATAAAATATATGCTAATAAGATCAGCCCTTTGCGGACCTGAATGAGAACTGCCTCTCAGCCTAAATAATAAATTAAATAATAAAAAAAATAATTACAAAAGAATTAAAAAATAATAAAAAAAAATAATTAAAAATAATAAAAAATTCAATAAAAATAATAATAAAAAAATAAAATATATGCTAATAAGATCAGCCCTTTGCGGACCTGAATGAGAACTGCCTCTCAGCCTAAATAATAAATTAAATAATAAAAAAAATAATTAAAAAATAATTAAAAAATAATAAAAAAATAAATTAAAAATAATAAAAAATTCAATAAAAATAATAATAAAAAAATAAAATATATGCTAATAAGATCAGCCCTTTGCGGACCTGAATGAGAACTGCCTCTCAGCCTAAATAATAAATTAAATAATAAAAAAATAATTAAAAAAGAATTAAAAAATAATAAAAAAATTAATTAAAAATAATAAAAAATTCAATAAAAATAATAATAAAAAAAATAAAATATATGCTAATAAGATCAGCCCTTTAGCGCACCTGAATGACAACTGCCTCTCAGCCTAAATAATAAATTTAATAATACAAAAATAATTAAAAAATAATTAAAAAATTATAAAAAAAATAAATAAAACATAATTAAAAAATAAATAACAAATAATAAATAATAATATTAAAAAAAAATTCTAATAATAATATTAACTGCTAATAATAATGCTATTAATGCTAATAATTATGTTATTAATGCTATTATTAATGCTAATAATCCTATTATTAATTCTATTAATGCTAATAATAATGCTAATTAATGCTATTAATAATGTTATTAATGCTATTATTAATGCTAATAATCCTATTATTAATGCTATATTATGCTAATAATAATGATATTAATGCTATTAATCATGTTATTAATGCTATTAATAATGCTAATAATGCTATTATTAATGCTATTAATGCTAATAATAATGCTATTAATGCTATTAATAATGTTATTAATGCTATTAATAATGCTAATAATGCTATTATTAATGCTATTAATGCTAATAATAATCCTATTAATGCTATTAATAATGCTATTCATGCTATTAATAATACTATTAATGCTATTAATGCTAATAATAATGCTATTAATGCTATTAATAATGTTATTAATGCTATTATTAATGCTAATAATGCTATTATTAATTCTATTAATTTTAATAATAATGCTATTAATGCTATTAATAATGTTATTAATGCTATTAATAATGCTAATAATGCTATTATTAATGCTATTAATGCTAATAATAATGCTATTAATGCTATTAATAATGTTATTAATGCTATTATTAATGCTAATAATGCTATTATTAATTCTATTAATGCTAATAATAATGCTATTAATGCTATTAATAATGTTATTAATGCTATTATTAATGCTAATAATGCTATTATTAATGCTATTAATGTCAATATTTAATCCTATTAATGGTATTATTAATGCTATTAATGCTAATAATAATGCTATTAATGCTATTAATGCTAATAATAATGCTATTAATGCTATTAATAATGTTATTAATGCTATTATTAATGCTAATAATGCTATTATTAATGCTATTTATGCTAATAATGTATGCTATTAATGCTATTAATAATGCTATTAATGCTATTAATAATGCTATTAATCCTATTATTTATGCTATTAATGCTATTAATCCTATTATTTATGCTATTAATGCTATTAATGCTAATATTTATCCTATTAATGGTATTATTAATGCTATTAATGCTAATAATAATGCTATTAATGCTAATAATAATGCTATTAATGCTATTAATAATGCTATTAATGCTATTAATGCTAATTATGCTATTATTAATTCTATTAATGCTAATAATAATGCTATTAATGCTATTAATAATGTTATTAATGCTATTATTAATGCTAATAATCCTATTATTAATGCTATTTATGCTAATTATAATGCTATTAATGCTATTAATAATGCTATTAATGCTATTAATAATGCTATTAATCCTATTATTTATGCTATTAATGCTATTAATGCTAATATTTATCCTATTAATGGTATTATTAATGCTGTTAATGCTAATTATAATGCTATTAATGCTAATAATAATGCTATTAATGATATTAATAATGTTATTAATGCTATTATTAATGCTAATAATGCTATTATTAATTCTATTAATGCTTATAATAATGCTATTAATGCTATTAATAATGTTATTAATGCTATTATTAATGCTAATAATCCTATTATTAATGCTATTTATGCTATTAATAATGTTATTCATGCTATTAATAATGCTAATAATGCTATTATTAATGCTATTAATGCAAATAATGATGCTATTAATGCTATTAATAATGTTATTAATGCTATTAATAATGCTAATAATGCTATTATTAATGCTATTAATGCTAATAATAATCCTATTAATGCTATTAATAATGCTATTCATGCTATTAATAATACTATTAATGCTATTAATGCTAATAATAATGCTAATTAATGCTATTAATAATGTTATTAATGCTATTATTTATGCTAATAATGCTATTATTAATTCTATTAATTTTAATAATAATGCTATTAATGCTATTAATAATGTTATTAATGCTATTATTAATGCTAATAATGCTATTTATGCTAATAATAATGCTATTAATGCTATTAATAATGCTATTAATGCTCTTATTTATCCTATTAATGCTATTAATGCTAATATTTATCCTATTAATGGTATTATTAATGCTATTAATGCTAATAATAATGCTATTAATGCTATTAATGCTAATAATAATGCTATTAATGCTATTAATAATGTTATTAATGCTATTATTAATGCTAATAATGCTATTATTAATCCTATTAATGCTAATAATAATGCTATTAATGCTATTAATAATGCTATTAATGCTATTAATTATGCTATTAATGCTATTAATGCTAATATTTATCCTATTAATGCTATTAATGCTAATAATAATTCTATTAATGCTAATAATAATGCTATTAATGCTATTAATGCTATTAATTATGCTATTAATGCTATTAATGCTAATAATAATGCTATTAATTCTATTAATAATGCTATTAATGCTATTAATACTGTTATTAATGCTATTATTAATGCAAATAATGTTATTATTAATGCTATTAATGCTAATAATAATGCTATTAATGCTATTAATAATGTTATTAATGCTATTATTAATGCTAATAATGCTATTATTAATGCTATTAATGCTAATAATAATGCTATCAATGCTATTAATAATGTTATTAATGCTATTATTAATGCTAATAATGCTATTAATAATGCTATTAATGCTAATAATAATGCTATTAATGCTATTAATACTGTTATTAATGCTCATAATACTGCTAATAATGCTATTAATACTGCTATTACTGCTAATAATAATGCTATGGCTTATATTATTGCTATTGATGATGCGATTATTATTTAAAAAACTTTAAAAAAACAATAAACATATTTTAGATATCCGATGCATTTGCATCAGGCTAACAGCTATAACTACTATAATCAAATTAATGCACGCTCTAGAATCCCGATGCATTTGCATCGGGCTCACAGCTAGTATATATATATATATATATATATATGTATATACTGACGACTTAATGAAAACAAGTCTGTTCTAATAAATGAATATTTATTAAACACACCCAAAAAGTCTACAACAATAATATATGTATATATATATATATATATCTACTATATAATTGCCGTAGGCACTTCCGTGTCGGACCCCGCAAAAGACCGTGGCTTTGTCACTCTGTGACGTCACCACGTGCGACCCCTCGCCGCTGTCAGCAAACACCCCCAACCCCTGTCACCACACACCCCCCATATGTCCTCACCCCCCCCCCATATGTCCGCACACCCCCGCTCCGATCCCGCTCCGGAGCCGCTGCTGTCAGCACATGCTGACACAGTGCTCCGGAGCCTCTCCTGTAACCACACTCCCCGATGTCCACACACACCCCCCGCCCGCTGTCACCACACCCCCCCCATATGTCCGCATCCCGTATGTCCGCCAAAATCGCGGCAGGTACGGTGAAAAAAACGCATCTGCCGCGATTGCCGCATAACCGCTGCACTTGTGGCGCGGTTGCGGTAATCCCCATAGAAAGTATAGGGGGACTTGCGGCAGGTGCGGCAAGGTGCGGTTTTGCACTTGCGGCAGGTGCGGCCGGACCGCGTTTTTTTTCGCGGCTGCACCTGCCGCAAGTGCAAAACCGCACCTGCCGCAAGTCCCCCTATACTTTCTATGGGGATCACCGCATCTGCCGTGATTTTGGCGGACATATGGGATGCGGACATATGGGGGGGTGTGGTGACAGCGGGGGGGGGGTGTGTGTGGACATCGGGGAGTGTGGTTACAGGAGAGGCTCCGGAGCACTGTGTCAGCATGTGCTGACAGCAGCAGCTCCGGAGCGGGATCGGAGCGGGGGTGTGCGGACATATGGGGGGGGTGAGGACATATGGGGGGTGTGTGGTGACAGGGGTTGGGGGTGTGTGCTGACAGCGGCGTTTTTTTTCGCGGCCGCACCTGCCGCAAGTGCAAAACCGCACTTGCCGCACCTGCCGCCAGTCCCCCTATACTTTCTATGGGGATTACCGCAACCGCGCCGCAAGTGCAGCGGTTATGCGGCAATCGCGGCAGATGCGGTTTTTTTACCGCATCTGCCGCGATTTCAAATAAACGCAGATGTGAAAGGGCCCTAAGACCCTTACAACATAGTTCAATTTTCCTTAAATGATATCAACCATACAAATATATGTAGTTGGTGTAAAGATGTCATTGGAATAATTGGATTATTATTTGAAAATGTTAAAAAAAAATTAAAAATATTCTAGACACCCGATGCATTTGCATCGGGCTCACAGCTAGTATATATATATGCTAGTAGCACGATAAATCATACACAATACAATTACTGTTACAATTTGTAAAACACCAACAGTTACTAACAATTATACCCCACTCACGTTATCTAACCATACATGCACACTATATTAATTAATTACTTCTATTTGCCTGCCCCTAAATATCCATGAACATAGACAGAGTAATATTATGAGAGAGAGTGTATAGTAGAAGGAGATAGAGAAGGAAAAGTTACAGGGAAGATACAGAGGAGAGATAGGGGTGATACTAAATCCAGGTCTTAGTGATTCTATTCCATCGTGCATCGCAAGTAGAAAGAGAGAGCTTTTGTGTCCCAGAGTGCATTTTAACCTATCCCTCAGCTGTGCAAGTGACGGACACACCTTCTCATCAGTGCACTTCTGATGGGTGTTTTAAGGGTGCATGCTCACCGTGCACTGTATTGGAATGACCTAAAGCTTCGGTGGCTCCTGACACTATAAATTGACAAACAATGGGAATAATACTTCTTAGAGATACCTTAGTGATGTATACACCTATCACCTTAGACATCTTGGCTGCTGTAGTTTGCTAGAAGAAAGGGTGAGAATAATCCTTTGTGCCAGCAGCCTGTAGTTCTTTGATATTTAAATTAAGAGTGTTATCTGATGGATTCCCACACTGAAATGCAAGAATGGACATCTTCTGATATGGTAATTAACCATGTCAGGAGATGAACAGATTTCCATCAGATATAGCTGAACTGGTCAATGTTATACTAAAATATGAAGGGACATTTATTATGGCTTATTACACCAATGTGGGCATAAATATAGATATATACCCATACATACCCAGAAAGAGAGTTATATTTATGTGTCATATTAAATTATTAATTATACCATCACTTCCCTCTCAGCAGAGACACACCAACCTGATGCACCTAATAGACGCTGCAATTGAACCGATCTTCTTCTCAGACCATGCTTTAGTCAAGATCTCCCTTGCGCTTGCCTCCCCGATTCCAAGGCAGTGGCAATGGAAGTTAAATGCCTCTTAATTAGAGGACTTGGTGATACTTGCAGACGTCACTGAAAAGATTAAAAACTATTTTGACCTGAATGCCTCTCCTGACATGTCACCAGTAACAATTTGGCAAGCCCACAAATGTGTAGTGAGAGGTATCTTAATACAACATGGTGCCAGATTAAAGAAAAACAGACGCAGAAACTCAGGAACTCATGTCTAAACTGAGAGACCTAGAGACAAGACATAAACGGCAGAGCCTACCCGCACTAAAGAAAGAACTACTTGATGTTAGAGAGGCACTACGCACTACCCTGCTCCATAAGGCAAAAGGTGTACTCTCCCGTTGCCGTCGGCATTTCTATGAATATGGAAATAAAGCAGGCAGCTCACTAGCTAAAGCCTCTAGACTCCAAAGAGCTGCAACGTATGTCCCTGAAATAATATACCCAAATAGCTCACGACGTTCGAAATTCTCCTTGGACATAGCGGAGGCTTTTAAACAATATTATACTGCCCTATATAATCTTGACGTCACCAAGTCGGCGATGGCTACAATTGCACTTAAAGCTCGCATAAAAGCTTATATTAGATCATTGGCTTTACCAAAGCTATCAGATACAGCAATGCAATCTTTGGAGAAACCAATTTCAGAACAGGAAATTGAGGAAGCAATCTCATCGACCAATTCAGGCAAAGCGCCAGGCCCTGACAGATTTACAGTTAGTTACTATAAAAAACTAAGGGTCCCTGTTGCCACACTTGAGATCCTTCTTTAATGCCATGTCGACGGATGTACCACCACCGAAAGATGCGTTACTAGCTACCATAGCAGTAATCCATAAACAGGGGAAGGACCCACTGGTTTGCTCTAGTTACCGCCCGATATCCCTGCTAAATGTGGATATTAAGCTCTTTGCTAAAATCTTGGCAGCCAGACTCTCCCCATTCATACCAGGATTAGTCCATCCAGACCAGGCGGGGTTCGTCATGGGGTGGGAGGCCAGGGACGGCACCACCAAAGCTATAAATCTAATATATACTGCCAAGGTCTCCAAGACCCTGCTAATGTTACTATCCACAAACGCTGAAAAAGCATTCAATCGCGTTCACTGGACCTTTATTGAAGAGGCACTGTCTCATATCGGTCTGGGAGCGAGGATGCTTGGCTTGGTGTTGTCCCTGTACTCCGTCCCATCGGCAAGAGTGCGGGTCAACGGGGTCCTTTGTAGCTTTGACTTTATCTTCTTTTTCTCTCCTGTTTCTTGTCTTCTATTCAACAGGTTAATTCTAAGTGTATATTGGTATAAATAATGATTCCTACTTGATGGGGGTTTAGTTTCTCCTGGACTTAAATGAAGTAATACGTGATAGTCAAATTTTGCAGGACTGAGCGTATGATCTAGAAGCAAAAGATATTCTACATAAAGGATGTTGGATCTATATGACCTTATTAACCTGTACAGTTAAAATGTATTACTTTTACATTGGATGTAAAGTTTTGTCTATTGTCTATAAACCTTGTTACTCCTAAAAGGACAAAAATAAAGAATTGTAAAAAAAAAAAAAACGTATACAAAGGGGACAACTAGGCTAATATTGAAATTTCTCAAAAAGATATCAAACACGATGAAACAAACCAATTTGTCGATTCAAAATACGTCAGTGCGCCAAGAGATGTGTGGAGAATATTTGCTTTTCCAATGCATAAACAATCTCATGCAATCATACGCTTATCGGCACACCTGCCTAACTCGCCCACTATGTTTTCATAAAGAGGATTCTGTTCACAACATCCAACAAAAGCTCAATAATAATTCAACACTAATGGCATACTTCAACCTTAATGAGATCAACCAAAATGCACATCAGTACTATTACAGAGAAATTCTCGTACAATACTTTTAGACATAAGGCACATTGGAACCTAGAAAGTGAGGAAGAATATATACGGTTAGTGTAAAAGGCAAGAATGACATAATTTACGTTTGTTATTGCATTTGAAAAGCGCACCGAGTTTTCAGAACCTTAAAACTAACTGTTACACATGAAACGCTTAGGGTACCATCACACGAGGCCATATCATATATAGGGGCGTGGCCTATCGCTGCCAACATGGCCTGTGCGTCGCCTAATGTAAATAGGCGATGGTGACGCCTTTGAGTGGTCGCTTGGTTTCTCAGCAGTGCTCTGAAACCAGGCGAGCACTCTGGGGCGATGTGTGCACATGTAACAGGGGGACGGCAATCTTTCAGGCGATGGGAGCCACAGGCTCCCATGTTACAGAATCCCCGCTGGGTGTTTTGGACACCCCAGCAGCAATGACGCCTGTAAGATCGTCGGTGCGTCGCTGGAGGTATCGCTGCATGTAAACATGTGACGGCGATGCTGGCGGGGCGCCAAAAACGTGCGCGCTCCCGCCCGCCGCCACTGATATCTCCGGCGAAGTCACCTCGTGTGACGGTACCCTTAAAGATGCTGCATTAGCGCTTGGGTTATTAATAGATGACAGTGTGTGAAAAAGTACTATAATAGATGCCACTGTTCTGAACATTCCTAAACAACTTCGGGAGTTGCTTACATCTGTGTTTTCTGGCATCCCACAAATCCACTGGAGTTGGGGAATAAGTTTAAAGAACATTTTTTAAAAGACTACTATTTTTTAACAAAACAGAAGATTGCATCAACCCCATCACCACCCGACGATTTTTCGTTTTTTGCTCGCCTGCTTCCAAGAACCATAACTTTTTTATTTTTCCATTAATATAGACATATGAGGGCATGATTTTTTGCGGGAAAAGTTATTCTTTCAGATGCAATCATTTATTTTACCATATAGTGTACAGGAAAATTGGAAAAAAAATTCCAAGTGCGGTGAAATTGCAAAATAAAGTGCAATTACACATCTGTTTTTTGGGTTTTTTATTCGCCATGATCACTGCAACCCCTGGCAAAAATTATGGGATCACCTGGCTCGGAGGATGTCTATTCAGTTGTTTAATTCTGTAGTAAAAAAGCAGATCACAGACATGGCACAAAACTAAAGTCATTTCAAATGTCAACTCTCTGCCTTCAAGAAACATTAAAAGAAATCTTGAAAAAAAGCAATGTGCTAGCCAGTAACGGTTATTTCTGAGGAAAAAATTATGGAATCATGATAAACAAACAAACAAAACAACACTCAAATACATTACTAGTATTTTGTTGCACCACCTCTGGCTTTTAGAACAGCTTGCAGTTTCTGAGGCATGGACTTAATGAGTGACAAACAGTACTCATCATCAATCTGGCTACATCTTTCTCTGATTGCTGTTGCCAGATTAGCTTTGCAGGTTGGAGCCTTGTCATGGACCATTTTCTTCAGCTTCCACCAAAGATTTTCTGTTGGATTGAGACTCGGTCTGTTTGCAGGCCATGACATTGACCTTATGTGTCTGCTTTCAAGGAATGTTTTCATAGTTTTTGCTCTATGGCAGGATACATTATCATTTTGATAAATGATTTCATCATCCCCAAACATCCTTTCAATTGATAGGATAAGAAAAGTGTCCAAAATATCACTGTCAACTTGGACATTTATTGAAGATGTAATGACAGTCATCTCCCCAGTGCCTTTACCTGACATGCAGCCCCATATCATCAATGACTTGTGAAATTTGCATGTTCTGTTCAGGTGGTCATGTTTATAAATCTCATTGGAACGACACCAAACAAAAGATCCAGCATCATCACCTTGCCCAATGCAGATTTGTGATTGATCACTGAATATGACTTTCATCCAGTCATCCACAGTCCACGATTGCTTTTACTTAGCCCATTGTAACCTTGTTTTTTTCTATTTAGGTGTTAATGATGGCTTTTGTTTAGCTTTTCTGTATGTAAATCCCATTTCCTTTAGGTGGTTTCTTACAGTTCAGTCAAAGACATTGACTCTCCAAAGTGTGATCACTCCTTTTTAGATGCAGACTAACAAGCAAATCTTATTTGATGCAGGTGTTAGTTTTGGGAATGAAAATTTACAGGGTGTTTCCATAATTTTTTCCTCAGAATTGAGTGATTCCATTATTTTTCCCCCTGCTTGGTCTACAAAAGTAACAGTTACTGGCTAGCACCTTTTTTTTTTTCAAGATTTGTTTTAGTGTTTCTTCAAGGCAGAGAGTTGCCATTTGAAATTACTTCAATTTTGTGCCATGTCTGTGATCTGCTTTTCTTCTACACAATTAAACAACTGAATGAACATCCTCCGAGCCAGATGATTCCATAATTTTTGCCAGGGGTTGTATATGGTAAAACTGACGTGACTGTGTGATGCCTAGGTACGAGTTCATAGATACCAAACATGTATACTTTTACTGTTATCTGAATGGTGAAAAAAAATGCAGAAGTTTGAAAAAAAATAAAGAATCACACTTTTTGCGCCATGTTCTGCAACCAGAAGCATTTTCATTTTTCGGGATCTGGGGCTGTGTGATGGTTTATTTTTTGCGGCTTGAGCTGACGTTTCTAAAGATACCAATTTTGGGTGGATGCGCTGTTTTGATCGCCTGTTATTGCAATGTTGCCGCAACCAAAATAACGTAGTTTTGGCGTTTGGACCTTTTTTTTTCATTATGCAGTTTACGGCTCTTATTAATTGATTTTATGTTTTGATAGATTGGGCATTTCTGAATGCAGCGATACCAAATACCGTATATAGTCGCGTACAAGCCGAGTTTTTCAGCCCAAAAATTGGGCTGAAAAGTCCCCCCCTCGGCTTATACGCGAGTCACTGTATAGTGTATACAATGTATACAGTATACAGTGCCCCCCCATCAGTATACAGGCCCCCCCCCTTGCTGCACAATCCTGTAAAGGAAGAGATTAGTATACTTATCCCTCCGCTGTCCCGCTGCCGCTGTCCCTCCGCCGTCATCGCGCTCCTCCGTCTTCATCCAGCGTCTTCCGGCTTCCTCCGGTGGGCACAGGCAATGACGTCATTGTCTGCGCGCCAGAGGAGGAAGCCGGACGAAGACGGAAAACGCTGGATCAAGGCGGAGGAGCGCGATGACGGCGGCGGGACAGCGGAGGGATAAGTATACTAATCTCTTCCTTTACAGGATTGTGCAGCAAGGGGGGGGCCTGTATACTGATATGGGGGGGCTGCTGTATATACCTCTGGGGCTGTATATACCTCTGGGGCTGTATATACCTCTGGGGCTGTATATACCTCTGGCGCTGCTGTATACTACCTGAGGGCTGCTGTATACTACCACTGGGGCTGCTGTATATACCTCTGGGGCTGCTGTATATACCTCTGGGACTGTATATACCTCTGGGGCTGTATATACCTCTGGGGTTGCTGTATACTACCTAAAGGCTGCTGTATACTACCTAAGGGCTGCTGTATACTACCTAAGGGCTGCGTATACTACCTAAGGGCTGCTGTATACTACCTAAGGGCTGCTGTATACTACCTAAGGGCTGCTGTATACTACCACTGGGGCTGCTGTATATAACTCTAGGGCTGCTGTATACTACCTAAGGGCTGCTGTATACTACCTAAGGGCTGCTGTATTCTACCACTGGGCTGCTGTATATACCTCTGGGCTGTATATACCTGTATATACCTTTCTGCTACTATTTTGGTGAATTCAATTTACCTCAGCCAACAACAAAAATAAGTAATCCTTAAGAGGAGTCCAATAAAGTTTGAGTTGGCGAGAGCCGCAGAGGTGATGGAAAATCTCAATAAGAAACGTTTTACCTATAAAGCCATTGTTCAAGCTACAGTGTTGGCCAAAAGTATTGACACCCCTGCAATTCTGTCAGATAATACTCAGTTTCTTCCTGAAAATGATTGCAATCACAAATTCTTTGGTATTATTATCTTCATTTAATTTGTCTTCAATGAAAAAACACAAAAGAGAATGAAGCAAAAAGCAAAACATTGATCATTTCAGACAAAACTCCAAAAATGGGCCAGACAAAAGTATTGGCGCCCTCAGCTTAATACTTGGTTGAACAACCTTTAGCCAAAATAACTGCGATCAACCGCTTCCGGTAACCATCAATGAGTTTCTTACAATGCTCTGCTGGAATTTTAGAACATTCTTCTTAAGGTACCGTCACACAGGGACATATCGCCAGCGATGTTGCCGGCGATCCTGGGAGCGCGCATCCCTGACAACATCGCCGGGGAGATGTCAGACGGAGCAATTTACCCAGCGAGCGGTAATCTGCAATGTTGGAGATAGGCGGAATCGCCCGCAACATTGCAGGTTGCCGCGTTACACAGGGCGATCAGGCATGATCGCCTGACCAACATCGCCAGGTTTCCCAACATTGTTGGGAAACCTGGCGATGTTACTCAGGCGATTTTTCGCCTGATTATCGCCCTGTCACACGAGGCAACTCTCCGGCGATGTCGCCGCAACCTGGCCACGCCCCTCAGTTGATGGCAACATCGCCGGCGATATGTCCCTGTGTGACGGTACCTTTAGGCAAACTGCTCCAGGTTCCTGATATTTGAAGGGTGCCTTCTCCAAACTGCCATTTTTAGATCTCTCCACCGGTATTCTATGGGATTCAGGTCTGGACTCATTGCTGGCCACCTTAAAAGTCTCCAGTGCTTTCTCTCAAACCATTTTCTAGTGCTTTTTGAAGTGTGTTTTGGGTCATTGTCCTGCTGGAAGACCCATGACCTCTGAGGGAGACCCAGCTTTCTCACACTAGACCCTACATTATGCTGCAAAATTTGTTGGTAGTCTTCAGACTTCATAATGCCATGCACACGGTCAAGCAGTCCAGTGCCAGAGGCAGCAAAGCAACCCCAAAACATCAGGGAACCTCTGCCATGTTTGAATGTAGGGACCGTGTTCTTTTCTTTGAATGCCTCTTTTTTTCTCCTGTAAACTCTATGTTGATGCCTTTGCCCAAAAACCTCTACTTTTGTCTCATCTGACCAGAGAGCATTCTTCCAAAACGTTTTAGGCTTTCTCAGGTAAGTTTTGGCAAACTCCAGCCTGGCTTTTTTATGTCTCGAGTAAGAAGTGAGATCTTCCTGGGTCTCCTACCATACAGTCCCTTTTCATTCAGACGCCGACGGATAGTACGGGTTGACACTGTTGTACCCTCGGACTGCAGGGCAGCTTGAACTTGTTTGGATGTTAGTCAAGGTTCTTTATCCACCATCCGGTGACAGGACAATTGTGTACAAGATAATTGTGTACGGACAATTGTGTACAGACAATTGTGTACAGGGCAATTGTGTCCAAGGACAATTGTGTACAAGGACAATTGTGTACAGGGCAATTGTGTACAAGGCAATTGTGTACAAGGCAATTGTGTACGGACAATTGTGTACAAGGCAATTGTGTACGGACAATTGTGTACAAGGCAATTGTGTACGGACAATTGTGTACAAGGCAATTGTGTACAAGGCAATTGTGTACGGACAATTGTGTACAAGGCAATTGTGTACGGTTGTGTACAAGGCAATTGTGTACGGACAATTGTGTACAAGGCAATTGTGTACGGACAATTGTGTACAAGGCAATTGTGTACGGACAATTGTGTACAACGCAATTGTGTACGGACAATTGTGTACAACGCAATTGTGTACGGACAATTGTGTAGAAGGCAATTGTGTACGGACAATTGTGTAGAAGGCAATTGTGTACGGACAATTGTGTACAAGGCAATTGTGTACGGACAATTGTGTACAATTGTGTACAGACAATTGTGTACAAGTGTGTACAAGGCAATTGTGTACGGACAATTGTGTACAAGGCAATTGTGTACGGACAATTGTGTACAAGGCAATTGTGTACGGACAATTGTGTACGGACAATTGTGTACAGACAATTGTGTACAAGTGTGTACAAGGCAATTGTGTACGGACAATTGTGTACAAGACAATTGTGTACAAGGCAATTGTGTACAAGGCAATTGTGTACGGACAATTGTGTACAAGGCAATTATTTGTGTACAGGCCACTTGTACAGGCCACTTTCACAATGACGCTTACTTTCAGTTTCATTACTCACCCCTTGCAACTTTCACCATGACTTTTACTATGAGCAAGTCTGAAAAAGACAAAGATGTCCTTAGGCTTGGGGGACACGAGTATATCCTGCACAGGACACGTGATGACAGCATCAAAGAATGGCGGTGCAGGCAAGTCAACAAATTAAAGTGTCCCGCACGCATGCACACATCTGGAGCCGCGATTGTTAAACAGCCGACTGAGCACAGTCACTCTGCAGATCCAGTTCAAGCTGAAGCCAGAGCTACAATGGCTGCTCTGAGGCAAGAAGCAATCAGCTCTCAAGCATCTACTAGAAGCATTGTTGGACAGGTTCTTCGAGACAGGTCTGATGACGTGTTGTCTCGAATGCCCAAGCGAAGTGACGTTGAGCGAAATACACGTCGGGTCAGGCAGCGAGCAAACACCATGCTGACTCCTCCTCAAAGCATCAATTTTGCTATCCCCCAGGAATACAGCGACATCATTTTATATGACTCTGCAAGAGATGACCCCCACAGGATTCTTGCCATTGGTAGCAATGAACTGTTGCCTTATTTCGAAAGAGAGAGACATGGTTTGGCGATGGAACGTTCAAGGTGGTGCCAACCATGTTCTTTCAGCTGTTTCTCTCCATGCAAAAGTCGGCAACTCCTATCCCTCCCTGATCTACTGCCTGCTGCCAAACAAGATGGTCCAACCTATCGTCGAATGATCACGGCGCTCAAAGGGTTGATGCCAGGTGCAAATCCCAGAAAATTCTTCTTGACTTTGAGATGGCAGCAATGTCAGCTTTCCAAGATGAGTTTCCAGCTGCAGCGATTTCTGGCTGCTTCTTTCATCTGAGCCAGTCCATTATTCGAAAGGTCAATGAGCTGGGCCTAAAGGCTGAATTTGAGGCTGAGGATGGAGAGTTCAATCTCAAGTAAAATTTTGGCCTCCTTGGCGTTTGTCCCACCAGCCGAAGTAAGTGCAAGGTATGACGAACTAGCCCAAATCTTCCCTGATGATGATGCTACCAATCAGCTCCTCTCCTACTTTGAGCATACCTACGTTAGGGGGCCGGGAGTAGGTGACGCTTTCGAAACGCAAGGTTTACTCCAGAGGTCTGGAATCATTATGCTGACGCTTTTGGCCTCTGCCCCCAAGACCACGAATTGCTGCGAGGGGGTTTCATAACGCCTTACAAGCACTCTTTCTTTGTGCTCATCCTACCGTGTGGAAACTGTTCAACGGACTCATTAGTGACATGGCAATTCATAGACTTACAGCCCAGAATGCTGAGGTACTGAATGTTGAGCATCCACGAAGCAAGTATGTCCAGCTAGCTGAACGACTGCGTGTGAAAGTGGCTGATTATCACAATCAAGGAGACAAGCTGCGGTATCTACGAGCGATCAGCAACATGCAGGCACGATAGACAAGACCAGCAATATTTGTAGAATAAGAATAGAAGAAGCTTTGAAACTGTTATTCAATAAGCAATCTTACGTTAAAATCAATGATGAATAAAGTATTTCCTTTTTTTGGACGTTTTAATTTTTTTTTTTCCCTATACTTGTCTGTAAATAATCGTCCGTACACAATTGCCTTGTACACAATTGTCCGTACACAATTGCCTTCTACACAATTGTCCGTACACAATTGCGTTGTACACAATTGTCCGTACACAATTGCGTTGTACACAATTGTCCGTACACAATTTGCCTTGTACACACTTGTACACAATTGTCTGTACACAATTGTCCGTACACAATTGCCTTGTAAAACCCAAATTGTCCGTACACAATTGCCTTGTACACAATTGTCCGTACACAATTGCCTTGTACACAATTGTCCGTACACATTGCCTTGTACACAATTGTCCGTACACAATTGCCTTGTACACAATTGTCCGTACACAATTGCCTTGTACACAATTGTCCGTACCAACAATTGCCTTGTACACACTTGTACACAATTGTCTGTACACAATTGTCCGTACACAATTGTCCGTACACAATTGCCTTGTACACAATTGTCCGTACACAATTGCCTTGTACACAATTGTCCGTACACAATTGCCTTGTACACTATTGTCCGTACACAATTGCCTTGTACACAATTGCCTTGTTACACAATTGCCCTGTACACAATTGTCCTTGTACACAATTGTCCTTGGACACAATTGGCCTGTACACAATTGTCTGTACACAATTGTCCGTACACAATTATCTTGTACACAATTGTCATGGAACCCCACCATCCGTACAATCTTGCGTTGAAATCTCTTGTCAATTTTTCTTTTCCGTCCACATCTAGGGAAGTTAGCCACAGTGCTATGGGCTTTAAATTTCTTGATGACACTGCGCACGGTAGACACAGGAACATTCAGGTCTTTGGAGATGAACTTGTAGCCTTGAGATTGCTCTTGCTTCCTCACAATTTGGTTTCTCAAGTCCTCAGACAGTTCTTTGGTCTTCTTTTCTTTTCTCCAAGGGTCAATGTTGGGACACGCAAAGACTCGGGACAAGGTTGAATCAACTTTAATCCATGTCAACTGGCTGCAAGTGTGATTTAGTTATTTGCCAACACCTGTTAGGTGCCACACGTAAGGGTTTCTGGTACTGTTAATTAACACAAATTAGAGAAGCATCACATGATTTTTTCTAACAGTTCCAATACTTTTGTCCACCCCCTTTTTTTATGTTTGGTGTGGAATTATATCCCCATTTGCTTTATCCCCAATTCTTTTTTTTTTTTTTCATTGAAGACAAATTAAATGAAGATAATACCAAAGAATTTGTGATTGCACTCATTTTCAGGAAGAAACTGAGTATTATCTGACAGAATTGCAGGGGTGTCAATACTTTGAGGCCACAACTGTATATAATTGTTCTAAAGGTACCTTTATACACCGCAACTATCACTGGCAATCGGTATCAACTGTACATGCACGTTTTTTAACGGTTGCTAACGATCGCCCAATTTCGCATGTACACGCCCCAATTGCGCCCACAACCTAAGGGAACAGGGTTCCCCGGAAGTTCCAACAGATCCTGCGGGAATCATCTGGTTGAAATCCCGACCCCCGGGTTCACACGCCGCAATCAGTAGGGGAATGTGGGCGTACAGTTCGCGTCGCTAAAACATAGGCGTAACAGACTCGTGTATTCCGTGACGCTAACACGCTGATTGGCAACGCAATAGCGTCATGATTGGCCAGCCTGCACAGGAAGGCTGGGTAATACATGACGCCATTCCAATTGTGGAGTGTGAATTGGTCAGCTCTTTAAATATGGGCCCTGGGAAGGGACAGCCAAGGTAACACAGTAGCCCCCCCCAATCATTTGCTGATGGGGCGGGGAAAACTCACCTGTGGGGCACGCCCTCTAGGAAAAATAGGGACGCAGATTCCATCCCTATCGCCCCTTTACACGCCAATACCAGGGGGAATTTCACCATTTTAGTTGCCCTTTATTTTTGAACATGCTCAGAACCGCCCCCGCAGAAATGGAAAAACCCGTCACTTTTTCCCCCTTTGCCCTCACCCCTGTGGCAGCCGGGGACCGGAGGTCGTTTTTTTTGCGATTTGTACGGTGGGGCCGGAAAAATTATGAGCTGGAGGAGGTTTGGTAAGGGCGCAGGGGGGGACGGAGTTTCTCCTGCCCCCGGGCTTCCAAAATAAAATCCCTTACCCGGGTCCCAAATCACCCAAGGGATTGCTGAAACCGCCCCAAAGGTGAGGGGGCGGGAAAGGGCGGCCATATTATATGGCCCTTTCGCCCCTTTCGGGTGATGGAAAATGCCCCCCCCTTTATTGGGGGATATGGCCCCCACCGGGCTCCCCCATAGAAAAAAATAAAAAACTCTATCCCTTAAACCCCGGGGGCTTCCCCCCCAAAGGCCGCTGATTTTCCCGGGTGTGTCCCCCCCGGCCCTCCCCGGGGCTGCGGGCTGTGATCGCCGGTGCAGGCAAGTCAACAAATTCAAGTGTCCCGCACGCATGCACACATCTGGAGCCGCGATTGTTAAACAGCCGACTGAGCACAGTCACTCTGCAGATCCAGTTCAAGCTGAAGCCAGAGCTACAATGGCTGCTCTGAGGCAAGAAGCAATCAGCTCTCAAGCATCTACTAGAAGCATTGTTGGACAGGTTCTTCGAGACAGGTCTGATGACGTGTTGTCTCGAATGCCCAAGCGAAGTGACGTTGAGCGAAATACACGTCGGGTCAGGCAGCGAGCAAACACCATGCTGACTCCTCCTCAAAGCATCAATTTTGCTATCCCCCAGGAATACAGCGACATCATTTTATATGACTCTGCAAGAGATGACCCCCACAGGATTCTTGCCATTGGTAGCAATGAACTGTTGCCTTATTTCGAAAGAGGAGAGACATGGTTTGGCGATGGAACGTTCAAGGTGGTGCCAACCATGTTCTTTCAGCTGTATTCTCTCCATGCAAAAGTCGGCAACTCCTATCCTCCCCTGATCTACTGCCTGCTGCCAAACAAGACTGGTCCAACCTATCGTCGAATGATCACGGCGCTCAAAGGGTTGATGCCAGGTGCAAATCCCCAGAAAATTCTTCTTGACTTTGAGATGGCAGCAATGTCAGCTTTCCAAGATGAGTTTCCAGCTGCAGCGATTTCTGGCTGCTTCTTTCATCTGAGCCAGTCCATTATTCGAAAGGTCAATGAGCTGGGCCTAAAGGCTGAATTTGAGGCTGAGGATGGAGAGTTCAATCTCAAGGTAAAATCTTTGGCCTCCTTGGCGTTTGTCCCACCAGCCGAAGTAAGTGCAAGGTATGACGAACTAGCCCAAATCTTCCCTGATGATGATGCTACCAATCAGCTCCTCTCCTACTTTGAGCATACCTACGTTAGGGGGCCAGGAGTAGGTGGACGCTTTCGAAACGCAAGGTTTACTCCAGAGGTCTGGAATCATTATGCTGACGCTTTGGCCTCTGCCCCCAAGACCACGAATTGCTGCGAGGGGTTTCATAACGCCTTACAAGCACTCTTTCTTTGTGCTCATCCTACCGTGTGGAAACTGTTCAACGGACTCATTAGTGACATGGCAATTCATAGACTTACAGCCCAGAATGCTGAGGTACTGAATGTTGAGCATCCACGAAGCAAGTATGTCCAGCTAGCTGAACGACTGCGTGTGAAAGTGGCTGATTATCACAATCAAGGAGACAAGCTGCGGTATCTACGAGCGATCAGCAACATGCAGGCACGATAGACAAGACCAGCAATATTTGTAGAATAAGAATAGAAGAAGCTTTGAAACTGTTATTCAATAAGCAATCTTACGTTAAAATCAATGATGAATAAAGTATTTCCTTTTTTTGGACGTTTAATTTTTTGTTTTCCCTATACTTGTCTGTAAATAATCGTCCGTACACAATTGCCTTGTACACAATTGTCCGTACACAATTGCCTTCTACACAATTGTCCGTACACAATTGCGTTGTACACAATTGTCCGTACACAATTGCGTTGTACACAATTGTCCGTACACAATTGCCTTGTACACACTTGTACACAATTGTCTGTACACAATTGTCCGTACACAATTGCCTTGTACACAATTGTCCGTACACAATTGCCTTGTACACAATTGTCCGTACACAATTGCCTTGTACACAATTGTCCGTACACAATTGCCTTGTACACAATTGTCCGTACACAATTGCCTTGTACACAATTGTCCGTACACAATTGCCTTGTACACAATTGTCCGTACACAATTGCCTTGTACACACTTGTACACAATTGTCTGTACACAATTGTCCGTACACAATTGTCCGTACACAATTGCCTTGTACACAATTGTCCGTACACAATTGCCTTGTACACAATTGTCCGTACACAATTGCCTTGTACACTATTGTCCGTACACAATTGCCTTGTACACAATTGCCTTGTACACAATTGCCCTGTACACAATTGTCCTTGTACACAATTGTCCTTGGACACAATTGGCCTGTACACAATTGTCTGTACACAATTGTCCGTACACAATTATCTTGTACACAATTGTCATGGAACCCCACCATCCGTACAATCTTGCGTTGAAATCTCTTGTCAATTTTTCTTTTCCGTCCACATCTAGGGAAGTTAGCCACAGTGCTATGGGCTTTAAATTTCTTGATGACACTGCGCACGGTAGACACAGGAACATTCAGGTCTTTGGAGATGAACTTGTAGCCTTGAGATTGCTCTTGCTTCCTCACAATTTGGTTTCTCAAGTCCTCAGACAGTTCTTTGGTCTTCTTTCTTTTCTCCATGCTCAATGTGGTACACGCAAAGACTCGGGACAGAGGTTGAATCAACTTTAATCCATGTCAACTGGCTGCAAGTGTGATTTAGTTATTGCCAACACCTGTTAGGTGCCACACGTAAGTTACTGGTACTGTTAATTACACAAATTAGAGAAGCATCACATGATTTTTCTAACAGTTCCAATACTTTTGTCCACCCCCTTTTTTATGTTTGGTGTGGAATTATATCCTATTTGGCTTTATCACAATTCTTTTTTTTTTTTTTCATTGAAGACAAATTAAATGAAGATAATACCAAAGAATTTGTGATTGCACTCATTTTCAGGAAGAAACTGAGTATTATCTGACAGAATTGCAGGGGTGTCAATACTTTAGGCCACAACTGTATATAATTGTCTAAAGGTACCTTTATACACCGCAACTATCACTGGCAATCGGTATCAACTGTACATGCACGTTTTTAACGGTTGCTAACGATCGCCAATTTCGCATGTACACGCCCCAATTGCGCCCTCAACCTAAGGGAACATGGTTCCCCGGAAGTTCCAACAGATCCTGCGGGAATCATCTGGTTGAATCCCGACGCCGCTTCACACGCCGCAATCAGTAGGGGAATGTGGGCGTACATGTTCAGCGTCGCTAAAACATAGGCGTAACAGACTCGTGTATTCCGTGACGCTAACACGCTGATTGGCAACGCAATAGCGTCATGATTGGCCAGCCTGCACAGGAAGGCTGGCTAATACATGACGCCATTCCAATTGTGGAGTGTGATTGGTCAGCTCTTTAAATATGGCGCCCTGTGAAGGGACAGCCAATGGTAACACAGTAGCCCCCACCAATCATCGCTGATGGGGCGCGGAAAACATCACGCTGTGGCACGCCTCTAGGAAATCACTAGGTGACGCAGATTCCATCCCTATCGCCCGTTTACACGCCAATACCAGGGCAATTCACCATTTTAGTTGCCTCTGATTTTAGAACAGTGCTCAGAAACCGCCACCCGCAGCAACTGTGAAAAACCCGATCACTTTCCCGTTAGCCGGTCATCTCCCTGCTGGCGAGCCGCTGACCGGAGCTCAGCCGGCTACCTGCGGCACAGAGGTCCGCGGCGAGCCAGCCGGGAGATGACTGGCACCGGTGGTGCCCTGCGCGGCATTCAAACCGCGCACCAAGCCACAGTACTCTTCTGATTGGTCGCGCTGTTTGAATTCTGCGTCTCTGACTGGTCACCACGGCTAACCAATTAGAGGAGCGGCAAACGCTAAGGCGTCATATTTAAAATACTTTGAAAATAATTTTAAATATGGCGCCATGGCGCGCACCGCTCCTCTTATTGGTCGGTGCTGAACCCGGCGACCAATCAGAGGAGTGTCGCTTTTTTTGCGACTGTACGGTGTGCCGGAAAATATGAGCTGGAGGAGGCTGGTGAAGGCTGCAGGAGGGAGCGGGAGATCTCCTGCTCCCGCTCATATAATATGCTTAGCCGCTCTCCATCACCATGGTGCTGAAACCGCACCATGGTGATGGGCTGGGGAAGCGGCGCATATTATATGGTCCTGCGCTCCTCTGTGATGGCACATGCCCCCCCATATTAGATATGGCCCCCATGCTGCTGCCATAGTAAAATAATAAACTCTATACTTACCTCCTGGCTCCTCCTCCAGCGCTGATCTCCCGGTGTCTCTCCGGTCTCCCGGCTGCTGCTGTGATCGCACGCAGAGATGATGTCACTCTCTGCTCTGCCGATCACATGACCGGCACTGAGAACTAGGAAGTGGAGGAACTCTGCAGCATTATTTCTGCCCGATCAAGCTGCATGGAGGTAGACCGGGAGATCAGCGCTGGAGGAGGGAAGAATAGAGCAGCATGGGGGCAATATCTAACACAGGGGGGCATGTGCTAAGGAGGCAGGGGGCGGCGCCTGCACCATGCAGCCGGCTCCCTGTGTAACGTGCGCCGGCTGCATAAGGTAAAATCACCAGCGGCGGCTACCGACAGCACCCCCCCTCCCCGCTCCTCACCCACATCCGCCGACAGCAACCCCACTCACCCGCGGCCGCCAACAGCAATCCACTTCCCCCCCCACTTGTCACCTGCGGTCGCCGACAGCAACCCCCCCGTCCTCACCTAGGCTCAGGCGGCCGAGAGCCATTCTGCACCCCTGTGCATAGGGGAAATTAATCTGAATTCCTTACTGGCAAATATGTTTTTTACAAAAAAGCACTGGCGACGCATTATTGACGCGGGATTGCCATGACAGAGACGACAGCGATACACTCACATAGCGGGCGGGAAAGCAGACTTCACTGTCGGCTTTCCCGTCCCGCTATTTAAAATGAACAGCGATGTGAAAACGACACACCGGCGATCACGGCCAGGTTGTATCGCTATTGGTATCGCTGGGGCGTCATTATGTGTGACGGGGGCTCCATACTTACAGGACCTCTGATGATGTCACAATCATGGCCGGAGCAAGATCACATGGCTGTGACATCACCAGAGGTCCTTAAGCTAAACGCACACGGCACCAGGAGCCAGGTACTGCAGACCACTTACACCCACTCACCCTACACTCACTCTGCACTCACACTCACCACCACTCACACTTACCCTGCACTCTTGTCGCACTCTGCCCTGCACTCTTGTCGCACTCTGCCCTGCACTCTTGTCGCACTCTGCCCTGCACTCTTGTCGCACTCTGCCCTGCACTCTTGTCTCACTCTGCCCTGCACTCTTGTCGCACTCTGCCCTGCACTCTTGTTGCACTCACCTCACACTTAGCCCTGCACTCACGTCACACTGTTTCTAATACAAAACCCGCGTATCTGATTGTTCGCGGCTGGCTGCCCCCCTCTGCTCTGTCTCCTGCCCGCTGCTCACCCGCTCCACGCTCCCTCCTGGCCGCAGCTCCATCTGCCCGCCGCTCACCCCGCCATTCTTCTTCTTTTCGTGGCATAGACTCCGGAAATTCAAAGGCCGCAAGGGGTGGGGTTGGAGCTACCAAAGGGGGCGTTGTAATGGCCGTGAACAAGGGCACGCCCACCACATCAGGGCTATGCGCTTGGACACGTCTACTATGATGCCCCCTGTTAACTCCGCCTTGGAATTGTTGACGTCTATGCTGGAGGAAGAAGAAGACATGCTAAGGTGAGAGGTGGCTGTACAGAAGTCTGGAGCGGGTGAGGACTGAGGGAGCCACCGCTGCACACTAGCACAACCGCACCGCTGTGCACCCGCACTGCCGTACACCTGCACCGCCGCACACCCACATATTCTAGAATACCCGATGCGTTAGAATCGGGCCACCATCTAGTTGTTATATAATAGTCTGAAAATATCTACTAGAAATGTTGTTTATAAAAATGTTTTAATATATTTCATTTGTAATCAATTTCAGTAAGCAGTATAATTCAATGGATTAAAAAATAAATACATTTACAGATACATATTAATCAAATGTTACCTTTTACATTCTTTGTTTCACTTTTAAACTTCGACCATATTTTATTAATGAACTAGCTGTGAACCTGATTCTAAAGAATCGGGAGTCTAGAATCTGGAGAGAGAGGGGGAGAGAGAGGGGGAGAGAGAGGGAGAGAGAGAGGGAGAGAGAGAGGGAGAGGGAGAGAGATATATAGATAGATAGATATAGATATAGATAGATAGAGATATAGATATAGATAGATAGAGATATAGATAGATAGATAGATAGAGATAGAGATATACATAGATATAGATATAGATAGATAGATAGTTAGATAGATATAGATAGAGAATATAGCTAGATATAGA
Source organism: Allobates femoralis (assembly GCA_033576535.1). Classification (NCBI taxonomy): domain Eukaryota; kingdom Metazoa; phylum Chordata; class Amphibia; order Anura; family Aromobatidae; genus Allobates; species Allobates femoralis. Next base: position 142,167,454 of record JARQOC010000011.1, read on the forward strand.
TAGATAGATAGATATAGATATAGATAGATAGAGATATAGATAGATAGATATAGATAGATAGATAGATAGAGATAGATAGATATATAGATATAGATAGATAGATAGATAGATAGATAGATAGATATAGATATACATATAGATAGATAGATATAGATAGATAGGTGAGTCGTTGCAGCCGCGGTAACTCCGGCACGTAGGTCCATTGCGAGTTTCATGGCCCGGCGACGACAGCCGAGCGCCGTGGCCGAAAATCGAACCAAGGGCCCGGCCATGCATCGCTCGAAACACCGCTATGTATGTCTATGGGAAGTGAGGCACTATTCTCATTGGTCGCTGTGTGCTGGCGGCCTATCTATCTATATATATATCTATTTAACTACAGTGCCTACAAGTAGTATTCAACCCCCTGCAGATTTAGGTGATTTGATAAGATGCAAATAAATTAGAGCCTTCAAACTGCAAACGAGAATAGGATTTATTAACAGAAGCATAAATCTTACAAACCAAAAAGTTATGTTGCTCAGTTGAATTTTAATAAATTTTAAACATAAAAGTGTGGGTCAATTATTATTCAACCCCTCAAACCACCAGCATTCTGTTTGGTCCCCCTAAAGTATTAAGAAGTAGTTCAGGCACAAAGAACAATGAGCTTCACATGTGTAGATTAATTATCTCTTTTGCCAGCCTTTTCTGACTATTTAAGACCCTCCCCAAACTTGTGAACAGCACTCATACATGGTCAACATGGGAAAGACAAAGGAGCATTCCAAGGCCATCAGAGACAAGATCGTGGAGGGTGACAAGGCTGGCAAGGGGGTACAAAACCCTTTCCAAGGAGTTGGGCCTACCTGTCTCCACTGTTGGGAGCATCATCCGGAAGTGGAAGGCTTATAGAACTACTGTTAGCCTTCCACGGCCTGGACAGCCTTTGAAAGTTTCCTCCCGTGCCGAGGCCAGGCTTGTCCGAAGAGTCAAGGCTAACCCAAGGACAACAAGGAAGGAGCTCCGGGAAGATCTCATGGCAGTGGGGACATTGGTTTCAGTCAATACCATAAGTAACGTACTCCACCGCAATGGTCTCCATTCCAGACGAGCCTGTAAGGTACCTTTACTTTTAAAGCGTCATGTCAAGGCTCGTCTGCAGTTTGCTCATGATCACTTGGAGGACTCTGAGACAGACTGGTTCAAGGTTCTATGGTCTGATGAGACCAAGATCGAGATCTTTGGAGCCAACCACACACGTGACGTTTGGAGACTGGATGGCACTGCATACGATCCCAAGAATACCATCCCTAAAGTCAAGCATGGTGGTGGCAGCATCATGCTGTGGGGCTGTTTCTCAGCCAAGGGGCCTGGCCATCTGGTCCGCATCCATGGGAAGATGGATAGCACGGCCTACCTGGAGATTTTGGCCAAGAACCTCTGCTCCTCCATCAAGGATCTTAAGATGGGTCGTAATTTCATCTTCCAACAAGACAACGACCCAAAGCACACAGCCAAGAAAACCAAGGCCTGGTTCAAGAGGGAAAAAATCAAGGTGATGGAGTGGCCTAGTCAGTCTCCTGACCTTAACCCAATTGAAAACGTGTGGAAGGAGCTCAAGATTAAAGTCCACATGAGACACCCAAAGAACCTAGATAACTTGGAGAAGATCTGCATGGAGGAGTGGGCCAAGATAACTCCAGAGACATGTGCCGGCCTGATCAGGTCTTATAAAAGACGATTATTAGCTGTAATTGCAAACAAGGGTTATTCCACAAAATATTAAACCTAGGGGTTGAATAATAATTGACCCACACTTTTATGTTTAAAATTTATAAAAATTCAACTGAGCAACATAACTTTTTGGTTTGTAAGATTTATGCTTCTGTTAATAAATCCTACTCTTGTTTGCAGTTTGAAGGCTGTAACTTATTTGCATCTTATCAAACCACCTAAATCTGCAGGGGGTTGAATACTACTTGTAGGCACTGTATATCTATCTATGTATATCTATCTATCTATATCTATCTATATCTATCTATATGTATATCTATATCTATCTATATCTATCTATCTATATCTGTATCTATCTATCTATATCTATCTATATATATCTATATCTATCTATATATATATCTATCTATCTCTATCTATTTATCTGTGTATATATATATATATGTATATATATATATATCTATGTATCTATCTATCTATCTAGATATAGATAGATAGATCTAGATAGATAGATAGATAGATAGATAGATAGATAGATATGTAGATAGATAGATATGTAGAGATAGATAGATACATAGATAGATACATATAGGTATATAGATATACATATAGATATAGATAGATATAGATATATAGATAGATATAGATAGATAGATAGATAGATAGATAGATATAGATATAGATAGATAGATACAGATAGATATATAGATAGATACATATAGATATATAGATAGATACATATAGATATATAGATAGATACATATAGATATATAGATATAAATATAGATATAGATAGATAGATATACATAGATAGATATAGATAGATAGATATAGATATATAGATAGATAGATAGGTGAGTCGTTGCAGCCGCGGTAACTCCGGCACGTAGGTCCATTGCGAGTTTCATGGCCCGGTGACGACCGACGACAGCCGAGCGCCGTGGCCGAAAATCGAACCAAGGGCCCGGCCATGCATCGCTCGAAACACCGCTATGTATGTCTATGGGAAGTGAGGCGCTATTCTCATTGGTCGCTGTGTGCTGGCGGCGACCAATGAGAATAGCGCCTCACTTTCAGCGGTAAATTTGAAACTCAAAGTCGTCCATTATATCTCTATGGGAAGTGAGACGCTATTCTCATTGGTCGCTGTGTGCTGGCGGCGACCAATGAGAATAGCGCCTCACTTCCCATTGAGATATAATGGACGACTTTCAGTTTCAAATTTACCGCTGAAAGTGAGGCGCTATTCTCATTGGTTGCCGGCAGCACACAGCGACCAATGAGAATAGCGCCTCACTTCCCATAGAGATATAATGGACGACTTTGAGTTTCAAATCTACCGCTGAAAGTGAGGCGCTATTCTCATTGGTATCCACCAGCACACAGCGACCAATGAGAATAGCGCCTCACTTCCCATAGAGATATAATGGACGACTTTGAGTTTCAAATTTACCGCTGAAAGTGAGGCGCTATTCTCATTGGTCGCCGCCAGCACACAGCGACCAATGAGAATAGCGCCTCACTTCCCATAGAGATATAATGGAGGACTTTGAGTTTCAAATTTCCCGCTTAAGTGAGGCGCTATGCTGATTGGTCGCTGTGTGCTGCGCCGACCAATCGGCATAGCGCCTCACTTCCCATAGAGATACATAGCGGTGTTTCGAGCGATACATGGCCGGGTCCTTGGTTCTATTTTCGGCCACGGCGCTCGGCTCTCGTCGGTCGTCGCCGGGGTGGGAGACTCACAATGGCCGCTTCGTGGCCATTGCTCGCGCCCCTGCAACGGCTCGCAATGGCCGCCTCGCGGCCATTGCTCGCGCCCTGCTGAGCAGCCACGTCCACGACGACGGAAGTAGAGCCGAAACTTACGGAAGTGCGTTAGGGGAATTATATATAAGATAAATGTAAATGTTTAATATTGGTTGGTTATATTTTAGACTATTAAACTGCTATAGCACAGTTTCTCATCCACTTTTTTTTTATGTAATAACTTTAACTATTAACAACATACTTCAACTAAAAGCACACAGTTTACAAACTCCCGATATGATAGTATCGGGCCCCCATCTAGTTAAAAAATCAATGTTGAGTGGTGCTTTAAAGAGACTGAAGTAACAGGATTTAGGGCTATAAAGTGAATCCAGGGCCTTACAGGCAGTGGGGTACTGAGTGCAATCATACCTTTACTTCAATGATTCAAGGTTTGATTGCAGAGAAAAGATTTATAAAAGTTATGGCAAAGAGGGCAGGAGATGAACGATGTGCAGCACAGCGTCACTTTGTGGGGTTGGATTTATTTGTTTTACTCCCCAGTGTGCTCTAAGCCAAACCCTCCCTCACTCCCTGTCACTATTTAGTACTGTAGCCCCAGGACACATGACATTGTGCAAATTGATAGCCATGTCAGGGGTCCTATGTGTGCCTGAGTTAGACATCACCATTCTGTCCATTGCCTGTTTATCACTGCTTATCACTGATTCTCCTGCTTGTCATGGCTTCTCCTGTTATCGCGTGCACAGTCACAGAAGTGCAGAAGACCCCGCCCCCCTCTGCACGTCCCCAGTCTCCTCACAGTTAAAGATGACAGTAGCGGGGATCTGTTCTGGTCTCCTCTCACAGACCGTGGGAAGATCCTTTTTTGCGGTCTGTGAGGAGAGGAGACCGGGACAGATCCCTGCTACTGTCATCTGTGACTGTGAGGAGACCGATGACGAGCAGAGACTGAAGGGGGCGCATGCGCAATGACAGGAGAAGCCATGACAAGCAGGAGAATCAGTGATAAGCAGTGATAAACTGGCGATGGACAGTTGGGAATGTGTAACTCGAGCACACACAGGACTCCTGACACATCGCTATGGCTAAGTCCACACTAGTGCATGCAGACACAAACGCAGTGCCAAATGCTACCATACTGATGTGAGCACAGCGGAGATTCTCCAGATGCGTTCACATAGTATGGTGCCCGACCACCCAATCAGCGGTCTCGGTGGTGGCCAGGAGATCAGCAGCAGCCGCAGCTGAACTGACGGCTGCCTCTGGTCTCCTGTCCGCCGGGAGAGATTTCAATGTAAACCGCAGTGTTCTCCTGCGCTGTCATGCGGAGGACACTGCGGATTCATTGACTTCCATTCATTCTTTGTGAGCTTGTCGATGCTTGCTGATAAAACAAGCGCCCGCAAACACACACAAAATGCATCATCTTGCATTTAGAGGGTGCTCAAATTATGGGAAACCGAAAGCAGCCAAACGCAGGTACTATGCATTCCCATGTTAAACATAGTAACGCAGTGCGCATGTGTTTGGCTGCATTTGGTTACGCTGCGTTCAAAACGCAAATGTGAACCCAACCTATTAGTTTGCACAATGTCAGGTGTCCTGGGGCTACAGTGCTAAATAATGACAGGGAGGGAATGAGGGTTTGGCTTAGAAGCCACTGGGGAGTAATGCAAATAAACCCAACCCAACATAACGACACTGTGCTGCACACTTTGTTTATCTCCAACCCTATTTGCCATAACTTTTATTAACCTTTTCTCTGCAATCAAACCTTGCATCATTTGAAGTAAAGGTATGATTACACTCAGTATCCCACTGCCTGTAAAGTATTGGCTTCACTTTATAGCCCTAAATCCTGCTGGTGGTTCCATTTAAGGTCATGCACATATTTATTGATATTTATTCAGTTCCCTTCCTTTTTTTAATAGTGTACTGATAACCTAAAACATTTGTGTACTTTTTTGGAAGAGGTGACTTTACATCCCTTCACTTGTCATAGCAAAATCTCACCTAAGGAATACATCATATTCATACAATGCATTCATGATATGCCTGTGTTTTGACCATGAATAAAGGACCCCTCAAGTCCATGTTGATGATAAATTATTTCTGTTTTCAGATGACACACATGGATACTCAGTGCAGTGTCTTTCACCTTCCATGCATTACCAGCTTTCCTTTATAAATCAACCAAAAAATGTGGAAAATTCTGAAGATTTTGCTTCCGTTATCAAACTTTCTGAATTAAAGAAATGTCGTATTGAATCTGTACCTATACCTGAGGAAGATAAGGCAGCTGAATCAATCACCGACACTATTAAAACAGAAGATTTACCTACCATTATGAGTCTTAAAATATCTAATAAATGTGAAGCTTCTAATGTGTCTGCGGAATGCCAACAGTTTCTAGGTCAAGAAACAGATTCTAAAAAAGTACATGAGAATAAGGAGTTAAGAAAAATGCAAAGTCTTTCCCCATGCATTTCTCAAATTAAACTTGGCATTGGAAAAGGTACATGTTCAACTCAAACGGATTTTACTGACACTTTTGAGTCTCAAAATAATGAAATGAATTTAGTAGCAATACTTCATCAAGTTGAACCATCCCCCAAAACAAGTGAGTTTATGGATTTCAAGATAAAGGAAAGCACATGTGCAGATAGTTCGACATCTGGACCTTTGAACTGTAAAGAGGACATGTATTTCGATGTTTCTGATGTTAAATGTGTGAATAATCCACTGGCTGGTATGAATGCATTGATAGAAGCATCCGAAATGCCTCAGGCCTGCTTTCTACCACTCAAAAGCACAGCAGTTCTGACTCCTGATTTATCAGCAGATAGCACGCTTCTCCAAGGCATTGTCCTACTAAGTGAAATAGCTGAAATTGAGCTTGAACGAAGAAAGCAAATGGACAGTAAGTTCCTTTCTTGTGTTTGAAACTGTTTTGATGGGTAGGCCAACAAGTCGTGACTAAAAGTAATGCTTAAATGCCCATTTGAATGTAATTTTTATTTTTTGCCTTCACTTACCAGATTTGCAAAGCTGCCACATTAAGCCTTCTCTTGAAAGCCTGTTGGCCGCTAGCTCTCAAATGTTAATGGAAATGCTCTCTTCACCAACTCTGGATTACCTGAAAGCAGAATCCATCAAATTGCCTCGAGAATTAACTCTTAATAAAAAATATAGCTGGAATCCAGGAAAGAGTACATCGGTGAGTGTACAAGACATTTCTAAGTTACTGCCATAGTTAAATAGAATCTGTCATTAGTGTTAACCCTTCTAAGTTGTCTATATGGGAATGCAGGTCATGGGAAACTGAATAAAATGATATTTTAATATCTGTGATCCCATGTCTTATTCCAGAGAAATCCACATTTGTACTATAAGTAAATGAGCTGTTCCACGCTATGGGGAGGACACAGATAGGCATGAGAATCTACCTCAACAACTTAATTTAAATAGAAGGGGGAATTACCAGTATAATGGTGTCACTGCAGAGCATTGTGGTTCTAACTGACACACATGCTGGTGTCCTCTCAGAGCTCAGCTTCCATCTCACAGGCAGCCACTGTTGCAATATTGTTGCAATACAGCAGAGTTGTTAGAGCTGTAGCATATGTGTTTAAGGAGACAAAAAGTTCAGTTCTTCTGTTCTTTGTTAATTACATGTTTCACACAGGTAGCGCCTACTTTTATTTAAAGTGTAAACACTGTGTACATTTGTATTTAATAATAATGTAGAGCAAGTGATATTAATACATTTTTAAATATACTTCATTAGAAAATTCAGTATGAAAACCATTCATAAACCTTCCTCAAGGTGTCCCTAATACACTGTGTGTGAAGCTGACATATATTCATTCTCAGTGAAATTCATCTTCACACTGAATACAGGTCATGTAACCATATAAGGGAAAGGGGGTGGGGCCTACATTGTGTGCGAGCTTCTGACTGCAGCTGGTGAGGAAACAATGTATCAGATTACTTCAGGTTACAGCACAGTTACTAAGCAGTGTAAGGATCAGTGCAAACCCCTCTTTCCTTTTCCTCTTTCTTATCTGTCATCTGGCTCCTCAGTTACGATCTCTGGTAACACCTTCACTGCTGTCACATTGCACTACTCCTTATCAGCTGCTGGCCACGCCCACACAGCCATAAAATGCAGTTTTTAAAAGAGCAGAGAAAAATGTAAGAAAATAATTCATATGGCACAAAAAAGCATTGTCTTAGCTGCTAAGTGACCTATCATTAACAGCCAGTGCAGTATTGTGTTATTTTTTTCTCAATGAAATGACATTTATACTTTAAAGTAATTGCTGTTTCTCCTTCGCATCATTGGGGGACACAGGACCCATGGGTGTATGTTTTTCTGCCACTAGGAGGTGACACTAAGTAAAGACAAAAGTTAAGTCCTCCTTCCTGCAGTATACACCCATCCGTAGGCGTAGCTAGTTAGTTTTAGCTTAGTGTCACAGGGAAGCACATGTGATCTGTATCTCAGATCGCACTTATCCTCTTTTTTATTTTTCTTCTCACTTTTACTTTCACTCAACAATTTGGCCATCAAACGACACCTTCCCCTGAGAGCACCGCTCTCCTGCATGGGGATACCCAAGGCAGCAGGCACCCATCTTCCAAGCAGCGGACCCCTGAAGCGATCTGCTCTCCCCACTCTACCAGAGGTGGACCTATCTTGCTGGTCCTAAGCTGCCAGCCGTACAGATCCCTCTGCATCCCCCTGCACAACAGAGGGGATGCAAGGAGTGCCGCTTATCCCTCTCACCTCCTCCAACCAATGAGAAGGTGATTGAGGACGCCAGGGATCTCAACACACTGCACTGGTCGCAGAGAAGATACCCAGCCTGCAACATCCTGCCATCCATTCGCGTTCAGAGTGTGCGTCCGCAGCATGGAGCTGAGTGGAAGGTTGGCTACATAAAATTACCGCAATCCGTGGTCATTACGGGCCCCTTCATCCTCCCTCGAGCCTCCTACTCCAGGCCCCAGTCTGGGCCCTCGCTCCAGCTCCTAAGGCCGCGATTGACACCTGAAGCGGCAAATCGCAGGAAGGCAAGCATGGCCACGTCATCAGGGAGGCTGCACCCCACCCGCGATTGGCAGCCAAAAGCTGCCAATCACGGGGAGCCATGACTGCTGCGTCATCGCATTCGCTCCCTATGACGCAGCAGTATCACGTGGCGCACGGCCAATTACGGTCGCGTCACTCCCACCCGCGATTGGCAGCCAAAATGGCAAATCGCGGGGAACTATGGTCGACGAGTCATTGCTCCCACCCCCATTGATGTGGAGAAACCATGTGATGCGTGCCCAATCACGGGCTCGTCACCAGTGATAAGCCATGCCCACTACAACACCCCCCCAATGATGCGGCAGTGGCCAATCGCATCACGGCCCACACTACAGTGCCACACCCCCAAAACGGCGCAAATCTTAACAAACAAAGGAACCTATATGTGGGCCATGGCAACAGCCCAGGTAAAACACTCAGCTCCCAATGTTCTATCTAGCCCTCCCTGACCCTCCTCCCACTAAGTGGGGGCTGCACAAAGTACACATCCACTCCTCAGTCCTTTTCTTCCGGTGTCAATGAAGAAAGCGTCTCCGTTTGGCACCGCACCAGACTGCACGACAAAGGGGACACAGGATCCGGGTAAGCTCCAATAGGAGACCCCCCTCCCTACAGACTCTCACCCCCCTGTCCAGTGTTGGCTCTTTTGCCTTCATAGCAAACTGCTTAGTACACTGCAGTACCTCATTAACTGTAATCTGGTACACTATGGCAGATCACAAAGCATCCAAAAAGAATAACAAAAATAACACAGGGATCAAGGCATTATGCACCAACTGCCAAACTGCATCCCATGGGTACACGCTTCGCAACTCTGCCCAAATTGCAAAATTAAATGCCCCACTGAGCCGACCACTGATGCAGCACCCAGTACGTCTGACATCCCTCCATGGGCCTTGGCACTGATGCAACGGTAGACGCATTAGCTCAAATGATGCAGCTGCCCCAGGGCTCCAATACAGCCAGTGACCACAAATGTCACCGCTCCCACTCCAGCAGGGAACATCCCTAGTCTTCGGCCGCCGTAGCAACCAGAAGACGGACCAATACAAGCCCGTCCCAGGAATGCTCTTATACTGTGTCACCCGTAAGTGGCACCTCTCACTCGCCATCACCTCACAACCAACCTGAGGCACTCTCCGAGGGGGAGCTTTCAGAGCTAGATTCGTCCCATGAAGGCGAAACCACAGACTCCCAGGCAATGGTTAACTGCCTTATCGAGGCTGTTAACAAAACAGTCAATGGCCAACCCGCCACTGCCTCAGAGCACACAGTGTCCTTTACTAAGGCAAAATGCTCTCATTGAGTTTTCTTTAATCACGACGATTTTAAAAACATAATCCGGCGACATTGGGATCATCCAGACAAGCGCTTCGCAGGCCGCAGGCCTATCGAAGCCAAATACCCCTACGCATCAGACCATCATAAAGAATGGGCCGAGTCGCCAGCCATCGACCCTCAAGTGTCGCGCCTAGCTACCAGAACCCTACTTACACTCTCACGACAGCTCGTCCGTCAAAGACTCCAATGACCACCAATTAGATAATCTAGATATCAAGGAGGTCGCCTATTTTGACAAACTCATCTCCGAAGCCATGGGAGGAAAAAGCAAATTTCTCCCACAACAAAGGTTCAAGCGGCCCTTTCGCTGCACACAGCCGCAATCACGATCCCGCATCTCCCACGGGACATCGGGAGTGCCCACCTTATCTGCTAACATAAGCATAGGCCGGCCTACCTGCGGCGACAGGAATACCCCGTTCTCATTCAAGACCAATTCCACCTGGAAAAGCTGCCCTAAACAAACCCGCGCTAAAGGCGCGAGACCTCAAAGGTTCAACGCATGACTCTTCCCCCCCAACCGCATGGCACAAACACAATAGATAGACGTCTCCAACACTTCCACCAATCATGGCTCACTGTCGTGCACGACAATTGGGTCAGAGAACTGGTGTCATCAGGCTACAAAATAGAATTTTCATCCCGGCCCCCAACTCGTTTTTTCCTCTTGTGTCCCCCCAAAACATACGCACGCCCGTTCTTCTATGCCATCAATTCACTACTCAAAACCGCCCATTCTTCTACACAATCAACTCACTACTCAATCAACTCACTACTCAAAAACTACTCAAAAATCTGTCTGTCGTCCCGAAAAAAGACAAAACAGTACGCCACATACTAAACCCCAAACTTCTCAACAAATTCGTGAAAGTCCGACAATCCAGGATGGAATCCCTACGCTTAGTAATCGCGTCACTAGAAAAGAGAGAGTTCTTAGCAACCATCGACATTCAAGACTCATATCTCCACATCCCCATCTTTCCGACACACCAAAAATACCTGCGGTTCCCCAGTTCAAAAATGACACTTCCAATTCATTGCACTGCCCTTTAGCCTCGCAACAGCACCCAGAGCCTTCACCAAAGTCATAACGGCCGTCATGACCATTCTCTACTCGTGGGCAGTGGTCTTCCTCCCTTACCTAGACGACCTGCTACTCAAGTTCCCATCCTTCCAAACATGCCTCGACAGTGTCCAAATAACAGTGGACACACTCTCTCGCCTGGGATGGCTAATAAACATAGACAAATCTTCCCTGACGCTTTCCCAAACAATACATTTTCTAGGGTTCTCACCAGAGGTCATAATATCATGGTTAACAATCAAACCAACATCCTCACGCATCTATCACAGCACCTGGAAATCCTTTTTCCACTGGTGCAAATACCGAAACCATAACCCACTCCAGTTTTCCATTCCTACAATCTAAAGTTCCTTCAAACCGGCCTTAACTCTGGCCTACAACCCATGGCAAAAATTATGGAATCATCTGGCTCGGAGGATGTTCATTCAGTTGTTTAATATTGTAGAAAAAAAGCAGATCACAGACATGGAACAAAACTGAAGTCATTTCAAATGGCAACTTTATAGCTTTAAGAAACACTAAAAGAAATAAAGATAAAAAATGTGGTAGTCAGTAAGGGTAATTTTTTCAGACCAAGCAGAGGGAAAAAATTATCGAATTACTCAATTCTGAGGAAAAAATTATGGAATCATGAAAAACAAACACACAAAAGAACACTCCAATACATCACTAGTACAACTCTCCAAGCTGTGATCACTCCTTTTCGGATGCAGACTAATAAGCAGATCTTATTTGATGCAGGTGTTTTGGGAATTAAAATTTACAGGGTGATTCCATAATTTTTTCCTCAGAATTTAGTGATTCCACACTTTCTTCCCTCTGCTTAGTCTGAAAAAAGGTACCCTTACCGACTACTACATTTTTTATCTTGATTTCTTTTAGTGTTTCTTAAAGCCATAAAGTTGCTATTTGAAATGACTTTAGTTTTGTGCCAAGTCTGTGATCTGCTTTTTTTTTACAACATTAAACAATTGAATGAACATCCTGTGAGCCAGGTGATTCAATCATTTTTGGCCGGGGTTGTAGCGCTCAGTTCCATCAAGGGCCAAATCTCTTCCCTAAGCGTTCTATTCCAACGCAAAATCACGACTAAACTACATGTCAAAACATTCATCCAAGGGGTCTCCTACACGTGGCCCCCCTACAAGACACCCATCGCCGTCTGGGCCCTAAACTTAGTTCTCGGCGCCCTACAAGAGCACCCATTCAAACCTTTGCTAGAGGTATCTTTACTCCACCTCTCATGGAAAGTTGCCTTCCTAGTCTCAATCACATCAATCAAGCGCGTGTCAGAACTAGCCGCCCTATCCTGCCGCCCTCTCCTTCCTGTTCATCTACAAGGATAAATTGGTTCTCTGTCCATCACCATCCTTCTTGCCCAAGGTGATATCCCACTTCCACCTCAATGAGGACATCGTCCTACCATTCGTTTGCCCAGTTCCGGTACACCGCTTTTAAAAGCAGCTTCATACCTTGGACCTAGTAAGGGCCCTCAGACATTACATCTCCAAACAGCTTCATTCCGTGAAACAGAAATGCTGTTCATCATCCCCAAAGGACCTAGGAAAGGGATGGCTGCTTCCAAGTCCACACTGGCAAGGTGGATCCACTCAGCAATCCAAGAGTCCTACCGTGTCAAAAACACGCCAATCCCAGCAGGGATTAAGGCTCACTCAACGCAATCAGTGGTGCCTCATGGGCCATTCGTCACCAGGCCTCGGCAACTTAGGTTGCAAGCCGCAACCTGATCCAGCCTACATACCTTCACCAAATACTACAACATTCACACCCAGGCCTCTGCAGACGTAAGCCTAGGTGTCATGTCGCCGTTGTACTCAGTGGCTGGTGTTCCTACCTCGGCCGCTGGAGGCACCAGACTCCTTCGGCTGGTGATAGAAAGCTATGTCCTCATATGGACCTGCTTCTTTGACACCGGCCTCTGTCGCTGGGCATCGCCGTGTTTCTCCTGTGGTGATGTAGAGGCGTCTAGTAGGCGCAGGCTTCGTTTTTCCATCAGAAGTGGGTGGTTGATGCCAGCCATGCATCACCATCTGGCCTGGTTCTAGGGCAGTCCGGATGAGGTCATTAGGCTGTGAGCTCCATCCTAGTGGCGGGAACTGCGCCCTTCAATATCTTGGAGCCTGTCCTGCAGGCCGCCAGATATAGGCCAGGGTCACATCTCCGTTTTGACCCTAGCCTGCCGGATTCCGGTTTCAACTTGGAACTTTTTCCAGCACCTGCATAGCGTTACCGCTATGCGGTGCTGGAAAACGCTGCCCCTAGTTACCCGATGTTTACCTTAACTACCTGTCACACAGGCAGCTGCTCGGAGTGCGCTTTACAGCGCCGCACAGGAAACGTTGTAGACAGCGTTTCCTGTGCGGCGCTGTAAATCGCACTCCGAGCAGCTGCCTGTGTGACAGGAAGTTAAGGTAAACATCGGGTAACTAGGGGCAGCGTTTTCCAGCACCGCATAGCGGTAACGCTATGCGGTGCTGGAAAAAGTTCTAAGTTAAACCGGAATCCAGCAGGCTAGGGTCAAAACGGAGATGTGACCCTGGCCATAGTCTTAGTTTCCCTAGTGATCTAGTGTGTTTGGTTTTGAGTCTGACCTTTGCCTGGATTTTTGACCCTTCTACAGCCTGACAATTTTGTACCTTTGCTGCCCTTCCCAGTTTTGACTCGGACTCCTGACTGTGCTTTCGGGTCCTGATTTAATATTCCCTTCCTGGCAACCTTCCTGCTCCGGTCTGCTGTTCATAATAGGCAGTTTCCTCCTGGGCTCCGCTGTATTTCCAGATCCCTGTATAGGGGTAAAGGCTCTCGGGGTGCTGCCTTACCAGCAGCTTAGTCTCGCAGCGGATGGTCGTCACATTAGATAGAAAAATTCTGCAAACGGCAGTCGCGCATCTGTAAGCAGTTGGTGCATGATGCTCGACCGCTACTCAGTTAATTCCCATCCAGGGACTGCTTTAGGATGTCCCATGATCCTGTGTCCTCCAATGATCCAAAGGAGAAACAGGGAATTTGTGTACTCACCGTAAAGTCCTTTCCTCCAAGCTCATCATTGGGGGACACACCACCAGCCCTGTCTAAGAATCCTGGCTTACGCCTCTTGTACCTTATTACGTTAACATGCTCTCCTACTGCTCTAGTACTAAACTGACTAGCTATGGCTATGGATGGGTGTATACTGCAGGAAGGAGGACTTAACTTTTTATCTTTACTTAGTGTCGCCTCCTAGTGGCAGAAAAGCATACACCAATGGTCCTGTGTCCCCTAATGATGAGCTCGGAGACAAGGATTTTACGGTGAGTACACAAAAATCCCTGTATTTAGATTCTCATGCAGATCATTCTCCTGTCCATAGCCTGGAACAGCTTATTTACATAAAAAAAAATGTTGATCTCTCTCTGGAAAAAGGCATTAGATAACAGAGTTTGGGGTATCATTTTATTCAGCTTCATATGACCTACATGGCCATATAGTTTGCTTAGCAAGGTTTGTCCTACTGACAGATTTCCGTTAAGGCTATGTATGATATAAGCATGATAAATGGTATATTCTTTAAAGGGAACCTGTCACCTCATATAGCCCTCCTAACCTATCACTACCTGTCCCTGCAGCCTCCAGATACTTTCCTAACCATCCCTGTCTGACCTAATAGGGATTTGTAATGGTTGAACAGGTAGTTTTATAAACTTACAAAATCCGGAGCAGGAGGGCGTTCCTGATGGGTAGGCGGTGTCTACAGGGCCGTGCTCCCCCCACCTCGCTGCTGTAAATACAACCCGATGGGCGGCATCAGTGATGTAGGAGCATGGCTGTGATTTGAATTTTACCGCCCAGCTCTTCGTTCTTCTATGACGCGATACCGTCGGTCGCATCATTTCCGGCACATACGCAGTGCGGCGGGTAAGCGGAGGTTTGACAGCGGCGTCGGAAGGTAAGTATCCAACTCTCCCGAAAATCTGTATATATGTGTGTGTAATCCACACACACATACAGGGAGCCACAGGGCAAGACACAGGGGGAGACAAATGAGGAGAGACAAGGGGGAGAGCCACAGGGGTAGAGACAAGGGGGAGAGCCAGGGGAGAGCTACAAGGGGGGAAACACAGGGGGAGAGACAAGGGGGAGACACGGGAGAGCTACAAAGGGGGGAGACAAGGGGAGAGAAACACGGGGGAGAACCACATGGGGAGAGCCACAGGGGTAGAGACAAGGGGGAGACACAGGGGAGAGACACAAGGGGAGAGATACACAGGGGGAGAGACACACGGGGAGAGCCACAAGGGGGAGAGCCACAAGGGTCCACAGGGGGAGAGACACAAGATGGAGAGACAAGGGGGAGAGCCACAGGGGTAGAGCCAAGGGGGAGAGCCACAGGGGGAGAGCCACAGGGGGAGTGACAAAAGGGAGAGCCACAGGGGTAGAGACAAGGGGGAGACACAGGCAAGAGCTACAAAGGGGGGAAACACAGGGGGAGAGACAAGGGGGAGAGCCACACAGGGGGAGAGCCACAGGGGTAGAGACAAGGGGGAGGCACAGGGGAGACACACAAGGGGGAGAGCAACAAGGGGGAGAGCCACAATGGTCCTCAGGGGGAGAGACACAAGGGGGAGACACAAGACGAAGAGACAAAGGGGAGAGCCACAGGGGTAGAGACAAGGGTGAGAGCCACAGGGGTAACATAGTAACATAGTTTTTAAGGTTGAAGGAAGACTTTAAGTCCATCTAGTTCAACCCATAGCCTAACATGTTGATCCAGAGGAAGGGAAAAAAAAACCCCATGTGGCAACACTAATCTCCTCATTGGGGGAAAAAATTCCTTCCTGACTCCAGATACGGCAATCAGACTAATTCCCTGGATCAACGCCCTATCAAAGAATCTAGTATATATAACTGGTAATATTATAGTTTTCAAGAAAGGCATCCAGGCCCTTCTTAAATGTTAGTAGTGACTCACTCATTACAACATCATGTGGCAGAGAGTTCCATAGTCTCACTGCTCTTACAGTAAAGAATCCGCGTCTGTGATTATGATTAAACCTTCTTCCCTCCAGACGTAGAGGATGCCCCCTTGTCCCAGTCTCAGGCCTAAGAGTAAAGAGATCATTAGAAAGGTCTCTGTACTGCCCCCTCATATATTTATACATTATTATAAGATCACCCCTAAGCCTTCGTTTTTCCAAGCTAAATAACCCCAAGTTTAATAACCTGTCTTGGTATTGCAGACCCCTTAGTCCTCTAATAACTTTTGTCGCTCTTCTCTGGACCCGCTCTAGTTCAGCTATGTCTTTCTTATACACCGGAGACCAGAATTGTACACAGTATTCTAAGTGTGGTCGCACTAGTGACTTGTATAGAGGTAAAATTATGTTCTCCTCATGAGCATCTATGCCTCTTTTAATACATCCCATTATTTTATTTGCCTTTGCAGCAGCTGCCTGACACTGGCCACTAAATGTGAGTTTGTCATCTACCCATACACCCAGGTCTTTTTCAGTGACAGTTTTGCCCAGTGTGTTACAATTAAGCACATAATTATACCTTTTGTTTCCTCTGCCCAAGTGCATGACTTTACATTTATCCCCATTAAAGCGCATTTGCCATTTAGCAGCCCAAGCTTCTAGTTTACATAAATCCTCCTGTAATATAAAATTGTCCTCCTCTGTATTGATTACCCTGCAGAGTTAGTGTCATCTGCAAATATTGAGATTCTACTCTGTATGCCCCCTACAAGGTCATTAATAAATATATTAAATAGAAGCGGGCCCAACACTGACCCCTGTGGTACCCCACTGTTAACTGTGACCCATTCTGAGTGTGTTCCATTAATAACCACCCTTTGTTTCCTATCACTAAGCCAGTTCTTAACCCACTTACACATATTTTCCCCTATCCCCATTGCCCTCATTTTATGTATAAACCTTTTGTGTGGCACCGTATCAAAAGCTTTTGAAAAGTCCATATACACCACATCCACTGCATTTCCTTGGTCCAGTCCAGAACTTACTTCTTCATAGAAGCTTATTAGATTAGTTTGACAGGAACGGTCCCTCGTAAAACCATGTTGATAATGGGTCATGAGGTTATTTTTCTTCAGATACTCCAGTATAGCATCTCTTAGAAAACCCTCTAGGATTTTACCCACAGTAGAGGTTAAGCTTACTGGCCTATAATTTCCAAGTTCAGTTTTTGTCCCCTTTTTGAATATTGGCACCACATTTGCTATACGCCAGTCCTGTGGTACAGACCCTGTTATTATGGAATCTTTAAATATTAAAAAGACAAGGGTGAGAGCCACACAGGGTGAGAGCCACAATGGGGGGAGCCACAAGGGGGGGGAGCCACAGGAGTCCACAGGGGGAGAGACAAGGGGGAGAGCCACAGGGGAGAGACAAGGGGGAGAGCCACAGGGGTAGAGACAAGGGGGAGAGCCGCAGGGGGAGAGCCACAGGGATAGAGACAAGGGGGAGAGCCACAAGGGGGAGAGACACACGGGGAGACCAACAGTGGGGAGAGCCACAAGGGACCACAGGGGGAGAGACACAAGATGGAGAGACAAGGGGGAGAGCCACAGGGGTAGAGACAAGGGGGAGAACCACAGGGGTAGAGACAAGGGGAGAGCACAGGGTGAGACAAGGGGGAGAAAGGAAACCACAGGGTAGAGACAAGGGGGAGAGTCACAGGGGTAGAGAAAAAGGGGGAAGAGTCCACAGGGGTAGAGACAAGGGTGAGAGCCACACAGGGTAGAGCACAAGGGGGAGCCACAAGGGGGAGCCACAGGAGTCAAGGGGGAGAGACAAGGGGTAGAGACAAGGGGAGAGCCACAGGGTAGAGACAAGGGGAGAGCCGCATGGGGGAGAGCCACAGGGATGAGACAAGGGGGAAGCCACAAGGGGGAGAGACACACGGGAGAGACCAAGGTGGGGAGAGCCACAGGGGTAGAGACAAGGGGGAGAGCCGCAGGGGGAGAGCCACAGGGATAGAGACAAGGGGGAGCCACAAGGAGGAGAGACACACGGGGAGACCAACAGTGGGGAGAGCCACAAGGGACCACAGGGGAGAGACAACAAGATGGAGAGACAAGGGGAAGAGCCACAGGGGTAGAGACGAAGGGGGAGAACCACAGGGGTAGAGACAAGGGGGAGAGCCACAGGGGTAGAGACAAGGGGAGAGCCACAGGGGTAGAGACAAGGGGAGAGCTACAGGGTTTGAGACAAGGGGGAGAGTCACAGGGGTAGAGACAAGGGGAAGAGCCACAGGGTAGAGACAAGGGGCAAGAGTACAACAGGGGTAGAGACAAGGAGGGAGAGTCACAGGGGTAGAGGCAAGGGTGAGAACCACGGAAACAAGGGGAGAGCCACAATGGGGGGAGACACAAGGGGGGGAGCACAGGTTGTACAAGGGGGAGAGTCACAGGAGGAAAGGGAAGAGCCACAGGGGGAGAGACAGGGGGAGAGCCACAGGGGAGAGACAAGGGGTAGAGAGCAAGGTCGAGGGGAGAGCCACAGGGATAGAGAAAGGGGAGAGAGCCACAAGGGGAGAGACACACGGGGAGACCAACAGTGGGGAGAGCCACAGGGGTAGAGACAAGGGGGAGAGACCACAGGGGGAGAGCCACAGGGATAGAGACAAGGGGGAGAGCCACAAGGGGAGAGACACACGGGGAGACCAACAGTGGGGAGAGCCACAAGGACCACAGGGGGAGAGACACAAGATGGAGAGACAAGGGGAAGAGCCACAGGGGTAGAGACAAGGGGGAGACCACAGGGGTAGAGACAAGGGGGAGAGCCACAGGGGTAGAGACAAGGGGGAGAGCCACAGGGGTAGAGACACAGGGGCAGAGTCACAGGGTAGAGACAAGGGGGAGGTCACAGGGGTAGAGACAAGGGTGAGAGCCACACGGGTGAGAGCCACACAGGGTGAGAGCCACAATGGGGGAGAGCCACAAGGGGGGGGAGCCACAGGAGTCCACAGGGGGAGAGACAAGGGGGAGAGCCACAGGGGGAGAGACAAGGGGGAGAGCCACAGGGGTAGAGACAAGGGGGAGAGCCGCAGGGGGAGAGCCACAGGGATAGAGACAAGGGGGAGAGCCACAAGGGGAGAGACACACGGGAGACCAACAGTGGGGAGAGCCACAAGGGACCACAGGGCGAGAGACACAAGATGGAGAGACAAGGGGAGAGCCACAGGGGTAGAGACAAGGGGGAGAACCACAGGGGTAGAGACATGGGGGAGAGCCACAGGGGTAGAGACAAGGGGGAGAGCCACAGGGGTAGAGACAAGGGGGAGAGACAAGGGAGAGAGCTACAGGGTTTGAGAACAAGGGGGAGAGTCACAGGGTAGAAACAAGGGGGAGAGCCACAGGGGTAGAGACAAGGGGCAGAGTCACAGGGGTAGAGACAAGGGGGAGAGTCACAGGGGTAGAGACAAGGGGGAGAGCCAACAGGGGTAGAGACAAGGAGAGAGACCCAGGGGGAGAGCCACAGGGTTAGAGACAAGGGGGGGAGCAGGCAAGGGGGAGAGACAAGGGGAGACACAGGGGAGAGCTACAAAGGGGGAGACACAGGGGAGAGCACAAAGGGGGAGAAGACAAGGGGGAGAGCCACAGGGTTAGAGACAAGGGGGGGAGAGGCAAGGGGGAGAGACAAGGGGGAAACACAGGGGAGAGCTACAAAGGGGAGACACAGGGGAGAGCTACAAGGGGGAGAGACAAGGGGGAGAGCCACAGGGGATAGACAAGGGAGGAGACACAGGGGAAACACACGGGGGAGCAACAGGGGGGGAGCCACAAGGCTCCACAGGGGGAGACACAAGCCGAGAGAACAAGGGGAGAGCCACAGGGGTAGAGCAAGGGGGAGAGCCACAGGGGTAGATACAAGGGGAGAGTCCACAGGGGTAGAGACAAGGGAAGAGCCACAGGGGTAGAGACAAGGGAGAGAGCCGCAGGGGAGAGCCACAGGGTTAGAGACAAGGGGGGAGAGACAAGGGGGAGCTACAAAGGGGAGACACAGGGGAGAGCTACAAATGGGGAGAGACAAGGGGGAGAGCCACAGGGGATAGAACAAGGGGGAGACACAGGGGGAGAGCAACAAGGGGGGAGCCACAAGGCTCCAAGGGGGAGACACAAGCGGAGAGACAAGGGGGAGAGCCACAGGGGTAGAGGCAAGGGGAGAGCCACAGGGTAGAGACAAGGGGGAGAGCCACAGGGTTAGAGACAAGGGGGAGAGCCACAGGGGAGAGACAAGGGGGAGAGCCACAGGGGAGAGACAAGGGGGAGAGCCACAGGGAGAGACAGGGGGAGACACAGGGGGAGAGACAAGGGGGAGACACAGGGGAGAGCTACAAAGGGGAGAGACAAGGGGGAGAGCTACAGGGGGATAGTCAAGGGTGAGACACAGGGGGAGACACAGGGGAGAGCTACAAAGGGGGAGACACAGGGGGAGAGCCACAAGGGTCCACAGGGGAGACACTAGGAGACGAGCCACAGGTTAGAGACAAGGGGGAGAGCCACAGGGTTAGAGACAAGGGGGAGAGCCACAGGGTTAGAGGCAAGGGGAGAGCCACAGGGGAGAGACAAGAGGGGAGAGCCACAGGGGTAGGGAAGGGGGAGACACAGGGGAGAGCTACAAAGGGGGGAGACACAGGGGAGAGCTACAAAGGGGGAGACACAGGGGATAGCTACAAAGGGGGAGAGCCACAGGGGGAGAGACAAGGGGGAGGCAGAGGGGGAGAAACAAGGGGAAGACACAGGGGAGAGCTACAAAGGGGGGAGACACGGGGGAGAGCCACAGGGGGAGACACAAGACGGAGAGACAAAGGGGAGAGCCACAGGGGTAGAGACACGGGGAGAGCCACAGGGGGAGACACAAGACGGAGAGACAAAGGGGAGAGCCACAGGGTAGAGACCAGGGGGAAAGCCACAGGGGTAGAGACAAGGGGGAGAGCCACAGGGTTAGAGATAAGGGGAGAGCCACAGGGGTAGAGACCAGGGGGAGACACAGGGGGAGAGAGACAGGGGAGAGCTACAAAGGGGGAGACACAGGGAGAGAGACAAGGGGGAGACACAGGGGAGAGCTACAAAGGGGGGAGACACAGGGGGAGAGCCACAGGGGTAGAGCAATAAGGGGGAGAGCCACAAAAGTCCACAGGGGGAGACACAAGACGGAGAGACAAGGGGGAGATCCACAGGGGTAGAGACAAGGGGGAGAGCCACAGGGGAGAGCTACAAAGGGAGAGCCACAGGGGAGAGAGAGGGGAGAGCTACAAAGGGGGGAGACACAGGGGGAGTGCCACAAGGGGAGAGACACACAGGAGAAGAGTCACAGGGGGAGAGTCACAGGGGGAGAGCCACAGGGGTAGAGACAAGGGGGGGGCCACAAGTAGGAGAGCCACAAAGGGGAGAGCCACAAGGGTCCACAGGGTGAGAGAGACAAGACGGAGAGACAAGGGGAGTAGCCACAGGGGAGTAGATAAGGGGGAGAGCCACAGGGGAGAAGAGAGACAAAACAAGGGGTAGAGCCACAGGGGGAGAGCCACAAGGGGGGAGCCACAAGTGGGGGAGCCACAGGAGTCCACAGGGGGAGAGTCACGAGGGGTGCACAGAGCAGAGCCACAGGTGTCCACAGTGGGAGAGCCACAGGGGTCCAGAGGGGGAAGCAACAGGGGGAGAGCCAGAGGGATCCACAGGGGGAGAGACACAGGGGTCCACAGGGGGAGAGCCACAGGGGGAGAGCCAGAGGGGTCCACAGGGGGAGAGACACAGGGGTCCACAGGTGTAGAGACATGGGAAAGAGACACAGGGGTCTACAGGGGGAGTGACACAGCGGTCCACAAGGAGAGAGATGGCACACAGAGACAGCGCACAGGGAGAGAGAAGCCACAAAGAGAGATAGACACCACCCTCCCGATGCGATAGCATCGGACCCACATAACAGATATATATATATATATATTAATATATATATATAATAATATATATAATATAAATGCATGGCCCGAGCCATGATCTCGGGTGAACTCTGTCACTGACAGTCTCAGCCTGTTCTCACTCTGCATAGATGTTTGTCTATGCAGAGCGATGTAGCAGTGCTGACATAGCTCGATTGGACTACGTCGGACGGAGGATTTTTTTTTTTATAATAAAGATGGAGTCTCTAAATGGTTTTTTTGGTTTCATTTCTAATAAAATATCTTTTCTACGTGTTGTGTTTTTTCTACTGTGTGTCTCTCCCCCTGTGTGTCTCTCCCCCCCGTGTAAACACTTACCAATAGATCAGCTGCACACCACGCTGTATCTTTAAAGGGAATGCCAGAATGGCTGTGTGAATTTATTGCATCATATAATAAGAATCAAGGAAATGTTTAGAAAGCTACTGAAAGCTGGCCCTGGTCTAAAGAATAAATGTGAAAGCATTAGTTGATATCATAGCCATGAAATCATAAGCCCAGTAACTGTTTACAGAGTTCTTTCACTATACTGGGTCCTAATCCCACCCTCATGTCTGCAACCTGGAAGTGTGAATGGGTAAATGCCCTAATGCAGTTAAAATAATGGTCTTAAAGGGAATGTCTCAAGGCTATATGTAAAACTCTGCCTTTAAAGGGAGTGTGTAATATCTGTGTGAATGTTCAACTAATGCTTTCACATTTATTCTTTAGACCAGGGCCAGCTTTCAGTAGCTTTCTAAATATTTAGTTGATTCTTATTATATGATGCAATAAATTCACACAGCCATTCTGGCATTCCCTTTAAAGATACAGCGTGGTGTGCAGCTGATCTATTGGTAAGTGTTTACATGTATTTTTTGAAGCTTGCACCCACCATAAGAGGTCTCCCCCCCGTGTGTCTCTCCCCCCCGTGTGTCTCTCCCCCCTGTGTGTCTCTCCCCCCTGTGTGTCCCTCCCCCTGTGGAACCCTTTGGCTCTCCGCATTGTGTCTCTCACCCCTGTGTCTCTCCCCGTGGATCCCTGTCTCTTTACCTGTGTGTCTCCCCTTGTGGACTCCCTTATGTCTCCACCCCTGTGCCTCTCCCCCTTGTGGCCCTCCCCCTGTGGACCCTTGTGGCTCTCCCCGTGTCTCTCCCCCTTGTGGCTTTCCCCCTGTGGACCCTTGTGGCTCTCCCCCTTGGACCCTTGTGGCTCTCCCCCTGTGGACCCTTGTGGCTCTCCCCCTGTGGACCCTTGTGGTCTCCCCCTTGTCTCTCCCCCTGTGGACCCTTGTGGCTCTCCTTGTCTCTCCCCCCTTGTAGTTCTCTCCTGTGTCTCCCCCTTGTCTCTAACCCTGTGGTTCTCCCCCTGTGGCTCTCCCCTTTTGTCTCTCCCCCTGTGTCTCCCCCTTTGTAGCTCTCCCCGGTGTCTCCCCTTGTCTCTCCCCCTTGTCTCTACCCCTGTGTCTCCCCCTTGTCTCTACCCCTGTGACTCTCCCCCTTGTCTCTCCCCCTGTGGCTTTCCCCCTGCAGCTCTCCCCCTTGTCTCTAACCCTGTGGCTTTCCCCCTTGTCTCTCCCCCTGTGGCTCCCCCCATTTGTGTCTCTCCCCTTGTGGCTTTCCCCCTTGTCTCTCCCCCTGTGTCTCTCCCCTGTGTCTCCCCCTTGTCTCTCCCCCTGTGTCTCCCCCTTGTCTCTACCCCTGTGGCTCTCCCCCTTGTCTCTCCCCCTGTGGCTCTTCCCCTTTGGCTCTCCCCCCTGCGACTTCCCCCCTTGTCTCTAAGCCTGTGGCTCTCCCGCTGTGGCTCTCTCCCTTGTCTCTCCCCCTGTGTGTCCTCCCCTTGTAGTTCTCTCCTGTGTCTCCCCCTTGTCTCTCCCCCTGTGGCTCTCCCCTTTTGTCTCTCCCCCTTTGGACCTCTCCCCCTGTGTCTCCCCCTTGTCTCTCCCCCTGTGGCTCTCCCCCTGCAGCTCTCCCCCTTGTCTCTAACCCTGTGGCTTTCCCCCTTGTCTCCCCCCCTGTGTCTCCCCCCCCTGTGGCTCCCCCCCTGTGGCTCACCCCCTTGTCTCTCCCCCTGTGGCTCTTCCCCTTTGTCTCTCCCCCTATGGCTCTTCCCCTATGGCTCTACTCCTGTGGCTCTCCCCCTTGTCTCTCCCCCTGTGTCTCCCCCCTTTGTAGCTCTCCCCGGTGTCTCCCCCTTGTCTCTCCCCCTGTGGATCTCCGCCTTGTCTCTACCCATGTGGCTCTCCCCTTGTCTCTACCCATGTGGCTCTCCCCCTTGTCTCTCCCCATGTGTGTCTCCTCGTTTGTCTCCCCCTGTGTCTTCCCCTGTGGCTCCCTGTATATGTGTGTGGATTACACACACATATATACAGATTTTCGGCAGAGTTGAATACTTACCTTCCGACGCCGCTGACGATCGTTGCATAGCAACGCCGCTGTCAGAGCTCCGCTTACCCGCCACACTGCGCATGCACCGGAAATGACGCGACCGCCGGCATTGTGTCATAGGAGCAGGAGGAGCGGGGCGGTAAAATTCAAATCACAGCCCCGCTCCTACATCACTGATGCCGCCCATTGGGGTGTATTTACAGCAGGCGGGGGGAGCGCGGCCCTTGAGACACCCGTCAGGAACGCCCTCCTGCCCCAGATTTTGTAAGTTTATAAAACTATCTGTTCAACCATTACAAATCCCTATTAGGTCAGACAGGGATGGTTAGTAAAGTATCTGGAGGCTGCAGGGACAGGTAGTGATAGGTTAGGAGGGCTATATGAGGTGACAGGTTCCCTTTAAGCAGTAATTGTATAATTATTTAAGTATTAATCATCACCTCAAGAAGGGAAATTTACCTCAGATTTAGCAGCTGCGATCCTCTGCTGTGTTGTTCGTTGTCACTCATCATAAGTGACTTACTCTTCTCCGCTGACTGTGAGCTCTAGTATCTGCAGATCATGAAATGGAGACGCTCTGCATTGTCAGATACAGAAATGATGTCATACACAGCAGGGGCACATTAATAAGATTATCTTAGGCTGGCTCCAGACTTGCGGACCCTCCGCAGCGTCCTGCGGAGGAGATCCGCAAGCTGACCGCAGCCCCTATGTTTATAATGAGAACGCATGGTGCTGCGTAGGTCTGCGCATGACCATGCGCTCCCATTCACTGCAATATGTGATTTGTACGCAGGCGGATGCCCGCACACAAATCACACACAATCACACACACTCGTCCGCACCAGGAACGCGACATAAAATGGAACATGTGCACAGTAATGTGCTTTGACATTGCTCTGCACCATGTTAATTTTATAGGGCGCTAATGTGACTGCTCTTTTTCATGAAAGAGCCACTGTGTACACATACCTTTACAGTAGAAAAAATAAAATATATTTTCATGGCCCAGTGTCATAAAATTCTTTGAAGCAAATATGGGTTCAAAATGCTTATTATTCCCTTAAATGAATTTCTAAAGGTGTAATTTCCACAATGAGATAATTTATGGTGGCGTTTCTATTGTTTTGGTACTTCAAGTGTTTTGCAATTGTAACATAGTGTCTGCAATCTATTCCTGCTAAAATCGTGCATCAGGGTTAAAGGGGACCTATCACCCCCCCAAAGATTTCAATGTAAAGGCAACACTGAATGCAGCATGTATGCTGCATTCAGGCAAGGGTCCCCCATGTGTTTGTGATGTTTTTATCCCTAAATTCAGCCTTATGAAAATGTGTAGCAAAATGTCAGGAAGGCATTACCAGCTCCAGGAGTCAGCTCCTTCCCAGGAGCTATTCCTGCCCCCTCCGTCTTTGTTCCTCCCTCCTCCTCGCCACCTCCTTGACGCCTTGTCAGCCATCCTCGCAATGTGCCTCCTTGTGCTACGTCACGCAGGCACAGAGTGGGGTGTTGCTACTGTTGGCCCCGCACTCCTGACCCGCCTCCCACCCTGACGTCAGCACTTGTTCCCGCCCTGCTCCGTGTTATACATGGAGAGCAGGGCGGGAACAATTGCTAATGTCAGGGCGTGAGGCAACACCTTGCTCTGCGCCTGCGTGAAGTAGCACAAGGAGGCGCAGAGCGAGGAAAGCTGACAAGGCATCAAGAAGGCTGCAAGGAGAGGGAGGAAAGAGGAACAGAGATGCAGGGGGCGGGAATAGCCCCCGGGAAGGAGCTGACTCCTGGAGCTGGTAATGGCCTCCTGACTTTTTGCTACAAATTTTCATAAGGCTGTATTTAGGGATAAAAACATCACAAACACATGGGGGACCCCTTACCTGAATGCAGCATACATGCTGCATTCAGTACTGCCTTTAGATTGAAAACATTTGGGGGAGGTGGGTGATAGGTCCTCTTTAAGTTGCTACGATGAGATTTTAGCTTATAGATTTTCACCCAGTGAAAAACACAGCATATTACAGTTCCAGCAAAGTGAAATCTCATGCCGACTGTGCTTTTTTAACACCATGTAGGCTGACCTGATATGCTTTTTTTAAAATCTTAAATATGTTAATTACTCTTGCAGGTATATTAAGTTTATATGTGTGATTTTTGAAAGGAATGCAGTAAATACAGAAATCCACAGGTTAAAGCCACGTGTGGGTCGCTGCTAAGAATAATCCAGTATTTTTAAAAGAAAATCTTTCACCCTTTAAAAGTAGTTATAAAACTAAATTTAAATAAATGGAATCTGTCAGCAGAATTTTGTATGTAAGCTGAGGACAGCATGCTGTAAGATTTACGAGAAGCTTCTCTTATTTGTTTGTGAACTATTGTTTACCTAAATAAAAGATTTTGTTACCCTGTGATTAGTATTACCTTACTGGACTAAAAACACATGTGCAAGGCAGTCCCACATGCCCCCTGCTGTGATTGACATTTCATAGTCAATGCATAATCAATCTCTATAAAGAACCTAGTGTGGGCGAAGCAGCTTTCCCAGCTCAGCTACATGTTTAAAACACAATTCTTTGATTGTGTCAGAACCCAGTAATCGATGTGATACATCATTGGATTCAGAATCTCCTTGTCTTCAATATGTTGTTTTCAGATGAGGTAGCAAAAACCTGATTACAGATTCCCTTTAGACAGTCCCTTTGTTTTAGCTCCATAATTTTCATAAAGTCATCATTGATTAATAGTTTAGGATACACCTTCTCCAAGAACCTCTTTCCCAAAACTTTAGATTATTTCTTAAAATCATCAGCAAACTATAACATTTTTCTAATTCGCCACAATTGCCCATCTGTTATGTTTTAAATCCAATGGGGTAAATATCCACTTCAAAAATCTTGATAGCTGTTAACATCTACTGTCTCCCCCCATTACCCTGTAGAATGTGAGCCCATTGGGGCAGAGTCCTCTCCACTCTGTACTAGTCTCACTGTTAGTTTGTTCATTGTATTTTTCACTTTTGTATGTAACCCTTTCCACTACCATGGAATCAATGGGGCTCATAAATAATAATAGTATCTACCTGTTTGAAATGAATTGATGTATATATTCTTTCTTCACTATTTTTTGGAGATTACCAAATCTGAAAATTCAATAAGTTTTTGAATAAGAAGTGAATTGTAGACCCCATTGATTATTGTTCAATTCACTGACAAACACACCTGACTCTTCTTGTTCAAAGATTTTATTAACTTTTTGTGCATGACAATATAAATGTAACATTCATAAGAATTGCATAAACATATGTGAACATTCTTCTAGACATATAGACATACTGTGCACTTTTCTTAAATCTTAATGAATATTTGAAGTTCGTCTATGTTCAATATTTAACATGAGAGGGCAAAGTGAAAAAACAAAAAGGAGGGGGAAAAAAGGGAGAGATGCATCGGGAAAGGCGCATATCAAGTTCTTCAATTTCTTCAGAATTGACAACACCTGACTCTTCTAATGTACCAGTCCAGATAAAAAGTAAATCATCTATAAAACATGAAGTAACCCATTGGTAGGAAGGATGGCACGATGTGCACTCACTCAAACAGGCCCATGAATAAATGTGTTACAAAATACACAAAAGGTTTGCGCCAAACTGCTTTCATTAAATTGTGGGATCGGTTATCTGGAGCATGAATAAATGTGTGTAACTTAGTGCAAATCTGGGCCCATCGCATAGCCCCTCAACTGCCGATAGGTCACACCTCCAAAAGTAAAAGTGTTATGATTAAGTATAAGTTCAATACTCTCAAGAAGAAACTTTTTCTGATAGTACAGGATGGAGGCAGACTCGGACTGGCCCCCTGGGATAACGGTGGGCCCCTGGCTTCTGACAGTGTCTCTCTGCTTAGCATGTCACACATAACACTGTATGCTCAATTCAAGCTCCGCTCCTCCCCTCACAGGAGGGGCGTAAACCTTTTAATAATGCACTTCTTCCTGTGTGTAAGCTTTTTTATTGCATGGTAAATACTTAGCATGGAGAGGTGGAGGTCAGGGGGTGAGAAGTCTCAGGCTGCCGCCTCAGTAAGCCATGTGCAGGATGGGTCTTCTCTATCTCCAACCCTGGGAGTCTGTGAAAAGGATGGGGGAGTGGAAGGAGGCTCAGCACAGTCATCCCTCCAGCACTGCACTCACTACCATGCTCCCGGAGTCTTACAGCAGTGTACCCCATCCATCAGCACAGACCTGCTGTGGGGTCTCAGCTGCTTGTAAATGCAACTAGGAGAGTTCTGTAATCGGGGGTGAAGGACCAAAAACGAAAAGTAAAGAAATTGTGTCCTCTCTTTCTACACTGCTATGTCAGCAAAGTTCTGCAGTCGGCACTAACAGGAGGGAGAGCGGAGGCTCCAGAATGACTCAATGTCAGACCTAAAGTGAGTTCTGGAGATTATTATGTATTATGTCTGTAGCCTGCTACCCTCTCCTCTCCTCCACCCCACCAAAAGCTGCACTTTCCTACCCTCCTCTCCTGCCCCTAGAAGATGATAGCCTTAAAATGCCATCTTCATTCCTCTCCTGTGTTGGTGACATGGTGTCCCTATCTCCATTGTACTTCCTGTTAAGAGATAAATACAAATGCACACACATACACTATATCAATATATATACAATTATAGTGTATATCTATGCATTTATGTGAATTAGTCAATGTTTGTATGTGTAAGAAGAAAAAGATCTGGCACTCTAAGTGGTAAAAAATGCAAATGAGTCAAAAAAATTCTTTATGCATCTTTTTATTCGTGAACAGTGACAATTCCACACATGAGACTCCAGCACAACATTTCAACTCTTACTGGTTTTCCTCGGGGGCCTTAGAGACTGGGTCCATATATAGAAAACAAAACAAAATAACAAAGAATCAGTGATGATGTAATAACAAAGTGGAAGAAACACTATGTTCCCCCTGTGAGGGATTGTCGACAGGAGCAGCTTCGGGAGATCCAAAACACATTGCTGGACCTGGCATTGCCTGGGTAATACTTAAGGTACCATTACACTGCACGACGTTGTTATGATGTTGACCGCGATTTCTTGGACGCGCGGTCGTTTTTGAGATAAATTCAACATTGCTGGTGAGATGTCACACGTCTAGATATCATGGACAACTCAACAATGTTGTTGTGAGCAGGAATCATTCGCAAACCCCGCGAACGATTACTGCACATTGCTGTGAATGGGCAAAGTCGTCCATGACATTGTTATCGCGGTGTCACTCAGAACGATGCAGCAGGATGGTTGAGTTGAAATCATCAGGTTTTTGAACATGTTCATAAACCTGTCAACTCCAACTTGACGATTTATTGTAGTTGAATCGTTCGGATACACGCAATGACGCACTAACAATGTCGTTTCAACATCGTTGAACACGTCACTTTTGAGTGATGTTGTGCCGTGTAACAGGCCCTTTAGAAGCACTCAAAGACCTGCCGTGATGTCATCAGCTTCCAGATCACATGACCAAAACAGGAAGTGACACAGGGAGAACTCTGAACCAGCCCAGGGACCCTCAGGGACGCTCCCAGCCCTGCACAGAGCCTCTAACCCGGTGCCTCTTACTCTGGTTGTGCAGAGGTGCACAACCAGGATAGGTGAGTGGCGCTTTGGCCCCATCTCACAAAAGCCTATATACCATTAGCTTCTGCAGGACAAAGTACCTCGTGGTCCAAGCTGCTGTGTTCGTATGATGGAAAAACCAGATACAGCGGTATGCCTGGGTATGGTAGTAGCTAGTTTATTTTCCAAGGCGTTTCGGAGTCGAATCCCAAACTCCTTCCTCAGGGAGCATCAAGATTACAGTGCAGACAATCCTTTATAACATGAAAACGGCGCGAAAATCAAATTGGATGTGACGTAGGTGAACAAGGGGTGTGTAAGTGACGTCACAGTGTTATTTATACAAAAGCTCGTACCAGCGTGATCAATAGTGAAATAGTGAAGAAGAATCACTTATCAAAGTGTGGAACAATATATACAAAAAACAAGGTTTTTAAATATAATAGGCACAAAGTGATATAACAAAAAGGAATTGTGGAAAAGAAGAAAAAGAAAAAAGTTGGTGAATGGATTAGAACCTATGAGTGCAAGAGAAAAAATGAATGATGTGTCTATTTATCGAGTGGAACTATAGGATCTAACAAAAGTGTCTGATGTAATTTGACTATGTATTATCCTTGTTAGGGTTAAAAAGTGTATTATTCTGTATAGATCTCTCATCTCTTATTGGGATTAAAAAAGTTATATACTCTATAATAAGAATCTCTATTGTTACAGCATTAATACTTATACTTTATTTATTATTTTTCTAGATGCCTGAAAAAAAGGAAAAGTCATGTAAATAAGTTAATGAAAAGGCTGGTTAAACTAGCTAAAAATATAATCATAATTTGTAATAAACATTTGTTTTTATTAAAATCTATAAATATATATAAAAATAATATGATGTATTAAAATATAATGTATTTAAAAAATGTATATGTATATTAAAATAAAATTTATAAGTGTTATATTAATAAAAAAATTAAAAGATATTTTGATAAAAAGATATACTCTCATGATCAATAAAAAGTCTATATATATAATATGTTTTCCTGTTATTCAAGGTATGTTGGTTTAAGTGTAAAAACCGGATTACTTTTGATCCGGGAATGAGCCGTTCTGAGCTCTATACTCTGCAATACAAAAATAGATAACCGGTTCGGGTTAAACCGGTAGCTCTGAAGTAATCCGGGCACAGAAGCCTATTAACAGGGAAACAAAGTTGCAAACAGTCGCGTGGCTCTCATTAGAATCAAAGGGAGGAACTAAGTAGGTACTTAGGAGCTGTGAAAAGCTTATGTAGAAGTCTATAAGGAGTAACATGAATTGCAAGATGTCGTGTGCCTCTAATTTAAAGCAAATAAGTATTTATTTCAGCAAATAAGTATTAGAAGAACAGTGCAAGCCAATAGAAGCATCTGGATGGCGTGTGTCGCAAGTCAGGAGAAGATCCAAGCCAAAGATATCAAGGTGCACAAGACCTGGGAGTGCATAATGACAAGATCGGATCCACACAAATATAAAATTCATGAAAAGTACAATTCATAATAATGACATCAACTGGTATATCTAAAGTTATGTACAAACAAAAAGGAGCACAAATGGGGTCTGAGAAGTTAACCCCACCAAGGTGATTGCAAAGGAATGAAGACTTTTTAAAAACCAAATTAAGGATATAATTTCAGTTACAAGGTTTAACCCTTTAGGTTTTAGAGTGTCTAATTTATAAATCCAGAATCTCTCTTTCTCTATTTGCATATTCATAATTCCCAGGGGGCAATGTGCCTAGGAATTCACTGTGTTTGAGTGCTTTAGCCAGCTGCCCACAGTGTTTTCTTGGACTGATCTCCCTAAGATCAGTGAATACTTTGCGATGTTGGTCTAATAGGCCTTGCTCCCACCTAGCCAGAATCCTACTCCACACTGATGAGGGGAAACACCCCGAAATAGCTGTCTGCGGATGGATACCTGGCCTTGGTATTCCCTTGTTATATCTCTAAACTTGTAGAAGAGTTGGATATTGACTAAAAGGGACACTTAATATGGTGGTTATGGTGTTCTCCGCAAGGAGCCACCCCTTGGCTGGGTCCTTCCCTGGAGGGATATATGGCTAGTCCTGTGTTTGAGACTCCTAACCGAGGCTCCACAGACTCTATTGGTAATTGTTATGCAGGCTTCTTTAGCCTAGAGAGGGGGCATTACGATGTGATGCTTTGTTTTTTGAGACAGACAGAAAATCTTACTGTATCAAATGGAGAACAATTAAGGATAGGAATTTGTATGTAAATAGGGGTATCACTATGACAGCACTTTATTGGGAATAATGTATGTTATCTCTGACTGAGAATCGATTACTGTAAATATCGAGTGGATTCCCTGATATACTCTGGATATATGGAAGATTTTTGTGTTAATAACTACTTGACAATATATAATTGATGAGATTAATTGCCTTTTACACAAATAGAACTATGATCATATACGCTATAGAAGATATTGGAGATCGAAGGCAATCAGTATATTGGGCCAGTGAGTCTCTCTGTGGACACATTGGCTAATCAATGGTGAAAACTGTGTAGAATTCAACTGATAGCGAGTTCGAGACACATAAAGAACAGAAAACCACTTCCCAAAGGAAATAAGAAAATTATTGACAAGTAAAAAAAAAAAAAAAATGTCATGTATCCCTTAATTGAAATATTTAGTATAACTGAGAGTAATAAATAAATATAATAAGAACAATGGGTAGACAATATGGCAAGAGTATGTGAACCTGTGTTAATATGAATATGTAGGTATATATGTGATAGGTAAATGTTTTTAAATTGTGCATGTGATTGTGAAAAATAGGCAGATATATTGTAATAATGAAATGAGAAAGAGAATTGACTATGTTTGGACGGGGAATGGGAAAGAGGAGAAGGAGAAACTCTTTTGTCTCCCCTTTTTCCCAGTCCATGTAGACACATGATGGGTGTAACCTAACCCAGACTATAGCAAATAGGTGAGGAGAATATTTTTATACTTCAAGTGAATATAACTACCTCTGCACTTAGATCTGCGCCCCTCTCTCTCTCTCTTATTCCCACATCTTGAGACCAGACAGTCTTGTGAGGTCTACACACAGAACTTGTGAAGTCAATTATAAAATCCACCAGCCCAGCCGAAGAAAGGCGCACCAAGTATACCACGTGAATTTGTTCAAGCCGTACCAGGAACGGGAACCTGACGAAATTCCTTGCTTGGGGGCTGCTTCTGAAGGCAGTCACTATGGTGAAGACCCTATCGCCAGCCCAGAAGCAGCAGTGTCGAGAAGTACTACAACGGAATCGTGAGCTGTTTTCAGAAGAGTGTCGGTTTTGTAACGACTACCGCCAGCTGAATGAGGTGTCCAAGTGTGACGCATACCCAATGCCCCGCGGCCATGAACTCATCGAGAGGCTTGGACCGGTGAGATGCATCACCACTCTTGATCTGACGAAGGGATATTGGTAGATACCCATGTCCCAGACGGGCAAGGAGAAAACGGCTTTCTTGACACTGCACGGATGTTTTCAGTACACCCGGATGCCCTTTAGACTACAAGGGGCTCCAGCTTCTTCCAGAGGGCTATGGATCGGCTCCTAGCCCCCCATAAGATGTATGCAGCAGCCAGCCTACCTTGACGACATTGTAGTCTTTAGTTCAGACTGGGCTAGCCATCTTCCTAAACTTCAGGCTGTTTTGGATGCTCTTAGGAAGGTGGGATTTACTATAGTTCTCAGGAAATGTGCTGTTGGGAAAGAGGAGGCCAAATACTTGGGCTATGTTGTCAGGAGAGGCAAAATAAAGCTGCAAGTCAAGAAAGTGGAGGCAATCCAGACCTTGCCCCAACCGCTCTCCAAGAAGCAAGTGAGAGCGTTCCTAGGCTTGGTCAAATACTACCAGCGGTTTAACCTGAATTTACCCATGGTGGCCGTGCCACTGACAGATCTCATAAAAGGCACCAGATCCACCATGGTGAAAACCATGGAGGAAACAGAGACCGTGTTCCAACAGCTGAAGCTAGTACTGTGCAAAAAGCCGGCCCTGATCGCACCAGACGTTAAGATGGAATTTGTGGTCCAGACAGACTCTTCAGAGGTGGGTCTAAAACCCATATTCTCCCAAAAGATAAATGGGGAAGAGCATCCCATTCTATATCTGAGCCGGAAACTTTCGTCCTGCGAGAAGAACTATGCCATAGTGGAGAAAGAATGTCTAGCCATAAAGTGGGCCGTAGATACCCTAAGGTATTACCTACTGGGCCAGAAGTTTAAATTGGTGTAAGACCATGCTCCGTTAAGTTGGCTGAGGGAAAAGAGTGGATAAAACGCCAGGGTCACCAGGTGGTTCCTAGTCCTTCAGAACTTAGACTTTCTGGTGGAGCATAGCCTGGGGAAGATGCACGGTAATGCTGATGCCTGACTAGACTTCCCTGCCTGGTATCGTCAGAAGGTGCCCAAATCCCCGGCTTTGGGCAGAGGGGAAAATGTGTGACACGGTCACTGGTCTGGTAGTTGAGGTACGTGTCATGCAGGTTGCCAGCCTGGGTGAACTATAATTGTATATAACTAATTGTTCCCCAGTATGTTATGTGTTGCATGGTTTTCAAAATAGTGTGTGGTTTTATGGGAATGACGAAGAGGGCGGGACATCATTCCCTCTACCTCCCCTGAGGGCGTGGCTGAGCCAGATTGAAAGGCAGTCTCCAGATTGTGGACCTCAGCTGAGGAGCAGTTGAAGTTTGCTGCCAAGCAGGGCAGGCGGACCTGTACGCATATGGGCTGTGTATATCCTTTGTTGTTTTTTTGTTTTCCCTTTTATGCCAGTGAGACTACGTTTGTTTTGTCCTAAAGTCTGCCAGGTTTATGAGGTAATACTAAACCTGCAGACGAAAATTGTTCTGACTGCAGCCGAGCGAGTCGTCTTGCCACACCCTGTTATTAACAAACTAATTATTGGGACCTTTCCTTTTGTACCTCACAAGTAAACTGCTCCTTTTGGTTCATCACACATTTAATTTGCCCCTATTTGTGCCCCACCCCCATGTACATGATGTCACCAGCCAATTTTAAGTGAGTATTATGCTGCTGCCTTTCAAAAGATTAATATGGCACTCATCTCCCACACAGTAAAATGGCAGTGCTGTCATGCTCCCTAAGAGCTGTTAGTAATTCAAATGTAGGCTG
The DNA here is from genome assembly GCA_033576535.1 of Allobates femoralis. Classification (NCBI taxonomy): domain Eukaryota; kingdom Metazoa; phylum Chordata; class Amphibia; order Anura; family Aromobatidae; genus Allobates; species Allobates femoralis. Next base: position 142,202,584 of record JARQOC010000011.1, read on the forward strand.
GCATAGTTAGGGCCCTTTCACATCAGCGTTTTTTTAAATTTGCGGCAGATGCGGTGAAAAAACCGCATCTGCCGCAACTGCCGCATAACGGTTCCACTTGCGGCACGGTTGCGGTTTTTTCCATAGGAAGTATAGGGGGACTTGCGGCAGATGCGGCAAGTGCGGTATTGCACTTGCGGCAGGTGCGGCAGAGAAAAAAACCGCAGTAAGCCGCGGTTTTTTTCTCTGCCGCACCTGCCGCAAGTGCAATACCGCACTTGCCGCATCTGCCGCAAGTCCCCCTATACTTCCTATGGAAAAAACCGCAACCGTGCCGCAAGTGGAACCGTTATGCGGCAGTTGCGGCAGATGCGGTTTTTTCACCGCATCTGCCGCAAATTTAAAAAAACGCTGATGTGAAAGGGCCCTTAGAGAGGTAAAGAATGCAGCACTGGTATAAAGCTCAGTCCAAAGCTGCTGCAAGCTAAATCGTTGCCTGCTTGTTGGGTTCAGTATAGCGTGTGTTCTTGGAATCAGCTTGCCACTTCAGTGCTGGCCACTAAATCCTCCTGTCCCAGTCACAGTGGCACCCCTTTGTTATTGTGATTGTTATGCTGCTGCATATATGGCTACTTATTCAGTATCAAACTATGGAGATTGGAGAACTTGTATAACTATATTAAAAGCTTTAGTTTTTATTTATATTGAGCTGTCAATTTATCAGCTATCACTTCTGTTGGACAAAATGCTGCAATGTCCGCGCTGCCGTCAAGGACCACCAGAACAATGAATCATCTGGGTACAAAGGTCTTTATTCTTCCGACATGTTTCAGAGCTCTAACCCAGCTCCTTCCTCAGGGATGTTCCCTGAGGAAGGAACTGGGTTAGAGCTCCGAAACGCGTCGGTAGAATAAAGACCTTTTCACCCACATGATTCATTGTTCTGGTGGTGCTTGACGGCAGCGCGGGCATTGTGACATTTCGTCCAACAGAAGTGATCTTCTCTCCACAGGTATCCATGAAAGTGCGGCCCTGCAGCAGCTGTCTCACAGGCGATCAAACCGGTTGTGGGTGGCACAACCGTACCTGCGCAGTTCACACTCATTATCCACCTCATCTCTTTATTTTAGAGATAAGACCCTATTGCACATTATCTCATATCTACAAATTTATCGGCTATGACAGAGAAGGGGGCTAGCTTAGCTGTTGAGATGAACAGTCAGCAAGCAATCTTCAAACACAACTCTGATTACATGCAGACACATGCTACAAGATGTAGACCAGAAGCACCATTCAGCCATGAAATCCATTTAAAGATTATACAACTTGCAAACATAAGTACAGTTAGTGAAAAATGTTCTTGATGCATAACCTGTCATTAAGTTTTTTTCATTTCTATTTATGTCAGCTCAATGTTATTTATATTTGGAAACAAAAGTGTTTTTTTTTTTCTTGTGCAGCATCTTTACAGTGCATTGGCTAGTGAAGAAATTGGCAAAGTGGAACTTGACTGTAGGGTAAGACTTGCAGAGTTGCAGAGACGATACAAGGAAAAGCAAAGGGAACTGGTGAAACTACAGGGGAGGAAAGACTCTGAGTAAGTGACTTGTTTTTTACCTACTACAACCGCAATGGGATTTGATGTGCAGATGTTTTAGCATTATTTCAGAAAAGAGTGAAATGCTGCATGTGTACATTCTTTGTTGCTTTCTAAATCCTCTAGAAAATGTACATTATCTGCTTAAATTCTTTATTATTTATATTACTAGTGTTAACTAGTAACGTGTGTCAATAGATACAAAAAGGAAATAATGTACTTCTGTGGATAAACAAACACAATATAGTTTTACCTAAATATAAAGAGATTAAGGCTGGCTTCACACCACGTTTTTGTGGATCCGAGTCTATCCATTTTGAAATGGATAGGCAGCGATCTGTTTTTGCCTCCCATGTATCCCTATGGTGCCGGATTGATCATATATGGCCATCTATTTGTGTGAATTCAGTCCGAGATTCATTTCTGTCCTGTTTTTCCCGTCCCCAGAATCGGAGATTGCTCCGATTTTGGGCAGCACCGGACAGAAATGAATCCGGCGCAGTCCAGAACATATAACATGGGAGTCTATGGTGCCGGATCCAGGTCAAAAAAAGGATTGTTTCTCCGATCCGGTTTTAGGTACTGAGCATGCTCAGAAGAAATGCACTGGTCCTCCCAGGCAAATTTCTATTCAGGATCTCTCTCTCTCTCACTCTCTGACCAGTGTTTTCTTCTTTTTTTTTTCTATGTGACCAACAAGGTTAAAATAAACCCCGAATGAATCCTGTGAAAAACCTATCTGGGACATCATTTCTCATCCCTTTGTATCAATCCGTCCTGGACCGTCTGTTCCTTTAGGAAACCAAACGAATCTGCACAAAATGTGGTGTGAAGGGGACCTAAGTGTTAGAGCTGGTTGCTCACCTTGTGAAGTTGTGTGACACACAACCAGCATTATCCGCCTATATAGTCTGAAGATAGCATGGAGGAACTAGTAGAAAAGTGTGGATAAATCTGGGCTGCGGTATATTGTAAAAACAAACAAACAATACACTCCAATATGATTTGGACTTGAGTTTTTTTTTATCTACAGCAGTGCAGATTTATTCACTTTTTTCTACTACCGTAGTTCCTGCATGCTACCGTGTCAAAAAGACAAGACTAGACTAGAAATGATATAGCTAATGTTTACAGTCATGATTGGTACATACTCTCAAATCATTGTTTGATAGTAAATCATAAATCACACAACCAATTCCCAAAATGTATTCTGATTAGTGTTATTGATGAGGTAATTATTCAGTGAATAATGAGTTGGCTGCATATCACTCAAGTTCTAGCTGATGGATATATGATCTTCTTGAACCTATACATTAATCACATTAAATACAGTAACTTTTCTGTGATCCAAAAGCTGATTATTCATATTCTAATATTTAGAAACCTTAGTAAGCTTGATTAATGCCTATACATAAGGAACAATAGCTGTGTGATATAGGATTTGATGGGACATGCCATATTTTTGCTGCCTGGCAGACTACTTCTATATTATATATGTATGTCTCTACATGATTTCATAAATATTAAGTACACATGAAAATTAGCAACTTTGTAATATATTTTATCAAATTTACTTCTGTCTCCTTCTAGACTAATCTTTAGGATGAGCGAGCTCGAACCGTAAAGTTTGCGGTTCTTACCAAACATCTAGTTTCCTAGTGCTAAACCCTGAATACTGACTTTTAACTGTACGTTATGTTACTGTTCAGGCTTGCCATCCAAATAAAGCTTGTTGAAAGGCTTCAGAGCATCCAGTCGGCAAGCTTTTCTAATTATCCCCAGTGAGAGCAGTGATAATGTCAGTAAACCTTAAATGAGCTCACTGCTTTTGCGGAATATCGTGGTCGTGGAGGCCAGTGCCAGACCCGGATTTTCCTACGAGCGGAGAGGTCATGTAAGGTCACTAAAATTAGTGTCCAAGGGAAAATCTAGAATTGGAATTGACTGGCAGTTCTCTAGAGCATTGTTCTGAGAACTTTCTCAGAACGAGACACCATAGGAATCTATGGGTGTCATGGGACATTACCTATTGGATTAGTGTTGAAACTTCCAGGATTTTTTTTATTTAAGAAATTGGTGAGCGAGGGCTTGTGGGAGAGTCTTTATTCCCTAATGGAAACTGAGCTTTGTGTAAATATTTTGATAACAAAAGGGTTTGTGTGAGAATTTATTTGAATAAAAAAGTATTTTTTCCTGTGTACTTTTTTTAATCATTCACTTGCCGGGTTAATCATGGAGGTGTCTGATAGACGCCCATCCATTACTAACTTCTGGCTTTAATGCCAGCTGTCAATTCTGAGCTTACATCAACCCCATTAACCATTGCCCCGATTGCCATCGCACCAGGGCATTTAGAACGAGTAGGCAAAACACCAGATTTGGCACATCTAAGGGATGTGCCAAATCTGGGGCAGCTGTGGGCTGGTATAATTTAGGCTGACTTTACCTTTGCTCGCCATCAAAAATGGGGGGACCGCGCACCATTTAAAAAAAAATAAAAAAATTATTAAAATAATTTTAAAAACCAGCATTTGATCCCCTCTATTTTTGATAACCAGCCAAGGTAAAGCAGACAGCTGATTGTTGCAGCCTGTAGCTGTCTATTTTGCCTGCTCTGGTTATCAAAAATAAGGGGGACCCGTGTAATTTTTTTTAAGCATTTGCTAGTACAGAGTGTAGGTGGGCGAATGGGTGAATATTAATTTTGTTTAAATAGCAGGGGTCATGTACAGCAGTCGGAATGCAATCAATCACAAATATTGGCAAGGAGGGTGGGCAGGGGAAGCAGGTAATATGCATTTTCTTTAAAAATCGGGCCAACAAGAGTCTTCGGGGAAACACAGTGTGTTTAATTGTCTTGCTCTTACCCCCATTTTGCTTCTTATTGCAGCCACCTAGCCCTTATTATGACCGTTTTACAGCCATTTTTCAGCATAGACATTAGGGTCCCCATTGACTTGTATGGAATTTAGTGTCCAGTTTCCAAACCCAAGTTTTTTAAAAGTCTTATTATTTTAATTAGGGTTCGGGGTTCAGCGCACTAGAAATAAAGTTCTAAGAATATAAATTAGTGATAAAAAGTTATTTTTATTATATTAAAAATGACAAATTGATAATGTAACCATTTTGTAACAATTTAAAAAATTAATAAAAGGACAAAAATGATATGTGTATTGTTAATTCTTTGATGTGTTCTTCAACCAACTCTGGAGGCTTTCATTCTGTTTCCAGATGAGAAGATTCTAGACATCTGTCTTAGTGCGATTGTTAGGTTGTTCAAATGAGCCTTTGAATAGCTTATTATGGATTCCACAGTGTCTAAAATGATGAAAAATGTGAGTTATTTGATAGGTAGAAAATTGTATGTTTGGTGGTAAAAAGGTTAAATGACACCTACCGTTCTGAGTGAAGGAAAAAAGATTTATTTTTTGTCTGTTTAGGACTTCTAATTATTCTCCCAAGATTCTGGAAGAGAGGATATTTTATTTCCAGATCTATAATGTATTTAAATATTACAATACTAAACATATGTAATCATGTAGTATAAGAACAAAATTTAGAACTACCTGTGTGATGTCTCTGACAGGTATGGTAACAATGGGCTGTTCTAAAATACAAAGTATAGTGATTCTCTGTAAATTATTCAGCTTAGAAAGTTGGTTATCACTCTATTTGAGTTAAAATTCATACCTGTGATGCATAGTAGTATATGGAGAATTTCCTTGTTCTTATAGTTTATTTCTAGAAGTGATGTCTCCCTAGACTAAAGATTCAAAGAGATGTGTCAAATAGGTTGAACTCAGGCCAAGGAGGTGCTCCTACTAACTCATAGGTAATGGTTAGCTCTCAATACACCATATCCTATCCTTTGTGTGCTTGTAATTGCTTTCTCTTATCACATCTGCTATTTGGCAATGAACACGAGCTTAATGATTACTCACCCTGTAATCCGGGAAATATACGCTGGAGGTGGCTGTCAGCTATTGAGAGCGGAGGTCTGGCAGTGGTACCCGCTGATTGCAGCGTGCCTGCCGGCTAATAGGAGCGGGACTCAGACAGCTGTGTCCTGTAGTCACAGTGTTGCTGCCGTCCGCTCCCAGGGCTTCCTAGTCTCTGGAGATAGCCAGACCTGCCAATACTATAGAGATCCTGGCACACCAATGTGATGATTAGATACTCCAAAAAAGAAGAAGCTGGAGAAAGTTCTTGATTTTTATGCTTTTTCATTTCTATTTCAGTAATCCATATATTTCAGTTTATAGAGATATAACGTAACGCTTCGGCGTTTATCACGCCTTTTTAACGTTTCGGCGTTATCCACGCCTTTCTCAAACGTTTTACAAGATCTACATGAAATATGACAAATGAGACAAATGAGTACATATTATGACATATGTTTCTACATGGTATACATAACAAAAAGAAAAAAGCATCATATTGTTTACATCAACACATGTGAAAGTAACAATCTTTGACCATCACGCAAATAAAGTCAAGTTCGCATACCTCTATGATACGGGCTCCAAAACAACTATATTACAGGTCAGTTTTGTCAAAATATGGTATAACCTATGGGTAACATGAAAAATAAAGTGATTCAAGATCATGATCTCAGTGTATATATTGAATATTATCGCATACACGCAGGTTTAAGAGAGCCATAACGACTAATATAGAGAGGGCTGAGTAAGAAATATTATGTCCTATATCAAAGTTAAACTTATGAGATTTTAAATAAGGCTTACCATAGGACAATAAGGTTAGCGGAGAAAACCTTGGGGTAGCCGGTATAATGCAATTGACAAATCCTCACGTTTTATGCCTGTGAATGTCAGTATTTGCAAACATCAATCAGTATATGTATTATGTTACTCATACAGCGAGCTATATTAGATAACTTCTAAATGTACCTGAGTATTGTTATAAACATGTATACACGGTGCAGTAGCTGTGTATTAGTTGTAGTTGGTATGCACACTGGTAATGTGTCTAGATAAATGGAAAAAACTGAAAATTGTACTACCCACACACAGCACCATATTTCATTCTTTCAATCAAGAGTTTATGCTGGCTTAATCCCTGCTAGACCATTATACATGTATTCAATGCATATGAGATCACTATATCCATAATGGCATACTGTGTAAAGTCAAGGTAAAATTCTATGTGTGCACATGTGAGAAAAAGCCAAGTCCAAAGTAAGCCCCAAGCAGCTCCTAATAGTTATACAGGATCACTGACTATGATTAGGGAAATCTGTAAAGAAGATAAGCAAAGAATCAGTGACAAATAACTCATGTGATCCCAGTCCACCTGGGAGATCACTTGTGATACAGAGATTACCTTGAAATCGATGCTGGCAGCTTCTAAGGGATCGGGGACCGATGTGTGCGTTTGTGAGGAATTTATAGTGTGGGTGCGCAGTTGCAGAAGGCTCGTGCGGCTTCCTGCTTCCTGCATATGGACCGCAGGAGCCGCCGGTCTGGAATGCAAGTACGCGCTTTGCGCGGCGCGTGATGCAAGCGTCACATGATGAATACGTGTCATGTGATCTAAAGCCCCGCGCACCGAGCGGCCGATTAGGTCCTCTGTAAAGAAAGAGGAAAAAAATTATATCAGGAATGCCTGTGCCTGCTAATTGACAATTCAAAGTTTTATTAAACTAGGGGTTATAAATGTATCAGGATATAAATTAATTCTATATCAACTGTAAACCTTAAAGGTACAGTGAATGATAATTCTCTAGACTTTAGTAATATATATCTATTGGCTATAACCCCTCAAAAATACTATATTCTTTCATAAACAAGCCAAAGATAAATAAAAAATATGATTCAAGGTGACTACATCACGAATGATAACACAACCAGGTCACAGTGTACAATGATGTATATTGTCAATCATAGAGTATCATTTCTCCATATAATTAGTGTTCCGTGTAGCCATCGTCTTTCATCTATGTGTATCAGGACGCCCATCTGTTGTATACCCTTGTCCCGCTGTTCTTTAAATAAAATATTGTCTTTTCCCAATTTAAATCCCACATGTGACCAAGGATTGAGGTATTTTGAGACCTTCCATGCCAACTGAAATTTCTTTCGGACCGCTTTCCAACACATAGCTGTGTCTCTATATGTTAGCAAATGTTTCAAAGACTGCGGGACATCTGACCAAGAAGCGTGCAAGAGGCTAACTGGATCCCACGGCCTGCAAAGTTCTGCCTCTTCTTCGTAGTTGGAGTGTTTACTTGATTGGTTTAGCCAGTCTAATACATGGCGCGCAAGACAGGCCAAATTATAGCCCCTAATATCTGGCAATCCTAGCTCTCCCACATTTTTCGGAAGTATCAGAGTATCATGAAAATGGGAAGGGGAACGTCTCACCGTCAGTAAGCATCAGCTTCCACTGGTTCCAGGCCTGCAAAGACAATGCCCTGGTTGTGGGTGTATCATAGTATCACTCCTAATTCTTGCTCTCTTTCCCCTCCATTAAAAACCGCGAGAATGCTGTGGTCAACCTCTTGACGTCTGCCTGACTGAGCAAGAGAGGAATAGTCTGCAAGGGGTATAACAATCTCACGAAACTAATCATCTTTATCAGATGACATCGTCCCAGTAGAGACAATGGGAGGTTTTTCCAGCTCTCCAATTCCTTTTCTATTCTTTTTTTAAATCAGATCTTTTTTATTGAAAATAAAAAGTTTTTCCAATACAGTAGAAATCAACACATACAGAAAAACAGATGAGACATGTAACAATAGCTTATACAGCCCACATACAAATACATCCTCCTCCCCCTCCCCTATCCCGAGAACCTTAACACATATCAAGATGGACACAACCCCGTTATATCCGGATAAGCATCCACAATTGTATTTAATCATAAAATCAAATAATAATTATGCTGTAGTATCAGAATAAAACATATAATAGATATGACTAGCAAGACATTTCTAATCAGGATAAACAATTATACCACTTCAGATAGCATTAGGATCCTATCGTGTTCAACAGGGCTATAAAGTGATCACCATGAAAGTATCTCCATCTACTCCATATTTTATCTAATTTATGCAGTGCCTTTCTTTTTTTATACACCCCCTCCTCCAATCTAATCAGATTCCTCATTTTATCCACAAACTCCTGTAGCCTCAATGGTTGAGGGTCGAGCCAATGGGTAGCTATTACTTTTCGAACCTGAAACAGGGTACGTTTTAAAGCCAATTCTTCACTACTATCATATTGTCCAGGGTCTACACATTCCAGCACACATACTAATGGGGTGAGTGATAAAGCAGACTCAAATACATTGTTTACATAATTAATACATGCATTCCAAAAGACCGCCACTTGCCTACATGTCCAAAACATGTGTATTAGATCCGCCCCCCCTCCCCACACTTTGGACATTTGTCATCTCCCCTAATACCAGTTCGGCACAAAAAGTTTGGTGTCCTATACACCCTATGTAACAAATATAATTGAGATAAACGCTGCGCCTCACAAGTGGACAGAAGTGGGACACTATCCATTATATCTTCCCAGGATTCATTATCAATAGGACCCACAGCCCGCTCCCATCTGTCCTTGATCAGCAGCGGTCTCTCCCACTGGAACTGCTGCATCAGGATTCCATAAATCCTAGAAATAAGACCCTTGCCTCCGCTGTGACAAAGTAATGTATTAAACAGTAGGTGATGCTGTATTTTACTCTGCAATTGTCTAGATTGGCTAATCCAAGCATGACGCAGCTGTAGATAAAAATAAAATGTGTTTCGGGGGACAGAGAACTCATCAGATAACTGTTGAAAAGATTTAAGATTATCTCCATTCAAGATCTGTGCCACAAGTGTGATACCCAATCCCCTCCACAAACCCCCTCCATCCAGCTTGTAGATTTCCGGCAAAGCAGGGTTATCCCAAAGCGGGGTAAATGGAGTATGTCCCGTCACTTTTAAAATTAATTTAGGTACGTGGGTATAACTTGGCGTGCTTGCTGAGGCACGTTGTGGAATGGATTACGAAAGCTAACAGATACTCCGCTGGAGAGCTTGAAGCAGAGTTTTGTGCCCCCTGGGATCGCTGCTCCCTACTACATTCTTCTTTAGTACATATTCCGGAGCAGATTAAATCGGCCGTTATCTGTAGGGACACGATAGCAGTTTGGAAGGCAGTGAGGAAGAAATGTGGGTTATCTTGGAAAATCCCTAAACACCTTAACCCCTGGGCTTTCCCTGATTTCAAGATGGGATGGGATAATGCACTATTTATGGAATGGAGAAGGAAGGGGGTACAGAAGATGGGGGACTTATTGCATGAGACGGACAGACTTTGGATGACGGGATCGGAGATTCTGAGGAAATTTGGCTTGGGAGAGACACAGGGACTTCAGTATATGCAATTGAAACAACATGTTATGACTAACCTACGGGACGTATCTAAGGAAGCGACCCCTAACGTATGTGACAGGTTGATTGGCCTGGAATCCTCCCAACTTAGCATATCTTCTAAATACCGGGAACTTAGAGGACCATTGACTCCAAATGGGTACTCACATTTGTTTTCTAAGTGGAGGAAATTCTTGGCAGATGATACGGTAGCGGAAAGCATCCTGACGGGGTGGAAAAAGGTGAGACGGTTTATTCTTAGTGAACAATGGAGGGACTCTCATTTCCGTATCATACACGGGATGGTCTATGGTTTCAACTTCCCACACTCTGTGTCCAACCCTGAACGCATAGTATGTTGCCCTAAATGTCGAAAGGAAAGCACCGACATGATCCATGGTCTTTGGACATGCACTAAGGTGCAATCGTTTAGGAAAATGGTGAATGCTCTGCTTTATAGATACTGTAGATGCCGATATGCAATGGAACCCACGAAGTGGATATTCCAAGACATAGCGGCGACTGGGAGTAACAAGATGTCCCTGAGGTTTGCACATGTCCTCATCTTATCAGCTAAACGGATGTTGCTCTTGTACTGGTTGCGCCCCGTCCTACCGAGGGAGTCTGATATCGAGACGGGATTAGATAGAGCGATGGAGATTGATAGAAGGCAGGTATTACGTGATAAGGAATTATTAATGGTGTCATTTATGAAAAAGTGGAGGAGCTACATAGAGTCTAAGGAATCTATAGACACAATTCGCCGCATCATGGGACCTCTTAAAGACACCTCGTGGTACTTGCTGGAAGACTTGGAGGGATCACTGGGAAAATTGGGAGTCTGATGGATGATAGATAGTGAAGGGACAGGGATTGGAGCTTACCTTTACACTAGGTAAGGGGAAAAGGATGGGTGTGTTCATTATGTGCTTCGGACATAAGGAGTTTACACACTCAGGCTTCTGGGCGTGGATATTTTTAACTAGATCTCTGCCTTTGATCTGTTTAGGTATTTCTGACTGCATCTTGAAGTTTTGGGGATATTTTGTTTTTATTTCTATGTTTTGGTTCATCTTTCATGCTGTGCAGTTTTCTTTCTACACTATATACCGTATGTACTGTACGATACAAGCTTATGTGTTGTTTTAAAAAATGAAAAATCCTTAATAAACATGATGTTTCAAAAAAAAAAAAAAAATGAATTTAGTTTTTTGCCACATTTTCCTCATAAGCCTCACGGTCGGTAAATACCTTCTGCGCTCCTGCTCTAAGAGCCCAACCTCCAAAAAGGAGACAATGGAGATTCCCCCCGTGATGACATGGACCAAATTCTCCAAATTCCCACTAACCAGAACAAGCTGTTGGAGCTGGGACACCAGAAAGTATGCCCTAGGGTTAGGGGCCGCCAATCCTCCCTGGTCTTTACGCCTTTGTAAGGTATCAAGACGGATTCTGGTCACACCTTTTTTCTGGTCATCATAATGGGAGACCCAGACAATGGGGTTTAGGGCACTGCCCTCCGGAGGTCACACTAGGTACTACAAGTTTGTAGACACCGCCCCCTCCGCTTATAAACCCCTACCGCAGGGAACATCCTCAGTTTTAACCTTAGTGTGCTCGGAGGATCACGCTTTGCTTGCACTTCACTGCATTCTCACTACTTACGTGATGGCGTCTGAAGACAAGGTAATAAGGTCCCAGTCGGGACCGGTGACAGCCTCCCCGCTCACCCTTAGTGGCACACGCTGGTGGAGGTACCGGAGGGCCTAGTGCCTGGACACCTGGTGTTCTCCCGGTACGCTGTTACACTCCTCTCCATCCCTCTCTGGGGGGCTCTGGTGAGTGGGAGATGGGAGCCTTGCACAGCTCCGCTCCGTCCGAGGCCTCCCTAAATGGTGCTTACAGACCGGACTGGAGCCAGCCCAGTCCGAGGCCTCCCTAAATGGTGCTTACACTCCGGACTGGGCTGAGCGGCCCAGTCTGAGGCCTCCCTAAATGGTGCTTACACTCCAGACTGGTGCTGCACCCCCGTCCGAGGCCTCCCTAAATGGTGCTTACAGACCGGACCGGCACTGAGGCACTCTGTGTCTCCTGTGTGCCTGGGGGTAGTGTCTGGCACTTTATGTGTTTCATGACACTCAGACCGCGCGTTGCCCTCGGGCCCGCGGTTCTGCGGGTGTACCCTGTGCTGGGGTCACCCTGGCTGACCGCCCTGTGTGTCACAGGGGCTGAGGCCGTAGGCTGCGGATGTGTGACATGTATTTGCAGTCTGTGTACAATGTTTTTTACACTGTTTCCCGCGCTGCGGGCTCCAGCTCCCTCATGAGAAGGATGCTTGGAGGATGGGATGCAGCCCGTGCGGTGACGTCACCGCGGGGCGTGTGTGTGTGTTTCCCGCGTGTCTTCGGCGCCGCCCACAGTTTCACTGTCGGCGGCCATCTTTACCCTCACTTCCCGGCTGGGAACTGTATGCAGCGTGCGTCTGCACTCCAGAGGGGAGACCGGAAGACGGCGCGGAGGTCACACACACACACCGCTCCCTCATACCGCTTACAGCGGTCGGTAAGCCACCGGGATCCCCGGTTTTATTGTCTGCAATTGGGCTTATCTACCCCTACTGTGGCCATGTCCTCAGCTGGGAAGCGTGCTGCTAAGGCGGCCGAGACCACCGTTACATGTGCTACGTGCAATGGAACACTGGTGGAGGGGTCCTGCAATAACTGCGGACGCCCAGAGGCCCGGGCTGCAACTGCTGGGTCAGCAACCCCGGTGCTATACCCCGAGGTTCAGGTGATCTCAGGGCCATGGGAGACTCAGAACAGGATCAATGAATCTCTGTTGTCTCAGCTGTCCTCCATGTCGCAATCCCTGGAGGCACTTAATAGGAGACTGGATAGCCCAGCTACTCCTTCCAGTTACCCCCGGGTGTCTCCCTCTTCTGCTGTGAGACCCCTTAAGCGGGCTCGTCGTGAGGCTTCACCCGAGCTCCAGACTCTCTCTGAGGAGGAGCGTTCCTCTGATGGTGAGGAAGATGATGGGGGTTCAACTTTCGGGTCAACGTCTGTGTCTGAACCTCCAGATGGGGTGGAGGATCTGGTGTCCTCTATTAACGAGTCCTTACGTCTCGTGACATCCCCTGAGGAGGTGGCTGTACACCCGAAGGAGGTCTATCAATGGCTGCGGCCTGAGGCTAGACCAAGTGGCTCCTTCTTGGACCACACCAACTTTGGAAGGGTGGTTAGGGCACCCAGGTTACATCCTGGGCGGCGTTATGTCCGAAAACCGAAGGACACTCGCTTTCCCTTCCCCCAGGAGGTGCTTCAGGAATGGTCGCAGTCCCCGAAGGTGGATGCTTCCATGACCAGGATTGCTGCACGCTCCCTATTTTCTGCCTCTGATAGCTCCTCGTTGAAGGATGCGACTGATAGACAGGTCGAGCAACTCGCCAAGTCTTCCTATGAGGCTGTGGGGTCGTCCTTTGCCCCCAATTTTGCCGCGGTTTGGACCTTACAAGCAATTACTGTCTGCTTGGATGGTATCGCGGAACTGGCAAGGTCCAGTCCAGAGGTCAAGGCACTTACCGAGAGGGCAAGAGCTTATGCTGACTACGCCAGGACGGCGTCTCTGGAAGCTGCCAATCGCTCAGCTGTGGCCTCGGCCAATGCTATTGCGATTCGTAGGTTGTTGTGGCTGCGTCTCTGGGACTCAGATGCCACATCTAAGAAGATTTTGCAGAATCTTCCATTTGCTGGTGACAGGCTGTTTGGCACTGAACTGGACAGGCTGATAAAGGATTCTGCTGAGTCTAAGATACCGCAGAATAAGCCTAAGCCACGATATACGGTGAAAAGGAACCCTAAGCAGTGGTCCTTTCGCTCCAGCTTACAGTCATCAGCATCGTCCGCTCGTGCGGACCGAGGGGGCAAGCCTGCTTCGCAGTGGCGCACCAAGAGTCGTCCCAAGAAGCCGGCGGGGGCAGCAGCTGCCACCCCCAAACCCGACTCTACATGACTCGCTCTCCCTTCCTGCCTCCCCACAGGTGGGGGGCCGCTTGTCTCGCTTTCAAGACCAGTGGCTTCTTCACGTTCAAGATCAGTGGGTTCGAGACGTGGTCTCGAGAGGTTACAGGATAGAGCTGACATCACAACCTTTACACCGGTTCCATCGATCGGTCCCATCGCCAGACAAGGCTCAGGCTTTTTATCTGGTGTTGGAAGGTCTCCGCAGGGACGGAGTGGTGGTCCCAGTGCCCACGGCAGAGAGGTTCAGGGGTTTTTACTCCAACCTCTTTATCGTCCCAAAGAAGGACGGATCCTTCCGCCCGGTTCTGGACCTGAAGTTGTTCAACCGCCACGTGCTGGTTCGGAAGTTCCGTATGGAATCACTGCGCTCAGTGATCGCGGCTGTGTCACAGGGGGACTTCTTAGCGTCCATAGATATCAGAGACGCTTACCTTCACGTGCCCATTGCACCGGCTCACCAGCGATGGTTGAGATTTGCAGTGGGGGAGGAACACTTCCAATTTGTGGCGCTGCCGTTCGGCTTGGCCTCGGCACCGCGGGTGTTCACGAAAGTGATGGCCTCTATGATGGCTCTCCTGCACGTGCAGGGCCATGCCGTCATTCCCTATTTGGACGACCTGCTGGTCAGGGCGCCATCGGAACACCTCTGTCAAGCGAGCCTGGATGTGACCATGCGGTCTCTTGAACAATTCGGTTGGCTCCTCAATGTTCAGAAGTCATCCTTGGTTCCGACCCAGTCCTTGACTTATTTGGGCATGGACTTCAACACGTCCTCAGCCCTGGTGTCTCTGCCACAATCCAAACAGGTGGCGATCCGATCGGGAGTACAAGCAGTGCTCCTGTCACCACAATCATCCCTTCGTGGGTTGATGAAGCTGGTGGGTCGCATGGTGGCGGCGATAGAGGCGGTGCCGTTTGCACAATTTCGCCTCCGTCCTCTCCAGCTGGAGATCCTACGCAGGTGGGACAAGAGGACGATCTCGCTGAATCGGCTGGTGACACTGTCACAACCGACCCGAGATTCCCTGCAGTGGTGGCTTCAACCACATCACTTGTCGCGGGGCCGGTCCTTCATAAAACCGTCTTGGTTAGTGGTGACCACCGACGCCAGTCTGAAGGGCTGGGGTGCGGTGTTCTTACACCACAGGGCCCAAGGCCTCTGGACTCTGTCGGAGTCGGCATTGCAGATCAACGTGCTGGAGATCAAGGCGATCTATCTAGCACTCCTGGCTTTTCAGAGATTCCTCTCAGGACATCCCATCCGGGTTCAGTCCGACAATGCGACGGCCGTCGCTTATATAAATCATCAAGGAGGAACCAGGAGTGCAGAGGCTCTGGCCGCAGTCCACCGCATCCTATCCTGGGCGGAGGACAACAACTGCCTGATCTCCGCAGTTCACATCCCAGGGGTCGAAAACTGGGAGGCCGACTATCTGAGCAGGCAGGGGATGGACGCCGGAGAGTGGGCCCTTCATCCAGACGTCTTTCGGGACATCTGCAGCAGATGGGGCACTCCGGACGTGGATCTGATGGCCTCACGGCTGAATCATCAGGTTCCGCAATACATGGCGAGGTCATGCGACCCCCAGTCGTTGGGAGCGGACGCCCTGATCTTGACTTGGTCCAGATTCAATCTACCATATGTGTTCCCTCCTCTGGCTCTGATTCCCAGGGTGCTGTGGAAAATCAGGTCGGAATGCAGGGTAGCCATTCTAGTGGCTCCAGACTGGCCCAGGAGGTCCTGGTATCCGGACCTGTGGCAACTGTCAGGCGGACACAGGTGGGCTCTTCCAGAACGCGCAGATCTTCTCGCGCAAGGCCCATTCTTCCACCTCAATTCCAAGGCCCTCAGATTGACTGCATGGCTCTTGAGGCCTGGCTGCTGACATCCAGGGGGTTTTCCCCTACAGTGGTTGCCACTATGAATCGGGCTAGAAAGCCAGTTTCCAGGAAAATGTACCACAGGACGTGGAAAATCTTTTTTACCTGGTGTGCCTCTGGGGGCCGGTCCCCGTGGCCCTTGTCCATCCCGACATTGTTGGCATTCCTACAGTCGGGTTTGGAGTTGGGATTATCCCTTGGCTCCTTAAAGGGTCAGGTCTCAGCACTTTCTGTGCTGTTTGACAGACGATTGGCGCTTCTCCCGAAGGTCCGTCAATTTCTGCAGGGGGTGTCGCGGATGGTTCCACCCTACAAAAGACCTCTGGATCCGTGGGACCTTAACATGGTCCTGGCGGCATTGCAAAAACCGCCATTTGAACCTCTGAGGGAGGTTTCCCTTTCTCGTCTGTCCCAGAAAGTGGCTTTTCTGGTGGCGATTACATCTCTGAGGAGGGTCTCAGAATTGGCTGCACTATCGTGCAAGTCTCCCTTTCTGGTGGTTCACCAAGACAAGGTGGTGTTGCGTCCACGGCCGGAATTCTTGCCAAAGGTGGTTTCAACGTTTCACCTGAACCAGGAGATTGTCCTCCCATCATTTTGCCCCGCTCCCGTTCATCAGGTTGAGCGCGACCTCCACACTCTGGATCTCGTGAGAGCTATACGCATTTATGTGTCCAGAACCGCCTCCTTTAGGAGTTCGGATTCTTTGTTTGTTCTTACGACAGGTCGCTGTAAGGGGTCCGCGGCTTCAAAGTCAACCTTAGCCAGGTGGATTAAGGCTTCCATTCAAGAGGCTTACCGGTCTTCTGGTTTGCCTCTCCCGGTGGGATTGAAGGCTCACTCTACCAGAGCCGTAGGTGCCTCATGGGCCTTGCGACATAGAGCATCTGCTCTACAGGTGTGTCAGGCGGCCACTTGGTCCAGCCTACACACTTTCTCTAAGCACTATATGGTGCATGCCCATGCCTCTGCGGATGCAAATTTGGGCAGGCGGGTTCTACAGGCGGCGGTTGCCCACCTTTAAAAGGGAACCATGCTATCCGTCTTGTTGAGGAACTCTTCCCGCCCTGGGGTATTGCTTTAGGACATCCCCATTGTCTGGGTCTCCCATTATGATGACCAGAAAAAAGAGAATTTTGTTTACGTACCGTAAATTCTTTTTTCTTTAATCATCAATGGGAGACCCAGTACCCACCCAGTTGTTCCTTTGCATGTTTTGCATTGGCCCTGTTCTCTGTTGAGACAGTGTTTGCCGGGTTGTTGAACCGTTTGTGCACGGCGTTCTTCCCGATGTTTCGGGTGTGGTTTATTTTCCTCCTCGCAGCTTGTAGACCAAACTGAGGATGTTCCCTGCGGTAGGGGTTTATAAGCGGAGGGGGCGGTGTCTACAAACTTGTAGTACCTAGTGTGACCTCCGGAGGGCAGTGCCCTAAACCCCATTGTCTGGGTCTCCCATTGATGATTAAAGAAAAAAGAATTTACGGTACGTAAACA
Source organism: Allobates femoralis (assembly GCA_033576535.1). Lineage (NCBI taxonomy): Eukaryota > Metazoa > Chordata > Amphibia > Anura > Aromobatidae > Allobates > Allobates femoralis. The sequence continues at coordinate 142,219,943 of JARQOC010000011.1, forward strand.
AAATTCTCTTTTTTCCAAATGAATTCCCTGAATAAAGCTTGGAATCTATAGAAAATTCGCAAGGGGATCCAAATTGGAGAATTGTGAAGTAGATATAACAACTGAGGCATTAATATAATTTTCACCAAATTGGTTCGACCAACCACCGACAAGGGAAGCTTACACCAAATATTAATTTTCTGTTGAAATTTACCCAACATATCCATTAAATTCAAAGAAATATAGTTAGAGACAATTGGAGACACCACTATACCCAGATATTTGAATTCCCGAACCACTCTAAGACAGGTATCTCCCACTTTTGTATCAGATATAAAGGGAAAAAGAAAAAAACGGCTTCACGATCGCGCTGTCCTCAAAGATAATAAATCCACGTGCCCATGGACTCCGAGCAACTCTTTATTCCACTGTAAACTCTACGCGTTTCGTGTACACACTGTACACTTCCTCAGGAGTTGAAGTTACACTTCCACAGAAAAGTCCGGATATAGGGACACTCTTCCCCCCCTATACGGAGATCTTCGGCCGTCCGTGCCAGATATAGGATTTTGTCCCGGTCTCTAAAGTGCAGCATTTTAATCAGGATTGGGCGCGCTGGGTCTCCCGGCTGTGGCGGCCTGGCTGGGACTCTGTGAGCTCTCTCAATAGCGAACATTCTAGAGAACTTATCTTGGCCAAAAGTTTTCAACAGCCACGCTTCAAAATATTCCACTGCATCTCTACCTTCCGCCCTCTCTGGAACTCCCACAATGCGCACATTATTTCGACGTAGGCAGTTTTCTATATCGTCCGTTTTATTGTGCAAGTATGTAATAGAGTCACCAGCAGCTTTGAACTTTTTGACTAAGGGAGCCACAGTGTCCTCCAGTTCACCCACTCTTCCTTCAGCCGCAGTCATATGCTCTCTCATTTTCTGCATATCATGGCGGATAGTGGATATATCCATCTTTAAGGATCCTATATGGCCAGTGAGCTCATTGTTACATTTAGCAATAGCTTTAAGGACATCTCTTAATGTGGGTTCTCCCTCATCACCAGCACCATCATGTGTGCTGACAGTCTGAGTCCCCAGCTTCCACATCTTCCTGGGCTGCCTCCCCACTGCTGCACAGCTTTTTCCCTCCCTCCTGCAAGGGCTCCACATCATCAAAGCCCAGTGTCCCTGTATTGTGAGCAGGAATAATGTCACCTGAGGCTTGTGAGGCACCTGGGAGCTGCTTTCTGGCAAATTGTTGCAGCTTAGCTGCCGCTTCCAGACGCTTCTCCCGCTGCCGCGGGTCTCTCCTTCCTGGAGGCCTCCCTTGTCGCCATCTTGTGCGCCATGAGGTGCTCCCCCAGCCGCCAACCGCAGCCATCCATCCCGCCGCGACATGAAGATATTGGAGGGTCCCACACCGCACACCATGCACCGGGAGGTCAGCCCCAGCTATTGGAGGGTGTATGGGCTAATTAGTCCTCGGCTAACATGGGTCCCCCCCCCAACCCATGAGAGCCCTCTTTGTTCCTTTCAATTGGCTCTTTCTGTGTAAGGTGTTTTAGCGCTTTCTGGGGGTCCCGTTGGACTTTTATCTTGCCATCAGGGCCTCGATATTTAAGCACTGTAGGATACAAGAGCTGGAAACAAATGTTTTTCCTGTATAAAATGCTGCATGCCGGACTGAACGCTTTTCTGTGTTTGGTTATTGCCACTAAGAAATCTCCAAATATCAATATCTTGTGATTCCTGATCATCACGGGACGTCTCATGCTCTTAATCAAGATAGCGCACAATCACTAGAGATGTGGGGAGAGGTGTGTTTGTTGCGCGTCTGCGCCTCTGAGTTGACGACATGTCCGGAGCCATCACTTATTACTGGAGGCATGCCCACTCTGTGAGCTCTCCCTACCCTACATTTATATGACAACCCCAGGGCGAGGAATTTCAATTTCGCATATGTCACTTAATGCCCCATGGGGTATGGATTCAGGTAGCCCCACAATTTTTAAGTTATTTCGTCTCGAGCTATTCTCCAGATCCTCTAGTTTATCTCTGGTGTAATACGCATAATGTAGAAGATCAGAGACCTGGCTCTCCAACTGCAGCACCCTGTCTTCTGTGTCAGCCTCTGCTCTAGTTCATTGATTCTGGATTCATGTTGGTCAGAGACAACTTGCAGCCCCTGCATAGTCTCCCTTATCACCTCTCTAATCATCTCCTTGAGGTCCTCTGCAAGGTAATGGAATGCCTCCTTTGCCAGTCTCTTATAGTCTAACATTGGCAGAGTGTGGCTAATAAGACCTGTCTCCTCTTCTCCTCCACTTCGCTCCTCCTCATCACTCTCCTCACTGTTCCCCTTCTCCATTCTAATGGGGCCCTCTGATCTCCGCTGCTGGAGCTGCTTATGCGTCTCCTTTTGTTTCCCACCCGCCGCCATCTTAGCGCTCACCTTTTGCCGCTGGGACTGCAGCGTAAGAGCCCTGCTCTCGCTCCCTGAATGTCGGAGCCAGCAATCCATGCGGCCATCACGTGCCGCCGAGGTGGATGATCTCCTGGTGCTCATTTAGGTGCCGGTGTCGTCAGCTTGTGAGCCTGTTTGTTAGTTTTGCAGCCATGGGCACTGGGAGCTCAAACACGTCCCTGCATACCTGTCAGAGCCGGAATCGGACGTCGGCACACTTATTTTTTAACTTGTTCGTCCCCATCTTCCACTTCCTCCTCCTTCCGACCTTCCCATCCACCTCAAACAAAACGAATTTATTCCAATTTGTTGTGAGCCCTGAAAATACTCCAAACTCCTCAATAGTCCGCATGGCATGGTCCAATGCGGCACCCTGATCTTCCAGGAACAACAAGATGTTATCTGCGTACAACACAATTTTTTCCTCAATCTTCCCATATTTAAAACCAGCAGTTTCCTTTGTGTTTCTAATAGTAGCAGCCAGAGGTTCCACTGCCAGGGCAAACAGTAGAGGTGACAATGGGCACCCCTGCCTTGCACCCCTCTTCAGCTCGATCCCTCGGGAAACAGCACCATTGACACGAATCCTTGCGACAGGCTGAGTATACCGAAGTTGTATCCATGAAATAAACTGTGGCCCAAAGCCTATACAATGCAATACACTCCAGAGATACCTCCACTCAATGCTATCGAAAGCTTTATGAGCGTCCAATGATGCTATAACCCTCCTACCAACATTGTCTGATGGCAGCTTCAAATTCAAAAGTAATCTCCTTAAATTGACAGCGGTGGATCTATTCGGCATAAAGCCGGATTGGTCTGAACGTATCAAATTAGAAACCACCGTCACCATTCGTCCCGCTAACACCTTTGCCAATATTTTCACATCCGCCATCAGCAATGAAAAAAAGCTCTATAGGAGTCCGGATCACGAAGATCCTTGCCCTCCTTAGGGTACGTTTACACGCCACTACGACAGGATGGATACAACCCGCTACTTCACGTGCACGAGCACGCCCAAACGTTTACAAACGGGAAACGCACCACCTTTACACGCCGCCACAAGGTGCGCTACGCTACGTTACATCTATAGCTAGCTACATCGCCGGGTGTCTCAAGTAGCCATCTGTAGCGTACCTTACCTCATTTACACACCGCTACAACAAGCTAATATGGGCGGACCTGGTGCAGCAGGGACAGCACATAGGCGTGCCACCATTGTGGATTACGAGACGTCCGTACGCTGATAGGACAACGCAAGAACAACATGATTGGCCAGGCATCGCAGGAGGCTGTTTAATACATGACGCTCGAGCAATTGTGTACTGTGACTGGTCAGCTCCTTAAATATGCCTCCCTATGCAGCGACAACCAATCGTAACGCAGGAGCTTCCACCAATGATCGCTGAAGGGGGCCGTATCCCGGAGGCTGTGTCACGCCCCAGCTACATACCAGGTACATTGCCTGGTGTCGACACATCCCTTCTGTAGCCTCTTTACACGCCGATACAGCTCGCTACAATCGGCTTTGTAGCCATCTGTTTTCGAGCAGTGCTCGGAAACAGATGTATCTGTTGCCGGCTGTCACGTCCCGTCTTCACACGCCGCTACTACGGGCTATATTGACGCTACAAGCTACATTTGTAGCCTGTAGCGGGTTGTATCCATCCTGTCGTAGCGGCGTGTAAAGGTACCCTTAGGGATCACTACTATAGTGTCTTCTCTCATGGATGTCAGTAGTCTACCCCTTTCCTTAGCTGTCTCAAAAACCTCCAATAATTTAGGCAGTAAAACTTCTTCCAAGTGTTTATAAATTTCTGCCGGGAAGCCATTGGACCCGGGTGCCTTTTCATTAGCTATGCCATTGCAGCGCTACCTTCAACTCCTCCACTGTAATAGGGGCCTCCAGAGCGCTCCTGTCTTCAGCAGACAGTTTGGGCAACTCTGCCCATCCAGGAACTCCCTTACCTCTCCCTCACTAGTGTCCATCCTCGAGGAGTATAAATTCCCATAAAACCTTTCAATTATTTTCAGAATATCACCTGTGTCTGTGACCCTTTTTCCTCCCTCCCCTTCCAGGAATTATACAAATTGGTTCCCCCTCTGTGCTGCTGCAATCACAGATAATAAGTTCCCCACTTTCTCCCCATCCTCATAGAATTGTACTTTCCGAAATGCTAGTTTCCTATCCGCCTTCCCTGTCAGGACTCTATTGGCCTCCTCCTGTAACTCCCTCAAGTTTTTTCTAGAAGCACTATCTGCCTGTCTCACTGCCCCCAATTCTGCCTCTTCCAGACTTCTTAAACAGTCTTCCTCTAGTTGTTTGGTCTGAGATTTGCGCCTGCAGATATCTCGAAATAGAATCCCCCTTAAAAAAGCCTTCATGGCATCCTATACGGTCAGTGTATCCGCACTGCCCCTGTTGATACCATAAAATTCTTCCACCTCTCATCCAATCTGAGTCATATCTAGAATCCTGATCCAGGCTGGGTGAATCTTCCAATCTTTCACTATACATTCCTGCGATCCCCTCCGACGGATAGAGACAAGAACTGGGCTGTGATCTGAAATGACTCTGGGCAAGTAGTCAACCTCCTCCACCAATTCATCAAGTAAACCATTCCCCAATGCTAGATCTATACAAGAAAGGGTTTCATGCGAGGTCAAGAAACATGAAAAACAGCTCCTGTCCACATTTCTAACCCTCCACAAGTCAGTCAGGCCCATCTCTTGAATTAGCACCCCAAACGGAGTCAGAGTACCTCTTCGTTCCCTTCCGATATATCCTCCTATCTCGCTGTGCATCCATTACATTATTAAAATCTCCAATAAATAGGAGAGGCATTGCCCCCTTCCTTTTCGCCAACTCTCTCACCTTCCTCAGCGTGACACTAGAATACAGCGGCGGGATATAAATAGCCACAATACATATTATACAACCATATAGCTTGCAAACCACCATCACATATTGCCCTCAGCATCAATGTTAACTTCCACCTTTTCGTACATTGCTGAGGAATGTGTCAACACCGAAACTCCCCTGGCATAAGCAGAAAATGTAGAGTTATACGCTCTCTTCACCCACCGCTTATTCAACACCTCAACTGTATCTTTAGTCATTTGAGTCTCCAGTAAGCACACCACCGCTGGCTTCCGGTCCAGAAAATACTGAAGAATCGCAGCTCTCTTAAACACATCTGACAGACCCCTCACATTCCAACAGATGATTTTAATCTCATCCCCCATAGTAGCAGTTCCAGTCCCATTGAAATGCTGCTAAACCCCTTTGTTTCTGTTCCCTCCCCCCTCCCCCCCTTCCAACCCCCACCTCCCATCCAGTTATATCAGCAAAACTCCCAGTGACAATGAAGTCCCACAACACTAGACCCAGTGTCTCATGATGCCGTGTCATCTACTCATTCGTCCCCCTCCCGCCGCATACCCACCCCATCATCATAACAAGTGCATTCAATTATTACTATCAAAAAAATTATAATTAAAAAAAAAACAAAACCCCGAGAGATCTTAAACTTTACGGAATATTCCTTCCCATATTACTTCCTCCCTCTACCTCCAAAGCATTCACATTACATTATTGGAAGCCAGTTCCAGTCTTATATATATAAATGTCTTTTCAATTAGTCCCATGAAAAAGAGAATAATCGGGAAAATGCCCAGTGAAATAGTCTCCCCGGAGAAAAAAGAAAAAGGAGACCACACAAAAAAGGGGGTGCTACCCGTGAATATAACTTACGGTTGACACTCCTCCGTCCATAATGAACACAGGAAAAAAACAAAAAGGAAAACCAAGATAAACAATTAATGGTTCTTGTCTCTGCAGACCATCAGTCCTCTGCTCAGAAGAAAAAGCTAAATGGCAAAAGATACATTCTCCCGCCCCATCACCAACACAGCCAGTTCCCAAAATGGGCCCATATCACCTGCATTCTGCTTCAAGTGTGTTCTCCAGCCTCCTTGATGCGTTTAGCATTGGTATCCACCCCACTGCGAAGCCTCCTCCGGGTACACAAAAAAATAGGTCTTTTCCAACGCCATCACTCGCAGTTTTGCGGGAAATATCATGGAGTATTGTACTCCCAATTCACGTAGACGCCTTTTCACACCAACAAATTTCATCCTCTGCTTCTGAACAATGACAGAATAGTCCAAGTAAATGAAAATCCTTTGCCCGTTTATAGTGAGGTCGTCCACTTCTCTGGCCTTTTGCAAAATAATAACTCTGTCTCTATAGTTCAGGATCTGTGCCATTATGGTACGCGGTCCCTTGCCCGGCGGCTGAGGCTTCATAGGGAACCTATGTGCTCTCTCAACTGCAAACAGTCTAGTCAGAGTGTCCGAGCCAATTTTATCACTGAGCCATCTTTCAATGAATTCAGTAGGGTTCCTCCCCTCAGACTTCTCCGGAATTCCCACTATTCTCAAATTGTAGCGTCTGGAACGATTTTCCAGATCATCTGTCTTTGCAGCCAGCATTGAAATCTGTTGTATATATTTCTTCTCAGCCTTCTACATCTTGACTATTTGATCCTCAGCAGTCCCCACTCATTCCTCCACTGCCCCTGTCCTGGTGTCAACCTTTTTTAAGTCCTTTTTTATAGTGGACAGTTCTTTCTGCACTCCTAGGACCTGTTGAGTTAGGGTCTTTAGGGCCTCCTTGCAGTATGATACCACTGCATAAACATCTTTTAAAGTAGGCTCTTCATGCGGGCTTTCCTGAGCCTGGCTGTGCCCTGCAGCTGCAGCTCCCTCCTCCTGCTGAAGCTTTTCCACCTCAGACCCCTCATGCTCCAGGGCTTCATCCTCCTCCCCAGCCTCCTCACCTCCTCCTGCAGCTGCTTCCACACTGCCCTCCTCGACCCTGGCAAACCTTTCCAGCCTTGCAGCCAATGCCATGCGCCGCTGGCAGGCTGCATTCGCCTTCTCTGCCTCCTCTCTCAGCACGGCGCTATCTTGGAGACCGCCTCCATCCCCAGCACCTGGGTCTTTTTGCCTTCTCCGGGTCATCTCCTTCTCTGCCGTGGGTCTCAATCGCTCCACAGCCTCCTCAGCACCTCCAGTCCGCAATCCAGGCCAGCAGGGACCTCCAAGTATAAAATCCAGGATACTTTCAGCGGGTATATGGCGGGAGCGCTCTCACATACAGCCGCTCACACTGGCATCCAAGCCACGCCCGTGACGGGAGCTTTAGTACGTTCATTTTTCACCAAGTTCTAGTTTATAGTTCCTAGTATCCTTTTAAGTCACCACAGGTGAGCTGAGTAAATAGGGATCATTGTCTGAAAATAGATTGTAGCCAGGAATTAAACTGTATGGAACTATTTCCTGATTTATATATGTATCCCTAGCTGACTTAATCGATATGCATAACCTGCATCAGTATGATTATTATTTATTTCATGTATTTACCATGGAATACTGTACTGTCTTCTTTAATGTCTCTAATAAAACAAAGTTTATAAGAAATTGCACAAAGCACTTTATATTATATTGGATCTTGATGGATCTAATGTATCCCTTTTTTAAATAATTTATAATTGATTTATTAATGAGGATTGTATATGTACCCTATAAAAGTCTGTACCACAAACATGTTCTCTGCTTGAGAAAGGATACTATATCAGAAACGTTGCCACGCCATTGGGCATTAAAGTCCACATTTACTTTATTTTTGTGCTGTTTTTTCTATTATATCATAAGAAGGACACTGGGATTGGTGTTTGAAAAATCTTTGCACTATATATTGTCAGGTAATGTGTATATTCACTGTGTTGAGCGCTTTAGCCGGCTGCCCGCAGTTTTTTCTTGAACTGGTCTCCCTGAGATCAGTGAATACTTTGTTTTGTTGGTCTACTAGGCATTGCTCCCACCTAGCCAGAATCCTACTCCACACTGATGAGGGGCAACACCCCGAAACAGCTGTCTGTGGATGGATACCTGGTTTTGGTATTCCCTTGTCATATCTTTAAGCTTGTAAAGAGCTGGATATTGACTCAAAGGGCCACTTAATATGGTGGTTATCATGGCTAGGTCCTTCACTAGAGGAAGATCTGGCTAGTCCTAGGGCTGGGCGATTTTGGAAAAAATCAAAATCTCGATTTTATTTAAACCTATGGACGATTTTCGATTTAAATCTCGATTTTTTTTTTGCTTTTCTTTGATGAATAAAGAGAAAAAACTAAGAGGTACCGTATATACTCGTGTATAAGCCGACCCCCCTTCTTTTGCTCCCAAAACCTGGGAAAACCTATTGACTCGTGTATAAGCCGAGGGTGGACCCCAGCACAGGTATACAGTCCCCAGCAGTGTGGTATACAGCAGCCTCCCCAGTGGTATATAAAGGTCCCAGTGGTATATACAGCAGCAGCCCCAGTGGAAGTATACAGCAGCAGCCCCCAGTGGAAGTATACAGCAGCAGCCCCCAGTGGAAGTATACAGCAGCAGCCCCCAGTGGAAGTATACAGCAGCAGCCCCCAGTGGAAGTATACAGCAGCAGCCCCTAGTGGTATACAGCAGCAGCCCCAGGGGAAGTATACAGCAGCAGCCCCTAGTGGTATACAGCAGCAGCCCCAGGGGAAGTATACAGCAGCAGCCCCAGTAGAAGTATACAGCAGCAGCCCCCTAGTGGTATACAGCAGCAGCCCCAGTGGAAGTATACAGCAGCAGTCCCAGTGGAAGTATACAGCAGCAGCCCCAGTGGAAGTATACAGCAGCAGCCCCCTAGTGGTATACAGCAGCAGCCCCAGTGGAAGTATACAGCAGCAGCCCCAGGGGAAGTATACAGCAGCAGCCCCCTAGTGGTATACAGCAGCAGCCCCAGTGGAAGTATACAGCAGCAGCCCTAGTGGAAGTATACAGCAGCAGCCCCCTAGTGGTATACAGCAGCAGGCCCCAGTGGAAGTATACAGCAGCAGGCCCCAGTGGAAGTATACAGCAGCAGGCCCCAGTGGAAGTATACAGCAGCAGGCCCCAGTGGAAGTATACAGCAGCAGCCCCCAGTGGAAGTATACAGCAGCAGCCCCCAGTGGAAGTATACAGCAGCAGGCCCCAGTGGAAGTATACAGCAGCAGGCCCCAGTGGAAGTATACAGCAGCAGGCCCCAGTGGAAGTATACAGCAGCAGGCCCCAGTGGAAGTATACAGCAGCAGCCCCCAGTGGAAGTATACAGCAGCAGCCCCCAGTGGAAGTATACAGCAGCAGCCCCCAGTGGAAGTATACAGCAGCAGCCCCCAGTGGAAGTATACAGCAGCAGCCCCAGTGGAAGTATACAGCAGCAGCCTAGACCAGCGCCCCTAGTGGTATACAGCAGCAGCCCCAGTGGAAGTATACAGCAGCAGCCCCCAGTGGAAGTATACAGCAGCAGCCCCTAGTGGTATACAGCAGCAGCCCCAGGGGAAGTATACAGCAGCAGGCCCCAGTGGAAGTATACAGCAGCAGCCCCCAGTGGAAGTATACAGCAGCAGCCCCCAGTGGAAGTATACAGCAGCAGCCCCCAGTGGAAGTATACAGCAGCAGCCCCCAGTGGTATACAGGCGCCTAACCTAACCTAGCCCTAACCCTAGCCCTAGGAGAAGGGGGCGGCGCCATATCCCTGTAATGGCGCCGGCGGCAAGGGGCAGGTAAGACCTGCAGCAGGGCTCTGACAGCAGAGCCCCCCCCCCCCGCCGGAACTCACCCTCACCCGCGGCTGTCAGCAGTAGCAGGGGCGGCGGGACACTAACGGCACCCCCCCCCCCCCCCGCCGGAACTCACCCGCGGCTATCAGCAGGGACGGCGGGACACTGACGGCAGCCCCCCCCCCGCCGGAACTCACCCGCGGCTATCAGCAGGGACGGCGGGACACTGACGGCAGCCCCCCCCCCGCCGGAACTCACCCGCGGCTATCAGCAGGGACGGCGGGACACTGACGGCAGCCCCCCCCGCCGGAACTCACCCGCGGCTATCAGCAGGGACGGCGGGACACTGACGGCATCCCCCCCCCCGCCGGAACTCACCCGCGGCTGTCCGCAGTAGCAGGGGCGGCGGGACACTGACAGCTCCCCCCCCCACCCTGGATGTCTCCAGTGGCTGTAGCAGGGCCGGAAGTGCTGGGCTCTGATAGCAACCCCCCCCGCGGCCTCACAGTGAGCAGTGGCAGCAGCTGCGGGTATTTACGAGTGTGACTCGGGGTTACCGCTTCTAGCAGTGAAAGTTAACCCCGAGTTACAGTCGGGAATACCCGCTAGGAAGGTTAAATCGAATTTGACGATTTTCGTCAAATCATAATCGTGGCCACAGCAGGGGGGCGAATTAATCGAATTAATTCGATTAATCGCCCAGCCCTAGCTAGTCCTGTGTTGAGACTCCTAAACGAGGCTCCACAGACTCTATTTGCATATTCAAAATTCCCAGGGGGCAATGGGCCTAGGAATTCACTGTGTTGAGCGCTTTAGCCGGCTGCCCGCAGTTTTTTCTTGAACTGGTCTCCCTGAGATCAGTGAATACTTTGTTTTGTTGGTCTACTAGGCATTGCTCCCACCTAGCCAGAATCCTACTCCACACTGATGAGGGCAACACCCCGAAACAGCTGTCTGTGGATGGATACCTGGTTTTGGTATTCCCTTGTCATATCTTTAAGCTTGTAAAGAGCTGGATATTGACTCAAAGGGCCACTTAATATGGTGGTTATCATGGCTAGGTCCTTCACTAGAGGAAGATCTGGCTAGTCCTGTGTTGAGACTCCTAAACGAGGCTCCACAGACTCTATTTGCATATTCAAAATTCCCAGGGGGCAATGGGCCTAGGAATTCACTGTGCTGAGCACTTTAGCCAGCTGCCCGCAGTGTTTTCTTGAACTGGTCTCCCTGAGATCAGTGAATACTTTGTTTTGCAGGGGTAAACTAAGGCAGTTTGCAGAAGCCCCACTATGTCGGCTCTGCTTCATTCATTCTTAAACAGCCGGCGGGTACTGTCTGTTCACAGTGCTCCATGAAAAGTGACTACACTGTTTTGTGAATAGGGAGTTGTCCTCTGCTCTGGTGCTGAAAAGAACACATGGCTTCAGCACCTAAGTGATCATCAATACAGCAGAGAACAGCTCCTCTTATACTGTAATGAGGAGAGGTACGCAAATTGCGCATCTCCTCATTACAGTATAAGTGGAGCTGTTCTCTACTGTATTGATGATCGCTTAGGTGCTGAAGTCCTGTGTTGTCTTCAGCACCAGAGCAGAGGACAGCTCCCTATTCACAAAACAGTGTAGTAACTTTTCTCGGAGCACTGTGAACAGACAACAAGGGTAGCACTTTTACACATCCCAGAACAGGGAAGGTATACCAGAACAAACAATTTTTTATGCATGAATCCTCTTATGTCATTTATCTAATCAAATGCCCGTGCAGTGTCAGATGGAGCCGGCGGGGGGGATGGAGCCGGTGGGAGGGGCAGGATGGAGCTGGCGGGGAGGGGCAGGATAGATCTGTGGGGACAAGGGCAGGATGGAGCCGGCGGGGGGGGGCAGGATGGAGCCATCCGGGGGGGCAGAATGGAGTGATCGGGGCAGGATGGAGCCGATGGGGGGGGCAGGATGGAGCAAGTGGAGCAGGATGGTGGCAGGGGGCAGGATGGAGCCGGGGGGGCAGGATGGAGTGCTCGGTAACCAGGAGCAGTAGCAGGTAGTGTCCTGCTAGGACCTTGCATGATGTCAGAATGACATCGGTGTTTGGCGCTGTGATTGGCCCGCTCGTGGTCATGTAATAAGTGACACGCATATCACATGACTGCGAGCGGGCCAATCACAGTGCTGATCGCCGATGTCATTCTGACATCATGTAAGGTCCTAGCAGAACACTGCCTGCTCCTGCTCCCAGTTACTGAACATTCGGCAGAGAGGTAAGTATAACAATCTTTATTATTTTTAATACATTTGCCTTTATTTTACATTTGATTTCTCAATGTATAATGGACTGCGAAATCAAATCACTAAAGAAGTAGCAGGGGGACGCGGGGGGGGCTGCAGGGAGTGGGAGCGCAGACAGGGCAGAGGAGGGGGTATGGAGCGTGGGCAGGACAGGAAGAGCGGGGGAAGCGCGGGCAGGGCAGAGGTGTGGGGTATGGAGCGCGGGCACGACAAGAGGAGCGGGGGAGAAGCGCGGGCGGGGTATGGAGCGCGGGCAAGCCACCGTCAGCCGGACCCGTGCATCCCGGCGACAGCGGCGCTAAAGCGCCGCGGTCCCCGGGCTACAAATTGGCTTGAAATTCAAACTTTGAATTTGCGCACCTATTTGCATAGTCTGCGCTCATTGATGGCCGCCTCCGGCGGCCACCAATGAGCGGCCTCTGTCTGGCGCGCAATTTCTGTGACCGTTAGACACCTTAGACAATTATATAGTAGATGGAAGCCATTATATTTGGAGGGCTCTGTGGGGGCATGATAATACTTGGAGGGCTATAAAGGGAGCCTTTATACTTTATGGAGGGCTATTTGAGGGCTGTGTTGGGGACCATTATACAGTGTGAAGAGATGAAGAGACCATTATATTGTATGTAGGTCTATTATACTACATGGAGGGCTGTGTGAGGGTCATAGTTGGGAATCATACTGTGACGGGGTAGTTAAGGGGGATACAGTAGGTTCTCAAGATTTTTCACTACCAACTTCAAAAAATGCGTTAAAAAAGGTTCTTTATTAGTTTCCTTTAAAAAATGGTCTGTTGGACCAACATGCAAATAAACAAACAACATATAACACAATAACAGTTGTGGCGTTGCAAAGGCATACAGACAAGTTGTTATATCTGCCCCTATATACTGTTTCTACCTAACAATGGAGGTATTTACACCCTAAGGTTAGTGGCGCCCCCACTCAACAGTGGCATTCCCTAAGTCTAACTATGGGTGACTTGGTTAAAGGGAACCAACCACCTCAGATCACCCTAATACACAGTTAATACGTGTCCCTGCACCCTAAGGATACGTTTCCAGCACTGTTTTTGTGTAAAATCTTGCATTAGTATAACCGATATAAAGACTTTATAAAGTTACTAGCCTGAAGACTTCCGGACGTATCCCTCCTTCTGTTATACTTCAGGGCTGTGCATTGCATGGCTGCGCTCCCCCTCCCTCTGTGCAGAGGAGATAACGATCACGCCCATCAGGGCAGGGCAGCAGGCACGGAGGAAGGGGGTACACAGCCATGCAATGAAAAAATTTTCTCAGAACAATCATTGATCTTGAAGCATAGATTTGAACAAAAGAAGTATCCTAAAGGGTTAATATCTAATGCTTTTAACCATTGCAAAGGAATCACACAGAACAGCCTATTAAAAAGGGACAGTAAAGAGAGAAACAATGAGAATAATTTTGCCTTTAATTTTATTACAACTTTCAGTAGAAGAAACAGAGAAATTAAAAGTATTTTAACAAAACATTGGCAGCCGCTACAAAATGACACCATTTTTAAAAAAATTTTACCTACAAAACCTAGTATAACTTATCGCCGTGCACCCAACATCAAAGGTATCCTAGCACCCAGCAGGACAAAAGAGCACAATATAAAAAGCATATCTAAACAACTGACTAATGGATCTGTAAAATGTGGTAACAGGAGATGTCTTTGTTGTAGAATCATACAAACTTGTAATTCTTTTAGTTCTACAGTCACTAAAGAAACATTTTCCATTATGTATAACCTTGACTGTAATTCCACGCATGTTATTTATCTTCTAGAATGTCCATGTAAAATTCAATATATAGGCAGAACAACCCAACAACTACATAATCGGATGAATAAGCACAGATCAAACATAAAAATTGGTTTCAAAATGCATGAAGTGTCAAACCACTTTGACACAACACACCAAAGAGACTTTACAAAACTCAAATTGACAGCTATTGATCATGTGCCTATATATGTGCACAATAGACTAAATACCTTGAACAAGAAAGAGAGGTATTGGATATATAAGCTCAATACTTTGAAACCCAAAGGACTTAATTTGATTATCTGAGATAATATCATGAGTAATATAAATTTGGTATCCCATTAGTTTTATACATTCCTCCTGGTTTTACCTGCTCTTATCTACTGAATTTTAACATTCCTCATTTTTAACATCCACATTATTTATTTATTTCATATCACATCATGTCCTTGTCCTCTTCCCCAACACTGTGCTGACCCACATTGTGTATATAATAATCAATACAAATAATTGTGATGAATTATGTCTTTTGATGTTGTATACTCTCATTGTGAATTGTCTTTGTATTTGTGCTCAGGAATATCACTATATAATACTATTTAGTGCATGCTGATTGAGATGTGGACTCGAACACCGAAGTTCTAGACCCAGGCGCTCTCTCTGTGCTGTGCTGCTACCTTGCTATAGAGACATGCCGAAATTCTATGACCAAAAACATTGACACATGCTGTATAACGTCTATTTGGAGACTCTTACTATAATTCATTATCTGCTACTGTTGAATTGGAGGCATGCGCCTGTGATTCTTCTAAAACCACAGGCACACGCTGAATAACAGATTTAATTGATGACACACGACCTGCGTGCGCCTCCTATTACATCTAATTGAAGCCACGGGCGGCATAGCCTTTGATCTAAATCGCAGACATGCTCTGTGCTTCTGCTATGTGTAATCACTGTGACTACTGACACTGAACGTTAAACAAATACAGGGTTCTGTTTTTAACCCTTTACTAGCATCCTATTCTTTCTCCTCTTTAGTGTTTTGAATAACATTAAACAAAGGCATATTTCTGATGACATTATTTCTATTCTTTAAATCTCAGTTAGCCTATACTAAAATATAGATACAGAGACATACTGAATCATCTCCATACCCTCAAAAAAATTTTTTTATTTTTATCTCAGCCAGTGCAAATTAACCCCTCTACCTCAGTTCTCATGGATTAACCCTTTAGTATGACTGTTGAATTAGTTCTATACTTTCTAACCACAATGTATTTCTGCCGTAGTCAGTGCAGATTATCCGCTCTATTTCAGTTCTTACTAATTAACCCCTAGTACAACTATCAATTCGTACTTATGTTCTCCATTTCAAATTGCAGTGCATTCTACACTATGATCAATAAAGACAAACAAAAAGTTCCCTATGATGTCATATGTAATAATTTACTAATTAGCAAAATGTCCTCTAAAGAAAAAGTTTTTATCAGCTCAGAATCTGTTTTACACGACAGAGGTAATTTTTTATAATCTAATACATATTTTTATCTTTCCTGATTTTATATAAAAAAATTTTTTAGTATAATAAATAGTATTTATTGTTGTTTCAGTAATTTTAGAATAAAATCATTTAATTTTTGCTTTTTTCCAACGTTTATATGAGTTTGGAAACAAATGTTTGTAGATGTCAGCTGACGCAGTTACACAGTTTTGCCCCCCAGGAACTCTTATTTAACATCCAAATAAAGATATATACTAATTGAACCCTGTAAAACAAATATAATACCAAAATAGTCGGACAATACACGCAATCTTAATCACAAAACCACATCACTTATACTTGTTCTTCACAGATTCACCTTCACTCACTATATTACATTTAACATACAAAAGAATGGATAGCACAACGGGTAACACAGATGACACACACACAAGACATCTAATACCAGATTTATACTGCTTATTTTTATGAGCTCTAATCAGCACTACACCACTTTATATGTAAATATATTTTTTATGAATTTTTATACAAATATGGTAAGATTTGTTTGATCGGGTGAAATGTATAACATCTACATGACTAATATGTTATTTCTCATGTTAAATCCTAACATTGCACCACTATATTCAGTTTACTACGAAACTATGTTGATAAACATTGTGACGTCATTTTGTGATCCTCCCTATTTACTGACGTCACTGGAATTATCTTTTTGGTGCCTTTTCTGTGATAAATACAAATCTGTCCAGTGTACTCTTGATGTTCCCTGAGGAAGGAGCTCGGTACGTGGCTCCGAAACACGTTGGAAATAAACCTCTACTACCAGTACTCAGACGTCCCAGTGTCGTTGGTGTATTTTCCTCTCTGGCAGCAGCGCGGACATTAAGGTACTTCGTCCAAAATACCTGATCTAAGCAGAGATCCGGAATGATAGGAGGTCGGTGGAAATTGTCACTCTCGGGCGTAGTATTGAGATCGTTAGTCGTTGTCCCTTTCAAACACAGCGATACAGCGTTCCCAGCGGGAAACCAAAGACCTAAAAATGACCCAGAGCACTTTGTAACGATCAGCGATCTCACAGTAGGGCCTGATCGCTGCTAAGTGTCACACATAACGAGATTGTTAGAGAGATCGCAGTTACATCACAAAATCTGGGACTTAACAATGATTTTGCTAATGATCTCGTTATGTGTGACGGGGGCTTTACATAACTTTTCCAGGTAAGCAGCTTTCAATAAGGTTCTTGCCGATATCTGTAAGGAGATAAGACCCTATTTGCGCATTGTCTCACCCCCTGTAGATTACATCCATAGATTCTGTCAGTTGCTTGATCTGTTTACGATCAACATTGCGTGCAGCAGCCACCATAGCCTCCCAGACACTGTTCCGAGAGGTGTACTGTTTTCCCTCTCTGTAGATCTCACATTTTAGGAGGGACCACAGGTTCTCTATGGGGTTCAGATCAGGTGAACAAGGGGCCATGTCATTTTTTTTCTTCTTTTAGACCTTTACTGGCCAGCCACACTGTGGAGTAGTTGGATGCATGTGATGGAGCATTGTCCTGCATGAAAATCATGTTTTTCTTGAACGATACCGACTTCTTCCTGTACCACTGCTTGAAGAAGTTGTCTTCCAGAAACTGGCAGTAAGTCCAGGAGTTGAGCTTCACTCCATCCTCAACCCAAAAAAAGGTCCCACAAGTTCATCTTTGATGATACCAGCCCATACCAGTACCCCACCTCCACCTTGCTGGTGTCTGAGTCAGAGTGGAGCTCTCTGCCCTTTACTGATCCAGCCTCTGGCCCATCAAGAGTCACTCTCATTTCATCAGTCCATAAAACCTTTGAAAAATCAGTCTTAAGATATTTATTGGCCCAGTCTTGACATTTTATCTAATGTTTCTTGTCCAAAGGTGGTCGTTTTTCAGCCTTCCTTACCTTGGCCATGTCCCTGAGTATAGCACATCTTGTGCTTTTTGATTCTCCAGTAACGTTGCAGCTCTGAAATATGGCAAAACTGGTGGCAAATGGCATCTTGGCAGCTTCACACTTGATTTTCCTCAATTCATGGGCAGTTATCTTCCACCTTTTCTACCCAACACACTTCTTGCGACCCTGTTGGCTATTTGCCATGAAATGCTTGATTGTTCGGTGATCACGCTTCAAATGTTTGGCAATTTCAAGACTGCTGCATCCCTCTGCAAGACATCTCACAATTTTGAACTTTTCAGAGCCCGTCAAATCTCTCTTCTGACCCACTTTGCCTAAAGAAAGGCATTTGCCTAATAATTAAGCACACCTCTTATATAGGGTATTGATGTCATTACACTACACCCCTTATTACGGAGATGCACATCACCTGATGTACATAATTGGTAGTTGGCTCTCAAGCCTATACATCTTGGAGTAGGACAACATGTATAAAAAGTATCATGTGATCAAAATACTCATTTGCCTAATAATTCTGCACACAGTGTATGTATCTACTGTTTACCCAAGTCACCCATAGGGTAGACTTAGGGAAAGCCACCGTTGAGTGGGGGAACCACTAACCTTAGGGTGTAAATACCTCCATTGTTAGGTAGAAACAGTATATAGGGGCATATACTGTATAAGAACTTGTCTGTATGCCTTTGCAACCCCAGAACTGTTTTTGTGTTATATGTTGTTTGTTTATTTGCATGTTGGTCCAACAGACCATTTTTAAAGGAAACTAATAAAGAACCTTTTTTAACACATTTTTTTGAAGTTGGTAGTCAAAAATCTTGAACCCCTCTGTAAAATCTACCTCCTAAAAATTATCATACTTTGTCTAATCATTTGGATACAGTAGGTTCATCATACTGTGCATGTGGAGGAATTCACAAGGGGGAACATCATACAGTGTTTGCGTGGCACTTTAGTTGTCATTGAACTTTACAGGGGCAATGAAAGAGGGATGTAGGAGCTTCAATTGGAGGAAATTACTTTGTATGGCTGAAATGTTGTGAGATATGTATGTATCTATGTGACCCAGACAAATATTTTGTTGTTGGTGGGGGGGGGGCAATTATAACTTCTGCAATGGGGCCCCATTATTTCTATGTACACCCCTAGTACAGGATGCATTGTTGCTTTCACATATGCCTCTGCTGCAGGACTGACTGGCCATAACTTACACACCACATACAATGCTGCCCCTCAGTACATACAGGCATCCAGCCACGTTTCTCCCGAGTGGGGGTTGATCAATGTTGGTTCCCCCTTCTTGCTCCGATATTCCTTACTCAACCCAATAGGAAGGCCCCCTGCTATTAATTCCAGACAGTCCTATGTGTTGCGCTTGTGATTGGCTAAGTGTTTTGGGAGAAGGAGGTGTGGTCTGTTTGAGAAGACGCGCCATTTTACCAGCTTAGTGCATTGGATGCTTGTTGATGCTCAGATTGCAGGTCTTTGCATGTGGTGTGTGGATGGTGCTGGATGGTGGACATGTCTGACTAGTTAGTGCCAGGCTGTGACGACATTGTAGCTGCCCAGAGTTTTGTAGGTGTGTGCCAGAAATAATAGGTGGACAGTCAGTGCCTGCTTCCTGTGGTAGCTGATAAGAGGTGTATACTATAAGGATGCAGGACTATATCTGCCTTCAGGACCACAGCTCTGCCAGCCATCATTATGTGTCTGTATGCTTGTGCCAATCCTGCCATTGCCATTAATGACTTTTGTTCTGTATTCTAGTGTGGTTATTGTATGTGCGTGTGATAGTGCTGACATCCTTGTGTTTGGACATCTTTTTTTCTATTTCACAGAATTGAAATATCCACTATTGTCCTCATTTTTACAGGATAGATATAGATATGTATGATCCAGATTTATTTCTACCGATTAAAAAAAAATGTACTAGTGTGGTGGCGGGGGAGGGGGGTGCCACTTTTCAGCTCGCCTCAGTGCCTCTTTGCCTACGTCATGTTGCTCTCAGATGAGGTAGCAAAAAACTGTTGACAATTTCCCTTTATTGCTCAGTTCATATATTTTAGATTTGTGGTAAATTAAAATTTAAACAAGTACCGTATTTTTCGCTTTATAAGACGCACCTGATTATAAGACGCATCCCTAAATTTGGTGAAGGAAAAGAGAAAAAAAATAATTTTTAATGTTAAATGGGGTCCATCTTATAATGCCACTGTCTTACAAATCATATACCGTATATGAGGACTGGAGTTGAGGACCTCTGTACTATGGCACCTCACTGTAGTAGGACACCTCACCGTAGTACTGTGGCACCTCACTGTAGTAGGACACCTCACCGTAGTACTGTGGCACCTCACTGTAGTAGGACACCTCACTGTAGTACTATGGCACCTCAGTGCGGTGTGGCACCTCTGTCTAGTAGTATTATTGCATCTCATTGTAGTACAACACCTCAGTGTACTATTATAGCATCTCACTGTACTATGTCTTCTCAGTGTGGTATATATGGCACCTCCGTGTAGCACAGCACCTCAGTGTGGTATATATGGCACCTCCGTGCAGCACAGCACCTCAGTGTGGTATATATGGCACCTCCGTGCAGCACAACACCCCAGTGTGGTATATATGGCAACCTCCCGTGCAGCACAACACCCCAGTGTGGTATATATGCCACCTCCGTGCAGCACAACACCCCAGTGTGGTATATATGTCACCTCTGTGCAGCACAACACCCCAGTGTGGTATATATGGCACCTCCGTGCAGCACAACACCCCAGTGTGGTATATATGGCACCTCCGTGCAGCACAACACCCCAGTGTGGTATATATGGCACCTCTGTGCAGAACAACACCCCAGGGTGGTATATATGGCACCTCCGTGCAGCACAACACCCCAGTGTGGTATATATGGCACCTCCGTGCAGCACAATACCTCAGTGTGGTATATATGGCACCTCCGTGTAGAATATCATCTCAGTTGTCTATGGCACGGTGCCACCTTAGCTGTGTCTGGAGAGGGTGAGACTGAGATGGTGTAAATCACGCATTCCCACTATTTTTACGTACAGAGGATGAGCTGTGACTTACAGTATTCAGTCACATAGTGCAGTGCAGGGAGAGGGCACCTCCACCATCCTCCTATGTGTGGCAGCAGCACCAGCTCGGGCACAAGGTGCACGTTAACTTAATGGCAGTGTGACACTTTAATCTCCTCTCAGTTCCTCATTCACCACCTGCTTGTTATTGGCAGCGGCAACAAACTCACGGCTCACCAAAGGGCACAGGAGCTGTGGGATTTGCAAATTTAATTCCCACACTGAATTGCCTGTGAAGTTTGAGGACCTTTGATGATGTCAGACCCTGGATCACATGACCGCGAGCCCATGTGACCGGGCTGAATGTGGAAGTTGGCAGGAGCTGCATCCAGCAGGGTACAAGCACCAGGAGGCCCCGGCGACGTGTTTTTACTGAGGAGGCGACACAACCTTAACCAGGTTAGAGTCGGTCCCCCCACCCACTCCCTCACCTGTCATCTTACAAACTGCCCCGGGGACACATGGGCGGCTGCGGCGAGGACAAAGAGAAGGCAGGCTTACCGTGGTGGCTATGGAGGCCAGCAGGGCACAATGGCTGGGGCAGATAACGTGCTGGTGCTGCTAATGGGGAGTTCACATGTGGCTGTAACCGCTGAGCTGCAGGTCTGCTCCATACACTCCTGTGATATGGGCTGCTCCCGCTTGTGATTGACAGCGGGATTCAGTGCATATTACAGGAGATAATGAGCGGCCCCACGTGACCACCAGGCCGCTGCCGCAGCCTCCTCCAGCTTCTTGACAGCCTCCAGACACCACAGCTCCCCCCACCTTCCACCTCCAATTCAGCACAGCTACTAGTTTTGCTTTATAAGACGCACCCCCCACTTTCCCCCAAAATTTGGGGGAACAAAAGTGCGTCTTATAAAGCGAAAAATACGGTAATTTTAGTACATGAGTCCATTCTGCATTAAAGGGAAATGGTTACTAGAATTTCACC
This sequence comes from Allobates femoralis, assembly GCA_033576535.1. Classification (NCBI taxonomy): domain Eukaryota; kingdom Metazoa; phylum Chordata; class Amphibia; order Anura; family Aromobatidae; genus Allobates; species Allobates femoralis. Next base: position 142,241,562 of record JARQOC010000011.1, read on the forward strand.
CCCCCAAACTGCTTGTATGTGCATGTAGCTTTTTCAAAGTTAAGTCCAGCAATACCTTTAAATAGCCAATCTGTTAGGAAGGCTTCACACCACGTTTTTTTGGGGTCTGGGGCTGTCCGGTGTGAACCTGACAGCTCCGGATTCGATTATGGACTAATGCAAGCTTATGGGGCCGGATGGCAGTGATTTGCCATCTGGCTTTGTCCCTGTTTGGCAGCATCAGGCTGCATTTGATTTTGTCCCGGACACAAAATTGCAGCTTGCAGCGTTTTTGTATCCGGGGCAAAAACCTGACAAAATCGGATCCTGCCAGATCCTCCTTGATCCAATGCGATCCGGCGCACCCTAACATGGGAGTGTATGAGCACTGGATCACACTGTATCTGACAGAAAATTGGATCAGGCTCCCGGACGCTAAAGTTCAGCACCATGGAGAGCTCCCCGCTGAAATTTCAGAACTACGGCTAGCTCCCCACTAGCCGCAAATCTGAAGGACTGGACAGCGGCATTAGCCAATTCTGGCAGAAAACAGGACCGGAGAGCATATTGAACTCCAGTTCTGTTTGTCCGGAGCTGTCAAGCTGTGTCTGGTGCATCCAGCAAAACACTGGACACAGCCTGACAGCAAGAAACAGTGGTGTGGGTGGCCTGGAGCCTGGAGAAGATGGACGTGTTTTGAAGAGCTCCCCTGCCTGCAACTACAATCCAGCAGGGATCCCATCCCTAAGTGGACATCCCTTCATGGAAAACTACTAAGAAGCCTCACCTCTCTTCCTACATCAACATGAAAGCATTTTAACTTGGATACAACAAGAGCTTTGGTGTTTGTGGCCAATAAAAGCTAGGCCCCTCATGGCACAGTCCTGCACCTTCCAGCAGGACTGATCTCCCTCATCAAGATTACAAAGCCGATCCCAAAGGAAGTGTGCAGTGACTTGGATTGGACCCAGCATTCTTCCCTTGGCACTGAGAACTTTTGTGCACCCAGTATTGAAGCGCCCTAGACCCTGGGAGGTGCTTTCCACGTGGGATATATCTGGCCCCCCTTCCTGCATGGCGGGCCGAATTGCGCTTCACACCTAGGACCTACACGGTCTCTGGAGGAGGGGAGTGGAGCATCGGGGAGCCGTGATCAGTGGGGGACGCACAGAAGCGGGAAATAAAACTACTTCCTGCCGGCCGCCGTTGGTGAGTGGGACCGCTCTCTCCAAGATTATTGGATTGTTCAGTCCCCTCAACCTCAAGAGGTGAAGCCGGTCCTCTTGTCCGTCTCCATGGTCTGCATGATATTTGGCGATATCTTCACTGCGGTGAGAGAGACTACATGTATATGTCATCTAGACACGCATCTTATAGCAGGATCGATTATATCCTGGTAGATGATGTGGCTCTCCCTCACTGTACTGCAGCGTCAATAGGTAATATTTCATGGTCAGACCATGCTCCAGTGACAGTCTCACTTAAAGATCCGTTGGCCATTTCTCCCCCTTCACGATGGCGTCTAAATACTCAATTGCTGACTGACCAGGCTAATGTTTCCATTTTAGACTCCTACCTTAAAGAATTCTTCGGTAATAATGATCTACCAGAGACTCAGCCGGATGTGATGTGGTTCACACACAAGGCAGTTATGCGAGGCCACTTACTTAAAATTGCAGCCATCCAGAAGCGTAAATACACTCAGACGTTAAAGGATGCTTTGTCTGAGATTGCGCGATTGGAATCTCAGCACAAACACGCACCTTCTGCGGCCTTGCTTTCAGATCTCAATAAGGCTCGGTTGGCGGTTCGGTAGTTACTGCTTCGTTCTACAGCCAATGCACTGCGGAAACCAGGGCTAATTATTATGCCATGGGGGATCGTGCGGGTGCCCTGTTAGCCAGGCGTGTCAAGAAGGGAGAATTACAGGCGAGGATTCCCTTTATTACTAGACCAGACTCATCAAAAATTTATAATCCTATCCAAATTGCTAACGAATTCGCCTCTTACTACTCTGATCTTTACAATCTGCGGGAGGATTCTTCGGTGCCCCAGCCCTCCCCTGACGATATCTCTGCCTTCCTGGAAAGAGCAGCCCTTCCTAGCATTACTCCTGAGCAGCTCTCCTCATTAAACTCCCCAATTCTACTCTCTGAACTTTCCCAAATCATAAAAGATTCTAAAAAATCCTGAGCTCCCGGCCCGATGGGTTTTCTTTTCCTTATTATGCCCAGTTTTTTCCTGTCCTCGGTCCATATCTGTTACGTCTTTTTGATCACTGGGCTCGCTCTGGCTGTATCAGGCGTGAGGGGTTGGAAGCCTCAATAGCCACCCTTCCTAAACCCGGCAAACCTCCAACCACACCTTCCAACTTTCGCCCCATTGCTCTGCTTAACGCAGATGTAAAAATTTATGCCAAACTGTGGGCCAACCGTCGTCTTACAGTACTGCCCTCTCTCATTCATCCCGATCAGGTTGGATTTGTTCTGGGTAGGCAGACGAGGGATGGCACAAGACGTTTGATAAATCTGTTGGATGTGGTGGAGAGGGGGCACATCCCCAGTGCATTCTTTTCACTTGATGCAGAGAAGGCATTTGATCGGGTACACTGGGGGTATTTGGAGAGGACCTTAAGCAAATTTGGTTTTGGCAGCATTATTGCATGAGCCATTATGGCCTTGTACTCGAATCCAAGCGCCTCAGTTCGGGCTTCTGGTTTCCAATCCCGAACTTTCTCCATTTCTAATGGAACGCGACAAGGCTGCCCCCTCTCTCCACTAATTTTTGCATTGATCATGGAACCTCTTGCTGCTGTTGCTCGCCAGTCCCCAGACATTAAGGGGATACGGGTTGGTCCTACTGAATATAAGATTAGTCTGTATGCAGATGATGTGGTCTTTACCTGCTCTGACCCTCAGCATTCTTTAAGTGCGATTTCGAATCTTCTACGTGATTTCTCTGCGGTTTCATATTATAGGCTCAATATATCTAAATCAACTCTCTTCCCTCTTTTCCTCCCCTTGTCACTTCAAATCAACATTCAAACTACTTATCAATACATGTGGTCTCCCTGGGGTTCTCTTACTTGGGTATTAAACTGACACGCCTGGCTGACTTGGTACGTATTAATTGTGAGGCCCTTGCTGCGGACCTTCGGGCTGATGTTGGGAAATTCTCTGAGTTCGCACTCTCATGGATGGCACGCATACAGGTAGTCAAGATGATGTTATTACCGAAGCTAATATACCTATTCCGGTGCTTACCCCTCCACATCCCCTCGAGACGTCTTTCGATGTTTCAATCCATTATAGACGCTTTCATCTGGAGTAACAAACCACATAGAATTAAGAGGAGGTGGATGGTGCTCCCCTATTCCAGGGGTGGATTGGGTGCTCCTATGTTGTAGCTTACTACAGAGCGGCTATGTTGGAGCCCCTCAAGTTATGGTGGGATGGGGTCTCCGACATTCCTTGATTACGGATTGAGGCTCATTTTGCCCCGGGTGGCTCCCTCAGGCGTTTACTGGAGGCTTCCCTTTTGCATTCTCACATACCTAGGAGTATTTTATCTACCATGTCTGTTGCTATTAAACTATGGGCGTCTGTCTGCCCGGTTGTTTTTCCACACATGGTACGCTATGTCTCATTGGACGCCTTGAGGGATGCCATCAGGGTGTTTCTGTGCTTCCCTGGAAGCAAGCTGGAATAAAGTATATTGTGGACCTGTTTGGCCCATCTGGGGTCCTCCCTTTTTCAGCTCTCCAGACCCGTTTCTCTCTTCCGGACACGGTTTATTTCTCATATATACAATTTCACAGTCTTCTACGTAACTTACATATATTTAAGGATCCCCCAACTATTGCAGATTCTTTCGGTCAAAAATATTTTAAACCCAATACCACTATTTCACATGGAGTGTCGGTTTTGTATAACTCCTTGCTGCTCCATGGGGTACAGCATAGACTCCCTTGTATGGATTCATGGGAGTCTGTGCTCTCCTTCACTGCTTCAGGAGATGATTGGGCCCTTGCACTATCTCACCCGTCAAAATTCTCCTCATGTGTGGGCCACATGGAGCAAGCTAGGAAAGTACTTTTACAGTGGTATATGACGCCGGAGAGATTGGCCAGGCTTCGTTTGGCTACCTCTTCTTCCTGTTGGAAGGGCTGTGGTTCCTCTGGAACCCTGGCACACTTCTGGTGGGAATGTCCTATAATTAATGCTTTTTTGGCGTCAGGTTGAGGCAATTCTAAGTGAGGTGACTCACTTACCTTTTACTCTAACGAGCCCAATGGCTCTTCTGGGCATCTCATTGGTGGACCTCCCCTCTCCTCTGCTGCCAAATTATTTCAAATGTGCTAATTGCCGCCAGACACTGTATAGCTGCCCATTGGAAGGCCCCTACTGCTCCCTCTAGATCAGAATTGATTAATAAATTGAACCTACATTTCTGTTATGAGTCTCTTACAGCTACCTCCCTGTCAAAAAGGAATAGGATCCTCTCATGGTGGGACCCCTGGACTTCCTCCTCTTTAGTCTCTGATATTCTGCCATATCTTCTGCAGTGACCTTTGATTTTCTGGATTTGTTTAACTCTGTTTTTTTTGTACCTTATATATATGGAATTTCACATTTTATTACATATGTTAGCCTTTGCCCCCCCCCCCTACTTCCCCCTCCCCTTATCTTTCCCTTTGTCTTCCCCTGGTTCTATCTTTGTAACTGTTTTTGTACTCCGCCTAGGTTAAGGCATGTTTATGTATGTTATGTTTTAAACAATAAAAATTCTAATGGTTTAAAAAAAGAAACAGTGGTGTGAAGCCGACCTTACTGAGACATCAGCTTTTGAATTTATTTGCAAACAAAGCTAAAGTGCTATTCTAAAGCTGAAGCTTCTGTTTCTCCAGGTCAGAGCTGCCTCCTGCTGCTTGACTGACAGCCTTTATGAGGAGAAAATTCAGGTAAAGGGCTCCTTCACCTGAACTCCCTCCTCATAAAGGCTGTCAGTCAAGCAGGAGGAGGCAGCTCTGAGCTGTAGCAACAGAGGCTTGAGGTTTACAATAGCATTTGCTTATCAATTAAAATCGTATTCCTAAGTAACTGAGTAAATGATTAGGGATGTGAATTCCTGCCTATAGATTCCTATTAAATTCACCCACTACCTTCAATTGAAGGGGGCTAATTTGCTTAAAGCTGCAAATTGGAGGAAGAGTCTCTTGAACCCATTGCAAATACATGTCAGATATTTCCACAGAAAAATCAGCAGTGTGAACTTAGTTAATTTTTATCTTTGCTTTAGTTGTTTTGTCCAAGCTTTCCCACATATTTTAAATGCCAGAATATCGCAGCATACTACATACACTTGAGTAGAGAGAGAAATTTTGCTTTTTTAACAAAAATAACTAAAATATTTTAATTTTGTTTGACTTTATACTGCAACAAAGTTTTTACATTATATCCATTAAAATCTTTATAGGGAAAAATCTGATGAGAAAGTGAAGACCCTAATTAGAAGGGGTCCTGGTAGACCAAAGAAGCGGAAACATGGAATACATTCTCTATGTCATAATCAAGAAAGGATGAAGAATTACAATAACAAAAAGTAAGTAGAAAAACAGAAAGGAAATAACAGAAAGAAAGTAATCGCCTAGTGTTCGGGCACAGTCCACGAACATGAACTCTAATGAAAAATCTGTGCTATTGTTGGGTTCTGGTTTGGTTTGGGGCTGTAAAACTAAACAAATCAGTGATTAAACATCAGCATCATAATTACCGGAAACTGCATGCTTGTACTTCATGGCCGTTCATTAACTTCCTGATTTATTCACTGCACTGGCTCAAACAGTGAATCACGGATGCCCACTCTCTGTGTCTGTTATTTGTTGTCATAGTCAACAAACCTGCTGTCATAGGGGTATAAAATAAATAAATAAAGAAAAGATGTAGGGCTTTGCTGTATTTTTGATTCTCATAGCAGATAAAGCAGACAGCTATGGGCTGTCACCCCCAGCTGCCTGGCTTTTCCTTGCTTTTCCTTGGCTGGCAATGAAAAATACAGAGGAACATATTAATTTTTTAATTATTTAAAGGGAACCAACCAGCAAAAAATCGTTATCTAACCTATAAATATCTGTCCCTGGAGGCCTAAATTACTATTCTAACCATCCCTGACTGACTAAATCTAACTAAGTACACCCACAAAAAATTACCTTTTACACTTACCAAAATTCTTGTCGGCTGGGCATTCCTCCAGGCTTTGTCAGCGAGGCGGGTCTCCTTCTCTAATTCAAATTACCCGCCCATTGCGTCCTCGCCCGCCGCGTCACTGGTACACTCAGGCCGGCTTCAGAGCATGCACAAATGGCATGCTGAAGCCAGGCTGGGCGCGTCATAGACCAGGCGACGTGGCGGGCGGAAGTGACGCGGGGCCTGCAGCACGTGACCTGCTCATTGTGAGGACGCAATGGGCGGGTAATTTGAATCAGAAAAGAAGACTGACAGCAGCGAGGAGACCCGCCTCACTGACAAAGCCTGGAGGAACTCCCAGCCGACAAGAATTTGGTAAGTATAAAAAGTCATTTATTGTGAGTGTACTTAGTTAGATTTAGTCAGTCAGGGATGGTTAGAATAGTAATTTAAGCCTTTGCTGATTGGTTCCCTTTAAATAAATAATCAAATAAAATGTGTGGACTTTGCCCTATTTTTGATAGCCAGCCAAGGTGAAACTAGGCAGCTGGGGGCTGGTACTCTCAGCGTGGTGTGGCCCATCGGTATTGGGTGCCCCCAGGCGACAGAATACCAGCCCACAGCTGCTCTAGACATTGGCATATTCATTAGAAGGACCAGTTCCTGGTGTTTTACCTGGCTCTTCCCCGTGCACTGGTACAGTGGCATTGGGTTGATAGAAGGGGTTAATGACAGCTGAGTATTGACAGCAAGCCCAGATTGATAACGTTCTCTATGAGACCCGCCGATTATCGATACTGTGAGGAAATAGTTAAAAAAATAATACAGAAAAAAATCCTTTATAAGAAATAAATCACACAAACAACCCTCATTTTCCCATTTATAAACCCTACACATACCCTCAAACGATAATCCACAACGATGGTCCCAAGAATCACATGATCCTGGCTCTGCTTCAGCCAAGACTGCAGCATTGGAATGAGCATCCTTGCTGCAGCCTTTGGGGTCACACTGACTGCCATGGGAAGCGGGAATGTGAGTCAATGAGGGCTCCTCTCGGCAGTCAACTCAGGAGACCCCGCTGCCAGATTGTGGGACATGGCGGCACCGCAGTCCAGCAATCTGGCGGCAGGGTCACCTTAGTTTATTGCCGTGGGGAGCCATCAGTGAGTGAAGTCACCGCTCTCTGCAGAAGTCAGAGTGAACCGAGAGGCTGCAACAAAATTATATTTGTTTCATCGCTGCAGTCTGTAGATGAAACAGAGCCTGGATCGTGTACTTCGTGGGACCATTGTTGTGGATTGTCGTCTGAGGGTATGCGTAGGGTTATTAAATGGAAAAATTAGGGTTGTCTGTGTGATTTATTTCAAATAAAGTATTTTCCCTGTGTGTTGTGTTTTTTACTATTTACACATAGGATTGATAATGGGCAGGTCTCATAGAGACCTGAACGTTATCAATCTGGGCTTAATGACTCAGCTGTCATTAACCCCTTCTATAACCCTGATGTGACTGCACTAGGGCTTGGGAAAGAGTTGGGTAAAGTGTCAGGAATTGGCGCTTCTAATGAATGTGGCAATTTTTGGGCAGCTTAGGGCTGCTATTCTGTAACTTGAGAGGGTCCTATATCTATGGGTCTCACCACACTAAGAATACCAGCCCTCAGCTGCCTGTTTGTTTTTTTTACCTTGGCTGCCAATCAAAAACAGGGTGAAGCCCACACATTTTTTTATTTGTTTATTTATTTAAATAATTATAAAAAAATAATGGGCTCTCCTGTATTTTTGAATGCCAACCCAGGTAAAGCCAGGCAGGTGGGAGTCTGTGCAGCAGCATGGAGCCTGCAAACAAGCTGAAACTGGGGTTGTACTGAGGCAGCACAACCCTAGCAGGTGAGGTTCCACTGCACACATCACCAGACTGTGTCCCCAAATGAGCATGTCAGGTTCTCCCTAGGGAGCGCTTCTCCTGTTTCTTTTGTATTGCATGTATATATTGGATTTCCAAATCAGGAGAGCAGCACCCGGGATCCTGTGTTAAAATTTCAGCCCCCACAGTCAGTGACCTGTAACTGGACACCAGGGAATGGCTGTCAGTAAATGAAGTTCATCTAAAGCTGAGTAAAAATGGTACTGTGATGCTCAGTGTACGGACAGTGGGAACTTTAGTGATTATATTAAGGTAGAATTGTGTAATTGCTTTAACTCTTCTTAGTGCAAACTCTGATTGAGTAAGGTGTTTGCAGTATTGATATAGGATTAGCAATAACTGGTGAGCTGTGTATATTAACATACATAAAGTGTGATAGCAACCTCATAATAATTGTTTGGAAAAGAGAGGAGAGATGTTGTAGGAGATTATCCATAGAGGATTTTAATTGTTTTTTTTTGTTTTTGTTTTTTAATTTTATTTTAATTTCTGAATAATTATCAGTGAATTTTTGATATGGAATTCATGCAAAATAGAGACCCTGAAAGGGAGAAATTAATTAATTCTGCACTAGGGTTGCTCTCAACTGCTGAATCGGTTAACCTGATAATATCTGGTCCGGGAGCCCTAGATGTTGCTGATAAAAAGCATATGTTTGAATTATTTTTAGAGTATGAGAGCAAATGCAAAATTGAGATTACAAACAAAGTAAATTCTTTATTTCTGAGACGGTATATTTCCAGTGGGCTGGTTCTGAAAGGTTTACAAATTACTCTGAAATCAACATACCCCCAGGATATTGAATTCACAAATTCTTGGGATGAATATCTACTGAAAAGCTCAAGAGGTCTGTTAGAGATGTTAATTGTAAAGAGATCTTGGTTGGCCGGAAAAGCCCTTGGTGAGATGAAATCATTAAAAGGTTCTTTGGATTTGTACTCCTTATCCAAGGATTATCAGGATTTTGACCCTCTTTTGAAACGTAGATTGGAAAAATTTGAGAAGGACATAATAAGAAAAAAAAGCCCTAAAATTTGTGCAGGATAAAAATGGAAAAAATGTAGTATTGGAGGGAATTAATAAGGAGGAAGAAAGTGTGGTTGAAAAAATGGACATTATCCCACCCATAGATTTAGATAAAATAAAGGAGATGACATCAGGGACAGAAAAAAAGTATTCCTCAAAAATCGTATCCGATATCAAAAAAGGAGCTTAGAAAAATTCTTAAGACAAAAGAACAGTTAGAAAATTACTTAAAACATAAAAAATCTCTTCGAGTGATAAAAACTCTTCAAGTGGAAACTAGTAATGTGGCTGAAAATCATGAGACACGGGATCAAGATGAGGAGAACAAAGAAAGAGAGGCAGGATGGGACCCCATTAAGCTGGTTGAAGATAAACCTAATAATGTTCCTTTAATTACCTCTACTTAAACAGATCCACAAATTCATTTTTCATTAATCACTTTACACCCTACGTCAATTAATATAGATGAGGGAGAAATGGTACGAAATTCACAAAGTTCACAAATTTTATTTTATTCACAGGATTTATTTATGACATAAAATAATCCTATTCACAATGTTAATGATACTGTAACAGCTAAGGTAGCCCAATCACAGAACATTTCACTTGAGATTATCGAGGAGATAGATGGAAGGGATGATTTAAAAGGTTCACGAATGGGAGAAATTTCACATGACTCACTTCTTGAAGGTGTTCGGAATGTAGATCCCCCAATGACAGGAGGTACACTTTGGAATACAGTTGAGATTTATACACAAGAATCACAAATTATTAGAGGAACAATAAGGGTTGAAGATGATAAAAATAGTATATACTTGAATGAGACGATTGATAATCAGCAAACTGGTGATACAGCGGATCCAAGTATTCCAACAAAAGAAAATAAGGATGATGTTATGAATAACATTGAATTAGCCCCCTTGATAACACAACTAGAATTAGTGCAAGCTGAACAGGTGGATCCTGTAGCTGCCCTAATTGGAGAAGAGGAGAGTGTATCTCAAAATACAATAGAGGAAACCCCAAAATTGGTAATTATATCCAAAACGTGTGAGTTGGCGGTTCCAATAAAAAAGGAACTGTGTCAGGCGGGGGAACTAATACCCCTAAATGTGGAGAAAAGAGGGCCAAGTCTTTTGAAAGATACTAAAATAACACAATTTTTTCAGGTGGCTTCAGTCCGCCACCCAAAAAGAAAAAGGGGAGAGGTTTTAGGGGTGGAAGAAGAGTTACAACCAAACGATGTAATGAAAAATCATCTAACCCAGAAGACAACGAAGGTAGATTAGATAGTAGGAAGAATAATAACAACATGGGTAAAAATGGAGTGTTTAACCTGTCAAGCTATGTGTTAACTGAAGGGGAGACAGCCCTGTTGGAAAAGGGCCTGTCTTTTTGCCCAGTGTCGTGTTTAAATAATTTTAAATTATATTTGGACCTGAATTAATATATTAGGAAATTGTATAAATACAAGAGGGGTGGGGGACAAGAGGCACAATAGTGCCCTATCACTAGAGACACTACAAGGTGCAGAGGTGATGCTATGAAACCACTCACCTGATACAGTTGAGATCCCCACAACTGGTTTGAAGAGCATTAGTACTCCAGCTGCCGCAGGACCTCCACCGACCACTCACAAGTGGTGATATCCAGAAGATGATGGGAAAAAGGTGTGTCACGGTCCGTGCTGCCCAAGTCCAAGAAACTCACATGAGAGTCAGAGTTTCATAAAGTAGATCTTTTATTCTTCCACTCCTACGCGTTTCGGTGCCCCACCTGGCACCTTCCTCAGTGATCCCAGAGGAAGGTGCCAGGTGGGGCACCGAAACGCGTAGGAGTGGAAGAATAAAAGATCTACTTTATGAAACTCTGACTCTCATGTGAGTTTCTTGGACTTGGGCAGCGCGGACCGTGACACATCTTTTTCCATTCATCTTCTGTATATCAGGAAATTGACAATTAAACGCCATTTCCTGATTGAAGAAAAAATAGGTGAGAAAAAGGGAAATGAATTGCCCATTGACCCTTTAAGAGATTCTTATAAACATGTGGAAGTGAGTGGATTATCAAAGAACTTTTATCCCCTCCACTATAAGGGCTCACAGCTTGAGGCCTTTCAACAGTTGGTGTTGAGAGAGTTGCGCACTATTAAGAACTGCGTCAAAAAAGATAATTTGAATAAGAAAGAAAGGGAAGCCTTAGTCTCATTAAAGAATAACAAATCCATTGTAATAGAGAGTGTGGGCAAAGGGGGGTGGGGGTTGTGGTGATGAACCGTAGTTGGTATCAAGAGGAGGGGGAGAGAATATTAAGTGATACCGAATATTTTGTTAAACTGGATACTGATCCTTCATTATTGATGTTCTTAAATTATAATTCCTTGATCAGAGAGGCCTCTGGGAAAGGGATTCTGGATAAAAGAGAAAGGAGTTTCTTGGATATCCCAAGGTATCGAGTTCCTCATTTCTACTTCCCCCAAAATTACATAAAAACCCGACCAACCCCCCGGGCCACCTCATTATTTCAGGGGTAAACATCATCACGGCCAATCTGGGGTCATATCTCAAGGATTCAACACAATTAATACAATTGCTGAGAGAACTTACGGTAAAAGAGAATTGTGTAATGATGACTATGGATGTTACCGCCTTGTACAGTAATATAGCACATGAATTGGGTTTAAGAGCATTGGATCACTACCTGGGAAAAGACCCGACAATACCAGGGGACCAGTAAGGATTTATTTTGCAGGCAGTAAAATTTATTCTGGAGAATGATGTGTTTACCTTTGAGGGTACTTTTTATCAGCAGAAGAGGGGCTGTGCGATGGGGACGAGATTCACCCCGAGTTATGCAAATCTCTTTATGGGTCATTTTGAGTCCATCCTCTTCACACAGTCCCTTTTAGCACAAAAGCACATTGTTTTTTATCGTCGCTTCATTGATGATCTCTTCTTTTTATGGGATGGAACAGAGGAGGAAGCTAGAGATTTTACTACGGAGTTGAATAATAACTCGTGGGGTCTTCAGTTCACGGCCACAACCTCCAGGACAGAGATACAATATTTGGATCTAAATATCCATCTGGATAGTCTGGGTAGAGTGTCCACGTCAACACATTTTAAATAAGTTGATGTAAATAGTTATTTGAGGTTTGACAGTGGACACCTACCCAGACGGCTCAAGAATATCCCATATGGCCAATATTGGCGGATCCGAAAAAATTGTTCTGATCAAAGGGATTATGAAAGAGAAGCACAAATTTTGAGGGAGAGATTTATCAAAAAGAGGTACCCTGAGATATTGTTAAAGGACGCTCATGACCGTACGTCCTCACTCAGGAGATGTGCATTGAGAAAATTAATGATGTCAGAAAAGTGGGTCAAACAAAGGATTGTAGGGATTGGAGTTTAATCACAACCTTCAGTAAGTCACACAGTAAAGTACAGCGGTTATTGGATAAGCATTGGTTTATATTGGAAGGGGACCTGATATTGGCAAGTGTACTGCCAAAAAAACCCATATAGTATATAGAAGTAGCCGCAGTATACGGAGTTGGGTGTCCCCAAGTAATACAATGCCAAAAACGGAAACTGAAGAAACTAAGGTGATTCAAACCCAGAATGGGTGTTTTAGTTGTAAATCCTCGGGATGTCTATGCTGAGGTTCCATCACCACTGGCATCACTACATTTCAATCGGTAGTAACTAAGGAGACCTTCACTATTAACTGTAGAGTTAATTGCCAGTTAAGTTATGTGGTGTACTTGTTGCAATGCCCTTGTGGACTCCAATACGTGGGCAGAACTATACAAAAAATGCACGCAAGGCTGAATAAGCATAGGTCAAATATACGGAGCGGGTACCCCTTACATAGCGTATCAAAACATTTTAGTCTGGCTCCTGCGAAGGAGCCAAGTGGTTTGAAACTTACAATTATAGATTGGATCCCTGAAATGGGGTTGGATAGATTTAGGGACCTAAAAAAAAAAAAAAAAAAAGTTTCTGGATCTTCAAATTAGCCACGTTAGCCCCAGAGGGACTGAACCTCATGATTTAAAGTGTGCATGAATAAATACAAGTGAATGATCCGTTTATTGCATAAAGTAGATTTGCATATAGTAAGAGAGATATATTAATTACTTCGGGAGATATTAATTATTCAGGAATGTATTTTAAGAATTCTAATGTATTTTCGTGTTTAATTTATATTATGGATTTTTATTCATATTATGGATTTTTAAATTACCGTATATACTCGTGTATAAGCCGACCCGTGTATAAGCCGACCCCCTACTTTTGACCCCAAAACCTGGGAAAACCTATTGACTCGTGTATAAGCCGAGGGTGGACCCCAGCACAGGTATACAGCCCCCAGCAGTGTGGTATACAGGCCTCCCCAGTGGTAGTATACAGCATCCCCCCCAGTGGAAGTATACAGCAGCCTCCCCAGTGGTAGTATACAGCATCCCCCCCAGTGGTATATACAGCATCCCTAAAGGTATAAACAGCAGGCCCCAGAGGCATATACAGCAGGCCCCAGAGGCATATACAGCAGGCCCCAGAGGCATATACAGCAGGCCCCAGAGGCATATACAGCAGGCCCCAGGGTATATACAGCAGGCCCCAGGGTATATACAGCAGACCTCAGGGTATATACAGCAGGCCCCAGAGGTATACAGCAGGCCCCAGAGTATATACAGCAGGCCCCAGAGGTATACAGCAGGCCCAGAGTATATACAGCAGGCCCCAGAGTATATACAGCAGGCCCCAGAGTATACAGCAGGCCCCAGAGGGATTACAGCAGGCCCCAGAGTATATACAGCAGGCCCCAGAGTATATACAGCAGGCCCCAGAGTATACAGCAGGCCCCAGAGGTATACAGCAGGCCCCAGGGTATATACAGCAGGCCCCAGGGTATATACAGCAGGCCCCAGAGGTATATACAGCAGGCCCCAGGGTATATACAGCAGGCCCCAGAGGTATACAGCAGGCCCCAGGGTATATACAGCAGGCCCCAGGGTATATACAGCAGGCCCCAGGGTATATACAGCAGGCCCCAGGGTATATACAGCAGGCCCCAGGGTATATACAGCAGGCCCCAGAGGTATACAGCAGGCCCCAGGGTATATACAGCAGGCCCCAGAGGTATACAGCAGGCCCCAGGGGTATACAGCTGGCCCCAGGGGTATACAGCTGGCCCCAGAGGTATACAGCTGGCCCCAGGGGTATACAGCTGGCCCCAGGGGTATACAGCAGGCCCCAGGGGTATACAGCAGGCCCCAGGGGTATACAGCAGGCCCCAGGGGTATACAGCAGGCCCCAGGGGTATACAGCTGGCCCCAGGGGTATACAGCAGGCCCCAGGGTATACAGCTGGCCCCAGGGGTATACAGCTGGCCCCAGGGTATACAGCTGGCCCCAGGGGTATACAGCAGGCCCCAGGGGTATACAGCAGGCCCCAGGGGTATACAGCAGGCCCCAGAGGTATACAGCTGGCCCCAGGGGTATACAGCTGGCCCCAGGGGTATACAGCTAGGCCCCAGAGGTATACAGCTGGCCCCAGGGGTATACAGCTGGCCCCAAGGTGTATACAGGCAGCCCCGCAGTGGCACTACCCCCCCCCATCATTGAAAGAGCCCCCCACACTGTGCAGAGCCTCCCCCCCGCTGCATTAACTTACCATCCAGCGTCTTCATCACCGCGGGCTGTCGCGTCCTTCCTCCCGCGCTGTCTTCCCGGTCTCATGTGACCCGGCGGTCGCTGTGGAATGACGTCAGCGCGCCGGGTCACGTGAGACCGGGATGACAGCGCGCAGGACCCGCGGCGAAGACACTGACTGGATGGTAAAGCATCGGGGTGGGGGGGCTCTGCCAAGTGTGGGGGCTCTTTCCATGATGGGGGGGGGCTAGTGCCACTGGGGGGCTGCTGTATACACGGGGGGCTGTATGCACGGCTCCCCCTGCCGCTGTGATGGGCGGGGGGAGCCGTGCATATCTAATGAGCGGCCCCACGTGACGGGCCGCTCAGTCATCAGCCTCCCCCCGCCTCCTCCAGCCTCCCCAGCACCCGGACACAGCCCCCACACATATATTACCGTATTGACCCGTGTATAAGCCGAGGGGGTGACTTTTCAGCCCAATTTTTGGGCTGAAAAACTCGGCTTATACACGAGTATATACGGTAATACATTTTTAGTATATAGTTGATAGATTATGAATTGTATTTTAGCTATTGTTTATTGTATTTAGCTGATTAATTTTATTATTATGCGGTACATATTTTAGCTGTTTTTAAAGTATAGATTGGCATATTTTCTAGATTACCATGGTTTCTTTTGTGTTTTTTTAAAATATATATATATATATATATATATATCTCTTTTGTATCGTGTGGAGTGGCTGGCTCCATTACTGCAATTGGCACCCTCATTGCCTACTGGTGATCTAGGGTCTAGATGGTGTCCGCCCACTTAGTAGTGGGGTAGGGTGAACAAGGAGGACTTGGGTGTCAGCGATAGGACTCATCGGACCTGAAGTCACTTTGTCGCAGTCGATGAGCAAGCAGACATTGGCCAATGTGTGTACTAAGAACTTCAGATTTAAAAAAAATAATAAGAATTTTGAGTTTTTTGAAAAAAACGTAAGTTTTTAAATTTTCTCATTATATATATATATAGCTTGTCAGCATATGTACATCATTGGTAGTAGCTGAGTGCTGCAAGGTTTTTTCTAGTACATATATATATATATATATATATATATATATATATATAATATGTTATTAACCCCTTCCCGACCCTTGGCCCACCGTTTGGGCCATGAAAACAAGTTCATTCCCGACCCTTGGCCCAAACGGTGGGCCATGAAATGATCGCGCTCCTGCGGCGCGTGTGAGGGGGTGACTCAGGTGTCACTGTACATAATGCACAGTGACAACTTGTAGTACACCCCACGGGGGGTGGATTAACCCCCCCGTGCCCAGGGCCCCTCTGATTGTCAGTTGAAATTCAGACTGCCAATCAGTGCTAGTAATCCCCTCCAGATCCGATTGGAGGTCTCCCAATCAGACCTGGAGGGGCGGGATGGCATGTGCCGTCTCCCTCCTAGCCCCCCCTCACTCCAGGGCCCCCCGATCGCCCTCCTGGCCCCCCCGATCGCCGTCCTACCCCCCCCCACGGCGGCGGTAACAGTCATCACGCCGGCGGTATGCCCGCCGGCGGTAAATGACTATCACCGCCGCCGCCTGTCAGCTTCCACAGTCCCCTCCGTGCGATCACGGAGGGGGCTGATGAAGCTAACACCCCCATGCCCCGTATCCCCCCCCATCCCTCTCTCACCTACCGGCGGGCCCGCAAGTGCAGCCGCGGTGCAGCTCCAGTGTGGGCTCTTCCGGGCTCCTCCTCCTGGATCAGGTAAGTATGTGTGAATGAATGAATGTATGTATGTAGTATGTATGTGTGTATGTATGTATGTAGTATGTGTGTATGAATGAATGAATGTATTATGTATGTTATGTATGTATGAATGAAGTATGTATGTATGTAAGTATGTAGTATGCATGTATGTATGTAGTATGCATGTATGTTTGTATGTATCAATGAATGAATGGATGACTGCGTGCGTGGATGACTGCGTGCGTCGCTGTCTGCGTGCGTCGCTGTCTGCGTGCGTCGCTGTCTGCGTGCATGGCTGTCTGCGTGCGTGGCTGTCTGCGTGCGTCGCTGACTGCGTGCGTGGATGACTGCGTGCGTGGCTGTCTGCGTGCGTGGCTGTCTGCGTGTGTGGCTGTCTGCGTGCGTGGCTGTCTCTGTGCGTGGATGTCTGCGTGCGTGGCTGTCTGCGTGCGTGGCTGTCTGTGCGTTTTGGCGTGGCTGTCTGCGTGCGTGGCTGTCTGCGTGCGTGGATGACTGCGTGCGTGGATGTCAGCGAGCGGGCGTGGATGTCAGCGAGCGGGCGTGGATGTGTGTGTGCATGGATGATGGGTGCATAGGTGAATGGATGGTTGCAACAAGGGATCAAGTATCCTCTTGTTGTAGTCTCTGGGATCATAGTCATGGTGCACTGTATGACAGATCATTGTCATACAGTGCAACATAACTCTGACCCCATAGGCTGTAGGAAGAGGACACTTGATCCCTTGCTGCAATCTCTGGATTGAGCAGAGGCGATCGAGCGTCGTGGGACCTTCGTTGTTGGCTACGTCGGAGGCGGTCGAGCGCCGTGGGACCTTCGTTGTGGACTACGTCGGATCTTTATAATTAAGATGGAGTCCAAATTTTGTTTGTTTTTTTTTTCAAATAAAATTTTTTTTTTCTGTGTGTATTTTCTGACTATTTACCAGAGATTCCTAATGGCGGGTCTAACATTGGCCCTAAATTATAAATCTCGGGCTTAGTGCCAGCTGCCAATAACAAGCTGGCATTAACCCCTTTATTACCCAGTTTGCCACCGGCACCAGGGCAACTGGAAGAGTCTGGGTACAGCGCCAGAAAATGGCGCTTCAATGAATGCGCCATTTTTTGGGGCGGCTGCGGGCTGCAATTCGCAGCATGGGGGGCCCAGAACGCTTGGGCCTCTCCATGCTGTGGAATCCAGCCCCCAGCTGCCTAGTTGTACCTGGCTGGACCAAAAATATATCGGAGCCCTATGTCATTTTTTTTTCTAGAATTAGTTCTAGAAAGAAAAAAAAAGGGCTTTGCTGTATTTTTGGGTACCAGCCAGGTACAACGAGGCAGCTGGGGGTTGCTGGCAGTCCGTAGCTGCTAAGTTGTACCTGGCTGGACCAAAAATATGGCGGAGCCCCAGGCCATTTTTTTTTCTAGCATTAGTCCTAGAAAAAAAAAAATGGGCTTCGCTGTATTTTTGGTTACCAGCCAGGTACAACGAGGCAGCTGGGGGTTGCTGGCAGTCCATAGCTGCCAAGTTGTACCTGGCTGGACCAAAAATATGGCGGAGCCCCACGCCATTTTTTTTTTTTATGTCTACCAATAAAATGACAAGGAGCTTTGCATTATTTTTGGATGCCAGCCAGGTACAACTTGGCAGTTGGGGGGCTGCAATCCTCATCGTGGAGAGACCCAAATGTTGTGGCCCCCCACGCTGCAAATTGCAACTCACAGCCACCCCAGAAAATAGCACATTAGAGGTGCCATTTTCTGGTGCTGTACCCCAACTCTTCCAGTTGCCCTTGTGCTGGTGGCACACAGGAGCACTCCATACGTGACATGGTGTCCGCTAACAAGTTGAATTGAAAATTAGCTACAATTATTAGCGGACACTATGTCGCGTATGGAGAGCCCCTGTGTGCCTAAACATTGGAGCTCCCCCACAAGTGACCCCATTTTGGAAACTACACCCCCCAAGGAACGTATCTAGATGCATAGTGAGCACTTGAACCCCCAAGTGGTTCACAAATTGATCCATAAAATTAAAAAAGTACTTTTTTTTTTCCACAAAAATTTTTTTTTTGATTTTTACGGATCAATTTGTGAAGCACCTGGGGGTTCAAAGTGCTCACTATGCATCTAGATACGTTCCTTGGGGGTCTAGTTTCCCAAATGGGGTCACTTGTGGGGGAGCTCTAATGTTTAGTCACACAGCGGCTCTCCATATGCAACATGGTGTCCGCTAACAATTCCAATTGTTAGCGGACACCATGTCACGTATGGAGAGCCCCTGTGTGCCTAAACATTGGAGCTCCCCCACAAGTGACCACATTTTGGAAACTAGACCCCCCAAGGAACTTATTTAGATGCATAGTGAGCACTTTGAATCCCCAGGTGCTTCACAAATTCATCCGTAACAATGAAAAAGTACTTCTATTTCCACTAAAATTTTCTTTTTCCATTTTTACAGATTAATTTGTGAAGCACTGGGATGTTCAAAATGCTCACCACCCATCTAGGTAAGTTCACTGGGGGGTCTAGTTTCCAAAATGGGGTCACTTGTAAGGGAGCTCCAATGTTTAGGCACATAGGGGCTCTCCAAACATAAACATGATGTCCGCTAACAATTTGAGTTGATTTTCCATTCAAATTGTTAGCGGACACCATGTCACGTTTAGAGAGCCCCTGTGTGCCTAAACATTGGAGCTCCCCCACAGGTGACCCCATTTTGGAAACTAGACCCCCCAAGGAACGTATCTAGATGCATAGTGAGCACTTTTAACCCCCAGGTGCTTCACAAATTGATCCGTAAAAATGAAAAAATAAATTTTTTGTGGAAACAAAGTACTTTTTCATTTTTACGGATCAATTTGTGAAGCACTTGGGGGTTCAAAGTGCTCACTATGCATCTAAATAAGTTCCTTGGGGGGTCTAGTTTCCAAAATAGGGTCACTTGTGGGGGAGCTCCAATGTTTAGGCACACAGGGGCTCTCTAAACGTGACATGGTGTCCGCTAACAATTTGAATGGAAAATCAACTCAAATTGTTAGCGGACATCATGTCATGTTTGGAGAGCCCTTATGTGCCTAAACATTGGAGCTCCCCTACAAGTGACCCCATTTTGGAAACTAGACCCCTAGGGAACTTACCTAGATGGGTGGTGAGCATTTTGAACATCCCAGTGCTTTACAAATTAATCTGTAAAAATGGAAAAAGAAAATTTTAGTGGAAATAGAAGTACTTTTTCATTGTTACAGATGAATTTGTGAAGCACCTGGGATTCAAAGTGCTCACTATGCATCTAAATAAGTTCCTTGGGGGGTCTAGTTTCCAAAATGTGGTCACTTGTGGGGGAGCTCCAATGTTTAGGCACACAGGGGCTCTCTAAACGTAACATGGTGTCCGCTAACAATTTGAATGGAAAATCAGCTCAAATTGTTAGCGGACACCATGTCATGTTTGGAGAGCCCCTGTGTGCCTAAACATTGGAGCTCCCCTACAAGTGACCCCATTTTGGAAACTAGACCCCCAGGGAACTTACCTAGATGGTAGTGAGCATATTGAACCCCCAGGTGCTTCAGAAATTAATGAAAAAAAAATATTTTGTGGAAAAAAAGTACTTTTTTCATTTTTACGGATCAATTTGTGAAGCACCTGGGGGTTCAAAGTGCTCACTATACATCTGGATACGTTCCCTGGGGGGTCTAGTTTCCAAAATGGGGTCACTTGTGGGGGAACTCCAATGTTTAGGCACACAGGGGCTCTCCAAACGCAACATGGTGACAGCTAACAATTTGAGCTGATTTTTATTCAAATTGTAAGCGGACACCATGTCGCGTTTGGAGAGCCCCTGTGTGCCTAAACATTGGAGCTCCCCCACAAGTGACCCCATTTTGGAAACTAGACCCCCCAGGGAACATATCTAGATGGGTAGTAAGCATATTGAACCCCCAGGTGCTTCACAAATTAATGAAAAAAAAAGATTTTTGCGGAAAAAAAGTACTTTTCCATTTTTACAGATTAATTTGTGAAGCACCTGGGGGTTGAAAGTTCTCACTATGCATCTAGATACGTTCCCTTGGGGGTCTAGTTTCCAAAATGGGGTCACTTGTGGGGGAGCTCTAATGTGGAGACGCACAGGGGCTCTCCAAACGCAACATGGTGTCCGCTTACAATTTGAGCTCATTTTGCATTCAAATTGTTAGCGGACACCATGTCGCGTTTGGAGAGCCCCTGTGCGTCTCCACATTGGAGCTCCCCCACAAGTGACCCCATTTTAGAAACTAGACCCCCAATGGAACGTATCTAGATGCATAGTGAGCACTTTCAACCCCCAGGTGCTTCACAAATTGATCCATAATAATGAAAAAAGAAAATTTTTGTGGAAAAAAAAGTGTTTTTTCATTTTTATGGATAAATTTGTGAAGCACCTGGGGGTTCAAAGTGCTCACTATGCATCTAGATACGTTCCTTGGGGGTCTAGTTTCCAAAATGGGGTCACTTGTGGGGGAGCCCCAATGTTTAGGCACACGGGCTCACTAAACACAACATGGTTACAGCTAACAATTTGAGCTGATTTTTATTCAAATTATTAGCGGACACCATGTCGCGTTTGGAGAGCCCCTGTGTGCCTAAACATTGGAGCTCCCCCACAAGTGACCCCATTTTGGAAACTAAACCCCCCCAGGGAATATATCTAGATGGGTAGAGAGCATATTGAACCCCCAGGAGCTTTACAAATTGATCTGTGAAAATGAAATAGTACTTTTTTTTTCACAAAAATTTTCTTTTAGCCTAAATTTTTTCGTTTTCACATGGCAACAGCATAAAATTCATCCTAAAATTTGTTGGGCAATTTCTCCTGAGTACACCGATACCTCATATGTGGTCATAAACCACTGTTTGGGCTCACGGCAGGGGTCAGAAGGGAAGGAGCGCAATTTCACTTTTTGAATGTAAAATTAGCTCCAAAAGTCAAATTGCGCTCCTTCACTTCTGAGCCCTGCCGTGCGCCCAAACAATGGTTTATGACCACATATGAGGTATCGATGTACTCGGGAGAATTTGCACAACACATTTTAAGATCCATTTTATCCTGTTGCCCATGTGAAAATGAAAGAATTGAGGCTAAAAGAACATTTTTGATAAAAAAATTAAAATATCCATTTTTTGTTTCCACTTTGCTTTAGTTCCTGTGAAGCACCTGAAGGGTTAATAATCTTCTTGAATGTAGTTTTGAGTAGCTTGAGGGGTGCAGTTTTTGGAATGGTGTCACTTTTTGGTGTTTTCTGTCATGTACACCCCTCAAAAGGACTTCAAATGTGATGTGGTCACTAAAAAAAATGGTTTTGTAAATTTTGGTTGAAAAATGAAAAATTGCTCATGAACTTTGAACCCTTATAATGTGCTAACAAAAAAATTTTTTTTTTCCAAAATTGTGCTGATGTGAAGTAGACATGTGGGAAATATTATTTAATAACTTTTTTTCTGTCACATATCTCTCTTGTTTATCAGAAAAAAAAATTAAAAATGTGAAAATTGTGAAATTTTCAAACTTTTTTGCCATATTTTTGATTTTTTCACAAATAAACGCAAAAATTATCGACTTAAATTTAATACTAGCATGAAGCCCAATATGTCACGAAAAAACAATCTCAGAATCGCTAGGATCAGTTGAAGCGTTCCCGAGTTATAACCTCATAAAGGGTCAAAATAGGCTGGGTCCTGAAGGGGTTAAAGACCTCAGCAGTTTCTGGGAAAAATTAAGTGAGCCCTCAGGCAGGATATGGTTAATGTAACTGCCCCTTTAATTGATGTAGTGTGATTGGTGGGGGGGACTATTTAATATGTCCAGGGATATGCTAATGTAAATCCACCTGAGGAAGACGACGTATCATTGTGGAAACGCGTTGTGGTTGCCAATAAAGTAGGAATTTAACCCTTAAATTGATCCATTTGTGCTCCTGCGCCCTATATTAAGTAACCCATTTTTGTCAGTAGGCAGGTGGGAGTGGCAGCCGATAGCTGTCCACTATATCTGTGCTGAGAATCAAAGATACAGCAAATCTCTACATCATTGTTTATTTTTAACATTACTATGACGGCAGGTTAGTTGCCAATGGCAACCAATCACAGACACCAGCACAATGGTAAGGGGCGCAACAGACAATGATAGAGAGTGAGTGTCTGTGATTGGCTGTTGGAGCCAGTGCAGTGAATAAATCAGGAAGTTAATAAGCAGTCCCGGAAGTGCAAGTGCACAGACCCCGGTAAGTATGACACTGATGTTAAATCAATGTTTTGCTTCTTTTTACAGCCACCCAATCCCTCTAGCCACCAATTCATAACTTTAAAGTCAGGTTCGGGCTCAAGTTTGGGTCAATTCCAATCCCAGATCCCCTGAACGCGAACTTTGGCAGATTTAACCATCTCTAGTCAAAACTTAATTGCCCCAGTTTGACTAGCTATTCAAGATTTTGGTTGATGGCCCTTGAATTTAACAGTATTTTTGTCAACATATTTTAATTGTTGATTTGAAGATTTGATACATATATAGATTTTATTCAACTAAAGAAGGGTAAGTATGCAGGAGGTGGGGAAGGAAAAGGGAAAATAAACAACAAAAAAACAATACAAGGGTGGTACAAACTACAAAGGTCTTGTTGAGAGATAAGATGTAAGGGTATCGTCACACTTGGCGATGCACCAGCGATCCCGACAGCGATATGACCTTGGTAGGGATCACTGGTGCGTTCCTGTCAGATCTCACCAGCGACGCAACAACGATCCGGAATGATACGGAGGTTGTTGGGACCCTGTTTCTCAGACCTGTACAATTGAGGTTGTTGGTCGTTGTCCCTGTCAAACAAAAATGGTCCAGGCGACTCTGACACGAC
Source organism: Allobates femoralis (assembly GCA_033576535.1). NCBI lineage: Eukaryota > Metazoa > Chordata > Amphibia > Anura > Aromobatidae > Allobates > Allobates femoralis. The sequence continues at coordinate 142,264,962 of JARQOC010000011.1, forward strand.
CAGCGATCTCACAGTAGGGGCCTGGTCGCTGCTAAGTGTCAAACATAGCGAGATCGCTGGCGAGGTCACAGTTGCATCACCAAATTTGTGACTTAGCAGTGATCTCGCTAACGGTCTTGCTTAGTGTGACTGGGGCTTTACACTCCAAACAGAAGAATGAGGTTTTTTTCTTCCCCCCTATCTCCAGGAAATAAAAAATTTCAGAATCAGAAATATTATGTTTTTCTTTAAGGTCCTGAAAAATATTAAAAGTTTTTCTTTTCATCTATGTGGCCACCTAGCAGATTTGGTGGTAGAAATTTTTGCACCAAATTTGTATCTCCATGCATATTTGCCTCAATTTTGGGTGTTTTTTTTTTTTCTTGTGTTTTTCGGTACTTATTTTTTTAATGAAGTCTATGTGAAAAACGAAGGGAAAAACACAAAGAATTGACATGCTGCAGATTCTTTTCTGCATTAAAATCTGCAAGGAAAAAAACCTGAACGTGTGCACAACACTTCAGAATTTTCTTTGACTTGCTGGCATACAGATTTTTTTGCAGATATCTGAAAATCTGCAAGGAAAAATGCATAAAAAAACGCACCTTGTGCACACAGCCTTGAGGAGGTGAAATATACAATTCCCTGTTCTTTCGAGTTTCTTAAAAACATTTTAGGAAAAACAATTTCAAATAACGACAAAGGAATCTTTTCCAAGGATACAATTTGTATGCTGCTTGTTGATATGTTTACCATTTTTTTCCATCACAGAATATTGTCTTTTATTATGGGAATTTGATAAATGAGGAATCAATACATGTGATGTTAAAAAGGATAGCAATGTTTGATTATTATTTAAAAATATTTCTAGTTCTTTCCAGGAAACATTATTGTTAATCAATATTAACCAATTGTTAACCAAACCAAAATGCTTTGTTTGATAATATTGGATAACTGATAAACTTCAAGGATAGGAACTTCTGTACTGCCTGTTTTCTTTGGCTGGTTTTGCACTGCAGTTTTTTTTCCTGATCAGGTTCGATCAGGTTTGAGTGTCAAAACCAGGAGTGTCTCCAAAATCCAGAATAGGTGTCAATCTTTCAATTATAGTTTTTCTTTGCAAGTCCCTCTCCTGGTTCCTCTCCTGGTTTTGGCACTCAAACCTGATCGAACATGATCAGGGAAAAAAACTGCAGTGTTAAACCAGCCTTAGGCTGGTTTCATACCACGGCACCATCAGGTCCGGGGCTGTCAGGGGTGAACCTAACTGCCCCGGACCCGATCTTGCCATAATGCAGCCCTATGGGGCCGGATAGAGCCAGATGGCAGCTATCTGCCATCCGGTTTCCATCCGTCCGGGAGGATCCGGGGCAATTCCAAATTTTCTTCCCGACACAAAAATGCTGCTTGCAGCATTTTTGTGTTCGGGGAGAAAAATCTGCCCAAATTGGATCCTCCCAGATCCGGGGCAAACCGGCGCTCCCTAACATGGGAGTCTATGGGGCCAGATTGCCCCGATCTGGGAGGTCCCGGGAGGACCTGGGAGGTTCCGGGAGGACCTGGGAACCGGACACCGGCGGCTGAAGTTCAGCATCGGCTACGTTGAACTTCAGCACCCGGGAGCTGTCCCCTGTGAAGTGGTTCAGCACCTTTTCGCAGGGAACAGCTGCGCTCTGCAGTATCCGACTACAAACAGGACCGGAGGGCATATTTGTCCTCCGGTTCTGTTTGCAAATCGGGTCCGGGGCTGTCAGGTTCACCTCCTGACAGCCCCGGACCTGATAGTGCCATGGTGTGAAGCCAGATTTAGGGTTATATAAAGTATGTTTAGCTGTCCTGGGAGTTTTTTTTTCTTGAAAATGAAGAGATAATTGTTTCTGAAGTGTTAATGTGCGTAAAAAGATATTGAAGTTTGGAAAGGATAATCATTTTATACAAAATAATTTTCTTCAGCCAATTATTATCTTGCTGTTCATTTATTTGATATTAGCTGTACTACCCGGCTACGCCCGGGTTAATAAAGAACTGCTGTTAGCTATAACAAAATAGAATTTGAATATGTCATATTAATGACCTGTAGCTGAGCTGTGATTGGTTGCTATAGGCAGTGTAATAAATCTCCAGCCAACAGTAAACCCTCCCCCAGGCCGGGCAGTATATTTTACCTCACACATACTTATAAAAGACAGCTCATGTGACTGACATCTGCCTTAATTCCCTATATGGTACATGTGTTGCACATTGGCTATTTTTAATCAGATGTTTACTTTTGGAAATAAAATATACCAGACGTATGAGGCGAGTTGTGTGAGGCGATTTGTGCACATCTGTGTCTGTCTGTGTGGTGTGTGTGTCCCTGGGGTGTGTGTGTGTCCCAGTGGTGTGCGTGTGTCCCTGTAGGGGGGTCCCTGTGGTGTGTGTCCTTTTGGGGGGAGGGGTGTCTCTGTGGTGTGTGCCCATCTCTATGGGGTCTGTGTGTCCCTGTGGGGTGTGTATGTGTGTATGTCCCTGTGGTATATGTGTCCCTGTGGGGTGAGTGCATGTGTCCCTATTGGGTGTGTATGTGTGTGTGTCCCTGTGGGGGGTGTGTCTGTGTGGTGTCTGTCTCTGTGTTGTGTGTGTCTCTTTGTGGTGTGTGTGTTTGTGTTCGGGTGCGTGGTGAGTATCCAATGTTGGGGCTCCACTTTAGCTGTTACTCTTTGTGTGCATGTGGTGTGTATACATGTCCCCGTGCGTGGCGAATATTCCATCTCAGGGCCCCACCTTAGTGACTATATGCTGGTATATGCTGTTAGTCTTTGGTGCTGTCATTAAGCCCCTCTCATTCACAACTGTCAACTGGTAACTGTCACTTTCTCTCCATTATGTAGATAGGGCTAAAATTGTTTGGTGAATTGGAACGCGTGAGGTTAAAATTTCGCCTCACAACATAGCCTATGACGCTGTTGAGATCCAGACGTGTGACTGTGCAAAATTTTGTGGCTGTAGTTGCGACAGTGTATATGCCAATCCCGGACATACATACACACATTCAGCTTTATATATTAGACTAGATGGTTGCCCGATTCGAACGCATCGGGTATTGTAGAATATAGAAATAGGGATTGCATGGGGAAGTCTGAATAGGGAGGGAGTTTGAGGACAGAGCGGCGGGGGGAGAAAGGCATGGCAGGGTGGAGGAGGATGGAGAGGCACAGGTAGGGGGAGGACGGAGCGGCAGAGGGGACGAGGATGGAGGACAGAGCAGGTAGCGGCGGGGCGGGGGAGGATGGAGCGGCACAGACAGAGGGAGGACAGAGTGGCAGGGGGAAGACGGAGCACAGAGCAGCGGGGGGGGGAGGAGGATGGAGGACGAAGCAACGGGGTGGGGGAGGATAGAGCAGCACAGGCAGGGGGAGGATGGAGTGGCGGAGGGGAGGAGGACAAAGGAAGGAGGTGGAAGCGGTGGGGGAGGATGGAGCAGCACAGGCAGGGGAGGACGGAGCACAGAGCGGCTGGGGGGAGAACGGAGGACGAAGCGGCAGGGTGGAGGAGGACAGAGCTCCACAGACAGGGGGAGGACGGAGCACAGAGCGGCAGTCGGGGGAGGAGGACAGAGGACGAAGCGGTGGGGTAGGAGAGGACGGAGCAGCACAGTCAGGGGAGGACGGAGGATGGAGTGGCGGAGGGGAGGACAAAGGAAGGCGGAGGAAGCGATGGGGTGGGGGAGGATGGAGCAGCAGGGGGAGGACGGAGTACTGAGCGGCGGGGGAGAGGAGGACGAAGCGGCGGGGTAGGGGGGCTGGAGCGGCAGTGGGCGGATGGAGCACAGAGCGGCGGGGAGAGGAGGATGGAGGACAAAGCAGCGGGGTGGGGGAGGCTGGAGCAGCAGGGGAGAGGAGGATGGAGCAGCACAGGCAGGGGGAGGACGGAGGATGGAGGGGAGGAGGACAAAGGAAAGAGGAGGAAGCGGTGGGGTGGGGGAGGACGGAGCACAGAGCTGCGGGGAAGGAGGACGAAGCAGCGGGGTGGGGGAGGACGGAGCAGCACAGGCAGGGGAAGGACAGAGGATGGAGTGGCGGAGGACAAAGGAAGGAGGAGGAAGGGGTGAGGGATGATGGAGCGGCAGGGGGAGGACAGAGCACAGAGCGGCGGGGGAGGAGGATAGAGGACGAAGCGGCGGGATGGGGGAAGACAGAGCTCCACAGACAGGAGGAGGATGGAGCACAGAGCGGCGGGGGGGGGAGGAGGACAGAGGACTAAGCGGCGGGGTAGGGGAGGACAGAGCAGCACAGTCAGGGGGAGGACGGAGGATGGAGTGGCGGAGAGGAGGAGGACAAAGGAAGGTGGAAGAAGCGATAGGGTGGGGGAGGATGGAGCAGTAGGGGGAGGACGGAGCACTGAGCGGCGGGAGAGAGGAGGATGGAGGACAAAGCGGCGGGGTAGGGAAGGCTGGAGCGGCAGGGGGAAGATGGAGCACAGAGCGGCGGAGAGAGGAGGGTGTGGAGGCTGGAGCAGCACAGGCAGGGGGAGGACGGAGCAGCGGGGTAGGGGAGGACAGAGCAGCACAGGCAGGTGGAGGAGGGAGGATGGAGGGGAGGAGGACAAAGGAAGGAGGAGGAAGCGGTGGGGTGGGGAGGACGGAGCACAGAGCGGCGGGGGAAGGAGGACGAAGCAGCGGGGTGGGGGAGGACGGAGCAGCATAGGCAGGGGGAGGAAGGAGGATGGAGTGGTGGGAGGGGAGGAGGACAAAGGAAGGAGGAGGAAGCAGCGGCACAGGCAGGGGGAGAACGGAGCACAGAGCAGCGGAGGGGGAGGAGGACAGAGAACGAAGCGGCGGGGTGGGGGAGGATGGAGCGGCACAGGGTGGTGGAGGACGGAGCGGCACAGGGTGGTGGAGGACGAAGCAATACAGGCAGGGGAGGACGGAGCGGCACAGGCAGGGGAGGACGGAGCGGCACAGGCAGGGGGAGGACGGAGCGGTACAGGCAGGGGGAGGACGGAGCGGCACAGGCAGGGGAGGACAGAGCGGCACAGGCAGGGGGAGGACTGAGCGGCACAGGCAGGGGGGAGGAGGACGGAGGACGAAGCAGCGGGGTGGAGGAGGATGGAGGACGAAGCGGCACAGGCAGGGGGAGGAAGGAGCAGACTCACACCCACACAGTCACACCTAGAGACAGCCTCAGACCCACCCACATACACACACAGACTCACACCCACAGCCAGACACACACACGGGCGCTCCCTCTCTGTCCCCTGGCGATTCCAGTGCTGACCCTCATGTCCCTGGTGCTGAGCGCGGTGTCAGCAGAGCGTTGGTGTGGAGGAGGCGGGTGTAGAGCGACAGTGTTCAGGATGATCCCGGGTGTCAGCCGCCTCCTGTCAGTTCAGCTGGGCCCCGGCTGGCAGCTGCACTGACAGAACGCGGCTGACACCCGGGATCATCCTATGGCCGCACAGTCTATAACAGACTGTGCGACCATAGGAAGGGGGAGCTGCACGATGCGCGCTCCAGTTGCTCCCTGCACCCTGGGAGCCCCGACCCCGGCAGCCCCCCGGTCCCCGGTGTCAGTGGGCGGCTCGTGGCTGGGGTTAGTTACATGAGGCTGCAGCGGGAGTCCGCTGCGCCGCGCTAGCTGCCGCCTTCTTTTGCTCTTTCTGTGTACATAAATTGCACGCTGGCGCTGATTGGTCCACAGCTCAACAATCAGCGCTATAGCATGACTTCCGTGACAGACAGAGAACATTAGACGATTATATAGTAGATAGATATATACACACACTGACATGTATACACACACACACTGACATGTGTACACACACACTGACATGTATACGTGTACACACACTGACATGTATACACACACACACTTACATATACCACTTCACAGTGACCTATGCTAGCCTCATGTGGCTCCAGAACAGAAGTGTTCCTTCCTCTCTGGCTGTGTGTGCAGGCGCCCCTCCCCCCTCCAGAGGAGACAGGACGCAGAAGGGAGAACTCTTTTTCCCCCTGACCTCTCTGGGCTGGCCATGCTCCCGGAACATCACCAGTGCTATCAGCCTCCACAGCTCATATGACGGACAGTGCACAGCTTCTCCATGCAGTCGCTGTAGTATAATAGCAGTGAGGAATTTGTCAAGTGAATAGTGAGAACTGCTGTGTCAGTGCCTCTCACTATTCACATGACAAACACATCTCACCTACTGTGTCCAGCACTGCCACTGCTTCATCTCCCCACACAGAGAAGCTGCGATGAGGGAGGTGGAGGGTGAGAGGCTGGCATGGACTGCTGCCACCCAGCTGCACTGCTGAGGCATAGGATGACACCCGGGATCACGCTATGGCCACACAGTCTGTGACAGACTGTGCGGCCATAGGAAGGGGGTGCCGCACGATGCGCGCTCCCGTTACTCCCTGCACCCTGGGAGCTCCGACCCTGGCAGCCCCTGGTGCCCGGTGTCAGTGCATGGCTCATGGCGGGGGTTAGTGATGTGAGGCTGCGGCGGGAATCCACCGCGCTAGCCGCCGCCATCTTTTGTTCTCTTTCTGTGTACAGAAATCACACGCTAGCGCTGATTGGTTGGGCCTGCCGGGTGGACCAATCAGCGCTAGCGCGCCATTTCCGTGACAGACAGACAACATTAGAAGATTATATAGTAGATATATACATATATATATCTTCCATTCTAGGTTGCCCACATTATAGTGGACACCTCTAAAGCCTTTGATGCACAGAAAGTGGGATTTATCTATTAGTAAGTTTCTTAATACACTGTAGTACCACATCTTACTAAAATACTTCAAGCACATAAGATATGAGAGAAGGCTTCTATTGATTTTTTTTATTTTGACCCTGGAAATTTACATGTACCATTCTCTTCTTGAGCCCCTGATGAACCCTGCTCAACTGGACTAGTGGGGAGAAACGCAAGGGCCGAATGGACAAAAAGGCCCTTTAGGATTTACTATTATAGTCAAAGGGGATCGCATACGCCAATCCTACATCCTACGGAAGGAAGTACCTGAGGATTGTGTACAAGGAGGATAAAGTCACTTGATATTACATTATTAATGGACTATTGAATGTTTTGATGTAAGGGTAATTGATATACCACTTAGTAAGGTCCTGAAAACAATGACCAACTGTATACTTTCACCCTGGTCTCCCCTGACTCTAGAGGGGAATGTGGCGGCGCACATAGGAGCGACAGAAGCATTGGTTACCTTATAAAACACTGTCAAAAACAAAACACATACGGTTTTGTATAAACGGTGCATATTATATCTCCTTTGGTGCTACCACCTACAAATTAGTGGATTTATCTTAGTTTTGTAAGAAATTAACCTAATAGGAAGTCTTTTATTTCTAATAAAGTAAGGATCACCATCATAAACAAATATGTGGTGATAGAGTGAGCAATGGAGTAATCACATAGGTGTATATGGGCAGCAAGAAGTCACAAGTCTTGAGAACCATAAAAAAGAACAGAAGTCCCAAATGGTCCTAGATCCCAGAGGGGCTTGTAAAGGTTCCTAAAAATATAGAAGTATTATCCCATAGAGGTGTATTAATTATATCCAAAGGTATAATTATCCCCAAAGAATACCACCAATATGGTGGATTTACCAAGGAGGACACAGATGTAAACATATCTGGGGAGGACAAGTAAAATGAGGGATCATAGAAGAGATCCCCTACCATTTCAGGGAAGCCAACAAGGGACAGGGTTCTGGAGGCAATGGTATTCACAAACAACCTTATGTAGTTTTTTATGTAGTTTTTAGAGTGGTCACAGAAATTGGATCTGATAAAGTGATATTGTACCCGAATAACAAACAGGGTATTGTAAGTTAGGGTAAATCAGGGGTTGAGGTACCTACAAAGGTTAAACTGCTAGACTGATACCAATGAGCCTCAATTATTTGTAGAAGCCCGTAAAAAGCAGTTCTTTGTTGATCACATTGGGGGGGGAGAGGCAATTCAATTTGTAAATCCATGCGGACTCTATGTTGTATAAATTCCTTAGTTTTATTGCCCCCTCTTATATTGGTCTTGATCTTTTCCAGGCCCATTATTTTTACTTTGTGGGTGCTGCAATTGTGTTTCTCCAAAAAGTGCTTCACCACTGATGAAATGCTTTTTTCTTTCTATTGATCCGTTCTAGCGGTTCCAATGTTCGAGACATGTTGCTGGGATCTCTTTCTGAGCTCTTGTGATGTTTGACCCACATAAACCTTCGGGCATCCACAGAAGAGAGCATACACTAAGTTCTAAGATTTACAGTTGAAATAACCCTTTGGTCTTGGAACTGTGGGAAACATATCAGAGAAGAGAGAATCACCAGCAAGCATCCATGCGAAAATATTGCAGTCCCCACAGGGATAAGAGCACTCTAGATTGAAACCCCTCCCAGTTCTTGTAGTCGGGCAATAGAAATGACTTCAAGAAAGATTGTCTCTCATTTTCCTAGCTCTACGGGCAACCAATCTTGGCTCTTCAGGAATTGAGGTCGATATTAGAGGTTCACTCTGCAGAATCCCTCAGTTCTATTTCAAAACCCCCGTCAAATTGTCACATTGGTTATTGAATTGTGTAAGTACACTCAATACCATGTTCCTTGGCAGGGTTTGGGGTAAGTATGTCGCTTCTTTCTTTCTGCAACGAGTCTTGGGATATCCTCCTGCACCTGAAATCCACTGCCTAGGAGTAACTTTTGTCTCTGCCCTGTCCTTTAAACTACACATCCAAACTCTCGCCACCTCCTGCTGCCTCCAGCTCAAAAATATTTCCAGAATCCGCCCTTTCCTCAGCCCTCAATCTACTAAAGCTCTTGTACACACTCTCATCATCTCCCGCCTTGACTACTGCAACATCCTCCTCTGTGGCCTCCCTGCTAACACTCTTGCACCTCTCCAGTCTGTCCTCAACTCTGCTGCCTGACTAATCCACTTCTCTCCTTGCTACTCCCCTGTTTCTCCCCTCTGCAAATCTCTTCACTGGCTCCCAATTCCACAACGCATCCAGTTCAAGCTACTAACACTGACCTATAAAGCTGTCCATAACCTTTCCCCTCCCTATTTTTTTTAACTAATCTTCCACTATCTTCTCTCACGTAATCTTTGAATTTACCAAGACCTCCTCCTCTCCTCCACACTTATTCGTTCTTCACACAACTACCTGCAAGATTTTCTCCCTGATATCCCCCATCCTCTTTAATTCTGCGCCCCAACATGTCCAATTATCCACCACACTTGGATCCTTCAGACAGAACCTGAAAACCCATCTCTTCAGGACAGCTTACAACCTGCAATGACCATTCTGCCGCCTCATCACAACCAGAGCTGCCATCTCACCACTACCAGAGCCACCGCCTCACCACTACCAGAGCTGCCGCACCCTGATTTCTCTGTCTCCTCACCATAATCCTGTAGAATGTAAGTCCGCAAGGACAGGTTCCTCTCCCCTCTGTACCAGTCTGTCGTTCTTAATTTGTTGTTTAAAGTAAACTATATCATTTTGAATGTAACCCCCTCTCATGTATAGCACCATGGAATTAATGGTGCTATATAAATAAATAAATGATAATAATATCTCCGATCCTTAAATCTTCCTGTAAGATCTTTTGCTTGTCTCTTGAAATCCTCCAATCTGCTGCAGTTTCTCCTCATACACAGGAATTGACCCATGGGAATTTCATTTCTTTGATGAGCCGGATGAAAACTCTCATAATGAAGTAGACTATTGGTAGAGGTCGGCTTTCGGTATAGGTCTGTATAGATCTTATTTTCAGTTAGGGTCAACCTGAGATCCAGGAAATCCACCATAGAGGAAGGAGTCAAAATGAGGTTTACAGTCCGTCTTGACAGGAATTGGTGGATGAGTTAAATAATATATGTCGGATGGAGGAACTAGTGAGCCTTAGCTCGCTTGACTCCAGTAGAATTGAACGTCACTGTAATGTATGGTCTCCCCGGCTGATGTTTAGAATGTCTCCAGACCTCAGGACCTGGCTGTCCTTGATGCTTGCAGCTTTATGATATATTCATGTACCCAAACTGCTGAGTGCTCCCCTTCCCTGTTTACCTATCTCCTTTTTCCCTTTCCGTCTATTCTTATTTCTTTCTTTTCTTCTTCTTTCTCGTTACCTCTTCTTTTCTCTGGTAATTTACTTTTAGGTATTGGTTTGTGTATGTAATGCTAATATGGTCTTTTTTTTTTTCACTCTGACTTTAGTTGGAACAGGTCCCATACAGGTTGTGTTGTTGAAACTTAATATGATTACTATCTTTAAGGACTTATTGGAGTGCAGGATTCTCTGTTTATCCTCCACTCCATATATATATGGCTAGAATGGACATATCAATGTTATTATTTCTCTATGCTGTAATGTTCAATTAGGGGGGTATGTCCCCATGTCTGACTTGTTTATGCTTTTTAAAGTTAATAAAAATTGATTTACAAAAAAAAAAAAATGATGTTTACAGAATTACTATTTAGTTCTAAAACAAAATCGTTACAGTCCTCTTTAGGTCCATAGAATCAAGATATCATCCAAATATCTGAACCAGCTAAAAACGAACTCTTGGAATTGTTCCATTTTGTACACAAAAGTCTCCTTCCACCATCCCAAAAAGATATTCGCATATGAGGGCGCACACTTGGCCCCCATCGCAGTTCCAGATGTTTGATAATAGAACATACGGTCAAATACAGAGTAGTTACAGTTTAGGATGATGGAGAGGAGATTGAGGATGAAGTTGTTATGTTCCCTTGTACCTGTGGAATTCTCATTCAGGAAAAAGGACACAGCATTCAATCCCAGTTCGTGGCGGATGTTTGTGTACAAGGATTCCACATCCAAAGTCACCAGGTGGGTTTCTGTTGCTAATTCTAGTTTTTTCCAAGCGGACAATCAGGTCTACCGAGTCCCAACTTCTGTCATAGCTCTAAAGGCTGTCAATAAAAATCGACATATGAACATAGTCTTTCCAGCAGACCACCAACCCCGGAAACAATGGGGCCTACCTGATGGATTCAGTAGAGTCTTGTGTACCTTCGGTAACATATAGAAGATGGCTGTGACCGGATGTGCTGTAGTTAAGAATGATAACTCTTTCTTTGTAATAGTGCCCGCACTCAGGGATGATTTCAAGAGAAGATGCAATTTACTCTTCAACACTGTGGTTGGGTATGAGGGGATGGGTTGGTAATAAGCCCTATTGGAAAGTTGGCGTTTAGCTTCAGTGATGTACATTTCAGCTGGCCACAGGATAATATTACCCCCCTTATCTGCCTCCTTAATAATAAGGTCCTGTTGGCTCCTAATGTTTTGTAAGGCTCTTCTGTCCAGAAAGGAGAGATTAGTTGACCTACATTTGTCTAATTTTAGGTTTCTACTGTATTGGAAAAAATTTGTACCGCAGGGAATAGTGATAGACTAGGTGTAGCTTGAGAAGGGAGTCTACCTGTGAATCTCTGGTGCCCACTTGTATGGTCATCGCTTACATCAACGAGGTCTAGAAAATCTTAAAAAGCGTTCCTCTTGGACAGCCGACAGCCACCCCAAAATAAGGGAGCTTTCCTGTACCTTAACCTACAGCACCTATTGTTTCTTAGGTACATACAAAGAGTAAACAATTACTTTCTCTCCATAGGTGTGGTTATTGGAGATACTGTTTTTCTACAATTACTTTTGTTCCAACTCTCTACTTGAGGTGTATACCTCTGTCTATATATATGGTGAACATGCTGTCTTGAGGCCAGCACAGACTCTAACCTTATCAGTCTTATAAGATCTTTATTTCCACTTATAAAACCAAGGGGTTAGGTAAATGCTTTGCTCTCTTTATTTTCTACACAAAAGCCAATCCATGATCACTAAGTGTGCTTGCCACATTATTTAGCAACTGACAGCCACTTTAAAAATAAGGGAGATTTTCCAGGTTCCTTACTCTACAGCACCCACTGTTCTTTAGGTACACTTCGAAAGTAAACAATTACTCTCTCCCATAACTGTGTTTATTTGGTTCATTTGGGATATTGAGTAGTCTATAATGGACTACAACTGTATTTACTCCAACTTTCCAATTTAAGTGTATTCCTATACCTATTGTGAGGCAGTGACCGGATCATATATGAAGGACATTATGTGTCCCCGAGAATGTGCTTGGAAGCACCCTTCCGGGTTTTCTACCATTCCCATGTCCAGGAATAGGTTTTCAGTTGGAGCCAGGTTGACAGAGCCGGAGCAGCTCTGTGTGCGGGCTGAGTGCCGTTTGACACAGTCTAACCAGGCCAAGACAGGCCCTAGCAGCAGTGCAGAGACTTTGCAGGACTGTGAACAGGGTTGTACCGGCTGCGTCCCGGATCTCAAAAGGTCTGTAATTACCTGGACTGTGTGCTGTGTGAACAAGTGCCTGGGTCACTGTCTCACATCTTGCCTAACCAACACCGCTACCTCACATTGTACAGCTCTGGCAAAAATTAAGAGACCACTGCAAATTTCCAGTTTCTCTGATTTTTCTCTTTATAGGTATACTAGCTGTACTACCCGGCTACGCCCGGGTTAATAAATAACTGGTGTTAGCTATCACAAAATAGAATTTGAATATCTCATATTAATGACTTGTAAGAAAATAGAAGCTGAGCTGTGATTGGTTGCTATAGGCAGCCTAATAAATCTCCAGCCAACAGTAAACCCTCCCCCCGGTCGGGCAGTGTATGTTACCTCACACATACACATAATAGACAGCTCATGTGACTGACATCTGCCTTAATTCCCTCTATGGCACATGTGTTGCACATTGGCTGTTTTTAATCAGATGTTTATGTTTGGAAATTAAAGATAGCACACATATGAGGCGAGTTGTGTGAGGTGATTTGTGCACATCTGTGTGTCTGTGTGGTGTGCGTGTCCCTGGGGTGTGTGTATATGTGTGTCCCTGTGGGGTGAGTGCATGTGTCCCTATAGGGTGTGTATGTGTGTGTGTCCCTGTGGGGGGGTCTGTGTGGTGTGTGTCTCTGTTGTGTGTGTCTCTTTGTGGTGTGTGTATGCGTGTCCCTGTGGGGTGAGTGCATATGACAGGAGCGTTGTGTGTGTGGGTCCACAGCCGCTGGCTGTGATCCTGTGTTAATAATCAGTACTTTCCACACTTTCATTGCATGGAAAGCACTGACTATCCAAACAATGTCATACTCACCTCTCTTCATCGCTCCCTGCAGCCGGCACCATCCCCACTGTCTGTGCCAACATCCGGTCCCATGAGATTCACTGCATAGTGACGTCATCAACGTGCGCTGCTCAAAGGACTGGATGCCAGTATGAGCAGACGAACTGATGGATGGCTGCAGCGCAGGTAGCTATGGAGAGAGGGGAGTATGATATTGTTTGTTACTTTTTAAGGTGTGTGTGCCAGCATGGGGGGGCAGTGTGTGCCAGCATGGGGGGACACTGTGTGCCAACATTGGGGACAGTGTGCCAACATAGGGGGGACAGTGTAACAACATGGGGGGACAGTGTGCCAGAATGAGGGAGCAGTGTGCCAGCATGGGTTATAGTGTGGCAGCATGGGGGGACATATATACCAGCATGGAGGACAGTGTACCAGCATGGAGGACAGTGCATCTACATTGCGGGGAAGGGTACCAACATTGGGGGCAGTGCACCAGCATGGGGGGCAGTTCACCAACATGGGGGACAGTGCACCAGCATATGAGGGACATATATACCAGCATGGAGGCTTCATATACCAGGATGGGGGACATATATACTGATTGTAAGACACTAACATTATAAGACGGACCCCATTTAATGTTAAAAATTAATTTTTTTTCTCTTTTCCTTCACCAAATTTGGGGGTGCGTCTTATAATCAGGTGGGTCTTATAAAGTGGAAACTACGGTATTTGGTTAGTGTATGCATGAGGCTACCAAGTGCCTGCATCAGCTTAAACACACAACTAATTCAGCTGTGCTGTTTGTGGGTGCTGTCCATGCATACAGCAGTCAGAACGTATGGCGCTGTACTGCTAGATGCTGGGCAGGGCGCTCTCCTCTGTTAGGAAGTGAGTTAGAGGCGGAAGGTGGTAGCCATACCTAGTGAGAGGAGCTAGACTGGCTTGTCTGACGGGGACTTGATTAAACTCGATTACCTCATGTGTGGACATTAGAGACTTCGATGGCTCTGCGGTTGTACCTCTGTTGCCGTCATTGAGAGAACTTGCTTGAAGGGATTCCACATTTGCTGTTGGAGGTCTGACTTCTGGATGAGGCTGCATTACTTGATAATGCTCTGCGAAAAAGAATTAAGAGGCGACAGACAGACATGGACACTGAACCAGAGACTTTGTAGACTATCTTGTGATAGTGGTGTAGCTGTGGACCTAATACAGTCCCAGTATGGTAGGAGTAAGCTTAGGTGTACTGAAATGAAGCGTATGGGCCGTAAGTCATGTTGTGGTTGTGTGACTAATATCTGGTGTGGTAGAATATACACTATATCCGAGCACAAGCGCGGAATTCGAGGTTTCGAAGTTATTATATATGTTATCGAGGTTTGGATTCTGAACCGGTAGGCAGTTTAGCAGATGTTACATACCGCAGTTAGGAGTACATCTTGGGGTAACCGGTGCAGCCTCTTGATCACTGCTTTTGTTAGTTGCGCAGTGCCTAGAGGCGGTTTGACCTGGCTACTGACTGTTAGACGAGTTCTACCGAGATCGGCCTGTGTAGGGCTGCATCCCAGGGGTGGTATGTGGATCCTGTCTCGCTGGCAGTTGGGCCAGATGTCCTAAGCTGCTGAAGTGGAGGGCTGTGGAACACGTGGCAGTGGTGTTTTCTGCATACTGCCTGGTTGGAACCGTATTGCTAATGCTGCGGGCAATTAGGCCGATCTTGTGGGTTAGAATTGTGCACAGAGATGACCACTGAATTATGTTGAGGATTCCGTTAGTCGCCGAGGTAGACAGATTTTTAAGTTAATCCTGTAGGCAGTTTTGTGACATGTACAGTTATGTGCACCATACAATTATGGACATGTTCTCGGGCTGCTGGCTTTACCTATTTTGCCAGCAATTATGCTATGTCCTGTGTTATGTGAGCAGGTTATGTGGTGTTGGCAGTTTGTCGAGCAAAGTGCCTTTGCGCACATGAGCTATGGTGGAAGAATCAAGGTTGGTAGGGAATTTGGCTTCCTAAATACCGTAAAGTAGCCATACCAAAGCACTGCATGGTATATGGAGGTTGTCAGTTCCAGCTTGCTGAGCGGTGAGCGGGTAGAGTGGTCAGTGATCTTGGTATGTGTGGTAAATGACAGTTCTGACGGGTGGCCGGCGGTGAGAATCTATAGTCCCCTTAAGTTGTAGGATACTAGATGAGGAGAATTCAGCTTACTGTGCAGTGAACAGGGTTTGTAATTCGTTGTCTGTGACCTGCAGTACCATAGGGTTCAGTGATGGTTACTGCTGCTGGTGTCCGTAGGTAACTTGGATTGTGAGGCAGATTCTGTACCCCAGTGTAATATGACTGTGGCTTGTGGATATTTCTGCTTACTCTCCGAGTAGCAGGATCCCCAATTCCGTTATGGATGATCCCCAGTGTGGGCTGCTGTAACCCATTGTGACGACCACGTATGCGTTATTCTTGGTCTCTGGTGTGATGGACGATGTGATAAATTATCTTTGCGGTGTGAAAATGGGCATTCAATGG
This sequence comes from Allobates femoralis, assembly GCA_033576535.1. Taxonomy (NCBI): domain Eukaryota; kingdom Metazoa; phylum Chordata; class Amphibia; order Anura; family Aromobatidae; genus Allobates; species Allobates femoralis. The sequence goes on from JARQOC010000011.1 coordinate 142,280,630, forward strand.
GAATAACCATTAATCTGTTTTAAGTGCATTAATCTGTTAGGGTACCTATACACGCCGCTACTGGATGGTGGCTACAACCGGCTACTTCACGTGCACGAGCACGCACAAATGGTTGCAAACAGTACCCGCACCACCTTTACACGCCGCAACAAGGTGCGCTACGGTAGGTTACATCTATCTCTGGATACACCACCGGGTGTCTCAAGTTACCTTCTGCAGAGCACCTTACCTCATTTACACACCGCTACAACAAGCTAATATGGGCGGACCTGGTGCAGCAGGAACAACACATAGGCGTGCCACAATTGTGGATTACGAGACGCTTGTACGCTGATAGGATAATGCAATAACATCATGATTGGCCAGCCAGCGCAGGAGGCTGATTAATACATGACGCTCGAGCAATTGTGTAGTGTGACCGGTCAGCTCCTTAAATATGCCCCCTATGCAGCGACTACCAATCGTAATGCAGGAGCTTCCTCCAATGATCGCTGATGGGGCGCGGTAACCCGGAGCCTGTGTCACGCCCCAGCTACATACCAGGTACATAGGCTGGTGTCCAGACATCCCTTCTGTTGCTTCTTTACACGCCGATACAGGTCGTTACATTCGCCTGGGTAGCCACCTGTTTCACGGCAGTGCTCGGAAACAGGTGCCGCTACTGGCGGGTGGCTACCCGCTACCACGGGTTGAATTGGCGGTGCAAGATACATTTCTCTCATGTACCCGGTTGTAGCCACCATCCAGTAGCGGCGTGTAAAGGTACCCTTATAGATAACAGATACTGAGAGAACTGAATAAGGGGGTTCTCTGGGCACCTAACACTGATCACTTAGCTGTGGGGTAGGACATGGCACTATGGTTACTTTGGATATAAGCCGATCTACTGATTATTTGACATGAAGCGGAGCCATAGTGTTTACATCCGGCCAGAGCTAATAACAGCTGGTCAGTAAGGAGTCGGTGTCTGACTGGTCACAGTGACCATAAGGAGAGGTGACACCAGGACGCTGTGTAATACCGCCCTGTACGTGGCCCGTGACAGCCCTTTATCCATGGAGGAACCAATTCTACAGTCAGGGTCAATTTTACTGTCATCACAGGGACAGTTACCCTACATTAGAAGAGAAAAAAGCTGACCAGTATAAATTAAGCGATCACCAATTATCATGTAACAAGTATAAATCTTTATTGCAAAAACCACAGACAAACAATGGGAGTGCAGTTAAAAACAATTAAAAAAGCCCCATACAAAGCTATCTAAATTCCAAACACACCACCCACTTCAGCAGAAATCAAAAATTGACACCTATATTGCACTTAGAATAGCCCCTATAGTGAACACTGAATTAAATATCTCAAATAATCCCCAAAGGGTATTAGTATATAACCACAAATAATGTTCCTCATTCAAACTTCCACCAGGGAACCTGGCTGAAACCAGAGGAAAGCAGAGGCAAAGTCATATAAATTATATAAAGTCAAACACAATAGGCAAGAGCCAACATTAGAGTCAAATCATAACCTGCAATGAGTCAGCTGAGTGGGCAGAGGAGAGAGGTCACCCAATGCATTTCATCATCAAAGATGACTTCATCAGGGGAGCACTCTCACTTTATGTCTGCCTGGTTTATATACTGTGAAAGTAACAAGATAACAAGTTTCACCTGCAGTTACCCTAGGCTCCCCTGCCTCCCCTGTGCCAGGGCCGCAGACAGGGGGCGATGTAAAAGAACATGGTCACTTATCACCGCTCAATTCCAGGCTGTACAGGGCCAGATGGGCACAAGCTGCAGCATCACCCGGCTAGGAAACTTAGTGCAAGGATTGCTGGGACTTGTAGTCCTGCAGTGACTGTGCCCCTGTCAGTGGCTGCAATATCACCAGAGGGCCCCAGGGCACAGTACTCAGTGTGGGCTGGAGACACCACTCACCGCTGTCCAGTCACTCTCTTCCTGTTTGTCCGGGCTGGTGATGTGGCCCATGTGCAGTTCCTTTGTTCTCAAAGTTTTTGGGGGCGCGGTGCTGCAGTGTGCGGGTCGTACTGTGATTGACTGCCGCATCGCATTACTCGAGGGTGTGCCCGAGGGTGTGGCTTGTTACCTGTGACGCAGCCCTGATTGGGCACGCGTCATGTGGTATGGCAGCGTCATCAGGGGCGGGTGCCATGCCATGGCGGCCCGGGGTTCGCCGTGATTGGCCGCTTAAGTTGCCAATTACGGGTGGGCGGTGCCGCTGCTGTGATTGCCTGCGCATTACGTGACCCGTCCGCGTCATTGGGGGTGGGCGTGATGACGTGGTGGCCGTGGTTCGCCGCGATTGGCCACTTAGGCTGTCAATCGCGGCCTTGGAAGCTGGCACGAGGGCCCAGACTGGGGCCTGGAGTAGATCAGTTCCCAAGGACATGCTGGGGGGCTCACGACAGTCGCAGATTGCGCTGCTGTGGGGCGGCCATTCTGAGTCTAGGCTCGGTCACGCAGCGGTTTGGGTAGCCGGTAGACTGGAGGTAGCCTCTTTTTGTTGAGGGGGTGGGGCGGGATGGCTGCAGTCTCAATCCCCTGTTTTTGTTGAGAGGGGATGAACTGGAGGGTCCTCTGGCCATATGTCACTGCTGGGTCGGGATATCTAGCTGTGACCCGAGAGGGGTTGGGGGAGCGTAGGTGTCTGGGGCCTCACTCGAGCTTCTCTTTGTTGAGAGTGGAGAGCTCGGACACCTGCGTCTTGAATCCTGCTTCTCATTGTTGAAATGGGAGAGCTCAAGCGGCTGTAGCTTCACTCCAGCTTCATTGCTGAGGGGGAGAGGCTAGATCTCTGTGGGCTCACTGCAGCCTCTGTTTGCTCAATCCCGTATCTCTTTGTTGAGAGGGGAGAGCATAGACATCTGTAGCGTCAATCCAGCCTCTCTTGTTGAGAGGGCAAAGCATAAGTTCCAGAAGCCTCAATTCAGACTCTCTTTGGTGAGAGACAATGGAGAGAATGGATGCCGCTTAAGGGGTTCCAGGGATCAATAAGTACGATGTCCGTAAAAAGAATTTTCAATCCGGGATGTAGTAGAAAAAAATTTAAAGAATAAATAAAAAGGAAAATTCTAGAAAAACTTATCTACTTAGGCTATAGATGCGGCCTGGGTTAGGACAAGCCTGCCTCCTGTGACACTAAGCAATAAACTGACTTTGTTCACTCCTACATGGAGCTGTATACTGATAGAAGGTGCTAACTTTTTTAATTAACTTAGTGTCGCCTCCTAGTGGCAGAAAAGCATACACCCATGGTATCCTGTGTCCCCCAATGAAGCGATAGAGAAAACTTTAACTTATTTGGTAATATTATGGACACACATCATTTCATATGAAATCTCACAGTAATTAATCATTTTTCTAGAGAAAATAGTCAAAATTCCGAACAAGATGAAGAACCCACAGAGAACATCTATCGTAGATTGGATTTTTATGAGCAATATGTCTTACTGAATTTGGAAGATATGAGAGAAGATCCACATGACCATGTCCTGCGTAAAATTGATACTGTTACAACTAAACATCCTTACTTTTATCCTGTTAACTCCAGGGTAAATAGTATGGAACAATTCCAGGAGGTTTTAGAGAGTGCAGTATGTAAATTGAGCTCAGATGTAAAAAAATAGAACGCACACTAAGAAACCTTACTCCAGATCTAGTTAGGGTGTTTAAACAACTCAAATCCATGAAACGCCTCACAGTGAATAGATCCGAAAAAGGAAGCAAGGTCATAGACACTGAAACTTATAAGGCGCAGATTTTGAATCTTTTGTCTGATCAGGAAACATACATCTGAAATACAATCCTACAGCAAAATCTAAAGATGAAGTCAACAATTTAATAGGTGAGGGTCTGAAACTGGGCATCATTTAAAAAAAAAATGAGTGAATATTTGACATCAGAGAATCCTGTTGTACCAACAATTTATGCTTTACCAAAGGTACATAAAGACGTCCAGCCACCACCGATGCAACCAATTATTAATGGAATAGGGTCATGTAATGAAGGTTTAGGTGAGTGGCTGGATTCGGTCTTACAACTATTGGTTCAGCGCGTACCAGGTTTATATGAGACACCAAAGATATTTTGAATCAATAGTCAAACAATAAGTGGTCATCTGATTACATCTGGATTGGTTGCAATGTAAATTCACTTTATACATCAATAAAAAGTATGTTTTATAGTCAGAAAAATATGGTAGATTGTACCACCCGTAAATTACAAATCAGATTTATTGAACATTACAATTATATACTGAATCAGGATAAATGCAATAGAAGTGTTTCTGCTATAGCTAAACATTTTATTGTTGAGCACAATCGTGACATGTCTTCTTTGCAAGTATTAGGCATTGAAAAACTTCATCTACATGCAAAAGGCGGGGACATTAAACGTAAATTACTGTCAAAAGAAGCTTTCTGGATTTTTAACCTGGATTCCAGACACCCTAAGGGTACCTTTACACGCCGCCACTGCGTGGCAGCAACTGCCTGGCAATGGGGATTTTTGTGCCTGTTGCCTTGGAATTGCTACGAAATGGCGGCTTGTAAATTGGGAAAGGGATCGGGTTTCCTGCAGTTGACTCGGATACCTGTTTCTGAGCCGTGTTCAAAAACCCAAGGCAACATAAAGGCACAATTGCCATGGTAGTGGTGTCTAAACGGGCCACAGGGATTGAATCACCGTCGCCTAGTGAAATCCCAGGGGTGTGACACAGCCTCATGGATACCGCGCCTCATCAGCGATCATTGGTGAGGGCTACTGTGTTACGATTGGCTGTTTCTTCACAGGGCGCCATATTTAAAGAGCTGTTCATTTACACTACACAATTGCAATGGCGTCATGTATTTGCCAGCCTTCCTGTTCAGGCTGGCCAATCATGACGCTATTGCAATTGTCCAATCAGCGTATTAGCATCACGGAATACACAACTCTGTCACGCCTATGCTTTGGCGCCGCAGAACATGTATGCCCACATTCCCCTACTGAATGCGGCGTGTGAAGAGGCGACCGGATTCAACAGGCAGTTATCTGCAAGATCTGTGGGCACTTCTGGGGAACCACAATACCTTCAGTTGACAACACAATGGCGCCGTGTACATGCGGCAACAGCGATCGGTATCAACCGTCAAAAACGTGCGCGTGCACGTACGGTTGATACTGGTTGCTAGGCACAGTGGCGGCGTGTAAAGGTACCTTAAAGGATTGAACCTAAAGAGAGAAACTATGTACCTTTACTAATTGTAACAGACATACCTGTTGCCTAATAATGTTGTAGTGATGTAATCAAGTCATGTGATTTGTTCCCACTTGTTCATTGGCACACTATTGTATTTTAGAAACCCCTTTGTACTTTGTAGCTAGCAGTGATAAAGAATGCAAGTTAGCATTCAAAACGCGTCTTGCTCTCCCACCCTGTCTTTGTAACTGTTTAAAAAACTCCTGTTTTTACAATGGATAATAAAGAAGATAAAAATTATTGTTTTTGTTGGCGACACCTGCTATGATCTACCTGGTTCCCTGCACGCTGGATCCTGAACACACAGTGAGCTGGCTTTACCTTTTTTCAGTATAAACCAAATTTTTACAATGGGCCTGTAACAGCCTCTTTACCTAGTTGATCATCAAACCTAACATTGATAGTGAACCACCACTGAGCACACAATTTTCTAAAATGTAACATTTTTAAATATTAGAATTTTGTTAAAAATTAATTTATCAAATGGGTCTGTAAAAACCTCTCTACCTGGTTGACCCTCGTAGCCTAGATTGCCCGAGATCCATCAGGGGGAATCCAATTTTTAACACTGACTATGAAAACTCTTTTTTTCCCTCTCAGGGCCAAATTGACAGTTCCAGTAGTGGACATAATGTCTGCTGCATTTAAAAAAGCTCTTAGTTGGATTGTGGGATAGAGAGGTGATGACTTCCATGGGACAGTGTGGAGACAGTAGGTCACGGAAGTGGTGGTAGTGTTGCTGGTACATCTTGTGCATGTGGGGAGGGAGGTGGCCCTATGACGTGATGAACAACAGCCTGTAGGTTTCGTGCACCAGAGGAACATGTTTATTTTGATGTGTAGCAGGCAGAGGGAAAAGGTAGCAAAAACGTGGCCGAGAACAACTGTTGCAAACTGCTGATATACAGATGGTTGTTAGAGCTCCACAACACTATGCCTGCTGCAGCATAGTTACAGGTTTGGGACAGATTAAAAAGAACCTGTCACTTGTTATGGGGATTCTAAACCATACCCACCACCTTAAACATGATGAAATTGGGGTTCCTATAAAACCTATAAAATTATGATTTTTCAAAAAAGTAACAAATTTTATTTGGCAAAAAGGACTAAACAAAAAATGAATATCACAGAGATAAAAACAATTAAAATTGGAAAACATAGCCAAGTACACTGACCAATATAAATAGATATTGGGCAAAAAACACTCAAGAGAAGCCAGAGTAATCGGATGATTTTATGCCTGAATTGGCAGTATAATCATGCAGTGCGCCTACAACAACGGGGGCAATTAGATAAATGAATCAACTAGTCTTTATAGAGTTCTCCCAATAATAATATGATAGTAGCCAAGTCAAATATAGTGCAATACTGGAATATACGGCCAGTTCTGGGATAATGGAGTATATATAATAGCATAGATTTCCCACTATACGAGAGTCAGCTATAGCAATTAAGTGGAATATTCACCAAATACATTCACAGTATATATGATGTCACGGTTTTCTAATTATATCAGGATCACATCAAGGTTAGCAGCTTAGAATAGATCCAGAAATGGTATTGGGGTAATTTATTCCAGAAACAGAATATTCACCAATATAAAAACATGCAATAATAAATTGAAAGTACATGTGTTAACCAAGACTTCCCAATAATATCAACATCGCATCAAAGGTAACAACATTAAATTAAATTCTGTCCTGGCCTCAAGATAGTACATTCACCATATACAGCTCTGGTAAAAATTAAGAGACCACTGCACAGTTTTCTAAAAATCACCATGTCTACATGTCTGACAGACATTCCATTCCAGTGTCAGTTGAATTCCAACCAAAGTATAACTCATTCTACTTAATGTGCTTCTGATTAAGTGTTCCCCTGAACCAAATCGTTTTTAATGGGGGAAAGTATAAAAAACATTGCTGTGGTCTTCACAATCCTCTTGCAATAGGAAAAGCTGGATGGCGCAACAAGTGCTAGAAATAGCCCAAAAGTATCTTGAGTGAAAAAATGACTTTTAACCATTCCAAAGGAGTTGAAAAGAAAAGTCTTGAGTTAGGAAAAGAAGGGCTCAATTCTGGCTTTAGTAGCAGAGGGATACAGTGAGTGTCATGTTGCCTCCATGCTTAAAATTTTGAAGATGGCAGTTCATTACAACAAGGTCAAGCAACAGACATTGGGGACAACAAAGCAACAGACTGGAAGAGTGCAAAAGCGACTTTCCACTGACCGGGATGACCGTCATCTTATTCGAATGTCACTCAGCAACCATACGATAGCATCAAGTGACCAACAAAAGGAATGGCAAATGGCAGCGGGGGTGAATGCACGGCAAGAACAGTTTGTAACATGCTCCTAGAGGCAGGGCTCAAGTCATGTAAAGCAAGAATAAAGCCTTTCCTCAATTAGATGCAAACATAAAAAGAGAAAGGAGAGGCACAATGAGAGGGACCCGCTGCCACTCTGGAGATAAAGTTATGATAAGATTCTGACCTGAAGAGGTTGTGCTGAACCCGCACAACCTCGGTGCTATGTGATGTGAGACAGTGCTGTGAGGAATGCTGTCTCCAGGGAATCCGCCCTCTGGTCACGTGGTTCTCCTCAGCTGACCTGACTCTGACATCAGATCAGGTCCTTGTGTGCTAAAAGCACAGGTCCTGTAGTGTGCAGCTCCATACGATATCCCAGAGGGAGATAGACAATATATGTGCAGAAAACAATTTGTGTTTTAAGGAGCCCTCATACAGGAGGACCCAGGGGGTTATCAATTACACTCAGCTTTTATTCCACAGCGCCTTTCAATGGCGGCACGCCATCTTCATCAGTGAACCCCCACCTGATGAAGATGGCGTGCCGCCATTGAAAGGCGTTGTGGAATAAAAGCTGAGTGTAATTAATAACCCCCTGGGTCCTCCTGTATGAGCGCTCCTTAAAAAACAAATTTTTTTTCTGCACATATTTCATCAATTAGAAGCAAAGGAGAGCCAGGCTGAAGTTTGCCAAAGACCATAAGAATTGGACCATAGAGAACTGGATTAAGGTAATCTACTTTGAATCTAATTTTCAGCTTTGCCCAACACCCGGTTGTCTAATGGTTAGATGGAGACCTGGAGATGTGTACAAGCCACAGTGTCTTTCATCCACTGTGAAATTTAGTGGAGGATTGGTGATGATCTGGGGATGCTTCAGCAAGGCTGGAATTGGGCAGTTAAATCTTTGCAAATGACGTATGAATCAAGCCACATTCAAAGTTATCCTTGAAAAAACATTTGCTTCCTTCTGCTCAGGCAGTCTTCCCCAACTCTGAGGACTGGTTGTTCCAGCAGGACAATGCCTCATGCCACACAGCTAGGTCAATCAATGTGTGGACGAAGGAGTACCACATCAAGACCCTGTCATGGCCAGCCCAATCTCCAGACCTGAACCCCATTGAAAACCTCTGGAATGTAATCAAGAGGAAGATGGATAGTCACAAGCCATGAAACAAGCCATCAAACAAAGAAGAACTGCTTAAATTTTTGTGCCAGAAGTTGCATAAAGTCACCCAAAAGCAGTTTGAAAGACTGGTGGAAAGCATGCCAAGACGCATGAAAGCTGTGATTACAAATCATGGTTATTACACCAAATATTGACTTCTGAACTCTTCCTAAGTTAAAACATTAGTATTGTTGTTTCTAAATGAATATTAACTTGTTTTCTTTGCATTATTTGAGGTCTGAAATGACTGTTTCTTTTTTTATTATTGTGACGATTTCTCATTTGCTGCAAATAAATACAAAATTTTTAGGTTTGAATTTCGGAGACATGTTGTCAGTAGTTTATAAAATAAAAGAACAATGTACATTTTACCCAAAAATCTAATATATAAAGCTGAATGTGTGTATGTATGTGTGTGTGTGTGTGTGTGTATATCCAGGATTGGCATCTACACCGTCGCAACTACAGCCACAAAATTTTGCACAGTCACACGTCTGGACCCCGAGAGCGTCATAGGCTATGTTGTGAGGCGAAATGTTAACCCTGCGTGTTTCAGTTCACCAAACAATTTTGCCCCTATCTACATAATGGGGGAAAAGTGAATGGAAAAGTGTTGGAGGAAAATCGACAGCAGCCAGCTATAGCCACAAAATTTTGCACAGTCACACGTCTGGACCCCGGGAGCGTCATAGGCTATGTTGTGAGGCGAAATTTTAACCCCGCGCATTCCAATTCACCAAACAATTTTGCCCCTATCTACATAATGGGGAAAAAGTGACAGTTACCAGTTGACAGTTGTGAATGAGAGGGGCTTAATGATAGCGCCAAAGGCTAACAGCATATACCAGCATATAATCACTAAGGTGGGGCCCCAACATGGGATATTCACCACGCACGGGGACATGTATACACACCACATGCACACAAAGAGTAACAGCAAGTGTATAGTTGCTAAGGTGCAGCCCCAACATTGGATACTCACCACGCACCCGAACACACAAACACCACAAAGAGACACACAGGGACACACACACACCCTATAGTGACACATGCACTCACCCCACAGGGACACACACACCCACACCACAAAGAGACACAGACACACAGACCCCCCCCACAGGGACACACACACACACCCTATAGGGACACATGCACTCACCCCACAGGGACACACACACAACACAGAGAAACACACACCCCATAAAGACACCCCCCCCCTCCCCACAGGGACACACATACATACACACCCTATCATATGTGCTGCTCCCACGCTGGTGACTGACAGCGGCATGCAGTACAAATTACATGAGCATAATGAGGGCCCTACATACGGCTCACACAGCCTCAGCCTGTTCCAGCCCCCGGACACCACTCCAGAGTGAGCCCCCGCCACCCCTACTGCACAGCTACTAGTTTTGCATTATAAGATGCACCCACCCACTTCCCCCAAAATATGGGGAAACAAAAGTGTGTCTTATAATGTGAAAAATACGGTAATTACGCAATGAGTAGTCTACTGAGTTGCCTTTTAAATGACTTCCGGAAATTAGGTTATCATAAGGTAAGGGCTATCATATTGACTCAACACATACAGAAGTAGGGAAATCTGGCAGAAGTCATACACACAGGATGGCAATGGAGCAAGGACAGGTGAGAAATTTTAAGCATATCCAGAGATTTCTATTTGCCTAATTTAATCAAATTGGTGTAATCTCACTATATCTGCCAAAAAAAGTTAAAGCACTTCACTATTTCATACCAAAATATCTTACAAATGCAAACTATGAAGTATCCTATTGTGTGTCTTCAGTGGTATGTGTGCCAAACAAGCCATAATGTAAATAATCTGGTCTGGGTTCTGAATTTGTTTTGTTGTTGTCTTATACTTGATGATATTTTTATTTTAAGAGTCTGTTAGGCATCTCTATTTGAGTCGCTGTAGAGGTTCAGGATAAGCTGCAGAAGCACAATCACATTTGCTGCAGTTTTACAGCTTTGCTGTATTACAACATTGGCTGCCTGTGAGATGGAAGCTGAAGCAGTGCACATGGTCAGGAGGAAATAGAGAACAAAATGTCTCTGTCTTCTTTGTGCAAGTCCACTTGGAATGCTGTCCTATGTTTTTCATACGCCCATAGACTTGCATGGGTGGCTGGCATCCAATTTGCGCTGCAAATCATAGCATGCTGGAAACTTTTTCTCATGCTGATTTGCCTTGCGAAAAAAATTGCAGATCAGCACTTTGCTATTGAATAAAATAGGTCTGAGTACTAGCTGATATAAAATATGGTATACAACGTGTCCTGGTGTCAACAAGTCCTTGTAATAACACACTGTTCTGCAGTAAATCAGTAGAGCACTGTGCAGCCATTACATATCACACTGGTAACTCCATTTTCTTTAAACAAGCTCTGGAGGCAGATTCTCATGCAGATAAGTGTCCTGCCCTATGTCTTTATCAGCTCATTTACATAAAAAAGTGGATTCCCCTGAAATAAAGACATTGGATTACATGTATCATTCAAGGTATCATAGATTACCTTCAATAACAGTAATCTAGTATCCAAAGCATTAGCCTTCAATGTATTTGTTTAATATATCTTCAATCTTGCTCTGATTATTTAACAGGCTTAGAAAGTGTATATTACTCTCTGAAAGGACCATGGCTGCTGATTGTCTAGAAAGAACACTATTAAACAGTTCAGAAATTGAGGAGTTGGAAAATGAAAATAAAAGTGCAACAGATGATTGCGAGGAGCACAGCAGTGAATCAAGTTACTTGTATGAGGTAAATTGAATTTCATAATTCACAATATTATTTATCTCTTGAGCCTTAAAAAGAAGACCTTTCACCAGTTTTTCAGCATTCAAACAAAATTCACCATCTTAAAATGCTCGCAGTCCATAAAGCTATATATTATCTAGTAACTCATGTATATCCCCAAAAATACCATTTGTCGTTTTCCTGTGCTGTTTGCAAATATCTACTCTCTGGTCCAATGGGCGTCATGGCAAGTTACTACTCACCGGTCTAATGGGCTGTTGTCTAGGATTCTTGTGTTTTTGTAATCACCCACTTCCAGCTTTGATTGAGGGCAGAGCATAGGCTGCCAGTGCACATGCACTGCACTAAATGTCAGTCCGGTTTTTGCTTTCCTGGAAGCTTTCATAGTGCTTTTTTTTGTTTGTTTTTACCTTAACTGTCATCAACAATCTATAGGGCAGAGCAAACTGCACCTGCCCAGGACTGTGGTGCTACTGCACAAGCGTGAGATTATGATGCGCCATGTGGATGACCCATCAGAAGGCGCATAAAACTGAGCAATGACGCTCATCGGACCTGATAAAAACTGCACAGGTGGGCACAAATTATGATCACTGAATATATAGATTTTATTACATCCCTCCACTGGAAGGTGCCATATTATGGTGCTTTCACATAGCGTTTTTTTTTTCCTGTCTGTGGGGTCCTGCAAAAAGTAGGACCCCACGGACAGGAAAGGAAAGCATTGGAGATAACCTCCAGATGCTATTTCAGTGTCCAGGTCCGTGATTTTCACAGGTCCGGACACAGAAAGCCCGAGCCTGCAAAGTGCAGGCAAGCCGGGCACTTTCACTCCCACAATGTATATATATACATTGCGGGAGTGAACAAAGGGTTAAAAATAAAAAAAATATTATGCTCACCTCTCCGGCGTGTTTCCCACGCTGTCTCGCTCCTGGGCTTAAGGACCTGGTGTTGCCTGACAACCCGATTAGCTGAGCGGTCATGTGACCACGCGGTTTAAATCTCCCGCCTGCCGATCAATTTTGGAGGGCACGGGATTTAAACCGCTCAGCTGATGTCAGTCATGTGACCGATCAGCTGAGCGGTTTAAATCCCGCGCCCGCCAAAAACATGCAGTAAAGCAGCGAGCAGTAAACAATCAGTAGTAATTTGCATACAACGCAGGAGAAATCTAAATGGTATTTTTGGGGAAATACAGGGGGAGTTAGTAGATATGTAGGTTTGTGGACTGCAATAAAGAGTTAAGCTATTGAAAAAGTCGTGAAGGGTTCAATTTAACGGACAAATTGTATAATTCACAATATGCAGATTTGTATTGCTTAAGTGCATTTACAATGACAAAAGGAAAGGAACTTTGCAAAAGGTATTGAGTTAGGATTTCCAATATGTTTCTGTATCTCGCAGATGATTTATGTGTTTCTATTAGAACAGGCAACGCACAAATTGTGTAGTCTGATAAAGCATTTATACATACATTTAATACATCAGCAAGAAGAAGGGGATAGATAAAAAAGTACTATAGCTGTTGGATACAATATGTGTTGTGTATTACCATATAGTTACATTAGTTGAATGTTAAAAATTTGTTTGCAAAGATGTATTTGGCCTTTAAAAACTGTTTAATAATCAGGTTTGATGCAGCTCTATCACTTACCAAACAAAAAATATATATTTTTTTCACAGTTTGTAGACCAGTGTCATGAAACGTGGAGAGGTAGAAGAAGCAGAAGGACAAACCCTGAACTTAGACAGATGCATAGCATTCAACTGTCCCGAATTGTTTCCAAAGAAGGTAGATCAAAGAGCTGTACAATGTTGTCTATAAACTAAAACAAACTTCCAATTTTAAGTTAGTGATCACACAATCTTTAATAAAAAGGAAGTCAACATGCGACTGATATGTACACATAAGCTTAATTGAACCCATAACCTAATGTGTTAATCCGGAGGACGGTAAAAACATAGGCAGATTTTGGTTGCCCCCTCTAGGTTAATAATTCCTTCCCAACTTTACATAGAGCAATGATACTAGTTCCCTGGATCAACATCCCATCACAGAATTTAGTACCCATAACCTGTAATCTAATATATAAAGCTGAGTGTGTGTATGTGGCAATAGCCCTGCCCACTCCACAAAGCCACACCCACTTCACAGCCTTCATTTCCACATGTCCCTGCCTCCTCCGCATAGCCCTGCCCATGGGACTATGTGGAGGGGTGGGGCTACCAGGGTGTGGCTATGTGAAGGGGCTGAGCTATGAAAGGGGTGGGGCTACTGTGAGGGGCGTAGCTATGATACATACACATACATTACCAAGTATGGGCAATAATGCCATATATGGGCGATATTACTATATATGAGCATTATGATCATATATGGCCATTACGCCCGGGCAACGCCAAGCTCTACAGCTAGTACTGTATGCATCAAGACCCTCCTTGAACCTTTGTAATTAAATCAACCATTATGAAATTATGCAAGTAATCAGTGGCCTCTACTAGCTTGTTCCACATTTTCATTACGAAGGGGTAGTTGAATATGAGACTGAATTCTTTATTTACTTTCCCCATTTCTACTACATGAGGCTTCCCATTTGGCTGGGGTGTATTGTCTGCTGACTGTTTATGCAACGTGTGAATGGGTATTGCTGCTACATCTGCTTTATTATGAGAAACTATGAAAAGGGCTGGTGTTAGTTTAACAAGTGTGTAAACTGGCTGTTATGTCTAGATGCACCCATTTGTAAGCACGGTGTCAACAAACCAAGAATACTCCTTTTGGAAAAATACAAACATTACTTTGAGTCTGTATACAATTAAGTAAATTCAAAAGTCCCATCATTGTCTTATGTGCGCACCATGTATTTAAATTGTTTTCCCTATATACCAGAGATACACGTACCCCTCTCTCCCCTATACATTTTATCAGTAAACGATGACTTGCCATCCTCAACACCCTTCTGGTACACTGTTTTATTTATCTGGGTTAAATCATGTGTATATATACGGAAGCATCTATTGTCTTTCACACAGGAATGGGGCCTGAATGAGGAATTTTAGTCATCCATCTGGTCACTGTAAGATCTATGTCCAGATGGTATTCTATCCACCATGACTGTCCCACAGGTTGTGTTACATTTAACTTTAACCAAATATTTGTGACCTATCCTGCTATAGTCAAAGTGGCAGAAATGCCGCAAGTTGCATCTTTTCCTCAAAACCAAGGTTGAGTCCAGCTTTCATAGTGTATGCAGTCTGGTATTAATACCTCACGCGGTTCCAGAGGTAAAGCTATATATGGCATAGTCTTTGAAGATTTTGGGCTGTGATCTTTGGCTTTTCTCCCTCCATATCCTCAATAAGAGAGAGATGGTGTCAAATTAGTTTATTATCCCAGTCCATATCTGAAAGTTTATTCAGTTTCTTTGTTGGGTGTAATACTCCTGCTACTCCCAGCAGGATAATTAGGAGAACAATCGTTCTAGTGGTGGAGTGACCTTTTTTACAGTGAGTGGCATGAATACAGATGGGCTTTCCCTCGAGTTTCACCAAGGTGGATGTGGTCAGCTGGACTTCGAATGGAGCATCAAACAGTGGATGTAGGCTTTCTCCAACGTGTCTGGTCTGTGTATTTCCACCCAATCACCTGGATTCAGCTGATAAACATCTGCACTTACATTTGGATCTGGAATAGACAAAAACACATGTTTATGCACCTCATTAACTCTTTCCTGCAAGGCCTGGATATAGGCTGCCATAGTACCATGTTGGACACTGTAGTACTTGGAAAAGTACAGACCAGTCCTTGGGGTACTGCAAAAAGAATTTTAAAATGGGACAAGCCTGTATTTGTACTTGGAGTGTCTGACTTAAATGAGTGCAAGTGATTACCCAATTCTTTCCAGTATCCACCATCGACATCATAGAAAAGAGATCTTCACATACCTGCACAGACTCATGCATTCCTACCTTTGCAGTTATGTGGAGTCTATCTACAGTTTTGAAACTGTAATGCCGGATTGTAAATGTTTGTCGACTGCTTACCTGAAATCAGGAGCGATCCAAAGACATTAGCCTGGTTACATATGTCACTTTTTGAGGAGTGATTAGGGTGCCAATCATGTGCACTATGATTGGGAACAGGGACCTTGGTAGATACAACTTATCCTTATTTTCCCATACACCATTTGAGTTCATTTCAGATCCCATTTTTCTCTAGTTTTCCTTGTCTGTTTGGGCCGCCTGATGCTGCAGGGATTTTAGGACTTCCAGACTCACTGTGGCTGGGGCATGCTGACTTCCTGCACTGTCCACTTTTCCACAGGCCGCCTCGCTGCTACTTCAGTAGCCTCTTCCGTCTGAGTGCATGGATCCATTTTGGTGGACTGAGCATGCTCAGAGGCAAGGTACAGCTCCTTCCATCCCTGCCTCTGGTGATTGATGATGGATCCAATAAAAAAGTAATGTTTGAACATCTGTTGACATCCGTTTGCACCGATCAATGGGTGTCCATGCGTATCCATGGAGTTGCATGAATTTCATGCAAGCAAACAGACTGGAAAATACGCAAGTGTGAAACTAGTCTAAAATGGATTTTGGACTGTTGAGGTATATGTACCGATAATCAAATCATGAACAGTTATGTAAGTGTAAAAAATATATATACCGTATGTATTTTCAATTTTGCTTCCTTTCCACCCCTTGGCATTGTTATGATCATAATTTAGGTAGAACCAGGTTCTGAGGGAACAAAAACATTTGTAGCTGGGTTGCCAGCTTCCTAGGATAAGAGCAAATCAGAGACATCAGGAGGGGAGGGGCACTCAAGAGGTTAATCTGTCTCCTCCTTTTCCCTCTTCTTTTTTGCATTTGTGCAGTATCTGGACAAATGTCAATTTTCCCACAATTCCAGTACTGGGCAGATGTGAAGTCACCTGGTCTTCTTTATTGTTTGTCTCTATTGTTTCCCTTGTCGCCTAATATTTGTCTTTTTAATTCTGTTATCTACTAACAATAGATATTCTTAGTCCATGTGTCTCCATTCAGGTCTGTCTGTACTGACTTTTGTAAGGACTCCTTCATACCATCAATGAATGCTTGCATCAGTATTTTAACCTAATTTGGGTTCATTTCAGTATACCCCATGTCTGCCCCCTTCGGCTGTAACCTAACCTTGTCTGTATGTGTCCCAGTATGTCACCTGCCTTTAAAGTCACCAACCTCTCAAGGTCTGCCAAAATGCACTCGTACCTCACCTGTATTATTTGTATTCGTTTATAAAAGTGGAAAGGTTAGAGTGAGGCAACTTTCTCAACATAGCTAACTGGCCGGAGGGGCTCCAGGGGTAATATTTCTGTATCTTTCCAACCCCAGTCACCACTCTTGGTCCCGATATGACTGACTGACCAATGCCTGTCTCAGTGCTCTTCAATCTTTCCTCGCCACCAGGACAGAAGTCATCGCATTTCACACACACATCTCCCCAGTCTGGATCTGTCCGCTGTCCATATCTGCAAGTCCATTTGTCTGGTCTGAACCTTTGGTCACAGGGAGGTGGGGCTGTATTTGTCATGGTCTTCCTTTCAGGCTCACAACTACAGGTCTCACCACATCCACACAACTGCAATCCCGGCCCTATATTTTCCCTGCTTTCCATTTCAATCACTATCAGCAGGACTGTTTTCGATCTAGCTGGGGGTCTGGGTTGCACACAGGACAAGTTGCCCATGGTTTCAACCTTGTCTTCTGTAGCCCACCTCCCTCTGAAAATGCAGTTTCAGTGTTCGTATACCACGTCTACAGGCAACACTCCTTTGGCAAGTGAGAATGGGCTACCAAGTGGTAGCAAGAAGGCTTTCTGGGCTTTCTCACCCACTACACCTGCCAGTTGTAGCGTGTAGCAGGAAGGCTCATTCAGCTCTCTCACCCGGTAATCACCAGCTGACTATAGTAGCAAGGTTCAAATGTCGCACTTGTACTATATGCCATGGGTACAAAACAGAAGGTGAATGAAAGGTTAAAGACTCCTCTGCCAGATTCCACGAGACATCAGATGATAAAATATAGTATTGGTCTATTAGTCTACACGTTTTAGGGCTCTGTGGCTCCTTCCTTAGAATAAACCAGTATGACCTGGGTTAGTCCTGAGGAAGGGGCCAGAGAGCCGTGAAACACTTAAACCAATACTTCAGAGAAAATTCAAGAAAAATGACGGCACTGCAAACCAAAAAATGTAAAATCCATGCGTGCTTATTAATTGTTCATCCATGATAAGGAGATAAACATAGGTAACCATATGCATTGCATTTGTAATTAAGTATTCCTCCTCCTCATAGAGGTGTGATGGCCTTGTTCTTGGTTTTAAAATTACTTCAAGGACAAGTCACCTTTATTCTATGATTAAGGGTGCAGTAGTGCCAAAAATGTGTCAGTTTTATGTGTACAATTTGACTGTCTTCCATCTCCTTATCATGGATAAACAAATAAGCACGCATGGATTTTACATTTTTTGGTTGGACTACCGTCATTTCCCATGAATTTTCTTAATGTTCTGCTGGCAAAAGGTAAGGATGAGCACCTGCCATAACGTCAGAGCTGAAGCTTTCTAATGTAGTTTCCTATTTCTTAAACCAATAATATATTTCATCATCTGATGTCTCATGGAATCTGGCAGCATGGTCTTTAAACATTCATCCACCTTCTGCTTTGTACAATCTTCACTGGGGACTGCTGCAGCCGTGATATTCTGTTATAGTGGTTGTGACTGTTCACAACTATATAAGGTGAGCCCATGATACCTTTGATATCTATAGCAATATCCCAGAGGGTTGAATATCCCATTTAAAAACCTATTTTCACTTTTTATTCCCATCATTCACAGCTGCAAATTAGCTCCATGGATAGATAGTAGGAAGCAAACTTTACCTTTTGTTTCTCGGTCCCACTTTTTAATCCAGATATTCATATAGTGGGAAGCAGCCTTTTGCTTATCCACCCCACTATCAAACCCAGGTGTGCATACCAGTTGTGCATATAGTGTGAGGTTCTTCCAGCTTCTCAGTGCCACTATCCCCGTGCTAATCCTCAACAGTTATGGTCTGTCCAACGATCACTAACCAAACTGGCACAACAGTTCCTGTAGTTTTACACAAGCTTTAAAACCTAACCGTCTCCGATCATTCCATACAGCACTGTCTTTTTATAATCACGCTACTGCGTATAGGTTTACACAGACAATTCTCTCTGTTTTATAATAGTCCACACCAGCTGAGTTCTCTCTTTTCTCCTTTTTTCCCAGGAAGTCTTTTCTTAAGGCCCAGTCTCACATAACGACGCATCAGTGATCCCGATCCCGATGTGCAGAGATCGCTGGTGCGTCGTTTACACATCGCTGGTAAGATGTCAAACAGGCATTTTACCAGCGATGTGAAAAATTATGCACTAGCGATTCAGAATTATACCAAGGTTGTTGTGAATTTTCTTTCCATAGCGTAGCATTGAGATCGTTGCTCATTATCTCTGTCAAACACAACGATGTAGCGTTCCCAGCGGGAGTGCAACGACGCAGAAATGACCCAGAGCAGTGTGTAACGATCAGTGATCTCACAGCAGGGGCCAGATCGTTGGTGTGTGTCACACAGAACGACATCGCTATTGGGATTGCTGTTGTGTCACGAAATCTGTGACGCAACAGCGATCTCATTAGCGATCTCTTTATGTGTGACAGGGCCTTTAGACTTAAGGAATTCAAAACGTCACATCTCCAAGTTTCACTTTTCTCACGCTTAAACACTTACTCCTTGTGGAGCAAAAGAAAATCTTCTGTAAACAAGGAATAAAATGAATATTTACTCTTCAAAAAAACCTTTCATAAATCCTTCATCTTCACTATCAGGAAAAGAAACCCAAGGTACAGGTGCATCTCAATAAATTAGAATATCATCAAAAAGTTAATTTGTTTCAATAATAATTCAATACATAAAGTAAAATGCACATATTATATAGAGTCATTACAAACAGAGTGATCTATTTCAAGTGCAATTTTTTGCAGAGGCCATTTCTCAATAAAGTCAGCAGGATCAGCGACCTCCGCTTTCTCGGGCATCCCCACTATTTTGATATTGTTCCTCCGTGAACAGTTTTCTAAATCATAATTCTTTGCAATGATTTCCTCCAGTTGTTTAGCGTACTGTTTATTGCCTTTCTGCAGATTTACCATATCATCCTCCACAACGTTAACCCTATCCTCCAACTCTCCTGTTCTGGCATCAGCTTTTTTCATTGCAGATTTCATGCATCCTATTTCAGCCTGTGTGCCTTGCACTTGCTGTGTGAGCGTAGTCAGGGTTTCTTTACAAAAATTAACAGCAACAAAAATGTCTTTAAGTGTGGGCTCTGATACAGCAGACTCTGCCTGCATCCCTGCATGATCTGTCCCAGCTTCTCTCCTGGAACTAGCTGTGGCATTACCAGCTCCCTCCACCTGCTCCTTCCCAGCCTGCTCCTCCTCATCCACCGAATCTTCAGCCCTTGAATCCCTCTCCCCCATTCCCTGCTCCGATGCTTCCTCCACTCCTGCAAACCTCTCCAATCTGGCAGCCACCGCCATCCTCCGAGCCCACACTGTATTCTTCTTCTCAGCCTCCTCTACTGCCTCGGCGCCATCTTGGGATTTGTGAGCGCCCTGAGTGCCGGCGTCCTGCTGCCTTTTGCGGGTAATCGCCGCCTATCTTTTTATCACAAATGCCTCCCTCGGGGTCCAGGGATCGTCTAGCACACTGTGTAATCAGCCTAGGTGCCTAGCTAAGCGGCGGTCACAGCCCAACACAGATTCTCAGGTGGGAGAGCTCTGTGCTGCGACCGTTCACATCGCTGGCTAGGCCCCGCCCCACCCGCTGTTTAAGTTAATTTAATATTTACCTCTTCACTCGCTCTCCCCACCCATCATCGTGCATACCTCTCAGCGCTGGCTTCCTATGGTGAATATTACGTTAACTTAATCAGTGGGCCCACGTGATCATGGCCACAGCTCCAGTCTGCTCAAGCCTCTGGTGACTTGCTCCAAAGTCTCTGACCCCCCCTCCTTCCACAGCACAGACCCACAACCGGATATCCGGACTATAAGACGGGCTCCCCACTTTCTTCCAAAATTTGGAGGCAAAAGCTATGGTATATTAAATTATTCTTCTCTGTTGATTACTTGCTGAGTTTAGTATCATCTGCAGGTACTGAAATTCTACTGTGTATGCTCTTTACAATGTCATTAATACATATTGAAGAGAAGAGGGCCCCATACTGACACCTGTGGTACTCAATGTTAACTGTGACCCAATCCAAGTATGTTCAACCCTCTGTTTCCTATCAATGAGACAGTTACTTACCCAGTTAACTCCTTCATGACCTTGCCTTTTCCCTTTTTTGCACTTTTGTATTTACCTCTCCTTCTTCCAAGAGCCATAACTTTTTAAATATTCTATCAATATAACAATGTGAGGGCTAGTTTTTTAATTGCAGGATGAGTTGTACTTTTGAATGAAACTATTATTTTTCAATACAGTTCATTGGAAAACGGGAAAAACATTTTTCGTGCAGTGACATTGCAAAACAAAAAAGTGCAATTCCACAATTTAAAAAAATAAAATTTTATATACCATGTTCACTATATGGTAAAAGTGACCTTTTAGTATGATTCCCCAGGTCAGTACGTGTTCATACATGCAAAATATTACAGTTATTTTTTATTAAAATTTCTGAAAATTGTATTAATTCATATAAGTGATTGCACAAACAGGAGCAGGGTGAAACACAGTTGCAAAGGCTGAAATCACAGAAAGGCAGGAATAGATCCTAAATCGAGCATAAGGTTCAAAAATTTAGATTAAAGTTTGTCTTACTTCCCTTGCAAATGTCCATGGAAAGCAGGAGGGTACCTGTGTACACGCAAGGGGGTTGTAGAAATCCATGAAGAGGACAGCTGCAATACAATGTCCCAAAAAGGCTTCAGGAAGTGGACCTCTGACAAGGCTGGAAGCAGTATTCAGAAACAGTGACTGAATAACTGAGGCTGCTTAGATTGCAAGAGGCAAAGACTGGTTGGCAATATAGAGGCTGAGAACTCCATATTACTTGAGGGCATTGTGGATGCAGCAGGACAGGAAGCAAGATGACAAAACGAACAAAAACGATTCAAAACAAATACAACAGCAGACATTGCAAAAAGTCTGAAAACCTCACATTACTTCAACCTTAGGGACTGCTTCTGGATGACCCCAGACAAGGTTTGTCTGAGTACCTCTAATGGAACTGGCAGAGTAAGCGAGGAGCATTGATCTTGTTGGCGGGCTCCCAAGACTTGTCTTCAGATGAGTAGCTGATCAGGTATTGTAGCTAATTTCTATGCAACTGGTAGTCTAGAATCCTTTCCACCACAAATTCCTCCTGACCATCGATGAGTTCCGGATCAGGAGGGAAAGAACGACGTCTAGGAATCGTATTGGGTACTGCTGCATTTAGTAGGGAAACGTGAAATATAGCGTAAATTCTCATAGATCTGGTCAGTTGAAGACTACAAGCAACAGCACTTAAAATCTTATTGATTTTGTAGTGTCCAACATACTTATGTCCCAATTTAGATGATGAGATTCTCAATTTAAGATTTTTGGTTGATAGGCAGAACAAATCTTCTTCCTTGAGGGCTGGTGCAGGTTTACGAGACTTATCGGCTTCTCGATTATACCTTTCCTGAGCCAATTCCAGATTCTCCTTTAGAAGATCAAGGTTCTGTTGTAAAGAAGCGATCCTGTCAGCCACAGCTGGTAAAGGCATATCTATGGGAAATCGAGGAAGGATGTTGGGGTAAGAACCCAAATTAGCATCAAAAGGAGACTGCTTAGTGGAAGTACTGAGAGTTATCATATGAAAATTCAGCCAGAGAAAATAGATCCACCCAGTCATTCTGTAGGTGGCAGATAAAGCAGAAGAGGATACTGCTCCATGATCTGGTTGGTCCACTCAGTTTGTCCATTAATCTGGGGATGAAAGGCAGAAGAAAGGTTAATGTAATTAGACCTGTAGGCAAGGAACCTGGTGTCTTGCATCTAGCACAAACTTCGCATGAAGTGACATAATTGAGAACATCTCTTCTGTAAGTAGGCCAACAAAAGGAACGAGAAAGAAATTGCTGAATCTTTCGAACTCCTCTATGTCCAGCCACTTTAGAGTCATGGGTGAGTTACAATATTCTCAATCTCAACCGTAAGTCCACACACCATTCTTATAGACAAGACTCACCTCACTAGAAGGTTGTGCCAGGAAGGAATCCGAAGGGTATGCCTACTTGATGTTGTGAAGTAGGTCTTGATTATGAATAGGAATCTGGAATCAGAGAGAATAGTCTTAGGAGATGTGAGTGGAATAGCCTCAGTTGAGTACATCTCAGACAGTTCATTGGCCTTTCCATTGCATGATCCTGGCCGATAAGAGATTACAAAACTGAATAAATTTAAGAAAAGGCTCAACGAGACTGGCGAGCAGTCAGGCACTTTGATGACCTGATAAATTCAAGATTGTGGTGATCAGTCAGGACGATTATCTGCTGTGCAATTCCTTGTAGATGGTGTCTCCATTTCTTGAAGGCAGCAATAATGGCTAACAATTCTCTATTGCCCATGTCGTAGTTCTTTTCTGCTGAAGACAACCACTGGGAAAAGAAAGCACAGGGATGTAGGACATTTTTCTCACCTATCCTCTCAGAGAATATAGCTCCAATGGCACAATCTGAGGCATCCACCTCTATTATAAAGCTTTGTCTTTATTCTCCAACATGTTTCAGCGCTCCACCTGGCGCCTTCCTCAGGGATATTACAATGCACAAGTGCAGTGGGGTTTATATAGCACCTCACATGGTTAGCTGTGGGTGTGCCAGAGGGGTGTGTGATATCAAAAAGTGGGCGTGGTTACAAGTTTTGGAGCCTTTTTCACTAACATATCAAACTAAACATCATTTTAATCACAAACTGGTATCAAACATTTGTTAAAAATCGCATCATCAAAATGAGCTAAAAAACATCTCAAATTTCATAACGAAAAAGCATTTAAAACCATTGTTGCTATCAATACTGCCAAAAAAATAAAAATTGTGTGACTTCATACTGCTGCCTTCAGGTGGGATCGAACCTGTGCTTTTACCATTATAGGGTACCTGACTTGCATTCTAGTGACTTGTGCCACTGTGACTGGCAGAAGTTGTTGTTGCACATAGATCTTAAGTATTGCATAATACTGTGATAAAATATCTATTTCTTTCTCTTTTCTAGGACTATCTATAATGGTGTCTATCAGTATTCTACTTATGAGGATGTAAGAGACTACAAATCCTCCAAAACAGAACAGCAAGGAAAGATTAAAACATAATCAATAAAAAAATTGCTAAAAAATGGATAAAATAAAATTATCTACAGTGACTTTGTTTTTCTTGTCGTTTTTCAATATGTGGTGGTGGATTGAAAAACGACAAGAAAAACAAAGTCACTGTAGATAATTTTATTTTATCCATTTTTTAGCAATTTTTTTTTGATTATGTTTTAATCTTTCCTTGCTGTTCTGTTTTGGAGGATTTGTAGTCTCTTACATCCTCA
Source organism: Allobates femoralis (assembly GCA_033576535.1). NCBI lineage: Eukaryota > Metazoa > Chordata > Amphibia > Anura > Aromobatidae > Allobates > Allobates femoralis. The sequence goes on from JARQOC010000011.1 coordinate 142,304,786, forward strand.
TAAGTAGAATACTGATAGACACCATTATAGATAGTCCTAGAAAAGAGAAAGAAATAGATATTTTATCACAGTATTATGCAATACTTAAGATCTATGTGCAACAACAACTTCTGCCAGTCACAGTGGCACAAGTCACTAGAATGCAAGTCAGGTACCCTATAATGGTAAAAGCACAGGTTCGATCCCACCTGAAGGCAGCAGTATGAAGTCACACAATTTTTATTTTTTTGGCAGTATTGATAGCAACAATGGTTTTAAATGCTTTTTCGTTATGAAATTTGAGATGTTTTTTAGCTCATTTTGATGATGCGATTTTTAACAAATGTTTGATACCAGTTTGTGATTAAAATGATGTTTAGTTTGATATGTTAGTGAAAAAGGCTCCAAAACTTGTAACCACGCCCACTTTTTGATATCACACACCCCTCTGGCACACCCACAGCTAACCATGTGAGGTGCTATATAAACCCCACTGCACTTGTGCATTGTAATATCCCTGAGGAAGGCGCCAGGTGGAGCGCTGAAACATGTTGGAGAATAAAGACAAAGCTTGAAATAACTTCCTGCATCCCAGGTGATTTCTTTGGTACCCGGTGGCGCGGACTGTCACACACCTTTTCCCAGCTTCCTGAGAGTCTTCCCACGTGCGAGTGGTTGGTGGAGGTCCTGCAGCAGCCGGTATTGATTATATGCCTTCAAGCCAGTTGTGGTCATCACAACTGGAATAGGTGAGTGGTTTTGACAATATACCTCTCATCTCTTAGTGTCTGAGTGATAGGGCACTATTGCGCCTCTTGTTCCCCCTTCCTATTTTATATTTATACCTCTATTATAAAGACAAGTTTGGGGTTAGGATGCACTAGGAAAGGTGCCGTGGTAAATTTACTCATTAAACGGGAAAACGCTTCTTGGGCTTGAGGGGTCCAGATAAAGTTGGACTTCTTATGGGTAAGCTGTGTGATAGGTGACACTACCTCAGAAAAGTTACTGATGAAATTCCTGTAGAAATTAGCAAACCCGATGAAGTACTGAACCGCCTTCACATTCTTGGCAACTGGCCAGTTCTTAATGGCTTGGGTCTTGTTCTTGCCCATACTAATTCTCTGTGAAGACATTACATACCCCAAAAATTGAATCTCGGTCCGGTGAAATTCACACTTTTCAAGTGTGATAAAAAGATGGTTCTGTTGTATGCGTTCTACGACCACCCTCACATGTCCGTGATGTTCCACTGTGGAGTTAGAAAAAATCAAAATATCATCCAGGTAAATCACCATCATTGTATTCAAGAGATCACTAAAAACGTCATTCACTAAATGTTGAAAGGTTGCTGGAGCATTACACAGACCGAATGGCTTAACTAAATACTCAAAATGTCCATAGCACGACCTGAACGCTTTTCTCCATTCACCCCCCGATCTAATGCGGACCAAATTATAGGCCCCTTGGCGATCTAATTTGGAAAAAAACATGGCATGCTGTACACTTTCCAGAAATTCAGGGATCAAAGGAAGTGGGTAGCGATTTCTGATTGTGACTTTATTGAGTTTTCTCCCCTCTTGTATCTGTACGAACGAATTGTCCACATTTATTGTTACTTGCATTGTTACTATGTTACTTGTCCTAGTCTGCCCTTTTAGCATGTAAAGCGCCATGGAATATAATGGAGCTATATAAATAAATAATAATAATAATAATAATTGAGCTCCCTATAATCTATGCAGGGCCTAAGAGAGCCGTCTTTATTTTTCACATAGAAGATGGGTGCCCCTGCAGGAGAAGAAGAGTGGCGTATGAAGCCCTTGGCTAGATTTTCATCAATATAGTCCTTCAAAGCCTTCAGCTCGGGCCCTGCGAAAGGGTAAATTTTGCCAAAGGCAATTCCTGCACTTGGTAACAGTTCTACAGGATAATCATATGGGCGATGGGGGAAAGCTGGTCAGCATTCTTCTTGTCACACACATCAGCATACTCACGGTACATTGCTGGTAACTCAGAGACTGATGTGGGTATCTTAGGAACAGGACAGACTGAAACCTTTGGACTTATCTGCTTCTCCAGAAAGTGCAGTTCCTTAGTCTCCCAGTTAATTGTAGGGTTTTGAGTCTGGAGCTATGGCCGTTCTAAAATAATAGGGAAATGGGGAGAAGAGATGAGCATAAAAGAAATTCTCTCTTGATGATCGTTACCCATGAGAACCTTTAAGGGCTCCGTGTCCTAATCCACTGGTCCAGAGTTTACAAGTGAGCCATCCACAGTCTCCATCTTTAGAGGAGTAGCCTTCTTCACTGAAAGTATCCCGTCTTTCCCGGCAAAGGAGATGTCCATAAAATTGCCGCTTGCACCTGAATCAATCATAGCAGAGCTAGACACCCAGACCGTGTTAACCCAGAGTTTGATGGAAAGGAAGCAATGAGAAATGTTCGTCTTACAGCTCGGCCGGGATACTGCTCAGTCAATCATCCGGACAAAGTACCTCAGGTCCGCGCTGCTGCAGGATAGATGTAAATGACACCAGAAACACCGGGATGTCTGGTTGAAAGTGATGGAAAGCTTTATTTTCCGACGCGTTTCAGAGCCACTTGCCGAGCTCCTTCCTCAGGGAACATCCTTTTTTAGGGATTCTGCTCAGGACACTTGAAAAACAGCTGCGTTTATACATGCATCGGGTTCAGAAATAACAGAGTTCAAGTCTGAGTAATTAATATCTAAAACTGCTGATCTTTCTGGGGCCTGTGGCTCTGACATGACAGATCTCCTTTCACAGCACTCACAGTGTACAACTGCTGCAGTAGTCTTACGAGAACGGCTAGGGCAGTTCAAAATAAAATGTCCTTACTTACCACAATAGAAACATAGATTTCTTTCAGTCGATGTTCTTTGCATGCATCACTAACCCGTCTCTGTAAAGAGTACACCTTCATGGGTTCAGGTTCAGATTCTCGCCTGATCCTATTCAAGGACTCCTTAGTTTGGGAAGAAGGAAGAAAATTATTAGAGCAATTAATTTCGGACCATCTCTCCTGCCTGCGTTCAGTAAGACAGGCATTTATCCGAATGCAGGAGTTAATAAGATCTCCTAAAGTGGTGGGAGGGTCAGCACAAGCAAGTTCGTCCTTAATTATTATTAAAACATATTATTATATTATTGGTAATCACGGTAGACAAACCTTTCCAAAAGATAGATTTTTTGGTGGAACTATCCCAAGTGGCGTCGAGAGCCCATCTCCTGAAATCCAAGGCATACTCTGCTACTGAGTGCTTACCTTGACGCAAAGCCAGCATGGCTGGTTTGGCTGTAGCACCTCAGTTCGGGTCATCAAATACCTGCCCCGTGGATGAAATGAAAGCATCGAGATTATTCAGAAAATCATCCTTAGTCTCAATCAGAGGGGTTGCCCACATGCAAACTTTGTTGGAGAGCAGCATGATAATAGTTAGCACTTTTGATCGTTCAGTGAGGTACTGTCGAGCATGAGCAGCAAAAAATAGTTTGTGTTTCCTGTTACACATTAAAGAGGAATGGTGGTAACTTACGGAATCCAGGGTAAAAGTGATGCGTGGACTTGTTCGTCAAGAGCCTCAATCCAGGTTCGTAATTCCTGAGTATTTTGTCCGAAAACCTGCAGATTGTGATCATTACAATCCCGCAGATTTGCAAAGCTAGTCTTTAAAGCCTGTATGTCAGCGAGAATAGTATCAGTCACTCCACACAGGTCATTGAGGTCTTCCATATTCCCAGACCCTTTAAGGCAGAAAAGCTGGAAAAGAAAAAAGGGTGCACAATAGTGTTTACCTGTAGTAAAACACCTAAGTAAAGGCAATACGTTTACCTGAAATGGTTGTGAGAAGTCAAAACCACCATCGTGACATATAATATCGAATGATATCTTGAATCCATAGTCTGCAGCCGTCCCCTAATGGCGAATATCCTGAAATTTGTATAACGTTTCTAGCAGACCGAGCATTCCCAGATCCATAAGGCTCTATCTTTGGCTTCTGAATCTTGTTATGTATAGAATACTGTCAGTATAGAGTCTAATGCCTGGGTGCAAAGGGATACAGGAAACATAGACTTGTTTAGAAAAGTTCTTGAATTAATTCATAAAAGTGATTGCACAAAAAGGAGTAGGGTCGAACACAGATGCAAAGGCTGAAATCACAGCAAGACAGGAATAGATAAAAAATTCAGCATAAGATTCAAGAATTAGGATTAAAGTCTCTCTTACTTCCCTTGCAAATATCCGTGGCAAGCAGGAGGATTCCTGTGTACACACAAGGGGTCCAGGGATCCAAGAAGAGGACAGCTGCATTATAATGTCCCAAAAAGGGTTCAGGAGGCAGACTTCTGACAAGGCTGGATGCAGGATTCAGAAGCAGTGATTGAACACCTAAGGCTGCTTAAATTGCAAGAGCCAAAAAATGGTTGGCAACATAGAGGCTGAGAACTCCATACTGCTTGAGGGCATGGTGGATGCAGCAGGACAGGTAGCACGATGGCCAAAGGAAAAAACTAGATTCAAAACAAAAACAACAGCAGATATTGCAAAACGTTTGAGAACCTCACGCACCACGGCTTTGTACATCACATATGATGATCTCCTGTGAATGCCGGCACGCAGCCAGCATTCATAGAAAGTACTTTATACCAGACACAAATGTCATTAGATAACACATGTCAGTCAAGACAAACCATCAGTACTCTGCGATCACGTCATGTGGCCACTGATGGGAGCGTGGAATGAAGCAATCCTGGCATGTGTTAAATACTGCTGTCAGGTCAGCATTTAAAAGTGGGATTTAACTAGTTAACAGCGGCAGGCGAATCTCCTATCTGCCCGCTGCTGTTAGAGGCACATGTCATCTGATCAGATCAGCCAACATGTGCATGAATAGATGCAGGCTTAGAGTGTATGCCAACATGAAAGGCAGGAACATGACCTTAGACTAACCAGTACATCAAAGGATGTGAAAGCGTAATCATTTTTTCCCTTAGTCCCATTACTTTTATTTAATGTACTATCCTTTTGTGTGGCACCATATCAGTTACCTGACAAGATCAACAGCATTAACCTGGTCCAGTCTGGAACTTATGGTACCTCTTCATAGAAGCTGATCTGATTAGTTTGATTAGCTCATAAAGCCATGTTGATACTGGATCATGAGGTTATTCTTCTTATGATATTCCAGGACAAAACCTCTTAGAAAACCCACAAAGATGTTACCCATAGTAAAAGTTAAAATTATTGGCCTATAATTTTCAGGCTGAGATTTTGCCACCATTTTGATTATTGGCACCACATTTGTGCCAGTCCTGTGGTACAGATGCTATAAATAAGGAATCCTTGAATACTAGAAAAAATGGTGTCTATCACAGTTACTTCATTTCTGCAGTACTGGGGTATATATCATGCGGCCCTAGTAATTTTACTATTTTAGAAAAATATACTGTATTTTTCGCTTATAAGATGCACCCCCAAATTTGTTGAAGGAAAACAGATTTTTTTTTTTTGAATGTTAAATGGGGTCCATCTTATAATGCCAGTGTCCGCCTTACAATCAGTATATATGTCCCTCATCCTTGTATATATATATATATCCCATCCTGGAATATATAACCCCTCATCCTAGTACGTGGGCCCCACCATGCTGGATATAGCCCACAGTGACGTTACATAGCCCTCAGTGCCGGTACATACCCCCCCATCCTGGCTATGGTCCCCAGTGATGGTACATAGTCCCCCATCCTGCATATGCCCCCCAGTGATGGTACATAGGCCTTCATCCAGGCTATGCCCCCCCCATCCTGCACTCACCTCCATGTCCTGCACTCACCTCTTCATTGTGTATATGGTCCCACGTCCTGGACTCACCCCCTCCATTGTACACATGCCCCCCTCCTGCACTCACTGCCTCTATTGTATATTTGCCCCCGTCCTGCACTCACCCCCTCCATTGTACATATGCCCCCCCATTTCTGCTGTCACCCCCTCCATTGTACATATGCCCCTTGTTCTGCACTCACCCCCTCCATTGTACATATCCCCCCCCGTCCTACATTCACCCCGTTACTGTTATATGGCCCATGCCTGCAGTAAGTAACATAAAAAAAAGCTGATTACTTACACTCTGGTGATCTTTACTCACAGCATCACTGCCAACTCGCCGTCTCGTGCTGCCCGGCATCTTCCGTTCGTGTGACTGGCCCCACAGCGATGACATCATCTTGGTTTGCCCTGGTCAGTTGATCGGAAGATGCCAGGCAGCACAGAGACTGGGAGATGGGGGTGATGCTGTGAGCACATATTACCGGAGGGTAAGTAATCAGCTTTTTTTATCTACCTTGTTAAACGTGGAGGGGGGAGTGCTGGACAAGGGGGGGCATATGTAGAATGGAGGGGGTGACAGTACGACATGCTGGGTCATATGTACAATGGAGGGGTGACAGCAGGCTCACACAATATGCACCACTACCTTCCTTCCATCTCCCAGCGCAACTTCAGCACTGTGCAGTACATAATAAATGAGCAGGAGCACTTGACCTCCCGCTGTCTCTGTAGCCCGCAGCCAGCCTCCTCCAGCCCCCGGATACTGCTCCATAAAAAAAACCCCACCCCACCACAGTAGATTGGGATTATAAAACGCACCCCCACTTGCCTCCAAAATTTGGGGGAGCAATAGTGTGTCTTATAATCCGAAAAATATGGTATATTAGAATCTGAGAGTACTCATTGGTTGATACCTTTTCATAATTTTTTTTTTATTGGTTTTCCAAAATGTTGCAATACAGGTATAACACATCAACAGACGTAATAATAACAGTGTTTAAAACAATAAATCCTACCCTCCCTATCTCCCTTCCCTTCCCCCTCCTTCCCATCCACATTATATTCATTTATCCCCCCCCCCATTGGTCCAACCCATCAATCACAACTATCTCGTTAAAACTGTAAAAATTTGTGTGATGTTCTCCCACCTCACCTCCCCCACTCCCGCTAGCAGGCCGGCTCCAAAATTCCCAACTTTCCCAGAGTGCCCTGCAATTCTTCCAGATTTTACCATGCCGTATTGCAAAAGGGGTATACCAAACTTTTAATGTCGTCTTCAATAAGGTGAGAGGTTATGAAGCCTCTCCATTTTGTGAAGAATTTTGATGTTTTGTTATCTTTGTCCCCCTGTGCCTCCACTTTCTCAAGTAGCATGGCCCCCTTCAGGTCCTTTACCACCTCCGTCAGGGCAGGAGCTCTTGGTTCCAGCCATTATCTCAATATAAGTCACTTGTATATGATTGCTATGGTGTGAATGAGTACAGAATAAGAGGATATTAGCGGTTTAGGAGGGCCCTACAAAAGGATGGAGGAGCACAAATGGTTTTTAGTATATCTTACTTTGTTTATTCAAGCATATCACAACATGTTTCAGCAGATACTCCGCCTTCATCAGGTGATGGGAAATCCCCAGCATTATGGGATTTTTAAAGGGCCAGACTAATTACATCACACATTCATCTTAACCCCTTATTATCCTAGGCTCCTTACAATATTGAACACACTAAGAATAGAGAGCCAGCCTGTCAGCATTTTCAGTTGACAGGCGGGTGCGTTTATCAGTAAATATTCCACCGGCGGCACTAAAACCCGCTCTGACAAAATGGTAGCGGCAGGCCAGGACTTCCAAGGCGTAGAGAGCCAATTTATGCCACGTGTCCAGCTTCGATACCCAAAAATTATAAGGCACAGAGGAATCCCGGAGCACTTTTGTACGGTCGCCAAGGTACTCCTTCACCATCTTTACAAACTTTGCAGTCCTTGTGAAACTACCCCACGCCTCAGGGCCTGTGCTATCGGAGGGGCTGAGAAAACTCTCCCATATCTCTGAGAGTGTTCCTCTACCTCTGCTGGATTGGAGTTGTGGCTCTCTCTCCTGGACACCATGCTTGGCCACTGAACTGTGACCCCTGCCTCCAGCGTTTTCTGAAGGGAATTTTTTTGACTAATTCCCCAACAAGGGCCTTCTGGTACTGCAGCATTTCTGTAGACCTCTCCGCTGGTGGAATGAGAGAAATAAAGTTCTCTTTGTTGCGTGGGTCTAAAAGTGTCACCAACCAGTAATGAGTGTCCGCCAAGATGTTGATAACGCGAGGGTCACGGGACAGGCAGCGTAACATAAAATCAGCCATGCGCTCCAGACTGGTAACAGGCAAGACTTCAGGGTCATCAACAACAGGATGACTGACCATGCTAGCCTCATCCTCCACCTCCTCGTCCCTGTCCTCTGGCCATCCACGCTGGACCAACGGTATGATGGTTGTGCAGGTAGTACCGTCAATTCCGCATGAAACTACTCCTGTTCTTCTAACACGTCTTCCTCATCCTCCTCCTCGTCATTGTTCCCCAATGCTCATTGCGATGAGATGAGGCTGGGCTGTGTGTAATCACCCACTATGGTTCCTTGCTTCTATGGTTCCTTGCTCCATCTCATCGTGCTCCGCCTGCAATGCATCGTCTTTGATTTTGAGCAGAGAGCATTTTAGAATACAAAGAAGCGGGATGGTGACGCGAATGATGGTGTTGTTGCCGCTCATTATCTTGGTGGAGTCCTCAAAGTTTTGGAGGACTTTACATATGTCAGACATCCATTACCACTCCAGAGGTCTTATGTGTGGAGTTTGAACTGAATACCGACGGCCTAGTTGATGCTAGTAGTCAAAAACTCTTCTGTTCACAATTCCTGATCAACATCTGCAGGGTGGAATTCCAACGCATGGGGACATCACACACCAGTTTGTGCGCTGGAATCTGCAAATCTGCTGAAACCCGGAAAAGGCGGCTGAAGCAGTAGGTGACTTTCTAAAATGGACACACAGGCGGCGAACTTTGACGAGCAGATCCAGCGGCTCCGGGTAGGATTTAAGAAACCGCTGAACCACCAAGTTGAGCACATGGACCAAGCATGGCACATATGTGAGCTCGCCTCAGAGCCGCCACCATGTTCCGGCCATTGTCACACACGACCGTGCCTGGTTCTAGGTTTAGCGGTGTGAGCCAATGATCTGCCTGCTGTTTCAGAGCTGTCCACAACTCATCAGCATTGTGGGGTTTGTCACCTACGCATATTGGCTTCAGCACAGCCTGTTGCCGCTTGGCCGAGGCAGTGCTGCAGAACTTCCAGCTTGAGACTGTTGTGGAGGCTGAAGAGAAAGAGTAGGTGGATGAGGAGAATGACATTCTGGAGCTGTAGACTGTGGGGGCAACCCTTACTGAGTTAGGGTTCGCAATCCTTGGCGTTGGGAGGACGTGTTCCGTCCCAAGGTCTGACTGAGTCCCAGCTTCCACTGTATTAACCCAGTGTGCTGTCAGCGAGATGTAGCGTACCTGCCCACAAGCACTTGTCCTCGTGTCAGTGGTTAGGTGGACTTTGCCAGAAACAGTGTTGTAAAGGGCACAGCTAATGTTTTGGGACACGTGCTTGTGTAATGTGGGGACGGCACACCGGGAGAAATGGTGACGGCTGGGGACTGAGTAACGAGGGACGGCCACAGCCATCAGGTTGCAGAATGCTTCCGTCTCCACTAGCCTAAAAGGCAACATTTCCAGCGCAAGCAGTCGTGAAATGTATGCATTTAGGAGTGTGGGGTGTTGGCAGTGTATTTGCGCTTGTGTTACAATGACTGGGGTATTGATATCTGAACGCTGTGTTGGGATAAGGACGTGGTTGATGATGGTGGCATTTCTGATTGTGCAACAACAGGTGCAGGACAGGAGGCATCTTTACATGCACTATGAACAGGGGTTTGGCTTGCACGCACAACAGTGTCACCCACTTACTGCTGCTGGACCCTGTGGTACGTCTCACAAAGTCGGGTTTTGCTGCCATGTGCCTGATCATGCTGGTGGTGGTCAGGCTGCTACTTTTGCTACCCCTGCTGATGCTGGCATGGCAGGTGTTGCAAATGGTCTTTTTTGAATTCTCTGCAGACTCTCTCAAAAACTGCCAGACTCGGGAAGACCTAACTGTTGTACTGGCAACTTGTGTTGTGTTGCTGTTACAAGGAACGGTTGCCCGCCTTCTGTCTGGGGACACCACTCTGCTTCTTCCAGCCTGTTGTGATGCTACGCCTCCCTCCTCCTGTTTGCAGCTTTTCTCGCTCTACATGTCCTCCTGCCAGGTTGGGTCAGTTACTGGATCACCCATCACGTCGTCTTCCACTTCCTCACCCTGGTCCTCCTCCTGACTGTCTGGCAACTGTGTCACATCATCGTCCACCTCTTGTTGTGACACACCGTCGCCTTCGTGCGACTGTGGCTGCCCAAATATTTGGGCATTGCTACACACGATCTCCTCAGGCCCCAGTTCAAGTGGAGTGGGCGAGAGGCCCAAATCCATGAAGGGCATACTGAACGGCTCTTCAGAGTGTCCAAGTGTAGGATCACACTCGGCATGGTGGGAGGAAGGAGGATCAGGGTGACGAATACGCCATCCAGTCTCATGGCTACTGACACTTGACCGTGTGGAAGACAGGGTGTTTGTGGTGGTGCCTAACTGACTGGAAGCATTATCTGCTATCCAACTAACAACCTGTTGACACTTCTCTTGATTTAAAAGTGGTGTACTGCTGTGGTCCCCTAGAAATTGGGACAGGAAGGTCGAGCGAGATGAAGTTGGCATTTCTCGTGGCCCAATTCGAGCTTGGCCTCGGCCTCTGCATGCACAACCATCACGTCCACTTCCTGGTCCCTTGCCACGGGCCTTGCGCATTTTGAATGGTGTGCTATATACACTTCCTGTATACAACTAACTGAAGGATTCCAATGAATGTTTTTTAGATGGATTGATATTACAGGCTAGACAGCTGCTACAAATGCTTCATACAGGTAGACAGCGTCTTATGTATAGACAATTGGCCTATATTACCCCTCCTGACTATACAGATTTAAATTAATCCTTTTTAGGACTGTTTTGGGATGGAGCGATGAAAAATTAGATATTACAGGCTACACACCTGTTACAAATGCTGTGTACAGGTAGACAGCGTCTTGTGAGGTCTACAAAATGGAGCTATATATGCCTCTTGCCTATAGAGACTTAAATTAATCCTTAACAGGACTGTTTTGGGATGGATAGATGAAAAATTAGATATTACAGGCTACACACCTGCTACAAATGCTGCTCGTCAAGTCAATTGTCCACCTATTAAAAGTTTCTGCAGCTGTCGGCTACCTTGATTCCTGTGTGTGCATTAAATTTGTTAGAGTGCCGATCCCCCTCAACCTCCATGTTCTAAATAATGCATTTTGTCTACTCTAGTGGAAGTCAGGGTGCCTCCAGGGACTTAAAGGGATCCTGTCACCTCCAAAACGCCTCCTAAGCTAGCAAAACATGTCCCTGTGTCGGGCCCACTGGGACGAGGGTACTCGGTACTGGACCGTGTCTGCTGCGGGGGAAGTCACGGGTGGTCCTGGTCCGGTCCGTTTCCCGGGCCCTGGCAAATAAAAGGGGTGTATTTACAGGGGATTGTCAGTCGTGACGCCACCCACCATATGTGGCCAGTGATGGGGCCGCCGCTGCTGCAGAACCTCCGGGGATTATGGAATGGCAGCTGAGGTGTAATAGTTCCAGTGGGTAGAATTGTATTCCCCGGGGCAGTGTTGGTATAGTCTATAATGGATATAAATGGTGAAGACGGGGTTAAAGGACACACACTTACGTTTAGTAGTCAAAGGTGCAATTCTCCTCTTCTCCTGTTGCTGCAGCTTCTTCTAATCCGTGTGCAGAGCTGACAGGCTTGTAGCTCTGTAGGTGGGAGCTCTCTGTAACTGAATGTAGGGCAAAGGTTGCAATCAATACACAGACTCACAGTTTTGCTGTTCTCCAAAGCTTTACTGCTGATATTATTGCAGATTATAGTCCACGGAGTCTGTAATGGGTTTAAGCTCTCTCCCCACCCTGTCTGGGTCATCAGCTTCCTCGTGCTGCGCTGTGTGTGTGTCTTGAGCTGCTGCTTCTAGCTAAGCTGCTGGGACTTCTCACTCTTTCTCTGTGTTCTGCTGGTACCACTTGGCTAGGCAACTTGAGTCCTCTGTGCTGACCCCTCCGTGTTGCTTTGCACTGGTACTAGGGGGATCTAGAGATCCCACTGTTCCTGGATTCACGGTCCTGTGGGTGCCAGACACGTATCGGATCCGGTGTCCGTTCTGTGCGCTCTTCTGGGGCAAGTAAAAGTGTCACTCCAGCTCCCAGACGTGTTCCTCTGTCTGTAGTTCTCCTGTTCCTCTGACCCTTGCTAGGTCTGCACTAAGTTCTGCACTAACGTGTGCTCTTCACATCCCTGCTCCGAGCTGAACTGAGCTCTCCCTCATGAGCAGGAGTATTTAAGGGAGCAGGTGGTGCTCCCCCTCCTGGCCCAGAGGTGCTAGTGTTTGTCAGTGTGTAGTGGGGAGAGAACCTATGTGGTGTTATTGTGGCATATTAACCCATGGGGTGCCACACCTGCAGCATAGTATCACTAATCTCACACTCCTTTTGTCTCCTAAAAGCATTGTGTGAAAGTACATAAACGTTTTAATACTACTCATTAGTGATTATAATTAGCAGTGACTATATTCTTTAGTCACCAAGGCGGGCTGTTTTGTAGCTCCAGGGATCCACCCTGTCTCTGTGTGTTCTGCTGTGATGTGCAGGCATTGCCCTCCCCCCTCTCTATCACTCACAGAATGCAAATCATTAGTCCTGCCTTCAGTTTCAGTTTCACAGTAGCACAGACAGAGAGAGGCTGGATCCTTCTAGCTGCAAAAGAACACCCCTGGTGAATAAAGAATATGGCCCCTGCTAATTATAATCACTAATGAGTGAGTATTAAAATGTTTTTCTCCACTTTCACAGGATGCTTTTAGGAGACAAAAGGAGTGTGAGATTAGTGATAGGATGGTGCAGGGACATGTTTTGATAGCTTAGGAGACGTTTTGGAGGTGACAGGATCCCTTTAAGTATCTGGAAATCTTCCATGATAGGCCTAGTTTACATCTTAGGGCCTTCCAAGCCCCCCTAGTGTCTTTAAAGATTATGGCGTTTTTACCCAAGGTTCTACATTATTACTAGTAGAGTGTAAAATAGCCACCTGATCCCACGGGCTGCACCGCTCCAACTCGAGGCCATAATCCGAGTACCTGCTCGTATGTTTTATCCAATCTAAAATATGATGTGCTATGCAGGCTAAGTTATAACCCCAGCCCCCCTTCATCCTTGGGGAACATCAGCGTACGGCCTCTTATTCTGGGTCGCTTGCCTCTCCATAGGAACTTCATGAAAGCCGGGTGATGTCAATATGTCAGAGAACAAGGGGAACGGTCTGAAGTGGGTATAATTAGCACGAAAAGCTAGTCATTTTTATTAGATGATGTCCCATTAACGATAAATGCAGTTCTTTCCATCTGTCAAGTTCTTGCTCAGTCTTGATAATCAATGGGGCATAATTCAGTCTGTAGATGTTTCTCGTATCTTTCCCCAAGTATATGCCTAAATATTTGATTGCCTTGTTGGTGATTGGTATCCCATAGAGCAGTGATGGCGAACCTATGGCACGCGTGCCCGGGGTGGCACGCAGAGCCGCTTCCCCTGGCACGTGGCCTCGCCACTACACTGCTGCTGTGATCTGCCGGCGCGCGCCACGGCGCCGGCAGATCAAGGCTGTGTCGGAGCAGAGGAGATATTTCTCCTCTCTCTGACACACTTCCAAGCCCCGCCCTCCCGGCCAGCGTCATGTGACAGCGGTCATGTGACGTGCCCGGCGTCACGTGACCGCACTCAGCGCGGGTCGGGAGGAGAAGACACTGGAGAAGATGTCAGAAGAGGAAACTGCAGCAGGAAGGTGAGTATGACTTTTTTTTTTTTCATAATCTATAGCAGGATGGGGCATTACTGTGAGGGGCTGGATGGGGCATTACTGTGAGGGGCTGATGGGGCATTACTGTGAGGGGCAGGATGGGGCATTACTGTGAGGGGCTGGATGGGGCATTACAGTGAGGGGCTGATGGGGCATTACTGTGAGGGGCTGATGGGGCATTACTGTGAGGGGCTGATGGGGCATTACTGTGAGGGGCTGGATGGGGCATTACTGTGAGGGGCTGGATGGGGCATTACTGTGAGGGGCTGATGGGGCATTACTGTGAGGGGCTGATGGGGCATTACTGTGAGGGGCTGATGGGGCATTACTGTGAGGGGCTGATGGGGCATTACTGTGAGGGGCTGATGGGGCATTACGTAGGCTGAGGGCATTACTGTGAGGGGCTGGATGGGGCATTACTGTGAGGGGCTGATGGGGCATTACTGTGAGGGGCTGATGGGGCATTACTGTGAGGGGCTGATGGGGCATTACTGTGAGGGGCTGATGGGGCATTACTATGAGGGGGCTGGGTGGGGCATTACTGTGAGGGGCTG